>CM040397.1:62819606-64019606 GCA_022702515.1 Ilyophis sp. 1 JC-2022 | reverse complement strand
GTTTTAACTCAGTCTGTTCTATTGTGAACTAAATGAGGATCAGTGCAAAATCAGTTCAGTCCGTGTGGTCGTTGGACCACTCTCTGCTGGTTTTCCAGCATGTAGGAATGTTAAATGCAAAAGCACTTGTCCTACCCCCACCATAGAAAGGCACAATTGAACTCTTTCCTTCTCTTTCACGTCACGCTCACATGGGTGGCTCGCCAGTCTGTGTGCCACTACAGCACTCCAGGGAGGACGAGCAGGCCGAAGATGAATCCAGGATCCAACTACAGGAGTTCAACTCCAAAAAAAAAAAAAAACCCAGCCTTTGAAACAAGCCAAAAGACTCATTAGCAGTCTATTTCAAATAATTACATTCACTTAAAGGTCAGTATAAGTCTTGTGGTCATTCAAGAGTATACATTGTAAACATTAAAATGTATGACACTTGAAACATTCCATATAATCTGTTCAATAAACCATGTTAAAACCCATATAAATTGTCATTTTGTTCTCATGCATTCAGCATAGCTATAATGTGATTAAACTGGAGGTATAATAAGCTACAGTTAGCTCATTCAGTTTATTATTTAAAGTTTAGCATTGCTATCATTGGACCCCGTATGGTAAACAAATGCAGCTAGCAGTAATCAGCGCCACTCAAACGTGCCATAACATAAAAAGTAAAAAGTGCGCGAAACTCACCAACGAAACGCAGCTCCAACGATAAACCCTACACCCCTCCTCCACACATCAAAAGCAACGCCGACACACGCTATGCTGTGAAGCTAGCTTTTAGGTGCAGCTAGTTAGAACATCACTTCTCACGACACGATTCTCGTTTTAAATACACCATTCTAGCGATTTATATATTAAATGGGGCCTCACCAAGGGAAATGCTTCAAAGTAAGATGCTTGACTGAACTTGTAGTGGAGGGAAAACTTTTCTCTGAAGTGGTTGTTACCCAAAAAAAACGATTGGAAAACTAATACTCGCTATTTCTTCATAAATCTTCTGGTTCTTTCAATTCACTGTCACTTCTCGAGTAAATATATATATAAATGCATTCTAAATTCACTCGTAAGTTACTTCAAAATAACTTCGTTTGTTCAGAGAAATATCCACACGCGCATTGTCACATTGGCTCATCTCGAAAAGGAAGGAATGTCTTCTTGTTTGTTTTATGGCGTCCGGCAACCAACAACAGGAGCATTACCGCCACCTACCGAACTGGAGTATGGACCAGGGACCCAACCCACTCCCAAAACAAACCCGACCATCAGACTACCCACCAAAAACCAAAACCAAACAAAACAAAAACAACCAATAAAAAAATAAATAAATAAAACAAAGAATACAAACTACCACCAAGAATACAAACAAAAGGAAAAGAATCTCAAAGTAAATTAAGAAAGAAACAAACAGAATCCTCTAAACCCTATCAAACAAACCCGTATCCCTCAAAAACCTAAATAGGTGCCTATAACCCCCGTCCCCAGATGGCCTGTCCAAGAACCCCAGATCGAACACCACCCCACTCTCCCTCAGTCATGACACCATCCGCCCCTTCTCCCTCCCATACTTCCCGCACTCCAGCAGCACATGCGCCACCATCTCCTCCTCCTGACAATACCCGCACTGCCCATCCGGATGCTTCTTTATTAAAAACAAAACCCCATTCAAACTCGCATGCCCCACCCGAAGCCTTGTTAAAATTGTCTCCTCCCTCCTACACCTCCCCGCAGGCCTGACCCAACCCACTGTCCGCTGCACCCTATACAATTGCCTACCCCTGCCCTCCCGGTCCCAGGCCTCCTGCCACAGCCTTTTCACCCGCCCCTTAATAATATCGTTTGCCTCCATCGTCACACCCACCTCAATATCGGCCTTCCCAACCGCCCTCCAAGCCAAGGCATCAGCCATCTCGTTGCCCCCCACCCCCATATGCGCCGGCACCCACAGAAACCTAACAACCAGCCCCATCCGTTGCAACCTATATAAAGCCTGAAGCACCTCCCAAACCTTTCCTACACCTGGAATGGAAACACTTCACAATCTGCAACACAGCACAGGAGTTTGAACAGACTACTACCCTATCAGGTCTCACCTCCTCCACCCACTGCAGTGCCAGAACTATAGCCACCATTTCACCCGTGTACACCGACAGCTGATCAGCCACTCTCCTCCCCACCGCCACCCCAAACTCCGGCACCGCAAAGGCGCTCCCCGCTCTCTCCGTCACCAGATCCTTCAACCCATCAGTAAACACTTGTAGATGACCATAAAAACACTTCTGTAAATACTCACATACCTGATCCCGACGAGACGCCCACCCCCTTCAACAGCTCTAGATCCACATTCGAGAATCGAACCATACCCCCAGAAACCTAAAAGACCCCACCCTCCCCAATTCACTCCCATACAACGTCAGCCCAACCCCCCAACCCACCTTCCTCCTCGTAAAAAAAAGAGTCTTCTCCACCGAAAACCTAAATCCCCACTTCAAGGACCATTCCTCAACCCCGTCAATCGCTTCCTGAACCCTCTTAACAGTACGCCACATATTTCGCCCCCTCTTCCACAGAGCCCCATCATCAGCAAAGAGGGACCTCCCAATATCCAGATGGACTCCGGAGAACACATAATCGATCATTATAGTAAACAAAAGAGGACTAATCACATTCCATTTTCCACAACATACCACCCAGAATACCCCCTGCCCACCCGCACTTGAATGGAACGCCAGGTCAGGAAATCCTTTACCCAATTAAACACCTTGCCGCCAACTCCCAGCCCATCCAGCTTGATCAAAAGACCCTCCTTCCACATCATATCATACGCCTTTTCCACATCAAAAAACACAGCCACCACCACCTTCTTGTTCACCTGAGCCTTCCTCACCTCCGACTCCAGGCACAACACAGGGTCCATTGTACCCCTACCCTTCGTAAAACCACTCTGACATGGTGACATATACCCCCCCCCCCCCCCCCCCCGCCCCGGTAGAATGACAGCCTCTCAGCTACCATACGCTCCATAACTTTACATATATGAGACGTTAACGCTATCGGCTTATAACTACTCAGCTTCGTAGGGTCCTTCCCCGGCTTCCTCACCGGCACCACCACCGCCTGCTTCCAGCTGCCCGGCAACATCCCAGTCGCCCACACGTTGTTGAACAACCTCAACACCACCCCCAGTGCCACATCACTAAGATGGGCCAACATCACGTAACACACCTCATCCCTCCCCGGGGACGTCAACCCAGCCTTACTTACAGCCCGCCTGATTTCCGCCAATGTAAATGGAGCATCCATCGCATCATCCCTCCCTTCCCTCACCCCCAACACCCCTAGATTCGCCACCCTAGTCCCCTCCCTCCCACTCCTCCCCTCCACCATCATATTACTTGAGCTATGCACCTGAACAAAGGCCAGGGCCAGCATCTCAGCCTTTTCCACATCACTCACAGCCGTCCCCACCCCATTATCCAGCACTGGATAGTCCCACTCCCTCCTCACCCCATTCATCCGCTTAATCATACCCCATACCTCCCCGACAGGCGTGCTCCTCCCAATAGTCCCACAATACCCCCTCCAATAAGACCTCTTATCCGCCTTAATCACCCTCCTGACCAGTGCCTGCGACCTCTTATACAGCACTAGATGTTGAAAATTGTGCGTCCTCTTCAAAAACCAGAATGCCCTATTCCTATCCGCCACAGCCTCCTTACATCCCTCTGTCCACCACGGCACCGCCCTCCTCCTTCCCCTCCCAGACCTCTTAGGGATAGACCGATCCGCAGCGCCCACTATCGCCGCACAAACCTCCTCATTAAGGACATCAACACCCTGCCCCACCCCAACCAGGGCCAAACCATGTTCACTCAATACCTGAAACCTACCCCAGTCCGCCTTTCCAAAGACCCACCTGGCCAAACCGGACCCGACCACCCCGGCTGACACCAAACCCACTTCACACATCACCGGATAGTGATCATTCCCCACCGTAGACTCTTCCCACACCTTCCAGGAGCAAATCCCAGCCAACGCCTCCAACACCAAAGTAAGGTCCAAAACTGATGCAGCCCCTGTACTAAAGTCTATCCTAGTGCCCCTACCGTCATTAAGGCACACCAACCCCCTCGCATCCATAAAGTCCTCTACCACCAGCCCATTCCCATCAGTCCTATTACCCCCCCACAACGTACTATGAGCATTGAAATCCCCACACCACACCACCCTCTGACCATCACTCCCAACCTCCAACAAAGACAGCTCCAATCTGAGACAAAGATTATAGAAGTTCACCACCAGACTCACCTCCTTCAACCACACCTCCACCACAACATACTCCATATCACCCCCTAACGAAAGCACCCTACTCTGTACACCCCGCTTCACAAACGTAGCACACCCTCCCCCACCCCCCCTCCCCCTATCCCTCCGATAACACTCGTATCCATGCAACACAAAATCCAAACAAAGCTTAAGCCACGTCTCCTGAACACAAATCACATCAGGCTTGCACAACATGTCCCCAATGAAACCCTTGAATTCCGGCCCATTCACTACCAAACTCCTAGCATTCCACTGAAGAAGGAAAAACATTATCACAAACCTTCCTGACATACTGAGTCCTGACTTAACTGTTCCCTGTTCAGATCCTCCCGAACCTTTTCCCACAACAGCTCCTTGACTCCCAAATACCTTGCCGCACTCTTCACAATAATTTTTATCCTCTCAGTTCTAGTTTTTGCCTGAGCAGAGCAGTTTACCACATCAGCCATAAACATCACAAAACTTATCTTGTCAACCAGGAGAGTATCCCCACCCACCCCCTGCCCCCCCTCCAGGCCCTCCACCCGACCCCGAAGGAAGGAATGTTTCTACTTCCCCGTCTGTAGAAGGAAACGAAGGCGGTCCTACCGTCTGATTAGCTAACTCGGCCAACTCATAACGAGTATCGCCATTCTAATTGGCTTACAAATCCGTGTCACCTTATCTTTTTATTTAAAAAAAACGAACTTTCCTTATTATAAATCTGTTTTTTTATCACTATTCCGGATGACAATATCTTATTTATCTGTTACTGGTTAGTTACAAATTATAGTTTTTTTGTTCCACTATCTGTTCAACTTTGTGCCATGTAACCCTGGGTTACAATTACATTTAAGTCACTGTAAATAAATAGGCTATGAGAAAACAGTAAATGACAAAAGTCCACTGAAGTGTTGTTCAGTGAATGTTTGTGAAGTTATGGGGGAAAACTGACTATGAACTGTTTTGATTACAAAAATTAGGCCAGAATCTGTATGAATTTATACTGATTGATAATTTGTGTTGCAATAAAAGCAACGATATTGATTACATTTGGGTTTTTGATTTGTGATGTTATGCTGGTCTGTGCGGTTATTTAATCTCAAAATAGTTTGTGTTTTTGACAGGTCATTAAGCCTTTATTTGATGAAGTGAGGAAAAGATAGGCTATCTGAGCACTCTGATTATCAAAATAATGTTATTAGGCTACTTTACCAGCATATTGTCCTATTTAATTTAAATGAATGCAACTCTCCCAATCTTTATTAACTTGGCCCATTTACAAATTACCTTGGCCCACCCACAATTTAAAACCTCTGGCACTATTGCCTCAGTGTGTGTGTGTGTGTGTGTGTGCAAAGATGATTCTTGATTGGCTATAACATGACGGGATTGCAGCTGTTGGGTAGGCTAAAGATCTTTAGGGGGTGTAGGCCGTTTTTCCCTCACATGCGTGGTGTCAGGATCAACACATTGTTGTCTGTAAAGGGGGGGCCTTATTTGTTTTTAGCATTCCTTGTTGTCATATGTGATCCAGAAGTTACAAATCAGAAATCAGAATAGATCTAGCTTAATCCGTTCAAAATATATAATGCTAAAATCAGTTAATGTTTGGGCCACTTAGGCAATTCAATTGATAGGCAAGAAACGTTAGCTGCACTGTGCACTGCAAATTATATTAGCATAGCAAGCCACCTCGCTAGCTAGCTAACTAATTATTTTTATTTTCTCCAGATCACAGCAACCCTGAACAATCTCTGAACGTGTCGCCTACCTGGGCTGTGTAGGGTGGCTCGTTTTTTCGTATGGAGCGCCCTCGATCTCACACTAGCCCTGTCGTTCTCTCTTCTCCTGACTGCAAAACTATTGTTGTTATCATCATTGCAGGGAGTTTTTCCTTGCCACTATTGCCTTTGGCTTGCTCTTGTGGGTTTTTCTGTGAAGTGTATTGTGATGACTGGTTGTGAAAATCGCTATATAAATAAATATAGATTTTATTTGATTTTAGTGTTGTTATTGCTATCACATCAAGCTGGCTAACGTTAACCAACATTAGCTAGCTAGCTCACTATCTAATGTTATTAGCATAACAAACTTACGTTCAACATCAACAATATATCCCTCGATCCAATTACTGTAGCCTTTAGTTTGTACTTGCTTGGGGATCCGGTGCTTCTCATTGGCCCATTTATCAGTGATCGGCGGCAGAAATTCCAAATTTGTTCATTTTCCATCAATATTTGCTGTAAATGTGCAGTACCACTACTAGATGGCCAGGTAAACTTCCCGGGTTTGCCAAGCCAAGCCTCGTTTTCATTTTTAAAATGGCCGCCGTGAGACTAAAGTGAATAGAGTCCTGAGGCTTGCCCGGTCAGCTGGGTGCCTGCCAGGGCTTGATTAAGACTATAGCGCCTCTGGGCATCAGCACCCCAAAATGCAGTGATCTGTAAATAATCTTTTACATATATTTAACTGAAAACAGTACAAATAAAAGATATTGAATGTTTTACCTGATCAACTTTAAAGATCTTTGTAAATATACGCTAATTCTGAATTTTATGCCTGCAACACTTTCCAAAAAAGTTGGCACAGGGGCAAAGAAAATACTAGGAAGTTAAAGAAAACACCTGTTTGGAACATTCTGCAGATTAACATTTGATGCTATCATGACTGGGTATAAGAGGATATAAAAACACTCTTGATATGTTATTTTCAGGTATTCTTACAAGCAATACTATACCCTCTCTGCATTTTAATGGATCTCTATGGGAATTTGGGGGTGGGACTAGATTAAGCTTTAAATTACACAGGAATAGTATGGAACCCATGGTTGGCTAAATGGCTGTAAGTCATCAAGGGTCTGAGGCATCAAACAAGCCTGAAATCATCACTATGTTGCCAGATATGCATGGATCACTTTAATGGTTGTTTCTCCTGACTTATTTTTCCATAGAGTTTAATAGTGTAGGGAAAAATACATTTCCTGCTTCAATGTTCTTGGATGGTCACCTAACACAATCAGCCTTACTCAATGATCAAGGGGGGGTTAGAAACAAAGCCTGGTGACGACGGCACCGCTAGGGTGTGAGACGGGAGCTAGCCAGCTTACCTAGGGGATAATAACCATTTAGTTCCCTCCCACACCACATACAATGTCCAATTGTTTGCCTGTCACCCAATCAGGGACAGGAACCTGCATTCTATGTCAGCATTTTATTTCTGGTTTGGGGTATAAAGCTTGTACCCCACACAACACTATTTTGTGATTGAACTGCTTTACTATTACCCGGTATCTTGTATACTGTAATGAAGACTATTTTGCATTTTAATTAAATTGCTATTGACCTAAACTTTGGAACTCCAAGTTTTATTTTACAAAGGACAGAATTCCTACATAAATAGTAATAATAATAATAAACTTTATTTATATAGCACAGTTCGAATACACCATGTCATTCAATGCGCTTTACAGAGAGATAAAAAAATTTAAAAACAAATGAGATAAAGAAGAAAAAGTCAGTAAAATATATATGTATATATATAAGCAATAGAGTGCTTTATTGGAAATATAATCACTGCGGTGACGTCGCAGCAACAAGACCAAAGCTCGAGTTGCAGAGTACTCTCCGAAGTGATTATATCCAATAACGCACGAATCCTCAAGTGATCTATTGCTTTTATACAACGATGTTACCATAAACGTTTAGTAAGTAATGAAAAAATATTGAAACAATAACTTTTGATTAACCCATTCTCTAACAGCTGAAATATAAATAGGCTAATTGTATTGTTTACGGTGAAACACCGTTATATAATTAGTACAACCTGCTACCATATGCTTAACTTTTTGTTCCCGTTATTTATAGGCTACGGTAAAGTTCTGGCAACCCAGTTGTGTGTGTGTGTGTGTGTGTGTCTGTCAGCTCCCAGTGTGACCAAGTACACTTCAGAGCTAAAACAGTGAAATACAATTTTTGCATTTAAACTGCATTTATTCCATATTTTCCCTGGCAGTTTTATTTTAGGATATCTTCTTTTAGAACTCACCAAAATTTTCCACTAGGGGTGAAAATATAGCATAAATTAAAACATTTCCATAGAGTTTAATAGTGTAGGGAAAAATACATTTCCTGCTTCAATGTTCTTGGATGGTCACCTAACACAATCAGCCTTACTCAATGATCAAGGGGGGGTTAGAAACAAAGCCTGGTGACGACGGCACCGCTAGGGTGTGAGACGGGAGCTAGCCATTTAAACTGCATTTATTCCATATTTTCCCTGGAAGTTTTATTTTAGGATATCTTCTTTTAGAACTCACCAAAATGTTTCACTAGGGGTGAAAATATAGCATAAATTAAAACATTTTTTAAAGAGTGTGGGGGGGGTTAAACCACCCCTACGTGTTCCCTTGCCATACTTTGGCTTAAACTGAAATGATGCGACTGCTTCCATGTATTTCTAAACTCTTAATTGTGTGGAACTAAAGCCAGTGTGCAATTTAAGTACTGTTTTATTGTAATATATCATTCAATATTAATGAATATAACGAGGACTGACAATTGAGATGAACTCAACCCAAATCCCCTGTGTACTATAGTGCAGTTAAATGAGGCTGGGATACTGTTACATTAAAGAGCTGTTTGACACTGCATGACTGACAGTTAGTTGGTTCTTTATTTCACCAATAAATCAGAGTTCAAGGTCTACGCAGGCACATTTCATCCATGGATTTACATTAATTTACTTACCCCACACTTACCCCTTCCTGCTTATGCATTCTATATACAGACGGGTAACAAATTAAAGGAAAAACCCCTAAAGTGAGGGGGACCAGTGGCTCTGTTATGCTGTGGGGAAAATTTTCCTGGCATGGTTTGGGACCACTTACCCCTTAGGGGGAAGGGTCACTGTAAATCAATACAATTTATTCTGAGGGATCACCTTTATCCTATGATGAAACACTTCTATCCTGATGGGAGTGGTCTCTTCCAGGATGACAATGCCCCCATCCACAGGGCACGAGGGGTTAATAAATGGTATGATGAGTATGGAAATGACGTGAATCTTATGCTATGGCCTTCGCAGTAACCAGACCTCAACCAGGGCCGCTGCGGTAGTACAATGGTAAAAGCGCTGACTTTCAGTCAGCAGTTGTACTCCGAGGATCGGGGTTCGCGCCCCGGACCTGCCATTTTCCGAGCATGGCCGGCGCCCTGTGGGAGCAGCAATTGGCGGCTGCTTCCGGGTGGGGGGAGGGGCTCGGAGAGAATCGCTGAGCATATAGCAGCCACGGACGGGTTGGAATTACGGTCAGGTTCGGAAGGAGTCGCGCTCTGGTAGCGTGGCAACATTCGCTCTACTGACGACTGACGGAGGTTGTGCAGCAGCGATTCACTAGCGGTTGCTACACGGGGGGAATTGAATTAGAATAGGGGTTCAATTGGCTACTAAATTGGGAGAAAATGGGAAAAAATCAGAAACAAATTTTTTTTTTAAATTTTTTTTAAAAAAATAAAAAAATAATAAAATAATAAAATAACCAGACCTCAACCAAATTGAAGACCTATGGGAGATTTTGGACCATGTTAGACAGCGCTCTCCACCACCATCACCAAAACACCAAATGAAGGAATAACTTTTGGAAGAATGGTGTTCCATTCCTCCAGTAGAGTTCCAGAGACTATACTCTATGCTACACTAGAGGTAGAATCTTTAGCAAAGCACATTGAAGCTGTTCTGGCGGCTCGTGGTGGCCCAACACCTTACTAAGACACTTTATTTAGGTTTTTCCTTAAATTTTTCACCCGTCTGTACATACTTGGTAACGTCCTCCTTTTGTTTTTGTATGGTAAGCAAACTGCATTTTTAGATATTTCTGTATATAGTTATGGTGGAACAAAAACAATTGCTTCTTGAGTGAGGTCTGTAGATCTCTAGAAAGAATTCTGGACTATCACTGAGCAATTTAAATTCCTCTGGACGGCAGACACAGCTTTGTGCTGTAATGTAACTTCCAAGGCAGCTCAAAGAAATAGCCTTCTGGGGGCTGTTGGATAGCTCACTTGGTAAAAGGCCGTATTACGGCAGCCTCGTCGCCAATTTAACTGACTTGTTGTTCCGATGTTCACTAGGACCCTATCTAACCTCTTTTCACCCCTACCATGTGTCTAACCCCCATTCCCCTGTGCTCTGTCCCTCGCCCCAGGAGGTCCAATCACCGCAGGTGCAGCCCGGCTAACCTGGTCTGCCCACCCCTGTCCTCTTACAAGGAACTCTCAGTGGTGGGTGGACTGTGGAACTGCCGGTCAGCTGTCCAGAAAGCCGACTTCATCACTGCCTACGCTAAGATGAAGTCCCTCCACTTTCTGGCTCTCACTGAGACCTGGATCACCCCAGATAACACGGCCACTCCAGCTGCTCTGTCTGACAGTTACTCCTTTTCGCACACCCCCAGGGCCTCTGGCCGAGGCGGGGGCACTGGTTTACTCGTCTCTCAGTCCTGGAAATTCTCCATGCCCCCTCTACACAGCCTAAATATCTCCTCCTTTGAGTTTCATGCAGTCACTGTAACTCACCCGTCTAAACTTAACATTGTTGTTCTCTACCGCCCTCCAGGTCCACTCGGCGCCTTCCTGGATGAACTGGACACTCTCCTGAGCTCCTTCCCTGAGGATGGCACCCCTGTAATTCTACTGGGTGACTTCAACCTCCAGCCAGAGAGCTCCCAGTTATCCAGTGTCGACTCACTCCTCCAGTCCCTCGCCCTCACCCAGTCCCCATCGCCTGCCACCCACAAGGCTGGTAATCAACTAGACCTTGTATTCACCAGGAGCTGCACCACCTCTGAACTCACGGTGACTCCCCTCCCTGTATCGGACCATTTCTTTATTTCGTTCTCTCTCTCCTACCCACTCTCCCCCAACTCCTCTAACAACCTGCCCTCTGTAACTTTCAGGAGAAATCTCCGCACTCTCTCACACTCCTCTCTCTCTACCTCTGCTCTCTCTGCCCTTCCTCCACCTGCAGATTTTGTTAATTTGCCTATTGATGTTGCCACCTCCACCTTTAACTCCTGCCTCTCTCAGTCTCTCAACTCACTATGTCCTCTTGTCTCCAAACCAGCTCGACAATCACCCCCCTGCCCGTGGCTGACGGATTCTCTTCCGATCCTGCAGAACCACGCTGCGAGCTGCCGAGAGAAAGTGGAGGAAGTCCAGATCTCCAGATGATCTGGCTTCGTATCACACTCTGCTGGCAGCCTTCACATCAGCAACCACATCTGCTAAGATTTCATTTTTTCAGTAAAAAATTAATGCATGTGTGTCTAACCCACGTAAACTCTTTTCCACCTTCTCTTCCCTGCTGATCCCTCCACCACCCCTCTCACCCTCTTCCCTCTCTGCAGATGACTTCCTGATCCACTTTGAGGATAAGGTAGCCAAGATCAGAAACTCTTTCACACATCCGGTAACGCCCCAAATTCCCCTAAATGAACCCACTGCTACATTTCTGTCCTTTAAGACTCTGGAGGACACAGATGTACTTGAACTTATATCACACCAGCGTGCAACCACCTGCCCACTGGACCCCATCCCTTCAGCAGTCCTCCAATCTATATCCGGTGAGGTCCTTCCATATCTGTCCTCCATTATTAACACCTCCTTAACCTCTGGCTATGTTCCTGCTGTTTTCAAAACTGCCCGTGTTACCCCTCTCCTTAAGAAGCCTAGCTTGGACCCCTCTGATGTCAGAAATTATCGTCCTGTGTCTCTCCTGCCCTTCTTGTCAAAAGCTGTTGAACGCGCTGCCCTTAACCAACTGTCTGTTTTTCTTCACCAGAACAACCTGCTTGACCCTCATCAGTCCAGTTTCAGAACCGGCCACTCAACTGAAACTGCACTCCTGGCTGTGACCGAGGCACTCGCCACTGCTAGAGCCTCCTCCCTCTCCTCTGTCCTGATTCTCCTTGACCTGTCTGCAGCATTTGATACGGTCAACCACAAACTCCTGATCTCCACACTGGCTGAGATGGGCATCTCTGGAACTGCTCTCTCTTGGTTTACTTCTTATCTCACAGATAGATCCTACCAAGTCTCCTGGAAGGGCTCTATCTCTGCACCCCATCCTCTTTATACAGGAGTCCCGCAGGGATCTGTACTGGGTCCTCTGCTGTTCTCCATTTACACTAAGTCTCTTGGTTTGGTCATTAATTCACATGGCTTCTCCTACCATTGTTATGCTGATGACACTCAACTCTACCTCTCTTTCCCTCCCTCTACCCCACAGATTAAAGAGAGGATATCTGCTTGCCTGGCTGACATCTCTGAGTGGATGTCTAGCCATCACCTGAAGCTCAACCTTGACAAGACTGAGCTGCTCTTCATGCCACACAAGACATCCCCGCTTTTAGACCTGCCCATCACCGTCGACGGAACTATGGTGACCGCCTCCCGCTCTGCAAGACTTCAGAGAGCACATCAGGGCAACGACACGGTCCTGCAGGTTCCTCCTGTACAACATTAGGAGGATTCGGCCGTACCTGACCACCTACTCTGCCCAGCTCCTTGTCCAGACCATGGTCACCTCACGCCTGGACTACTGCAACTCCCTTTTCGCAAGCCTGCCAGCCTGCGCCATTCTGCCCCTTCAACTGGTCCAGAACGCGGCCGCTCGGCTTGTGTTCAACCTCCCGAAGTTCACACACGTCACCCCCCTGCTGAGGTCACTCCACTGGCTTCCAGTCGTGGCCAGGATCAGGTTCAAAGTTCTGACCCTGGCCTACACTGCAGCCAAAAGGTCAGGCCCCTCCTACCTACAGGACTTGATCCAGCACTACACTCCTGCTCGACCACTTCGCTCTGCTGGTGCAGGGCGACTTGCACTTCCCTCCCTCCGTGTCAACGGCACTCGCTCGTCCCGACTGCGGAGCTTCTCCACTCTAGCTCCCCAGTGGTGGAATGAACTCCCCACTCAGTTGCGCTCTGCTGAAACGCTGTCTGTTTTCCGTCGTGGTCTGAAAACACACTTTTTCAGACTCCACCTTGATTAACTATATAAGGCCAAATATATATAGTATGTTCTTTCTGTTTATTTTCTATTTGGTTTTGCTATTTCATAGCTTAGAATGTATAGCCGACTGTATTCTGTATTCTGTTGACTACTAGCGATAGCTCCTATGTTGTGAGAAAGTTGTGCTTTGTTGGATTTGCTTTGTAGATTGTGTCTAAGACCTTCAATATGCACTAATTGTACGTCGCTTTGGATAAAAGCGTCTGCCAAATAACTGTAATGTAATGTAATGTAAAAGGCTTGCGGCACATGAGTGAGCAGCACGGTTCCGGATCAAAGTTAGCCTGTGCCAGTGCCGACTGTGGCCAGCAGCCCTGCAGGGGCGGCGCACAGTTGGCTTTGCGTCACCCAAGGGATATATTGGAGGGATACAGTCAGCGGGGATAGCAGTGTTCATTATTCAAATGACCCCTGTTGGCTGTCTGGGAGCCCGTGGCTTACTCTCTGCACACACGTAAGATTAGGTCTCCTTAGCCCCCGCTATGTGTGTGTGTGCCTTCTGGCTGTGGTGTTAAAAGAAGCAGCAGGCTGGCACTACAAGTTTTGGAGGAGAAACACAAATTATCTTCACTTTCCTGAGCCGGCAGCAGGGAGCATATATGAGCACGCTTGTATACAGATTGCGAATTGGACATTCCAAATTCAGGTAGGATTGGAGATGCCAAATTTAAATGATTCAGGCAGACAACTTGAGAAGTGCCAAATCACCATATGCTGACATGATGCTTACATCTTAAAAGGGAGTGCTATTTAAGTCACCAACTTTACCTGTTTATGCCTTACTCATTCTGCCGCACACTGATGCTGTGCTATCCCTGCTGCTGCTACCCATGCTTGGCTTGCCCCGCTTACTCCAGCATGTATGCCTTTCAGGAAGGTTTTTGCGCTTCCACTACCACTTTAGCATATGATCCCCCCCGCCCCCACACCCCCCACCCACGGGGGTCAGTGGTTACTCCCTGTTATCATTGTAGGGACAACAGACTACGTTTGTTGTCGCCAATCCTGTAGCTCGGAAATACGACTAGGGGTCATAAAACTCAGACAAATAAGACTGAAGAATTCCAGTCTGTCTCCCCCATTCTCTTTTTGCTTTGTGGCAGCAACACAGCTGCACAAAAGTAGCACTCCATTTTGTCTTCCTCTTTTGCTAGCTACACAGCTAAAAGGTGGATCTCCTTTTGCCTTCTCCATTGTACCAGCAACACCGCTGCAGAAAGCTCTGCAGGCCGAGGAGAGAGAAGCAAGTGCCGCACCACAGCAACGGGTTAGCTTGCCTACCGGCATCTAACCATAATACGTGAATTGAGCTAACAACTTCAATATGCAAACGATAACAAAGTTAAGATAAACAATAGCAATAGTTTATCATTTCAGACAAACATGAATACTGTAATTGAGACAGATACGTCTCAACCACTAGGGGTGAAGTTTATAGTTAATTTAGTTTTAATTTAGAAAGGGGCAGCAGCAGACAAAGGAGTCCAGAGTGAGTGCAACTGCATCACGGATTGCGAGTACGTCAGGACAAATATAGGTAAGAGAGGCATCAGAGAGTAGGCCTACAACTGTTAACATATTTTCAAATATGGTTTTATACACCCCCCCCCCCCCCCCACCAAAACCGAGTGTCCCAGTTTTTCACAAATCAAAGGTGGCAACCCTAGATTCCATTGTTCCCTGAACGCACACATGGCACACTGACACACGTACACACGCACACACATGTGCATACCCACACAAGTGCTACAATACACATTATGTTTAGTAGAATGTAATATTCCTGTTTTTTCTTGTTTTTTTTTATGACCAAACTTTTTATTCTTTTTGAAAACACATGCATACATGTCTCACAGATATACATACATTATAAATACAAATATACAGTTACCATTGCAACATAATAAAAAGAAGAACAGAACTGAAAAGAAAATAAAACAAAATTAAAAACCTAGAAAATGGAGACATATCCACTGTGTCATATGCATCTGAGTCTGGATTGTAGATACAGGGTCAACTGTGTTAAATGAGAGAAAAAAAGGAGCAATGCACTTAAGGGGAATAGGCTAGAACTTACATCGCTCCGCACCACATCCTCATGATTTAGTCACTAAATCGATATAATTACCCCATTTAGAATAATATAAGTCTGAACGATTCAGTAGCTTGTAAGACAGTTCTTCATAAGCTGCCACTGTACTCAGTTGAGTAAACCAAAAACTACTTAAAGGCAAACTATCAGATTTCCATTCCTTGGCAATTATTTTCCTACCCAACATAATTGCTGTGTGAACCCAACTTGCTAGGGCTTTAGGGATATCGGTGAGAGAGGAGGGGTCACCTAGTACGTATAGACTGGGCAAAAATGGGATATCCTGACCCACAGCAAGTTTTATATTTTCATGGATCCCCGCCCAAAAGTCTTGCGCCTTGGGACATGACCATAAAAGATGGATTAGAGTCCCATAGGTTTCTCCACATCTCCAGCATGACGGGTCCTCCTTCAACTTGGCTTTATAAAGCCTTGTGGGGGTCCAATAAACTCTGTTCACAATTTTAAACTGGACCAATCTGGTCCTGAGCTCTCGAGACATTTTCTTAGCATTTTTCAGGACAGCAGACCATTCCTCCTCTGTGAAATGGTAGCCAAGATCAGCCTCCCATAATTGTTTAAGACCGTTAGTCTGGCCTCCCACATTATGCAATAGAGAGGAGTAGTATCTTGAGGCCTCGTGGCCCTGACCAAATGCACCAAGCATTTTAGTGAGAGTATTGGACCCTGCCAAAGTTTGCTGTGGAAATAAAATAGTTCCACTAAGCATATGCCTGATCTGGAGGTACTTATAAAACTGATTTTGTGGTAAATCATACTGTTCTACTAATATTGTAAATGACTTAAGTGCGTATCCTTCATATAGGTCCCTTATAAACATAATGCCTTTATCTACCCATAAGCTCCAGTAAAAAGGTTTCTTATCAATCAGCAATTTATGGTTAAGCCATAAACAGGCTGATGCATTTAAATAAGGGTCCGATTTTAAGATTGAGGATGTTCTCTTCCATATCCAACACATATGTCCAATAATAGGGTGGGTTTTAGTGACCTGTGATAATCTAGATGTAATTATGTGAATCAGGGGCAACTTCTCAAAAAGAGAGGATTCTATGGAGAGCCAGGGCGGGGCTCTTTCAGGGGGCAATGTCCAGTGGGCGAGATGTCTGAGTCCAAAAGCATAATAGTAAAGCAACAGATTAGGTAGGCCTAAACCACCGGCATCAACCGGTCTCTGCAAAGTCCGCAAACTGATCTTAGGGCGTTGTTCCCCCCAGAGAAATTTCCTGCAGAGTCTGTCAAATTGTTTAAAATATCCTCCTGGCACGTTTAGTGGGAGGGCTTGGAGTAAATAATGGAATTTAGGAACACAATTCATCTTTATAATATTAACCTTTCCCCATAGAGACAAATAGAGAGGGGCCCACCTGTCAATATCTGCTTTAAACCTGTTTAGACATGGTTCAAAATTAACCTGGACAAGATTGCGGAGATTAGGTGGAAAGGTAATGCCTAGATATGTGATTCCTGTATTAGGCCATTGAAAGTTTCCTGGACGGAACAGAGATTTTGGGCAATACGATGTCAGTGGTAGAGATTCCGATTTCCCCCAATTTACTTTATAGCCTGAGATTTTGGAAAACAGGTCTACCAATTTCAGGAGAGCAGGCAAAGAACGGTCTGGTTGTGAAACAAAAAGTAAAATGTCATCTGCATATAACATTAATTTATGCGACCTTTGACCCAACTCGATACCCGGAAATGACGGGTCCTGGCGTATGGCTTCAGCCAAGGGCTCAAGCGCTATCGCAAATAGGAGGGGGGAAAGAGGACTTCCCTGGGCCGTCCCTCTATGCAAACTAAACCGATCCGAAATTACTCCATTTGATAAAACTGCAGCTTGTGGGTTTGCATAGAGCAGACGGATCCAGCTTATGAACTTTTTACCAAAGCCAAAGGCCTCCAAGGTTTTGAATAAATAGAGCCACTCTACCCTATCAAACGCCTTCTCAGCGTCTAGCGAGATGGCTGCCATAGGGGAGTTTTCACTTTGAGCGGCCCACATAATGTCAATAAGGCGCCTGGTATTATCTACAAAGCTACGTTTGTGAATAAAACCCACCTGGTCTGGATGGATGACAGAGCAAACAACTCCCTCAAGTCGATTAGCTAGAACCTTAGATAATATTTTTTGGTCCTGACCGAGCAGCGATATCGGTCTATAGCTTTTACAGTCTGTGGCCTCTTTGCCCTTCTTCAAAATAAGTGTTATTAAAGACTCATTAAGGGTTGGTGGAAGAACACCTTTCCCCAATGACTCCTCGTACATGTCGAGCAGTAGGGGTGTAAGCTCATTTACATATGCCTTATAAAATTCAGATGTAAAACCATCCAGGCCGGGCGCCTTCCCATTGGGCAAATTTGTAATCACTTGTGCAATTTCTTCTGCAGTGATGGGGGATTCAAGTAACTCACATTGCTCCCCTGAAATGGTAGGCAAGTTAAGGCCGGAGAGAAAGGAACCAACTTCGTCCTCTCCCACCTTACACTCAGAAGAGTACAAATTTTCATAAAAACTCCTAAATACATCGTTAATAGCCTTAGTATTATGATGAAGTTGGCCGTTGCCATCTGTAATTGCTGGGATGATGCATGCAGATTCTCTGATTTTAATAAATCTAGATAACATCCGTCCTGCCTTTTCCCCCTCCTCAAAATATTTTTGGCGGGCTCTGAAGAGAGCAAATTCTGCTTTCTGAGTTATTATGGAGTTATAATCATATTTTAGCTTAGCTAACTTTCTTAGATTATTAGAGGACATGTCCTGTTTAAATTCCACCTCCATTGCCGCAATTTGCTTCTCAAGGTCCGCTTGTTTGGCCATTGTACTTCTTTTCTTAAATGATGCGTGTTGGATGATGTGGCCTCTAATGTAAGCCTTAAATGTCTCCCATAATATTCCTGCAGATGGCGAGCCAACTGAGTTAGTTTCAATAAAGAACTTTATCTCGTTCCTAAGATATTCTTTAAAAGAAGCATTTTGAAGTAGGCTAGAATTGAGTCTCCATCTAGGTGTCCTATTACTTTTAATAAATGGTATAATTGTTAATGTGACATGGGCGTGATCTGATAAAAGAATACTTCCTATGTTACATGAGGTAGTAGATGGGACCAGAGCATGTGATAGAAAAAAATAATCAATCCTAGAAAATACATTATGAGGGTGTGAATAAAATGTAAAATCATTTATAGTTGGATTGTGAACTCGCCAAATGTCAACAAGACCCAGCCCCTCGCACATGTCTCTGAGGCCATTAGTTGTCTTTAAAAGGCGTTTAGGTGGAGGTTTGCGGTCCAGAATAGGGTCCATTACGTCATTTGCATCACAACCCAGAATTATAGGAAAGTCACCCAATTCATGTAATCTATTTTCTATTTCAGGGAAAAAATTGGGATTGTAGACATTAGGCGCATAAACACTCGCAATAATGATCGTGTGTCCCTGAACTTCCGCTACAATAGCTATAAACCTTCCAGAGGTATCTGACATCTCTCTAATGCAATGAAATTGCAAGTGCCTATTCACAAGGATCACAACGCCCCTACTGTTGCTAGTCCCACAGGACGCATACACTGGCCCCACCCATCCGCCACACAGTCTTTTATAGTCTGGATCCTTCAAGTGTGTCTCTTGTAACATGGCGATATCACACTTGTTAGATTTTAACAAAGACATACATTTTCTCCTCTTGGCTGGATGGTTTAAGCCCTTAATATTGAAGGTGATGAAGTTCAACCCCCTATCTCTAATACTAGACTGCATATTCAATCCAAATGTCAAAATCAAAAGTACAGCAGACCCCGTTGGTAAGGCAAATTAAAATTCCAGACTTACAATAGATAATACAGTGGCAGTATATATGTAAAACAGACTCCATACTTGGACACAAATAAAAATACAGCGCTAGAACAGTTTGCTGACACCAAAAAAAACACAAAAAAAAACACATCAAAATAACCGAATACACTGGTCCGTGAACTGGTGACTAAGAGGGCTCTCCTTTATTGGGCCCGCGATTACTCAGTGCCGGTGTATTGAACTAGTTATCTTTAGAAGTTATGATATATTTAAATTACAACATTCCCATATCAGCTGGAACTTAAAACCTTAATTTCTTAAAGTGTGGAACACTAAAGAGAACAAAAAGTTAGATGACAATAGACTGACCTCTGCAGCTTCCTCTTATAAAAAGGTATGGCTTGCCAATGAACTCAATCTATACAAATTAACAGTGAGAGTTGAAACAGCATACCTTAGAAAAAAATTTAATAAAATAAATAAACTCAGGGAGGGAGGGGGGCGTATCTCACAGCAGTGAAAAAACAATCGTTCCCCTCCATTACCAGTGTCCACTATAGAGAGCGGGTTGCACAGTAAAAATAAGAACAGGATTACCTTGTTCCCGAGGCAGTTTGTAAATGTCCAGCAAAAAAGGAGAGAGAAAAAGGAGCAACTCGCCGTATCAATTACTAGCGACCGCCGTTGAAAACGGGCTTGGTCGCGGGGAAAAATGATAAACCAATTAGCTGATTATATGACGGGCTACTGTTATTCTCGAGGTAGTTTATAAGTGTCTTGTGGAGGAGATTCAAACGCATAACGTTACCTGCGGGGATCTGTGACTAATAGCTGCAGTTGACATCGCATCTCAACTCATAACAGACCCTGAATTACTGCCTCCGCTTCCTTGTGGTCCACAAACCGGTATCGCCGCCCACCGCTGGTCGTGAACATCAGAGTGGCTGGGAAAACCAGGGAAAACTTTATGTTGCCGTCATGCAGCATCTTCTTGCATTTATTGAAGGCGGCGCGCCTCTCCACCACCGCCTTGGAGTAGTCCGGAAAAAACATAATGTGATGTTCCTTCTTTCCCCGGTCTTTCCACAACACTTTCCCCTCCTTTCGTGCCGCTTCCCGGACCCTCTCTTTGTCAGTGTGCCGCAGGAAACATGCAATAATGGGACGCGGCGACTTTCCAGCTTGCGGCAGTGGAGCAAGTGAGCGATGTACGCGTTCAAACTCGAGCTCACCATTAAAATCCGCCCCGAGAATTTCTGGTAGCACCGTAGCGAGGAAGCCGGCTGTATCCCTTCCTTCGCAGCCCTCAGGGAAGCCAATAATGCGTAAGTTATTCCTTCTTCCACGATTATCCAGCTCGTCAACTTTCTCTCGGAGCCTCTGCACCTCACCTCGGGTTGCTGGAGGGTCGGCCTTCAGCGCCTTTTCTGCGTCCTCCAGAAAGTCCAGTCGGCTCTCCACGGATGAAAGACGGACTGCGATATCAGTGAGCTTGGCCTCGGTCGACGCAGTTGTCGCCCTAATCTCATCCAGCTTCTTATCATGTTCCCTGGCCGTTTTATGGATAAGCTCAGAAAGTTTTGCAATCTCCTCAGCAGCCGTCTTCTGGGGATACGCTAGCTTACCGCTAACATTAGCATCCACACTCATTTCAGGTGCCGCCGAGTTGCTCCTTAAAGAAGCTTTACTGGCGCTTTTTGCAGCTTTTCCGTCCGCAGCCATTCTAACGTCAGTTGTTTAGCCGCAGGGAAGAAGTAAAATCATCAACTTTTGAGCAAGTTAAAGTGTAAAAACACCGAGCACCGTGCGCAGCCGGGACTTCAGGCAGCCATCGCTTAGCACGCGTCACGTGACTCCTCCTGTTTTTTCTTGTTTAATAAATCTATTTTTGCTAAACCTGGTGTCTGTTTTAATATCATATGAACATGAGAGCTGAGTTAAACCTAACCATTAGAACGTAATACCTTCAACCCTTGTGAATTATTAGCTATTACTGCTTTGATGGTAAATTGAAGTAGGAGTAATTATAATCCATAATAATCAAATGAGACTGATTTCATTTTAACATAATTTTAAAATAATAAGAGTAAATTATTCCATTATTCCATAGTTATTGCCTATATTTCTGGCATCCCATGTAAGAGTTTATATACAGTGCCGTCCACTATTATTGGGACTCCTGGTAAAGATGAGTTAAAAGGGTTATAAAAAATTCACCGTTTGGTGAATTCGCTTAATCTCACACTGAAAAAATGAGTAAATGTATTATGTATTATGAGAAAGAAAAAAAAATCCCTCATCAAGAAATTATTATTTTTAACAAAACCATGTGTGCCACAATTATTGCATTTATATATAGAATAAGGTAATAATTTAAAATATTTGGTCGCATATCCTTTGCATGCCATGACTCAGGGTTTGATCCAGGATTCCTTTAGAGGAGACCAAATTGGCCCCCTACTATTTTTTTAGGGGGTCATTATCAAATGTCAGGGGGTCAATGAAAAGATTTCTTTCTTTTTTTTAAACAAACACCCGGGAAGTAATTTTTAACTTTCTTTTATTGTAAACACACAATATATGAATTAATCTTTACTGAACAATACATTAAATGAATTGTTTATCCTATTGTAAAAACACAGTTAATATGTTAATTGAATGTAATTGTTGACTGTGTTTTTACAATAAGATTAATTAATGTATACATTTCAATAAATTAATTGTTTATCTTTTGTATTGGCTTTCAATTGGTATTGTCTTATCATATTATTATTTGTATTTCCTTTCTTCCAAATGCAGCTCTTCCGACAGATAAAAGTAGGGAGACTGAGTAGCCTACAGTTATAACACTTTTTGCTTTTTGCATCAGCACACAAAAACTATTGATGAAAAAGATCAGATTTTTCTACATATGCCTCTTTTAACATTCAGCCAACCAATTTTGAGCCAAAAAAGTATGTAATTCCCCAATTTGTTTGTAAAGACAAGCAACACATTTGCTACAATTGTCCTTGTGTTAGGGACAGTTGGAACAGTGCCATGGGACAGTTGGAAGTCTCATTTAATGTTCAAAACTATAGGTAGTAACCTAACCAAAATAACAGTGCTTTAATTTTTTCTGATTTCTGTACAGATAGCCTATCTGGCTAAATGTGTGCAGGTCTCTAGCAGCGCTAGTGTTGGACTGGAGTGTGGCTGCGAATACAGTTGTAACACTACATCAGTATCCGACTAACAACCTCGATTTCACAAAAAGCTAGCATCCTGACACGCCAGGAAATATGTTTAGAGGACAGATCAAGGATCATAACTAGCTATCTAAGTTAAATATTATGGTCATGTGAGCCTAATAATCTATCCAAAAACCAACTTAGGTAAGAAAGTTAAAAACATACCCTGCAAAACAGATTTTCTTGGAGATCTTGGGAGCGAAGGTCCGCAAAGCTTTTAAATTCCCCTTGGAAAAAATGTGATAGGTCACCTAGCCTACGAACTACACACGTGCAGAGCTAAGATGACAGTTCATGCATATGACGCAAAGAAGATATTTAGCGTGTTATCTCTGTACTTCTATCTGTACGTAGTCTCCAGACTTGGCAATCCACACACCTATTGTAATGGTTACGGATAATCAAACGCGAAAGTGGGGGGATCAGAACAAGTCACTCACACAGTGAGGACCAATAAAGGGAGTAATACATTAAATGCACAGAAAGAAAAAACAGGAAACTAATTCCTGGTGGCTAAAGAGCCAAACGAAAATCAACCCACTAAAATAGGGCAAACTCGAATATACGAGTTAAACACAAACTAAATCTCCCGAGCTCAATACTGGAGCCAAAACGGGAAAACTTTGCAAAGAAAAGAACACCTTCGGCACATAAGTTCGGACGGCCAGAAGAGTGTAAAACCAAAACAAAACAGCAAAGAAAAACTGTCTCAGAGAGAACAGCAAAGGACAAAATAAATAGCGCAGAACGCCAACAGGAGGAATAATACCTATACCTGAAATAAAGCTAATAGCAAGTCCCTTGTGAACATAAACAGCGTTTAATATCACAAGGTCGCTAGTACCTGGCTATACCTGGCTCAATGCAATGTCGTATGACAAAGAAGCACCGGGAAACGGAAGTGAGGAACTTAAATACCCCACAGGTAGAAGCACAGGTGAAAAGAATAATGAGTGAGAGAAAGCAAAACCCCGGAACGGAATGTGGAAAAAATCCGATAGATTCTCAATTGGGAAACCAGGACGAGAACCGCAACTGAAAAGAAAACAAAAACCCACAAACCATGACAGGACCCCCCCTCTAAGGAACGACCCCAGATGATCCCTCAGACTGCTTTCTGCAAAACTCCTTGATAAGTTTGGGGTCCAAAATCTTACTGGAGATATCAAGAGTCTTTTGATGTTGTTGGGTCACAGACATCAGGAAGTCACGGCATGCAAAGTATGTGTACGGTGGCTCTGAAGTGCAAAACAGAAAAACAAAAATGAAACGCAAAAACAAAAACTTGAGACGGAAAAACAAAAACTTGCGGCCCTGAAGTGCAAATACAGCATACAAAAACAAAACCCTGTGGTCCTGAGGTGCAAATGCAACATACAAACAAAAATGTTCGACCCTGAAGTGCAAAACACAAAAACAAAAACACAACAAAAAAAACTTTCAGCCCTGAAGTGCAAAACACAAAAACAAAAACATGCAGCCCTGAAGTGCAAAACACAAACACACAAAAAGAAAAACACAACAACACAAACTTTCGGCCCTGAAGTGCAAAACACAAACACTCAAAAAGGAAAAACAATGATCCAATCTAGCAATCATGTTACAGATTTTTACGTTGTCTAAATAACGTAACATTTCAAATTAATTCAACATAACTTACCGAATCAAACGACGGAGTTGCGACAGTGGAGCAAACAGCTCAGTTCTTCTTCTGTGATACTGTAAAGTCCCCCGCTTAACTCAAACTATGCCAAAGCTGATGATGTATTTCCGTAATGGTATGTTCCGCATTTGAACTTCAGGGCCGAACCTTTTTGTTGCTGTGTTTTTCCTTTTGTGTGTTTGTGTTTTGCACTTCAGGGCTGCAAGTTTGTGTTGTTGTGTTTTTCTTTTTGTGTGTTTGTGTTTTGCACTTCAGGGCTGCAAGTTTTTGTTTTTGTGTTTTGCATTTCAGGGCCAAAGGTTTTTGTTGTTGTGTTTTTCTTTTTGTGTGTTTGTGTTTTGCACTTCAGGGCTGCAAGTTTTTGTTTTTGTGGTTTCGTTTTGTTTTTGTGTTTTGCACTTCAGGGCCGAAAGTTTTTGTTGCTGTGTTTTTCCTTTTGTGTGTTTGTGTTTTGCACTTCAGGGCTGAAAGTTTTTGTTGTTGTGTTTTTCTTTTTGTGTGTTTGTGTTTTGCACTTCAGGGCTGCAAGTTTTTGTTTTTGTGTTTTGCACTTCAGGGCCGAAGGTTTTTGTTGTTGTGTTTTTCTTTTTGTGTGTTTGTGTTTTGCACTTCAGGGCTGCAAGTTTTTGTTTTTGTGGTTTCGTTTTGTTTTTGTGTTTTGCACTTCAGGGTCGAATGTTTTTGTTTGTATGTTGCATTTGCACCTCAGGACCACAGGGTTTTGTTTTTGTATGCTGTATTTGCACTTCAGGGCCGCAAGTTTTTGTTTTTCCGTTTTGCACTTCAGAGCCACCGTAGATGTGCGACCAAATAGTAAAAAAAATTACTTTATTCTATATATAAATTCAGGGGTGCCAATAATTGTGGCGCACGCGGTTTTGTTAAAAATAATTATTTCTTGATGAGGGATTTTTTTTCTTATAATAAATTTACTTCAATTAAAGGTTGGATTTTTCTCATTTCTTCAATGTGACATTAAGTGAATTCACCAAACGGTGAATTTTTTTATAACCTTTTTTACTCATCTTTACCAGGGGTGCCAATAATAGTGAAGGGCACTGTATATTACTTACATTTATTGGCTCCCTGTCCGAGGATATTCCCTACATAATTGGTGCCACGTGAGGACTCTGATATCCGATTCAGAAATCATATTACTAATCATCTTGCTCACTGCTACCAAATTCGTATTCTCTACATTAATTGGTGCCCGGGTGAAGACTGGTAAGACAGACATGTTTTATTTGTCTATCACCACTACTGCTAAATGTATATGTAAACGCCTTGCATGAGTAATACTCCACATGTAAGAATATAGAGGCATATTCCCTACATCATTTTGTAGTGGTTCTCTGTGCCAGAAACACGGAGGAGAATGTTTGGAGGTCCAGATGCGACAGATAATGAGTCTTAAAGTGTTCTAATGAACACCACAGAAATGGACAATAATCCATAGTGGAAAGGTAGAATAACGAGAACACCAATAACCTCAAAAAAGCCGGCGCGAGCGGGCTGATGAGTACCGGTTTCAGACGGGAGACGTGAAACGTAGGGTGGATGCGCATGGAGCGCGGCCGTCCAGCCGAGGGAGGAAGGTGAGAGACCTTGATGCATGCGCAAACCGGACAAGCCGCGACAAACGAGCGTACGTCCCTCTCCAGACTAGGCCACCAGAAACGTCGGGACAAAAAGTCCCAAGTACGCTGAACACTGAGGTGACTGGTAAGTTGGGAGGTGTGGCCCCATTGGAGAACCCTAGACCTAAGATGAGTAGGCACGAAAAGACAGCGGGCTGGTACCCCACCTGAGCCTGGGTCCGAGCGTAAGGCTCTCTGCACCGCTGTCTCAACCTCCCATATAACCGGGGCAACTATGACATCAGTAGTACTGATAGGTTTGGAATACTCCTGAACCCCTCCTCCCGACAGCAACGGACTGGAACTGAATTTACACTGGGAACCCCACTGATGGATAGCAGGACCGCCCCCCCCCCAATTAATATGAGCCAAGCCAAGAATGACCCAAGACCAGTGGATAAGCTGGGGACTGAATTACAAAAAACCGAATCTCCTCCGTATGATCCTGATACGGAACGCTCATGCGTATGGCGGAGGTAACGCGGGAAATAGTGCCTGTGCCTAACGGGCGGCCGTCCAGAGCCGTAACAAGGCGAGGATGAGGCAGAGGGTGGGTGGGAATTTTGTGGGACTTGGCCCAATCGGCATCGATAAGGCACTCAACTGCCCCAGAGTCAATACAAGCGTTGCCATAGAACTGGCACTTGTTCCAACGTAAATTGACTGGCAGAAGGGTCCGAGGGTAATTGAACTGCAGTCCCCCTAGGCAACTCGATTCCTCTAGTGAGGACCCTCTTTTACCTGACAGCTTGGGACACTGTTCCTTTAAGTGACCCCGCCCCTTACAGTACCTACACCACAATTCACGGGACTTTGCGTCCCCTGTAACGCGCATGGAGGACCTATCGACCTGCATGGGTTCCTCCTGCTCAATATGAGATAGTGAAGGGTTTTGTGATAGCGCTGGCGTGGCAGAAGAAAGGTAATTAGCTGGGCGATATCTAAACCCTTTAGAACCCCTCTCTTTCTCTCTCTCTCTAAAGCGGTTGTCTACCCGAATGGCAGTGGACACCAGAGCCCCGAACGTAGCGGGTGGTTCGAGACCCGCGAGAGCGTCCTTTACTGGCTCCGACAGGGCGTTCATAAACAGTGCACTAAGAGGCTCATCGGCCCATCCTGTCACCCCTGCAAGAGCACGAAACGCGATAGCAAACGCGGCCACGGTGTCAGAGCCCTGACGAAGACGGGTAAAACGCATAGCGGCCTCCTTGCCAAAAACGTCCTGATCAAAAACTGACACCATCTCCGCCATAAGCCCATCTGTATTATCCATGATAGGCGAATTAGCCCTGATAAGTGGGTCCGCCCATGCGAGAGCATTCCCGGTTAGGAGTGAAAGAATAAATGCTACCCGGGACTCATGCGAATGGAAGCGTGAAGGCTGTATTTTTTTAAAAATTAGGCACTGAGTTAAAAACCCCTGACACTTTCCCGACTCCCCACTATACCGCAGCGGAAGCTGAAGCTTAGGTTCTCTAGCGCCAGGTGGAGGTGGGGGAGGAATGGGATGTGTGGGTGCTTGTGCAACTGCAGGTGGGTCGGTCATGTGAGGGTGAGTTCGGAGATTCTCTGCTAGATCCTGCAGAGCGATCGCCTGAAGGCGTATCTGTTCATGCAGTTTGTTGAGAAACCAGCAGAGCTCGAATACTCTCTCCCTGAGCAGCAAGGGCTGCCTCCTGCGTGACTAGGACCATGTGGAGAATGGAATCTATCGCTGGCCCCTCCCCTTTGGCTTCCATGTTCTGTAGTGGTTCTCTGTGCCAGAAACACGGAGGAGAATGTTTGGAGGTCCAGATGCGACAGATAAGGAGTCTTAAAGTGTTCTAATGAACACCACAGAAACGGACAATAATCCGTAGTGGAAAGGGAGAATAATGAGAACACCAATAACCTCACGAAAAAGGCGAGGAACTCGATATGCGAGCAAAACAACCGAAATAAGCAGACACGCTTATCGAACTCCGTATGTGGAGCGAACGAACAAAGAAAATAAAAACTACAAGATCCCTTTAACTGGGACCAGAGCAGTTAGAGCGCTCGTGGAAGAACAAAGGAAATAAGCGGACACGCTTATCTAACTCCGTTTGTGGAGCGAACGAACAAAGAAAATAAAAACTATAAGATCCCTTTAACTGGGACCAGAGCAGTTAGAGCGCTCGTGGAAGAACAAAGGAAATAAGCGGACACGCTTATCTAACTCCGTTTGTGGAGCGAACGAACAAAGAAAATAAAAACTATAAGACCCCTTTAACTGGAGTCAGAGCAGTTAGAGCGCTCGTAGGTAAGAGTGGTAAAACAAAGGAAATAAGCAGACGCGCTTATCTTACTCCCGTTTGTGGAGCGAAACGAAAGGAAACAGAGAACTCAAAAGACCCTAACTTTTTGGGTAAGAGCACTCGTAAGTCAGAGTGTAAAACGAAAGAAACAAGAAAGCCTCTGCTCTGAAATGAGAGCGAAAAGAAACTTGCTTTCTTTCTAAACCCTTTCTTTTTAAACTAGCTTTCTAAATAATTTCCTATACCTTTTTACCGGCTCGAATGTTAAGTGGAATAACATGGAAGCAACGAGAGAGGCAGGAAGCGGGGTATAAATAGTGAGCGGAAATAAATGACAGGTGAACTCACTAATGATGAGGCGAAAGCAAAACCCGTAGCGGGAATACGAGAACGCGGAGATAAGGGAAGAAAGGCAAGATCCATGACACATTTTGGCTGGATTATACAAAAAAATGCTATGCAAACAGGGAGTGATACAAGGCAGAGCCTGATGCCATTCACATTAAATCTCAATAAAATATTGTTTAATACGATTGGGAGTTGTAATTTGCCTGAAATAAAAAAAATATGACCCCTTGGAAAGTTTCTCTTGAATAATTTTTTTTTTTTTAATGTTTATATTACATGTTATCAAATTAGCATGACAATCTAGATACAAAGTAAACATGATCATTTGTTTATAGATACATCTTGACAAATGGTATCTTTAAACTTGTGTACAAAGCCATTGTGATGGTTATTTCAGTAAACAATATCCTGATCTTGCACCAGAATGTTTCATGGTGCGACTGCTCTGCTTTTGACAGCTTGGCAAAATGGCCTATTTTAGTTTCTTTTTCAGAGGAGGATTTGTCTCATACGTAATATGCTGAATGTACCAGTAGACCGGATGAAGCTGTCCCTAAATATAGAATTTTAGCACTAAGAACAGACAGTATCCTCCAGTTTAATCATTCTGAAACTAGTAGTGGCTACTCCTGAGCTGTCATGGTTGATAGATGGATATGCATTGGGAAAGACCTCAAGAATACCACATTTAGATTAATTTATACTGTATGTACTTGCTGTAATACAGCATCATAAATCAATCATTGAAGAGTGAGTTCACGTAATGCATATTGCGTAATTCACCTTTGCTGTAGGCCTATGTATGTGTTTTTAAATAGACCAACATTGAAGGTTTGCGTGTCTGTGTGTATCTGTATGAAATTATTGATTAATTTCTTTTGATGGATATTAGCCATGTAATAAATGGAATAATAGACTCCAAGGAGGTCAGCTATCAAAAAATAATGACCGCCGTGGAGGCGAAGAACCCCCGACACGAGAGACCATGGTATAATGAGTAATAATTTGTGGTACTTTTGCTATTGTTGATCCTCTTATGGTGAGACCACAACAAAAAAGTACCAGCAAAGAATTCTGATTACATGCGGGTACGGCATAAACATCTCGTTATACAGTACTTCAGCTCCAGCAGTTGATCTTAGACCGTGCCAGAACAAAAAGAGCAAACATTCTTAAGGATGCCTTCTGGCTATCACATCTCATGGCATAAGTAGCCTACTCCAACTTCCCCTTAGCTTGTCTGGGCTTGACGTAAACCATCAATCGTATTTAGACTTTGCTGGAATACTGCTGGCCCAAGTCAACGTGCTGTAGAAAAGGCCTCTGACTCATTTCTGGTACTGCTGATATAAGGACATGGCCAGTAAGTGGAAAAACAGCGTATGAACTGTGCCACATGTATAAAATAAAGTCTACAAATCTCAGTCTCTCCACAGAGCAAGGATTCGACTTGCATCCAGCGACTAGTCTGTAATGGGGAGCCCTTTGGATGGTGATTGTTCTGAAGGAACATGCTCCACTGGGTTATGCTCAGCAAAGAACCCAAAAACAACAAGGGGGAAAATACTCATGTATTGTGACACTGTTCATTTGCCCTCTCATTCTGCCTGCAACTGCACAGCTTTGCTAATCAGAGCTCTTTTCACATAATGGGAAAGTCAATAGCTGCATACAATCAGTAAACAAATTTGGCTATTTTTAAAAGGGCCCCTGTCTCCATTTAGCACTGGCAATTTAAATTATTCTAGCGTGTAACACTTTAATTGTGTAAGACAAAGACCATGTCTAAGACACAAAAGAACCAGTGGCACACAGAGAACTGCTCGTAATTTCTATGCTGCCATAGTGAGATGACAAGTGATAAGCATTTAGCAAGAATTAGTTTGCTTGTGTATCTAAAGGAAAAAGGACAGCCAATTAGTGGGAGTAACAAAGTAAAGAAAAAAAAGTCAAGATTCAACTGCTTTCCAGATGCAGTAGTCCAGCTTGTAAGATGCAAAACAATGAATATGAGAGCAAGGAATAAACTTGATTGATTTCTGTTTCCACATAATGTAGGAAAAAGAGCATACTACAACAGACAGAAATGTGATATTTTAAGAGCATGTCTTCATTTACCCAGGCTATCCCTCAAAAAAGCTGCATCACATCATGATGATCTTTCCTGATAGAATAGACTTTTCAACAAAATACCATAAAAATCTCCCTGTGGTGCAAAAAGCACAACATACTGAAGTTGAAATTGGAATAATGTATGGTCATGGAAAGCTTCAAAAGGCTTCTGCCACAGACACAAATCTACATATCCCAGTCTTTTGTTCTTGTTGCCTGATTGAAATAAAAAGTGATCGAGGTTGACTCCTGACTGGAATATGGGACTGGAGGTTTGCTGCTACAGAATCCTCCCTATCCAATGGCCACTCTTACCAGCTTCTCTACTGAATCTCAGATTTCCTGTAGAGTCATAGCTCACCTAGCTGAATTCTGTGACGCATTCTGATATGTACTGGAGCAGCGATACTGAGCACATTTTTATAAATATATTTTTAACCAGTTATTTTCTGCAAATGTTTTATTTTCCTCTATTTCAAATGCCTAATATTCATACCCTTAGCCTATCTCATCACTACAATATTCTCAATCCAGGAGAGCAGACAAGGACATTTTTTGGCTCTCCTCTAAAACATGTGATCAGTGTGTTCACTTTAGAACCAAATTACTACGAGTTGGTTGGTTGACCTGTCAAACACCCAAATTTCCTTCAGATACAGTGACCACCATAATTATTGGCAACCTCAATTAATAGGTGTGCAGGATTAAATTAAGTTTATTGTTTATCAAATGTCTTTTATGTTCAGAATTTTTTTAAAATTATATATTGACACAATTGATCAGAGGAAAAACTCATCTTTAATGCAAAATTGAAGAAGATGTATGTCAGTTATTGGCATCTCTGTACTTTGTGACCCTCTCTTTACCAAGATAACACTGCGTCTTCTCCTGTAATGTTTGATGAGGTTGGAGAACACATAGCAAGAGATTTGAGACCATTCCTCCATACAGAATATCTCCAGATCCGAGTCCTTGGTCCTCCCTTGTGGACTCTCCTCTTCAGCTCACCCCACAGGATTTCAATGGGGTTTAGACCAGGGGACTAGGATGGCCATTGTAGGATTCTGTGGTCAGTGAACCATTTTTGTGAAGATTTTGAGGTACTCTTTGTCATGCTGGAAGATCCAACCACAACTCACTTTTAGCCTTCTGGCAAAGGCAGACAGCTTTTGGTCTGAAATCTCCATGATACCATGTATCCTAACAAGCTCCCCAGGGCCTTTGGAGAAAAAAGCCCCACAACACCAGCGACCCACCCACACACGCCAACTACGGGGGGCATTAGGTCGGTTGCCCCCTCAATATCTTTCCCCTTACTAATATTGAGGGGACAATTTCCCTCTGAATATTTGGCACTGCCGCACTGCCAAAACAGCGCTCGTTCTATCCCACCAAACATTTTTGTGTTCAAAAGTTGTGAAATGCCATCTAATCGTTCAGGTGATGAACCAGCTATACTATAAAACCAGCTGTACTATAAAAGTGAACGTTTTCTAGCTGACTAGGATTTAGCCAAGCTATATCCGGGTAAAACCTGAGCTAAATTTGGGTTAACCTAGTCTGTTTATGTCAAAACATCTCTCAACCTATATTTCCATTCCTCTAGATGTCTGAGTTGATGCTTTTGCTCACTGGGAAATAACCAGCTACTGTATTTTATGCGTTGTTGTGATAACCTGACAGCCATTGACAGTGACATATCCAATTAAATTGCCTACTGCGCCCACAGTTCCCAACGTACAATTGGCTTATACCAGTAATTCTCAAAGAGGGGTCCACGACATATAGGCAGGAGGTCCACAAAATAGTTTTTGGATGAATTTTAAATTATATTTATATATATTTTAAATCTCACTTAGGAGGGTCTAAAGACTCCCAGGGGCGCACCACAACTCCCAGGGCCACACCACAACTCCCAGGGCCACACCATAACATCATGCAATTATTTTTTGATAACAGAAAACAAAACAACAATTTTTTCCAAATAGGACAACAAAATAAGAGAGAATTTGAACCTTTGTTGTTGTCCTCTTTGTAAAATAAATACTTGTAAAATATGACTTGTATAGGGAAATGTTTATTCATATTTTAAAGTGTCACATATGGACCGTGTCGACACTATTGTTAATTGATGATTGATGAAAATTGATAACAAGGTACCGATTACTGCTCTAAAAATGTTACCGTTACTATCGTTTACACCTCACAGGCTGAGAACGGCAGTAGCTGAAACGTGTGCTATGTAGACAATATGCAGCACATGCATCCAGCTTGTTTACCTGTGGAATGTTCCAAAAAGGTGTTTTTTGAACCCAGTCTGCCCCTGTCCCAGCATTTTTGGAATGTGTTGCAGGCATCAAATTCGGAATTAGCGTATATTTACAAAAAATCTATAAAGTTGATAAGGTAAAGCATTAAATATCTTTTTTTGTACTGTTTTCAAAGAAATATACAGTATGTAAAAGATCATTTACAAATCACGGCTTTCTGCTTTTATGTGAATTTTAAATACTGTTTTGGAATTGGGGTTTGTATATTATTAGTTGTTGTTGTATGACTTTCTTCATTGGATTGTGTAGTGTACAATGCAAAGAGCAGATTTGTGTGAGGTGTATGACTGAGGAGAAAAAAGAAAGAAAGATATTTTTTATGTATTTGTAATGAATTAAATGTAAGTAAGTAAGTAAGTAAACTTTATTTATATAGCACCCTTCTCAACACGAATGTACAGAGTGCTTTACAGAGCAAATACAGAATATAATCAGACAAGCGACAAACAGGAGCGGAAACGAGAAGAGACAAGCAGCCGAAACATAGGCGCGGCCATCTTGACGTTTCCTATAAACTATGCAAACTGCATAGTTACAGCAGAGTGGGGTGGGGTAGGGGTGGGGGTGCAAAAGAAGGGGGGGGGGGGGGGGTGGGGAGTGGGCAAAAAAACACTGATCATATACCAAGTCTCGAAGGAGGCAGGGTATATGGTCTGGGCAAAAACAAAGACCCCATGTGACGAAAGCGGGTGACTGCATGCATGTGTGTGCGAGTGTGTATATCTGTAAGTAGTCCATGTTTGTGTGTGCGTAAGACTGAAGGTTACATTCTGGCATTCAGCAATCCTGATTACTCAAGTCCGTAGAATCTTTTCACGAAACACAGCAAGTTGATATGGAGGCCTTCTCGATGTAAATAGTTCGTAGGTCTTTCAACACAGCAGGTTGCTATGGAGAAATCCTTGGGTCGCTCTGTCCAAAAGTAAACAACAGGAGTCCATAAGATAGGAGCGTAGGAACACCTCTTTGCATGTGCGTCTTCGGGGGGGGGTTTCTGCAGGCGGCCTTGACGGCCAGCCAGCGATGGGGTTCCGAAAAAAAGATTAGATGTTTGGGTTATAGCGAGGAAAACAGCATTCCAATTCGTTATTCCTCTATGCTCACTCGGTCTCTCTCGATTTGACCAATTCTTGACGCAAAGCAGTGCTTTCATTCAAAATGTTATCCATCTTGCGATTTAAATCACATATCTGAGTACTCACTGCTCTGCCCACCTCGTTAATCATCATGGGCAGCCTTTGGCCTTCTTGAATAGCTCCCATCTTTCTAATTTTCCAATAGACCAGGGCAATGCTCAGTCCGAGAAGCAATTGTCCTGCCATCATAAATCCAAATATGAAGACATCCTCCACGTCTTCCACTGAGAGAACCGCCAGGCAAAGAACCCGCCAGTTCTCCCACGCATCCATTGTGTAGCCCGCAGCGAAAGTCCCGTCAGGGCAAACAGGTTCCCCCGAACCCGTGCTTCTTGTTGAAATAATTTTGTCAATTGCGTTGAGAGACCAGCTTATCAATTCCATAGTTTTATATTTGTATTTTCAAAGATACCGTGCAAAGAAAGGTTCCGAGCAGGTGGGAGTAGAGGAGAGTAGAGGAGAGTAGAGAATATGCGACCGCCTCCGTCAAGAGCTAAGCAGGAGCTGGTTGGTCCACTAAAAATGGACCTTGCTTGCTAAGTTAGCTAAGGTTTGCTTAGCTAACGTTAGCAAAGCCAAAGGGCAGTAAGTTATCTACAAAAATGAAGTGAAGACTAAGGCAAACAGAAGTATATACTGCATTTTGCCTCTGTACAACCGGAACTTTTACATTGTGTACTGCCATTTACCTTGGTATTCTATTGCTTTACATCACTCCACAGAGCAAGGTAGATTGTATTTGGCTAACTGGCTATACAACTTCACATAATTAACCCAGATTTGCACAAGTTTGAAGTTCAAGCTTCATCTGAAATTCATAATACGTGCATTCTAATATTGATTAATAACATAAATAGCCACAAAATACATTGCTTCTGTAATCGAATGCACAAAGCGAGACCGTTCAATTATGGTCAGCTCAGTCTACTTTTCATGGTCATGGACAGAGGTGTCAAAAGTATTCACATTCATTACTCAAGTAGAAGTATAGATACTATGGTTTAAAAAGACTTCTGTAGAAGTTGAAGTATCAACTCAAGCTTTTTACTTAAGTAAAAGTGTAAAAGTACTGGTTTCAAAACTACTTAAAGTATAAAAGTAAAAGTAATGTAAGGGGGAAAAAATGCCATTAAGGACAAAAGCTTAGGCCACGCCACAGGGGCCTATAGTGCACTACCCCACCTCCCCAAAAAAAACATTTTTCTAAAGGCCATAATGACTATTATGTTATAATAAAATGTTAATGTTGAAAAATTTGGGATGCACTTAAGCCGCATTTATGCCCATTGAAAATGAACGCATTTTAGTACAATGCAAATACATTAAAGAACCATATATGTGTACTACTGAGCATTAACATGTGAACACGGAAGATATGATGATTAGTTGCCTATAAGTATTGTAATGGTGCAAAAAGTCAAACTTCAGAGGCATGTTATCAATAGCCTTTATTGGAATGTAAATGTACATCCAAGCTTAGCTGCAGGAATCTGTGAGGGCAACAGAGTATGTCATGGTCCATACCGTGACCAAAGAAGTAATAGCTTACCCACCCCTAGTTTAACACACCACCGACCGGACACCACAGAATGAGAATTAAGCTCTGCACAATAATAATGCCATTACTACACCCACACACATTCAAGACCCGGAACAGCTGGTGTTGACCAATAGGGTCTTACTCATCGCTTCAAACTAATCTAGGCTAGCCAAAACATTTGATTACTTTATTAAGACACTATCACAACACGCGCATACTGTAGATGTAACGAGTAAGAAACTTGGCTGACTGCGACAAACCATAGCAAATCCATAACAAATCACTAGTGCCCAGCTGACGGTGCCAACCAAACTTTTGTTAGTGATTCAACATTTCCTGAAAAAACACACACATACACACAATCTACATCAGGATCTACATCAGAGTTACCAATAGGCTATGTTCAGCCGCAAAAGCAGCTGGTTCTCAAAGTTCTTTGCAATTAGCAATACTATAAGCTCAGATAACATTTGGCTAAAGTCGAATTTCAAATCTCAGACGCCCACCAAACGAACTTGAAACGTTGAATCATAGCCTAGCGCTACTGCTAGCAAGCAAACCATGGCATGTCTTGGCATGTTCCAAGCCATAGCAAACATTGCAAATTTACCATTAGTACATTACTAGGTTACTACAATATTTTGTCGATAATCGACTGATAACAAACTTTCAGCTTACCTCAATATGCTTTTTCAAATTAGACGGCGAGTTTTTGAAGGCCATTAGCTCGTGGTACTTGGGTGCGCAGAGCTTGCAGCGCATTCGAAAGGAGTTGTTTTTGCATCCAACCATTTCAAAAAATTCTTCCAGGTACGGCCAGGGATGTAGAAGGGTTAGCTGGTCTTCCTGGCTATCAACCTCCTCGCTGGTGCTTGGTTGGGACATTTCGCTCCAGTTCTCTTTAGTCTCTGCCACGGACATCTTCGTACTAGGCTACATATACGTCTGCTTTCCTTGCTGGAGTTTGACGTGATTTATGTCATGTGCAGGTGCGATGGATCGCGTACAAACCAATAGGGTGTCGGAATGGTATATGTTTATACTTCTCATCCAACCACAATCAAATTCACTCTATCCGGATGGCGCGATTTATCTGGATAGGTTTTTTTTTTGTGTGTGTCTTTTTTGAACGATTAAAAGCCGTGATGAAAACAAGCCGAAATGAAATAGGAGTAACGAGGCTATTTTTAAAATGTAAGGAGTAGAAAGTACAGATAATTGTGTGAAAATGTAAGGAGTAGAAGTAAAAAGTCGGCTGAAAAATATTTACTCCAGTAAAGTATAGATACCCAAAATTTCTACTTAAGTAAGGTAACGAAGTATTTGTACTTCGTTACTTGACACCTCTGGTCATGGATCATAATGTAACATTAGTTGACATGGTTCCTTACCGGCTGATTCAATAAGGCAGAGGAAGATGTACAGGGAATCAGGGAATAACAGAGGAGCTCAGTCTAACAGCCTGATACTAACAGCTCAGCTATGAAACGCATCCATTCTAGTCGTTATGAAAAGAGAAAAAAAAGCATCTAACGTTAGACAGTCTTAGGAAAGTGACACGTTTCTTTGGAGCAGCAAGTACAGTTACAAATACGAATTTGACGAGCAATACGCTTGCAGCACCGTCGCTAGACTCGCTACTAGGAAATGTTGCTAGCAAAACTGCTTTAGGCCTGAAGGGACCGTGCTTTCTCTCCCTTTTGCTCTAGAGACCCAACTCTGACTATGGTGCTGTGCAGAAGGGCGCATTTCAAGGGAAACCGGGAACAAAAAAAAATTCTTAACATATAGGCTGTATGTTCGTGTTCACATTGCGTTGATGCAGCATTTGTTGGAGTTATACCCCAATTATTATTATGTTTTAAAGGAAAGGTGGTAACACTTTACATTAAGTTGCACCTATACATAGTTAAATGTAACTCATTTGGTAACAAGAGTTTATTACTGAGTAACTCCAACGTAGGTAACATGGAAAAATAGTTTGCGGTATTCTTAATTACACATGTGAATATTTAGAAATATTTGATTTACACTCATAGGCTACATCTTTATGATACACAACAAATAAACTTGCCTGTTAATTTCACAACCTGTCTTCGGGTGGTTCTTTGCCTCAACGCCGTGCGGTTAAAACCGTGTAATCCACACCTCGTCGTGGATTATTGCTTACATATCGGAACAAACATTTTTGTAGTTTGTAAAAATTGTACATTTTATGCATGTTATTGTCTGACTGTGTAAACGACACTAGCAATCCTGCATTGGAATTTTGAGGGTTTAAAGTTGTTTACAGTTTCTGAGAAATATGAATAGGCTACTATAATTGGGACATTGACGATTAGGCTAGCACCGTAGATAGGGCTAATGCGTGTTCATGACGAAAGAGTACATTGCGCTTGATGCAGAATTTGATGTAGTTATATAGTCCAATTATTATTATTTTTGAAAGGTTGTAAATCAAAATGAGAAACCGTGATATTAAAGTGAGTAGGATCATTTCAGTTGCAACCGTTGTTTGTTGTGTTATTTAAAACATGGTTCGGCAGGTGGTCGTTGGAGGGGGGCCTCCAATTGCTTTTTGAAACGGGCCGCCACTGGAGCTAACTGGACCTTTCTCACAAGATAATTGGATCTCTCTTGTGCAAAAGTGGTCTGTTTCCTCACCTCGACTTTTGTCCAGAATGGCGCCTTATATTTGGGAGTGGGTCAGAAGTATTGAGTCTATCAGAGGATATGCCTACGAACATGATGGGAGTTTTTCCTCCTCAATATGCAAGTAATACTGCATGTAATATGTGGAGAGCTACTCTCTGCGTTGCATGCAGGTTGTGGATATTTCCTATATTTCTATGATAAAACAAAACTAAATTTTACGTTCTGACGAGGTAAGTAAAGTATCAATTGTTTACTTTGTTTACTATGCCCTTGCTGGCCTGTTTGTCGAATATTTTTGTAAACAAATTATTACTCGCGCTGCATGACACCGTTCAGTGTGAGCTGTGGACTAGAGCAGTTATTTACATTTTGTTAGTTAATGAAGTGACTTTTAAAAAATATTGTTGAATTTATGTTTTAGGGTATATTATTGTATTATTGTATATTTATATATTAACGTATGTCCCTACAATAGAAATTCTCTCTTGGGCCTCTTAGCTACACACTGGGGTTTTATTTTAGAGGTTTTCGCTACCTTGACCTGCAGTACACAAAGTACACATTAGCCTACTTGCAGGCATTCTGTGGTTTTATAATTTGCTGCAATGCACGTTTCCTTGACAACCGATTTGATGTTTTACGTTCCTTGGTATCCATATTGATAGAATAAACGACATGGATCATTTGCCGCGATCAAGTGGTGTAAATGCGTCTCCTTCCAGAAAGAGAAACAAAGCAGCTGCTGTGAGTGCTGTCCACAGTAGAAATGAGCTTTTGGCTACTAGTGAAAAAAAATAGCTGGGGCGTGGTTTGATAGCTGGAGCTCAGCCCCTATATTACCACCTTATCACGCCCAGATTTAGGCATTTTTGTGGGGGGCGGGGTCTAGTGAAACCAGCATGTTTTGTTACCCATACCTAGTCAAAATGGCCCATAAAAAGCAAAGGAAATAATTATTCCGACACTGAAATCGAAATTTTATGAGCAGATGTTCAATCGAGGAAAAAAAAAAAAGAGTTTAGTATTGTCAGTACCAGTGTCATGAACTAGGCCTAAAGGCCTAGCAGGAGATAACATCAATGCAGGAGATAACATCAATGCAGGATCGCCTCTTTATCACAGCCTGAAAATAAATTAAACGTTATTAATTTTGTAATTTTGTTTGGGTTCTGTGCATGTGAGTTGTGGTTTGAAATCGGGTAATCACATACTGTTGCGTGAGACATTATATTCAGCAGAAGTCTCCACATTTGCAGTCAACCAAAGTAGTTTGTAAGCATCAACTTATAATAATAATAATAATAAATTTTATTTATAATGCACTTTTCATTTTAGGGAAATCTCAAAGTGCTAACTTAGCTAGTTGTAACGGACAGAAAAACACACGACCACATCACACTGAGTTTGGCCTGGAGAATATATCGTTTATTTTATCTGTGCATGCTCATTAGCATCACCACCTGTCTTTCAAACTCAGGCACGCTCTGATGATGTCATATACACATGAAAATAAACATGACTTTGTTCTTATTCAAATATGCTTAACACTCCCACTCAAAGACATGTTGATAACTCTCTACAGTGGTACACAGAATCCAATAAACAACAAACAAAAAAAACTTATATTTTTACACCTGCAATTCACATTACTCTCCGAACAAATACCCTTTGAACTTTTCAAATTTAGCCTTTGTCAACGGCTTGGTTAGGACATCAGCTACCATATCTGCAGTAGGACAATATTTAATAGATATCTTCCCCTCAGCATGTGCAGACCGTACAAAGTGATATTTGATGTCTACATGCTTGCTTCTCTGTCTGCATACAGGGTTTTTGGATAGCGCTATTGCTCCCTGGTTGTCCTCATATATCTTTACTGGTACATGTGGGCTATTACGGTCTACCCATTTTAATAACTGTACAAGGTACATGCTCTCTTGAGTAGTAGCCGCTAATGCCATGTACTCGACTTCACAGGTCGATAGCGCCACTGTTGGCTGCTTCCTACTTTTCCAGGATATAACTGGACCATTTTCAGTTAAGCTGAAGCAATATCCAGTTGTGCTTCTCCTATCATTTTGATCGGCTGCCCAATCAGCATCACTGTATCCCTCAAGCTTTAGGCTTTCCTCACTTTTCTTGTAATGTAGCTCTTGGTCTATAGTACCCTTTAGATACCTCAACAGTTGTTTTGCTGCAGCCCAATGCTGCTGTTTTGGTTCTGCTAAGTGTTGTGACAGTTTACTCACAATCCAGCTCAGATCAGGTCTAGTACATGTCATAATGTATATCAAGCTACCTACTATCTCTCTGTATCCTGTTGAATCAATAACTTCACCCTCATTGTCAAAATGTAACTTTTGCTCGCATGGAGTTGACCTTGGTTTGCACTCAGACATGCCAAACCTCTCTAGCATCTTTGCTATGTGTCTCTTTTGGCTCATTTTGATCTCCCCCTCACTCTGTGTAAAGTCGATACCTAGGAAGTGTTTAAGTTCACCCAAATCTTTCATTTTAAACTTCTTCTTCAACATCTCTTTGACATCACTGAGTGAGCCGTTGTTATTGGCCGCTATAAGTAGGTCATCTACCCATATCAACAGAATGACTCTTTCGTTCTCAGACTCTTTGCTGTAGACACAATGGTCAGCATCATTCTGTACAAACCCATTCTCTGTAAGATGATCATGCAATAACTTGTTCCAGTTTTGCCCGGACTGCTTTAAACCATACAATGACTTGTTGAGTTTGCACACTAAGGGCCAAATCCACAAAGAACGGATTGCTCCTGGCAATTAGCTCAAAGTTAATACAGAGATTGCAAAAGCAATCCTCACCAGTTTACCACGGTATCCACAAAAGATTTTGCTCCAATGATATGCCCGGGCAAACACGCCCACAAATTTGCCACCGATGATTGCAATTAGCCATGTGGCAGCCTATATATTTATTGGCTTGTGTCAAGAACACAATATCAACGACAATGGCAGAGAGAAAGCGCAAATTAAAATTTTCTGAAACCGAGTTGCATGTCCTCACCAACGAGGTGCAGAGACATGCAGCTAAATTGCAGTCGCGGAATCTCACCCCAAGTGAGAGAAACCATATTTGGGAGTCAGCTGCAGAAAGGGTTTCAGGCTTTTCTCCATATTTCAGGACACAGATTGGTTCTTAATGAAAATGACAGACCACACTTTTTTTTCCAGAAATATCAGTCTGTTATGTCTTGTCCTTAAATCCCCTTATGGACAGAATTTACTTTCAAAAGAAAAAATAAATAGAGGTTTTGTGTTATATTATTCAATGCACATTCATATCAGGCCGTTTCTGAAAAGAGTCGGTTTGTCGCTAATTCGCGACAAAATAGGCCTTAAGAGGTTTATCATCCAATTCGTCCGGTTAATACCTGCTTTTCAAAAGTGGTATTTGCACCTCTCTAACTGTGTGTGGCAATTAGCTCATGGTGTTTGTGGATTACACGCAAGGCTTCCTTGGGGCAATTTTGCAGGCAAGTACCTAATTTACATACATTTAAATGAGAGGGGTGCAGCCGTGGAGCTATTTGCTCGTCGGTGTAGTTTGCCATACCTTTCAGCCTTTGCATGTGCTTTGTGGATTGGATGCAATTTTTTTGACTCATTTGCACAGGGTTTGCCCGGGCAAACGCTGTGCAATCCTTTTGTGGATTTGTCCCTAAGTGTTCCCCTGTTTTTGATTTTTCCTCAAAACCTTCGGGCTGTTCTATATATAACTCGCAGTCCATTGGTGCATGGAGGTAAGCTGTCTTCACATCCATTTGGTGTAGGATAAGATAATCCTGTATAGCCACCTGCATGAATGTACGTACTGAAGTCATATTGGCTGTCGGTGAAAAAGTTTCCTTGTAATCAACTCCCTCTACTTGACCATAGCCTTTAGCTACATATCTGGCTTTAAAAGTCTCAGATCCATCTGGGCTTCCTTTTACTGCATATACCCAATGACCTCCCACTGCTTGCTTGCCCTTTGGCAGTGTCGTCAGACTGAAGGTCTCATTCTCTGTTAAAGAGTTCATCTCCTCTTTCATTGCATCAGCCCACATTTTTGATTTCTTAGAGCCCACAGCCTGCATGTATGTTTTGGGTACGTTATAAGCAACTCTATAGAAATAATCTACATTTTCACCTTCATCATTACAATCAGCCTTACACTGATACTCCTTTAAATATTCTGGAGCGTTCCTTTGTCTAGTGGGATAGCGTCGTGCACTCTCTCCCTGTTCTCTTTGAGTACTATCTGTCTGGGTCTGACTAGCCTCAATAGTCACCTCATTATAGGACTGTATACCCACATTAGGCTCTCTCTGATTCTGGTTGACTTTTTGTCCCTGCTGGTGTTGTGGGAATAATTTCTCCATAAGTGTCATCATCCATATGATCTGTCTGAGTCTGACTATCTGACTATATACTCTTGGTGATAAATTTTACCAGCCTATGTTTCAGGACTTTCCCTGTCTCAGGATAAAAGACTTGGTATACTGGACTATATTTGTCGTATCCTACAAAAATACCCTTTGCACATCTAGAATCTAGCTTCTTCTTATCCTGCTTATACCCGTAGCATTCAGAGCCAAATATTCTCATGTTGGACAAGTTGGGTGTTTTGCCAGTAAAAATACGGTATGGTGTCTGCTCTAGGCACTTACAGTAACACCTGTTACGTATCTGTGCTGCTGTCTGTACAGCATATGTCCGTAACTGCTTTGGGAGGTTACTCTCCAATAGCATGCATCGTGACATCTCAAATAAGGTCCTCCAACCTCTCTCGGCAGTACCGTTCTGGTGAGGTGAGTAGGGTGCACTTGTCTCGTGCCTTATCCCTTTCGTCCTAAGTAAAGTTTGAAACTCATGCCCGGTGAATTCAGTACCGTTGTCAGATCTTACGCACTTAATATGTCCATATGGAGCAGTATCCGCTATGAATTTTTCAGTAGCTTTTGCTGTATCACTCTTTGCTTTGATAAAGTAGGGAAAAATCATCCCACTATAATCATCAGTAAATGCTATTGCATATCTGTACCCGTCTTTATCTGCTGGTTCTATTGGACCGCATAGGTCTGTATGTACTAGCTCCAGTACTGTCTTAGCTTTTGCATCTGCCTGTCTGTTTCTGCTTTGAGTAAATTTGCCCTGTGTACATATTTCACAGTTATAGTTAGACGTGCCATGTTTCCCTTTGATCGACATACCTTCAACCACTTTCTCTAGTTTAGACACATCCTCAAAATTACAATGATCAAGTATTCTATGCCATGTCTGGATGTCATGACAACCATTACATACAGTATTTTCATCCTCTACTGTGCTAAGGTAATATAGCCTACCGTACACATCCATTTTAAACTTGGTACCATTCTGATGAATCAGGCAGTCATCACCGTCCTTGAAGCGGACCTAAGCTCCGCTGGCTGTCGCTGCTTTCACCGAGAAAATGTCTTGTGGAAAAGATGGGATGTAAAGCGCTCGTTTGAGCCTCGTTTTCACTTGCCATCCCTCGCGTTCGAGCAGAACAACTTCGGCTTCTCCCCTCATCTTCGCTTTCGTTCCATCTGCCAGCTCTATCACATGGTCCTCGGGTCTAATGTTCTTATCGACTGTCTTAAACTTCGCCGGGTCATTAATCATGTGTGTCGTGGCACCACAGTCGACTATAAGACCTCTCTTATTTCCTACTTGATTCTGACAGTCACTTATCTTGAAAAAGAATGATGCACCGGTATCATCCTCCGTGTCTCCATCTGCCTTCTTCACCTGGTCACGGCCTAGCCCTCGGCCTCGGCCTCGCCCCCTTCCTCGGTGTGGCGTGTCCCACCGTCGCTCCTCTCGCCTCGCTTGGGTCTTGTTAGGGCATGTCCTAGCCATATGCCCCTTCTTTCCGCACGTATAACATTCAGTGTCGGCTAGGTCCATCTTCTTCCCTCTTCCACGTCCTCGTGCCCTCGCCGTTGCCCCGCTAGTCCTCATGACGCCGTCCTCGTCCGCATTCATGTCACTCGTCCTGTACTTGTCCGTGCTCTCATAGCTTTGCAGTTTAGCCTTAAACTCACCGAACGTTAGACGGTCGTTGGTTTGAGTGACGTGCACGACAAACGGGTTGAATGAGTCCGGTAACCCCTTCACTACCATGGCAATCTGCAACCCGTCACTGATATTTTCTTCGGCCCTTCTCAAAGACGTGAATATAGTCTCCGCTCGAATAATGTAATCAGTAACAGTCTCGTTGCTTGCTTTGTGGAGAGAAGAGAGTTCACAGTACAGGCTCACGACTCGTGGTTTGTCCTTTCCTGCGTAGTGCTCTCGGAGTATTGCCAACGCTTTTCTTCCATCTCGTTTCGCGTCTCTCATTACTAGTGATAAACTTTTATTATCTAGACACTGCACTAATTCAGCATATGCTTCTGCATTCTTTGTTGCGTCTTCTTCAAGTGCTTCTTCATCGTTGTAGTCTGTCGCTGGCTCTTCCAGGATAACTTCACTGAGGCCATGCAGATCCATGTGCGCTAAAAACCTCGTCTCCCATAACTCTAAGTTTTTCTCGTCACCGTCGAATAACAACCTAAACCACCTTTGGCTACCTTGACTGGGCCCATAACCTGTTGCGTGAGACATTATATTCAGCAGACGTCTCCACGTTTGCAGTCAACCAAAGTAGTTTGTAAGCATCAACTTAGCTAGTTGTAACGGACAGAAAAACACACGACCACATCACACTGAGTTTGGCCTGGAGAATATATCGTTTATTTTATCTGTGCATGCTCATTAGCATCACCACCTGTCTTTCAAACTCAGGCACGCTCTGATGATGTCATATACACATAAACATGACTTTGTTCTTATTCAAATATGCTTAACACATACGGTAGGCTAGCTTATTTTAGAATCTCTCTGCCACGTTCTAATTGCGGTCACATTGATGCACATGTCGCACTGAGCAAAAGCCAGAATCGAGCTCAGGTTTTACCAGGATATAGCCTGGCTACATTCTAACCGGTTAAAAAACTGTGACTTTTAAATCAATTTTATCCGGTTTTTCACCTGAAAGCGAGACAGCGTTTCACCGACTTTTCAACAAAAACGTTCACTGGGGTGTCTATGGCACAGATAACATTGGACAGGTTGGCAATTTCATAAAAATCCACTTTCGTTACCTCCACCTGGCTTTGCATCTTGTAGGGGAACTGGATGTATGCTGGCATTAGCTGGATTAAGCTGTTGACCACAATTGCAACCCTGGCGACAGACATGTAAGCAACTTTAAAGCAAATTTGGTTCATTGGTTAAATGTGTGTTTTAATTAACATAGCCTGTAAGGTCATGTAGAATTAAAATCTTTAACAATTTAGAAAAAATAGTAGGCTACTGGGAGCATTCATTAGCCATTTGCAATGTGTATTACAAAGGCTACATTTAGTCTACATTTAGTAATTATCACTCAAAAGCTACATTTAGCGGCATTCTGAATTTACGAACGTGGTACACATTGTCGCGAGCAGGTGTAAAATTTGTTAGTACGTCCGAATAAATCTCAGATACGAAAATGTTGATGAATGCCAAAATGCGGGCAAATTTGCTAATACGAACGATTTACGTACAAATGAATTCTGCTCACTTTTCATGAATGAGGCCCAATAAGTGTATATTTGAGTGTACCAACTTGCGTGTGATTCATCAAACTTGTGTAAACCATTGATCTGAGCTTAAATTTGTTTGCAGGTTGATAAATCAGACTTGATCGTATATTAGGAAGTACGTGCACTTCATTACCATGAATAACCATACTCACACACCCATTTACTACCATATTTGGCAAGGCCACCCCTTTTAAAATGCACATGCAAAAAGTATTAAAAGTTGGGTTCATGTGAGTAGCGTGATCCCATTCGAAATATACAGCAGGCATCTTTGTGTGTGTTTACGGTTGTATGAAGCGGAACTACATTTCAGTGCCATTTTATTGCTAAAATTGCTTTTATTAATACCGTATGACAAGTATTACTGGGAATTGTAGTTCTTTTTTGTGTGCAAATATATTCTCTATATGCGTAATTATCTAGTAATTGCTAATGTATTATCTAGCTAGCAAGCCAGTTATGCTAGCTACGTTCAACCAGATCTAGGTACCTAGCTAGCTACGCGTGTTTTAGCTGCTGGTAGACGGTTAGGATATACATTTTCAATATTAATAGCTTAATATTAATATTAATAGTCAAAAGTAGATGGCAGTCCTATAATGTCGTTTTGACGTTTTCTGACTCTGCTTGATCTTAAAAATCACCTCGAAAAGTGTTCTACATTCATTCTTAAAGTTTTGACGTTATTTGTAGTATGTCTAGAGGTGGTCTAGATTCCAACATTTTAGCATGATGCATCATTTGGTGTACAAATGGCGAGTGCCCAAAATGTTCAAAAATCACATTTTCGATGGGGCGCTACAGAGTGTGTGTTCATGCTAGGGGTCTGGTTTTTGGCGTGCATGCTAGAGGCCCTAATGAGACTCAGTTAGCAAAATTTCATGCTTCTATGATTTTGGGAAGCTGCGTGCAGTGTTCAGCAGTAACCCAAAATTCCCTTTGAACATTTTAACAGACTTCATAGACCTATCATTAGTCAAATTATTATTTAATTATTTAATTTATGCTTACATGCAAAAATATATGTCTTAGGGGCTGCTCAGATGTCCTTGTATACTAAATTTGGGAGGCTTGGCTCCAGGTAGGAGGGGTTTGAGATTTGAAAAATTTAGATTTGTTGGTGGTGCTATAGAGCTTCTATGTGTGCTACAGGTTTGTTCTTTTGCTTATGCAATGTAGGCCATGGATATATTCATACTTCAGAATTTCAAGCCTCTAGGTTTTAAGGAACCCATAACCCTAATCTTACTGTTGTGACCTTTGACCCTTCCATAGCTCTTGAAATTAATTTCATAGTTTCCACTTTGGGTATATTTATATTCTAATTAATCCATCTCAGGGTGGTGAACATGCCAGAAAATTGCGGTTTAATGACATTACAGATAGAGGACTGCCATCTACTTTGAACTATCAATAGCTATTAATATTGAAATGAATAAACTGTCTACTAGCAGCTCAGCCGGATTAACCATTAGGGCAACGGGGCACTTGCCCAGGGCACAGGACCTGAGAGGGGCACTGGGCACAATAAAAAATAAAAAAAAACATTTTTTTAAATTTTTTTTATATAATAATAATAATGATACAGAATATTATGCTGTTTTTTGCAACAAATTCAATCCAAATTATATTTTAAATCACGTCAACTCGTAACAACGTTAAGCATTATGACCCGGCAGTGACTTGACGTGTGAGCACGTGACGCTCTGAAAACTGAAAGGAGTTGGTGGCATGATGGAGAAGCAGCTAAGCGGGAGCGCTAAAAAAAAATTAAAACGAGAAAAAGAATTGAAAAGAGTCAACGATTTGAAACATCTACCGAAAATAGCCAGATTTTTTACTTCAAACTTTGAGCAAAGGCGATGTTGACAACACTGAAACCCCTCCTGTGGCCGTTGGAACAGCTAACGTTAATGCTAGTAGCAGCCAGGCTAGCACAAGTGAAGCTAGCAGTGCCAGTGAGACACCAACCAGCCTGTATATTACCAGTTGTATATATTGTATTTTATATTATTATTATTGTAAATGTCCTTCTCTACTATGACTGTTTTATATTTAAGCCAAGGTTTGTTGAGGGTAAGGGTGTTTGTAGGGAGGGGGGAGGGAGGGCATTTTGTATTTGTTATTCCATGTGTAAAAAATGATAAAAGCAATAAAAATCGTTGTGGGGAAAAAAAAAAAAAGTAAAGTAGTCAGTCCAGTGTGTTAGGGTCACTTGTTCTTCTGTGTACCTGCAAAATGTTGATATAGCCTAATAGTAGCCTAAATTGAAACAATAAACATGCTCTTGACTGTGAGCTACATGCAACAGTGTAGCCAATGGTTATACTTTTGTTCCATACACACTACACAGTAATTGCTTGCTTCATGGCTAGTGATAATTTCACATTTTAGCATTTTATAAATAATCTCTGGTTTAAAGTTGAGTCTTCCCTTGCTACCAGTATCTGCCTTATTTCACTGTAGCAGTCAAAAGATAACTGCTTGGCTACATTGAAATATTTATTGATTACTCTGTAGCCAGGTTCCAATAAGTTCTGTGACAGATTTATTGTAAAAAAAAAAAAACATTTGTCCATCTGGTCTGTCTCTCGAATACACTTTCTGCTGAGGCTATCGTACTGTAATATGTACTGATCTCCATTGAGCCATGCAGACGCCTGCTTTGTGAGTAATAGAAACAGAAAAAATATATATTCGACTTTGCAATTGTTGTATTGGTAGGGGGTGGGTTGCTGCGGGCCTGAGTTGGGGGGCACTTGAGTCTTGTTGCCCAGGGCACAGAAAATTATTAATCCGGCCGTGACTAGCAGCTATAACACATGAAGCTATCTAGGTACATAGCTCTGGTTTAAAGTAGCTAGCATAACTAGGCTGTTAGCAAGATAATGCATTATCCATTACTATATAATTATGTATATAGAGAATATATTTGCAACTACTGTTCGCAGTCATAATTTCCTTAGCACAAAGCAATAAAATGGCGCCGAAATGTAGTTCCGCTTGATACAACCATAAACACACACGAAGATCCCCTCCGTTTACTGCAAATGGGATCACGCTACTCACATGAACCCAACTTTTAATACTTAGATAATTATCTTAGATACTTCTAGACATTTATGCTTTCCAAATCCAGCAGGTTGATACCTAATAAGCAGACAGAAGTGAACAGCATGCAGTAGCCTAGTGTGAAAGCTTTGTAGCGATGAAAGAAATGCCTTTAAAAAATGACAAGGGTTTCAGCTGTATGTATAAAAATATGTATTAAAAAAAAGTTAATGTAGTCTATCCCATGATCTGAGATTTTATTGGTAATCATATAAAAATTATTTTCTACCCATTTTAAATAGGTGTTTTCATTGTAATCAATATCAGATGTTGTGCTATATATAATTTCTAACTTTTATATGACTAAAATGATAAACATTATTATTACTATATGCTGTATATTGGCCATCAGGTTTTTAAAGATAAGAGATCATTTACAATACATCAATATATAGTGTACACAATGCACTGTAAAATACATTTTGAATCAATTCACTCAGAGACGTATTGAACTTCAGCGTCTTCAAGCTTTTATTAGATGGACATTTAGCTTATTTAATCTAGAGAGGGTCCATCACATTACAGAAGTGTAGCAATACAGACATTTATTATTTTGGCAGACGCGCTTATACAGAGCGACTTACAAGGCAAAAAGTGCATAAGTTTGCATAAAATAATAATACTAAACTTTATTTACATTACATTCATTTAGCAGATGCTTTTATCCAAAGCATCCAAAGTGCATACCGAAGGTCAATGACATCAGTTTAGATAGAGCTCATTTCTTATCATAACATAGCAGCTATCCATAGTCATGAACATTGAGTATAGTACACAGTAAGCTATGGCTAAGACAACAAGACATTATAAACTATAAAATCAACGAAGAACAGGAAACAAGCGAAAAACAGTACTGGTACTAGATTGGTAAGTCAGTCAAGGTGGAGTCTGAAGTGGTGTGTCTTCAGACCATGACGGAAAGCAGTGTTTGAGCAGAACGTAGAGGAGTCAGGAGTTTGTTCCACCACTGGGGAGCTAGGGTGGAGAAGCTCCGCAGTCCGGATGAGCAGAACGAAGTGGTCGAGCTGGAGTTTAGTGTTGTATTATGTCCTGCAGGTAGGAAGGGCTTTTCCTTTTGGCTGCAGCGTAGGCCAGGGCAGTTCCGTTGAGCTTCCGGTGATAAGTAGCCATCTACATAGAAATGTCAGCCAGGCAGGCAGATATCCTCTCCTTAACCTGTTAGGTAGAGGGGGGAATGAGAAATAGTGCTATATAAGCGAAATGTCCAATAAAAAAACAATGATATACTGAAAAAAACAGTCCTAAATAATACATTAACTAAAATGTCAGTAACATGGCAAGTGTTGATGTATAAATATCTGTTAACATACCCCTAAAATGCTATTTCAAAAAGCAAGACTTGCATGATAACAATTAATTCAGGTAGCAAAGATGCAATATAAACAGGCGAGTATTGAGTCTATGACAGAAGATGGTCAAAAGGGCAGAAGGGTCAAGACCAGGGGCCTCATTTATAAAAAGTACGTTCGATCAAATTTGATCTTATGTGTGGCGTACGTAGAAAATCACAACAAAGTAGTGATTTATAAAATTTCAACGTGACTCCATTTGACCTTGTAAATGGTTGTAGCGCCACGTCAGGTCTTCACTTGACATATGCACATTACCTGCTGATTATACCGAAGTATTGCAGGCTTGAGAGCCGCACGTGAACGCTTATTTGGCATGGAAAATTGTTATCAGCCTACAAAATGAGTATAATTCCAAATTGAAAAGGAAATTGATAGTCTAATTACTGAATTTTATGTCTTCCTTACATTATATACCATTATTGTATGACATGCAGAAACCTGTAAATTGGGGCATGGTGAATGCGAGATTCATTATGATTCAATAAGTGTTGCTCATTAAAGACAAGATAATGTATCCTATAAATAGTCGACTAAGCAAACAATTAACACTCAACCATGGCTGCGCTAGCTTTATTGGAGGATGTGGCAAACCATGCATTCAATTTGAAGTTTATTTGAGATTTATAGACGGAAGGTACGTACGACAGACGTACGCTATATCAAACAAGCACAGCCAATTTTATAAATAATGCTTACATCCATTTAAAGAAATGTGCTTACGTCAAAGTTAAAGATGGCATCCAAGTAATTTTTATAAATGAGGGCCCAGGAGCTGAGTGGAGTAGGTGGTGAGAAATGGGCAGATTCTTCAGATGTTGCAGAGAAAAAATATGCACACCTGGCTCACCAATGCTATGTTCTCAGAAAATATCAGGTTGTTGATGAACATTGATTGCAGACTGGGTGGCAGTCACTATAGTGCTGTCCAAGGTGATGGAGAGGTCCCGTAACAGAGAGGGCTTTTTAGGCCAGACTAAGCTGTGTCAGCTGTTCATCCCGGATGAGATGCCACAAGGCAGGCTAACATGCGTGAATAGACCTGTGTGTCAGATGTGGGAAAGAAAGAAATAGTTGAGTATTGCAAAGTCATCTGCAGGGGCTTCTTGCTGATAGCTTAGCTTCGATCAAACGTCTTCTGACTGTAACAGCACTTACAGGTAATTTTAGATCATCTTTAATCTTTCTGGAGGTGATGATTGGCTGAATCTTTGCCATTCTGACTATTCTTAGATCCGTTTTTAACAGTAGTTGCACGTTTTCTTCCGCGTGTTTCAGGTTTTTAAAGCATTTGAGATCATTTTAGCTGAGCATCCTATAATTTGCTGCACTTCTTTATACGTTTTCCCCTCTCCAATCAACCTTTTAATCAAATTATGTTGTTCCTCCGAACAATGTTTGGAACGGCCAATTTTACTTAGCAATTCAGATGGAAATATATTTTATAGCAATGTGTGAAACATTTGCGTCCCTTCTTCCTTAATAAAGGACAATTAATGACACCTGTTTTTTCACAGAATGAATGAATTCTAATTAAACTCCACACTGCTATTATTTTGAACACGCCCCTTTCAATGAAGGAGTCAATTACTCGGAACAAGCAGAGTGCATGTCATGACAGTTGGGTCTGTTATCACTACCACTAATAACAGTGGTTCATCAGGTTACTGATGTTGTACTGCTATTTTTTTAACACAACTGCAGATAGATGCCACAATTTCCTAAATTATGCATGAGTCGTGTTGCATGAGCTTGTGGCACTTCCGCTTATCACCACCTACTCGACATTCAGCCAAATAGCGAATGGAAAAATTAAGGGATTCTGCAAAACACAGATCTGCTCCAAGAATACAAACTAATTTAGACCTACAAAAGAAACAAAAACCTAAAAAATGTATCTGGTAAGTAGTAAACTACCGGAAATCAACATTTTACCCACACAAGGCCCGATATTTTACAAACAGGCCACTACAGTGAAAAACAACACGACAAACACAACATACCTTATTAAACAAACACTCACAGCTAACACATATAACTGCATATATGTCATAAAGTGCACACACTGTGACATAAAATATGTAGGAGAGACAGGAAATACAATGAAGACCAGATTGGCACAAAACATATAACATAAAAAATCATAGAAAAACAGACACACACATAGTGGCTCATTTCCTACACCATGGACTTGAAGCAGTAGAAATATCGGGCCTGCATTCTAACATTAACTGGACACAGGAGGACAGACGTAGGACAGAAAGACATTGGATTAGAAAACTCAACACCATATTCCCAGGATTATTAAACAAACGCTGGTAAAAATGCATGACGGGTGCAACGGCAACTTTTTCTTTGGCCAGGCAGTATATGTGCGCGTCTCTCTTCCTCTCTCCCCGCCCTTCAAAAATTCCTGCAAAAAAGATTTGTTTCGCTTACTCTGAAGCTTGCATTTTATACCCTTGGTGGAAGGGAGGATAAACGAGGGAGCGAGGGAATATAATTACTTTTTTTAAATTGGCATAATTTCAGCAAACAGTAGGGTATGGCAAGTAAGCTGGGGTGGTGAAATGCTTGAGCGATTTTTAAAAACGCCTTTTAAATAGTGGATTTTGGTGACTTCTAAAGAAAGATTATTCAAAAAACAATATCATTAGTTGTGAACTAATAGTGATTAGCATTTAGCTATCTAATGTGGTAAAACATACTAAACAATGCACAGTATGATTAGCTAGATTGACAAACATTCTTGAAATGAGCAAAAAACTAGGTAATTTCAGAGACATTAGTCTATGCACTTGTTGCTGGATAGCATATGCAGTCGTAGCTAATTTTTATGATGCACGTGCGGCCTTTGTGCACGTCTCCCTAGGCCTTGAGTGTACGCATACGCAAGGTGCAATACCAACAGAAATCATGGGGCAGTATACCAAACATCCTCTGACGTTCTGCGAGATGAAAACAGGAAACAGCGAATAAGTAGTAGTACACAATGGCAGTGAATTTTGAAGAACAACTATGTGACCTGCCTCCTAGTGGACATAACTTTTAAACATCCATTTAGACATTGTCATGGATCTTGCCTTCCTCCTCTTATCTCTGCGCCCTCTTTATTATTTTTTGTCGTTTCTGGTAATCTATCGGATTTTCCTTTGTTCCGTGACGGGGTTTTGCTTTCGCCTCGTCATTAGTAAGTTCACCTGTTATTAATTTCCGTTGACTATTTATACTCCGCTTCCTGCCTCTCTCGTTGCTTCCATGTTATTCCACGTAACATTCGAGCCGGTAAAAAAGGTATAGGATATTAGTAGGAAAGCTAGTTTAAAAAAGAAAGGGTTAGGAAGTTTAGAAAGTAAGCAAGTCTCTTTTTCGCTCTGAGTTCAGAGCAGAGGCTTTCTCGTTTCTTTTGGGTTTCCTTTCTTTTCTCAGAGTGCTCTTACCCAAATTGTTTGGGGTTCTGTTGAGCTCTGTGTTTTCCTTTTTGTTTCACTCCACTAACAGGAGTTAGATAAGCGTATAGCTCCTCGTTATAGTTCCTCGTTCTTATCGCGAGGTTATTTTCCTCTATTTCCACTACGGATTATTATCCGTCTCAGTGGTGTTCTTTGGAACACTTTCAGATTGCACAGCTATCGCATCTGGACTTCCAATATTTACTCCGTGTCTCTGACACAGAGATCCCCCACAGAACATGGAAGCCACAGGGGAAGTTCCAGCGATAGTTGCGAATCTTAAAGAAGTCATAGCTACTCAGGAGGCAGTCCTGGCGGAACAGAGAGAGAGTATTCGTTCTCTGCAATATTCGCAGCAAGCGTTGCACAAGCAGATGCAACTGCAGGCAATCGCTCTGCGAGATTTGTCAGAGAATATCCGGACTCTCTCTCTCAGGGCAGCTCCACCTCCAGTCGCACAAGCACCTACACAAGCCACTCCCCCGTCATTTCCACCTAACGTTAGGGAACCAAAACTCCAACTCCAGTTGCGATATAGCGGGGAATCGGGGAAGTGTCAGGGGTTTTTAACGCAGTGCTTAATTTTTTTTTAAATACAGCCCTCGCGGTTTTGTGCACAGGAATCCAAAGTAGATTTTATTCTGTCTCTTTTAACTGGAAATGCTCTCGCATGGGCTGACCCACTGATCAGGGCAGATTCACCTATCATGAGTACCACAGAGAGGCTTATGGCGGAGATGGTGTCAGTTTTTGACCAAGACGTTTCTGGCAAGGAAGCTGCCATGCGTTTGACCCGTCTTCGTCAGGGCACCGATACCGTGGCGGCCTTTGCGATTACTTTCCGTGCTCTCGCGGGGGTGACAGGATGGGCCGATGAGCCTCTTTGTGCACTGTTCCAGAACCCATAAAAGACGCCATTGCGGGTATCGAACCACCCACTACATTCGGGGCTCTGGTATCTGCGGCCATTCGGTTAGACAACCGGTTTAGAGAGAAAGAGAAGGAGAGGGCTGATAAAGGTTTTAAACATCACCCAGCCCGTTACTCTTCCTCTCCCATGCCAGCGCCGTCTCACTTTCCGTTTTTAGCTCCCATTGAGCAGGAGGAGTTCATGCAGGTCGATAGCTCCTCCTCCAAACTTTCGGGAAAAGAGGGGTCTCGCTAGAGGAACCGAGTCGCCTAGCGGGACGAAATTAAAATTACCCTCGGACCTTCCTCCCGGTTGAATTACGCTGGAACGACCGTCGGATTCACTGCAAAGCGTTTATTGATTCCGGGGCGGTTGAGTGCCTCGTCGATTCCAACTGGGTTAAATCCCACAAGATTCCCACCCACTCTCTTTCTCTTCCTCGCCTTGTTACGGCTTTGGATGGCCGCCCACTAGGCACAGGCACTATTTCCCGGGTTACCGCCGTCATTCGCATGCGCGTTCCGTATCAAAAACATACGGAGGAGGTAAAAAAAAATTTTGTCCCCAGCTTCTCCGCTGGTTTTGGGTCATTCCTGGCTTAATCGCCATAACCCACATATTAATTGGGGGGGGGGCGGGGCCCGTTATTCGTCAATGGGGGCCCAAATGCAAACGCCACTGTTCTGCCTCCAGTCCGTTTCTGTCGGGAGGAGGGGGTGAGGATTGTGCCGAGTCTGACTCAGAGAGTGATGGCTCCGTTAAACAGGAGTTCTCTTATGCTCCCTCCGAGAATGGAGAGGAGAGTTTAGATTGGGATCACTCTGCAGAGCAACCTCATGCGTGGCAGGAGTTGACGTCCGATTCAGAGATTGTATTTATTTATGCCTTTTGTATTCGTACCCTGTATTTTTTGTATTATTTTATGCACTGTAAAGCACTTTGTGAGTTGTCTCTGTGATATGTGCTATATAAATAAAGTTTACTTACTTACTTACTAGATCGACTGGGAGATTCACTCTGTCTCGGACACGGAGGAGGTTGAAGTGGGAGGGGCGCTCGAATTTCAGCTGCCCGCTAATGTCCCTAAACAATACGCCGATCTTGCAGAGACATTCAGCAAACAACGGTCCACTTCACTTCCACCCAGGGGCGGACTGGGACACAAATTCAGCCCGGGACGTTCAGACGCTCAGTGGCCCACACACCTATGGAGGTAGATTTCTATCAAAAATAAACAAGCACAAAAGTATAATCCACAATTGTATTTACCATCCACACACACACACCTCTCAATTTGTGTTCGTAGATATAATCCACAATTGTATTTACCATCCACACACACACACCTCTCAATTTGTGTTTCGTAAATCATCATTTGGATGAATGCAAAAATGATATTCACAAATGCAAATAACATTTACAGATATGTTTCCAATGTTCACATGTACAAATCAAAATCTTGGCTTGCGAACTGGCGAATCTACATTTGCCGATCGAAGGACACGCTTGATCTGCTTGGATTTACGGACAGAATTTTGAGACAAATATTCCGCTGTTTTTCACCGTGTCGATTCATGCGCGCTTAATTTGCAATTCGTAAACTAAATTTCTTCTTCTTTGGTGCTACATAACACGGCGGTTTGTGTGTTCGGCTCATCAGCGCCACTTTTAGAACAAGTGACCAAAATTGCACATTATCTTTAAGAAGTGGATTCATGGTACATTTAATTAAAACAACCGAGTTTTGAGTTTATTTAGGTTGTAAAGTTAACCCCACGCTAATCTTGCGATGGCAAGTTTTTTAAACAGTCATTGCACAAAACTCCTATCAGATTGCATGTAGCTAGCTAGCTAGATTACATTACACAGGGGTAGGTCCGTACCAGTGGCGGCTGCTGAGCTGAAAATTGATTATTGAAACTGATTATTGGTCTCAATCGTTTTCCAATCATTTCCCTTGATTAACAAGTGTGCCGACGATCTGAACAATAATTAGCAGGTGAGGACACAGCGTCTTTCTTCACATCATGTCAGGGAGATTAAACGGAAAAGTACACGTTAATAGAAATGCACAACCTGCAATAAAAATAATCGAACAAAAGCTGAGCTTTAAGATCGTTTAATATCCATGAATATTCTCGGAATTTGAGTGCGGAGAAAAAAAGAGCAGATGTATCCACAATTATAATGTTGATTAAAATGAACACAATTTTGCGACGCAAATTAAAATAATTGAATTACTTGCCTAATAGCCTAATTGAGGAGAACTGGCTACATTTGATGGCATTGAGTCATTTGTGAATTAAACGCTGTAGCCTATTGTTAATCAAGGAAAATCATTGGGAAATGATTGAGACCAATAATCAGTTTAAGGGGAAGTTTTCAACCTCCTCAATTTTCAGGTCAGCAGCCGCCACTGGTCCGTACACAGTAGCTACATAACTCTTTCGTCCCTCATGGAAAAGATTATGTAAAACAAACTCAACCATGTGAAGTATTGTAGCCAATGAAATTAATTTGACAGCTATTCTCACTGATACCGATGTCTCCTATGAAATCTTTTATTTGTTCAGCTAGCTAGCTAGTAGATAAGACACCTAAATGAAAATGATCATTCAAATTGCATGGAGTGCTCTCCTTATTTTAGCTCATAGTGTTGTACTTCCTAGTTCCTATCAATGTACGGACCTACCCCTGTGTAATGTAATCTAGCTAGCTAGCTACATGCAATCTGATAGGAGTTTTGTGCAATTACTTTTTTTTTCGTGGGGTTAACTTTACAACCTAAATAAACTCAAAACTCGGTTGATTTAATTAAATGTACCATGAATCCACTTCTTTAATGTGCAATTTTGGCCACTTGTTCTAAAAGTGGCGCTGATGAGCCGAACAACACTACCGCCGTGTTATGTAGCACCAAAGAAGAAGAAATTTAGTTTACGAATCGCAAATTAAGCGTGTGTGAAACGACACGGTGAAAAACAGCGGAATATTTGTCTCAAAATTCTGTCCGTAAATCCAAGCAGATCAAGCGTGTGCTTCGATCGGCAAATGTCGATTCGCCAGTTCGCAAGCCAAGCTTTTGATTTGTACATGTGAACATTGGAAACATATCTGTAAATGTTATTTGCATTTGTGAATATCATTTTTGCATTCATCCAAATGATGATTTACGAAACACAAATTGAGAGGTGTTTGTGTGTGGATGGAAAACACATACATGTGGATTATTTTTACGAAACACAAATTGAGAGGTGTGTGTGTGTGGATGGTAAATACAATTGTGGATTATATCTACGAACACAAATTAAGAGGTGTGTGTGTGGATGGTAAATACAATTGTGGATTATACTTTTGTGCTTGTTTATTTTTGATAGAAATCTACCTCCATAGTCACGATACTCTGAAGACTATCATTACAGATTTGTGAAATAATTATTTAGCTCAGCACACAGCATTTTCTGTCCAACTCAAGCACATAGCAGCCGAAAAATCATTCTAAAACTGCGTCTGTGAGAATATGTCTTCCAATTAGACGAATCCTCTCGTCATCATGGGGGCCGCTCTTATCTCCCCCTTCAGTAATAAGATTGACGTTAAAGCTAACCTATCGTAATAGTTCACTCTGAACACCTGAACAGCAAACAACACGAGTCACGACTGAATGTGTAATATATGCAGAGAGCGTCAAGTGAGGAGGGCCGGCCCATGCCCGAACGTGGACCGCATCGCAGTACTGACAGCTAGCGTAACATTTACTATACATTAATACATTTTTTTTTAGATTCGAAGTGGACCGGCCCAGAAGTGGACCGGCCCTTCGGGATTGGTCCCGAACGTCCCGATGGCCAGTCCGCCCGTGCTTCCACCTCACAGACCTTATGACTGCGCCATAGAGCTATACCCAGGCACTACCCCCTCTAGAGGGTCTCTTTACTCCTTATCCATTCCGGAGAGCGCATCTATGCATAAATATATTGAGGAGGCCTTGGCTAATGGGTTCATTAGACCTTCCACCTCGCCTGCAGGGGCGGGTTTTTTTTTGTTAAAAAAAAAGACGGAGGTCTCAGACCCTGTATTGACTACAGGTCCCTTAACGACATAACGGTGAAGAACAGGTACCCCCTTCCCCTTATGAACTCCGCCTTCGAGCGTCTTCAGGGGGCGTCTGTCTTCACGAAGCTGGACTTACGTAACGCCTATAACCTTGTTCGCATTTGTGAAGGCGACGAATGGAAGACTGCTTTTAACACGCACAGCGGCCACTATGAATATCTCTTTATGCCGTTCAGGCTCACTAGCGCCCCCTCTGTGTTTCAGGCGTTAGTTAACGATGTGCTGAGGGAGATGCTGGAGAGATTCGTCTTTGTTTATCTTGACAATATTTTAATATTTTCGCCCGATCTTACCACACATGTCGGTCACGTTCGTCAGGTTCTTTCGGCTCTTCTCAAGGCCCAATTATTTGTAAAAGCAGAGAAGTGCGTCTTTCACTCTGGCTCTGTGTCATTTTTGGGTTTCATTGTAAAGGAGGGTAAGGTACAGATGGATCCGGAGAAGGTTTCCGTGGTAAAAAACTGGCCCACGCCGTCTTCCATAAAACAGATACAACGTTTTTTAGGGTTTGCAAATTTTTATCGCGATTTATTCGCAATTTTAGTGCGGTAGCAGCGCCTATTACTGCACTTACTAAAAAAAATTGCGGCAGTCAGTTCCAATGGAATTCCAAGGCGGGGGCAGCTTTCACGGAATTGAAGAGAAGATTCACTTCCGAACCCATCCTGGTCACACCCAACCCCTCCCTTCCCTTTGTGGTAGAGGTGGACGCCTCCGAGCTAGGCGCCGGGGCCATTCTGTCCCAATGCTCGCCACTTGACCACAAGATGCACCCCTGCGCGTATTTCTCTCGCATCCTAACATCGGCGGAGAGGAATTACGACGTAGGGGATCGAGAATTGCTTGCGGTCAAGTTGGCTTTGGAGGAGTGGCGCCATTGGCTCGAAGGAGCGGAACATCCGTTTACAGTTTGGACTGACTATAAAAATCTGGAGTATGTTCAGCTGGCTAAGAGGCGCAATTCCCAGCAAGCGCGGTGGGCGCTGTTCTTTTTAAGATTCAATTTTATCATTACATATCGCCTCGGGTCCAAGAACGTAAAACCTGACGCTCTCTCGCGGATTTACGACCGCTCTGAGACTGACTCTGTTCCCGAGCCGATTATCACCACTGACCTCGTTGTTGCCCCGGTTATATGGGAGGTTGAGGCAGCGGTGCAGAGAGCCTTGCGCTCGGACACAGGTCCAGGTGGGGCACCGGCCAACTGTCTTTTCGTGCCTCCTCGTCCTAGGTCTCGGGTTCTCCAATGGGGTCACGCCTCCCAACTCACCGGTCACCCCGGTGTTCATCGTACTAGGGATTTTTTATCCCAGCGTTTTTGGTGGCCTAGTCTGGAGAGGGACGTACGCTCATTTGTCGCGGCTTGTCCAGTTTGCGCTCGCAGCAAGGCCTCTCACCTTCTCCCCTCGGGTCTTCTTCATCCCCTACCTATTCCCACCCGTCCCTGGAGTCATATTTCCCTGGACTTCGTCACGGGGTTGCCGTTATCCGCAGGCAATACCACCATTTTAGTGGTGGTCGACCGTTTTTCTAAAGCGGCTCACTTTATTGTGCCGCCCAAGCTGCCTTCTGCACCTGAGACAGCGCAACTTATGATTGACCATGTGTTTCGGCCGCACGGTCTTCCGTCGGATGTGGTGTCCGATTGCGGTCCTCAGTTCGCCGCCAAGTTTTGGCGGGCGTTTTGCTCTTTGCTGGGGGCTTCGGTTAGTCTGTCTTCCGGTTTTCACCCGGAGACTAACGGCCAGACAGAGCATACGAATCAGACTCTGGAGAGTACTCTTCGCTGCCTTGCCGCGTCCAAGCCCACCTACTGGAGTCGTCACCTCGCCTGGGCTGAGTACGCTCATAACACGCTACGTAACGCCTCCACCGGCCTCTCACCCTTCGAAGCTCTGCTGGGTTATCAACCACCTCTTTTTCCTGAGCTGGAGAGGGAGGTGGAGGTGCCCTCCGCAGGATCTTTCATTCTGAGGTGTTGGTCGATCTGGAGACAAGTGCGTTTGTCTCTCATACGGGCATCGGCTAAACAAAAAGCCACGGCTGATAGGCATCGTCGCGCCGCACCACCCTATAGAGTTGGTCAGCGGGTTTGGCTTTCTACGCGTGACCTTCCGTTGCGGGTCGAGTCCCGCAAACTCGCCCCTCGTTTTGTGGGACCCTTCAAGATCATAAAGAAGATCAATCCAGTCACTTTTCGACTGCAACTGCCGCGCTCCATGCGCATCCACCCCACGTTTCACGTCTCCCGTCTGAAACCAGTGCTCGTCAGTCCCCTCGCCCCGGTGGAGAAACCACCTCCGCCTCCCCGACTCATAGAGGGGGGTCCGGCTTATACCGTTCGCCGCATTGTGGCCGAGAGACGTGTGGGCAGAGGGTGGCAGTTCCTCGTAGACTGGGAGGGCTACGGTCCGGAGGAACGTTGCTGGGTTCCATCAAGAAACATCATGGACCCTCAGTTAATCACCGACTTCCGCAGAGATAAGGTTGTGGAAACGTCCGGTGCCGTTCCTTAGAGGGGGGGTCCTGTCATGGATCTTGCCTTCCTTCTCTTATCTCCGCGTCCTCTTTATTCTTTTTTGTCATTGCCGGTAATCTATTGGATTTTCCTTTGTTCCGTGACGGGGTTTTGCTTTCACCTCGTCATTAGTAAGTTCACCTGTTATTAATTTCCGTTGACTATTTATACTCCGCTTCCTGTCTCTCTCGTTGCTTCCATGTTATTCCACGTAACATTCGAGCCGGTAAAAAAGGTATAGGAGATTAGTAAGAAAGCTAGTTTAAAAAAGAAAGGGTTAGGAAGTTTAGAAAGTAAGCAAGTCTCAGAGCAGAGGCTTTCCTTTCTTTTCTCAGAGTGCTCTTACCCAAATTGTTTGGGGTTCTGTTGAGCTCTGTGTTTTCCTTTTTGTTTCGCTCCAATAACAGGAGTTAGATAAGCGTATAGCTTATTTCTTTGTTTTTTGCTCGGAGATCGAGTTCCTCGTTCTTATCGCAAGGTTATTTGTGTTCTGTTATTTTCCTCTATTTCCACTACGGATTATTATCCGTCTCAGTGGTGTTCTTTCAAACACTTTCAGATTGCACAGCTATCGCATCTGGACTTCCAATATTTACTCCGTGTCTCTGACACAGAGATCCCCCACAGACATAAAGTACGCAGTGGAGTATGTGAACAATGGCGCTTGCGTAGCATTCGCGTACGTACATACATACATGTACAAAACTGGAGTATATCGAGGCCTTTAATAGCACACCTCCGCTGCTGCCTCCTGAATCTGATCAGTGCACGCCTTGTGTAGGCCCAACCTCCACTATGCAATCTGAACAAAATGAAAAGAAGCACAACCTCACGAACACCGAACACCATTTTCCAGGAAGTGTACAGCTAGTATTTAAATATCGCGCTGGGGAATGAAATCCGAACTGCGATCTGATCACGGGTGGTCGCATTGAAATGTCAAGTATGGACGCAACTCAATCATTTTGTGTCTTCTAAACCAAAAGTGCATCAGGTATCCTACTGTATATAGCCTAGTAGCCTACAGTAAGCAAGGGAAAACGGTGAATTAATTATTTGTAGCCTACAAAGTTTTAAAACATATATTATTCTTTCTATATCTGAACATTTTTTAGCGTGTATAAATGCTGCATTTTACTGTTTTATGTTGTGACGAGACGAGGGTCGTAAGTGCTTTTGGCTATTTTTAATGCCCTGTAGTCTAATTGGAGAAGCTGAGGTTTTCGCAAGCGTCTACCCTTTTAAACAATTCTGCATCATAATTTATAGGGTTTTCTTAAAGCTGTAGTTTATCATTTCAGACAAACATGATTACTGTAATTGGGACGGATACGTCTCATCACTAGGGGCAAAGTGGATTGAGTTAAATACATTAGGCTACTTATTTTACGCGTATTATGCATATACTGTATGTGACTATTCTGAAATAAATGTATTCTGAACGTTTTACTTTCAACCAGGTATTTAACCACCTAATCACTTCCTTAATTGAACTAGTTAACCCAATCCTCTTTGCTCTCAGATTGCAGGGCAAGCAGTAAAGTCACCTGGTGAGTAGATCTCCAGAACCGAGTGGGGGAACCCTTGTCGTAATGTAAGGATAATGGTGTGGATGGTGGGGTTGGGGTGCCGAAAAAATCTCCAATGTCTCCAATTAATTACTAAACTGTGGTGGCCCGCCAGTTTCAGAATGAACCCAAAATATGTTTCTTACTTTCTCAATAATATTTGAAAGAAAAAAAGAAAGTCGCACACTCTATATGCTCCAATTCCATTTATTAGTAGGCAACATTTTGGTAATAAATGGAATAAGTGTGCGACTTTCTTTTTTTCTTTCTAATATTATTTCACCGTAAGTCAGCACCTCGCTAAGTTATCTGATGTGCATCCTTCCTCTCCACAATCGTATTTCATAATAATAACAAAGATGTTGAACATATGCTGGTAAAGGTTAAAGCATTTGTCAAATTGACTGTGTCATCGCCATTCATATGTATATAACTTATACCACAATATTCTTCATAGATCTAGCCAATTTTGCTCTCAGAGTACACCAGATTGATGCATTTAACTGAAAAATGTACAAAATTGTCTCCTGGGGGGGGCCTGCCACCGGAACCCTGGGGCCCCCCTGTGTATGCTGGTTTTTGTTGCAACCACAGTTGCAATCCCAGAATTTTAACAAGTTATTAATTTTTCTTAATTAGGTGCTTTTCGTGTTTAGAGGAATTAATCACCCTCTTAAGCCACATTATGTCAGAAATAGCTATGCATGCCCTGTAGAATAAACTCCCCATGTTCACATTGTGCTTATTGTGCTATATTGCAACAATTACATAAAAAGAGGTTACAAAATTATGTATTTTAACTGATAAAATTAAAGAGTGAAGTGAATCAATAGGCTCCTAATTAGGTTGTTGAACACATGTGTTTAACTCTTAATTTTTTCTTTAAGCTTATTAACACAATGCAGGTTTGGCTCGTTATCATTTGCTTTCTGTTTGAATTCTTCATTATCTACTAAATGGTTAGTGGCCATGTGTTCACAATTTCACCAATTAGGAGCCTATTGATTCAAATCAGTCTTTGAATGGATCTGTTAAATAATTTTCTTATCTCTTTTAAATAATATAGCACAATAAGCACAATGTGAACATGTGTTTATTCTACATGGCATCCATAGCTATTCCTGATATAATGTGGCTTAAGAGGGAAAATAATTCCTCTGAACATGACAAGCACCTAATTAAGAAATGAACAGCTTGTTAAAATTCAACTGTGGTTGCAACGAAAACCAGCATGCACAGGGGGGCCCCAGGACTGGTTTGGGAACCCCTGCCCTAGACGGTTCGGAGTCTGCGAACACTGATCTCCCTTATTTTCAAAACCCAATGTTGACAGGTATGAATTGTTACCTCGACTTGATGAGGTCTAGACAGTCACATTATTTTGGGGAATCGCATCAGCTTCGGAGCCGGATCGAGAGCTGCACTGAGGGGAATGGACGACGCTGAAGTTGGCTCCCGATTCGAAATTGCCGGTCCACCTTAAATCTGTCATGTTTTTGGCAGCCCTGCTTTAGTTCTGTGGTCGGTTTCTCGTTTGAAGCCGTTAGATCACTACATAAAATTTTCTGCCTTCCGTTCCGGTTATTTCTTTACGCACTGCAATTATCTCTTGCACCTGTGTTTGGTTTCATTTCCCTTTATATAGCTCAGTGTTTCCTTCTTCTGGTGCTTCTGCCTTGTCATTTTACTTTGACTTGAAGCCGGTAACAGGTATAGGATTTGGTGCTAAATCTAATTGTCTCAATATTCTGATAGCCTAGTTCTATATATGAAATACCAGGTAGCTACTGTTATAGGATACATCTGAAATTATTTGAGTAATGCACCGTTTTGAAATAATCCCACTCCAAACGTTCTATATCCTATAAACAATACAGTAATATTGGGGAATGGTGCAGCGGCCGCTTTGCTCAAGCAGTCAAGCAGTACACTGCACTGCTTCAGATTTATGGCATGTTGTATTTGTAAATGTTTCATTAGATTTCTAGTATTACTCCCCTTACATGCAACAGCTTTTTTTACATAAATTGCATTTTTCTGTGTTTTAAGTTCGCTTTGGTAAAGTGGGCTCACACTTTTGAATGTCTTAACCTGTCCATCAGTGCCACATGATTGGACTACACAGAACATAAACAGACGACATTGAACATAATCGCCTGACGTGTGCAACTCGTCATCATTAGAAGGAGAGGAAGAAAAAAAAACTTGTCATCGTTAGGACCCGAGTAGAAACATATTTTACGGGAAGTAATTTGAAAATGCCTGCCAGCTATGTTAGAATGAATTAAAGTGAATTACATTCAAATATCGATAGCAGCACCGTTTGTCCAGCTTATTTGTATTTCGGTCCTGACCAATCAGGAGCTGGTACCAGTTGAATACCGGTTTTCGATACCCATCCCTAAATACCAGTAACACCCTGTAAGCTACCTTGTTTTGTAGAAAAAAATTTCCTTGGCTGTGTTCCATTATGCACATGTCACGGGTCATAACGGGCAAATCCCGCTCCAGAATTCTGACCAGACTAAGCAAGATCCACCCCTCTCCAAACAGTACACCAGACAGAAGTAAAAAGTAAAACTATTTTATTTATTTCACAGTTCATAAAACAATTTGTACACAATTATGACTGACAGAGGCTATGCCCGTCTGTGGGTTCCTTTTTTCCTCCCACCATTCTCACAAGTCTGCCGGACAGAGCCAGACCCCACCCGCAGGTAAACGTACCTACCCCCACACACCACATAGTATACACCGTCACTCGCACCACTCGTAAACACACTGTGCTCAATATATTTTTAGGCTACAGGCAATGGGCACACACACACTCGTGATCACACCCTGAATAGCCCACCTCAGGGGCAGCCAGCCGCCCGGCCCCGCAACACTCACAAGGGAAAAACCCACACACAGACTGGTACGGCGGCATACGCATGCACACAATAACCAAACTCACTAACATTCCACGCCACAGACAAACAACATTAAACACAAAGACATCAAGAATCATGGAGTCCTGCCCACACCACACCACTGGGAGGACTGCCACAAATAAAAAAAATTAAAAAGAAAAAAGAAAGAACACAAGCCGTCCGGCAAAAAATAACTACACGCAAACAACACACAGTGGGACGGCTTCGCCACCCCTTGGAGGTCGCCAACGAGGAATCGGCCTGTCCACTATTCAGACGAGCCTCGGGTCACAGTCCTTCTACTGCTAGTCGCCACCCTCTTCACACTCACCGGCTTGGCTGCGGGACACCGACTCCATGCAGAGGACAGAAGGACACACCCACTGCCGCTCAGTTCCCAGCTCACACCGGCCTGGGACCCACACACACTGTTTCAAGTAAGGCGCAAATACATTCCTTACGGTCTGGGGGAAGTCTGTTCCCCTAGAAACGGCTCATCACAGTATCCCGGGTTCCACTGGTTCCGCCGCACCGATCAGCTCTGCAGTCTGCCGTCAGTCCCGGGTGTAATGCCGTCTCTTGTTCTAACTTCCGCAGTCTCCGGCCACTCCAGCTCTCTCCCAGCTGCTCGCCGTACTCGGGTAAGTTTTCGTCGTACACACAACAAAACTCATTCGCATTCGTACAAAAAGAAAACTAACCAAACAAAAAGAAAAACACCGCCAAACATTCAGGTGCTCAGAGGCAAACCAACCTCTCTCGCTCGCCTTCCGTCAATTCTCCCGTTTCACCCCAGGTGCGCACCATTTATTCTCTCAGAGAACCCAGCCCCTTGCGTTTCCACTTCCATCAAGCAATTACCCCATCAGTACCGACTACTCATTCAATCGTTCACTCTCGTTCAGCAAATATCCAGTCTGCCACTGCAGGAACCGCTCTTATTCCCTCCTCGCTGAGAGACACCGCAAAACATGTGACACATACTTGCACTCTAGTTAGTGTGCATAGCGCCATTTTGTTGTCATTAGTGCATTCCAAACCACAAGTATGCAAAAATCAAGTTAATTCTAAAATCCCCGGATGTGGACTTCCGTACTTCACAAGACCCAGAATTTCAAGTGTGCACCGATGCACACGAGAAACATGCACACGAGTAGCCCGCTGGAGGTAATTTTGTAGGGCTCTGGCAATGCTCCTCCTGTTCCTCCTCGCACAAAGGAGCAGATACCGGTCCTGCCGCTGGGTTGTTGCCCTCTCTTCGTGTAATGGCCCGTCTCCCAGTATCTCCTCCACGCTCTTGAGACTGTGCTGGGAGACACAGCAAACCTTCTTGCGATGGCACGTATGGATGTTGGAGCTGGACTACCTGTGCAACCTGAATGGGCTGCAGGTACCGCCTCATGCTACCAGTAGTGACAAGGGCACTAGCAAAATGCAAAACTAGAGAAAAATCAGTCAGGAAGGATAAGGAGAGAAATGGTCTGTGGCCACCACCTGCAAAACCATTTACATTTTGGGGGTTGTCTTGCTGTTGCCTCTCCTGTCCATTTGCTGTCACTTTCATTTGCACCAAAGCAGGTAAAATTGATTCACAATCGTTTACGCTTCCTAACTGGACAGATTGATATCCCAGAAGTTTAATTGACTTGGTGTTGTACTGTGTAGATTAAGTGTTCCCTTCATTTCTTTGAGCAGTGTATAAAAGTTATTTAAAAACTATATGATGTTAAAAAAGGTTAAGTTAAAACATAAGAATTGGGACATGTGGAACCACTGCTCACGGGATTCACAGGAAACCCATAATACCACCATGTCTTCTTCGGGAGGGTAAACCTCACCACATACAGAGCATAGGCTGAGGCCTTCCCTCAAATGTCTGATGATGATGTTCCGTCTATAGAAAAAAGGAAGAGAAATATAAATTATTTTTAGTACTTAATTCGTAAAAGCAACAAAAAAAAGTTGTGAAACCACTTATGTGCTGAAAAAAACATTTATTTGGGGCTCTTCAATGCACAAAACGTATATCTAGCCATTGAGCAAGGAAGGCTATCTGCACTGGCGTCTGTATACTGGCGAGACGTTTAGAAACCAGCCTCCCTTCCTTATGGCCCTGTCACACTATTGCGTATGAGAGAAACGTATGAGTTGCGTATGTAAATTCATAAAATAATTTTCATACGCACAAAAAGCCCTTGAAAATAGCGTATGGCTAGTGTATGCCGAGCGTATAAACCATAAGTCCGAATACGCACAAGATTTTTAAGCGTGCTTAAAAAAAAAATTGTGCCTCGCCGTATGCCAGCGTATGCCACCGTATGCGACCGTGCTTGAAACGTATACAACCTATGTCTAACGTACCCCTAGCGTATATCAGCGTATGAGTGATATTTTTCATACGCTAGTACGATACCCAATAGTGTGACAGGGCCATTAGGCAGCATAATCAATGCTGCCAGTGGAAGAGAGATTGGTCTCGAAACATGAATTGGGCCTCTGTTACTGAAGAAAAAAAACAAAGAAAGGATGCATGAACTTTCTACTTTTGTTGATTGCACACGATGGCACATAAGAAGGCAATGAGATAAACAATGTAATAAACCAATGAGATAAACAATGGACTGGTGGCCTAGGTCCAATAGTCACAGTCCGCTATTGTTGGATGGTATATTATTAGTGTCCCCTCCATTATAATCAGAAATCATCAATCCATTTATTATTTCTCATTTTTCTGTGAGAAACAAATTTACATGGGATTTTTTTCTACTCCTATAGAAGTAATTCTCTAATGTGCAAATTAAAGTATTTAGAGATCTTCAAGATCAGAAACTGAAATATCACATTTACTTAAGTATTCACACCCTTTGCTTTCACATATTTTTAAAGTATCTTTAATATTTGGTCGCATATCTTTTGCATGTTGTTACTTCCTGAAGTCTGTGACCCATCAACATCAAAAGGCTCTCAATATCTTATTTTCAGGTACTGTTACAAGCGATACTATAACCTCTCTGCATTTGAATGGATCTCTATGGGAATTTGGGGTGAGACTAGATTCAGCTGTAAATTACACTGGTACAGTATGGAACACATGGCTGGCTAAATGGCTGTAAATCATCAAGGGTATGAGCTATCGAACAAGCCCCAAACCATCACTCTGTTGCCAGATGTGGAGTAGATGTGGATGGATCACTGCCAGCATTATTTCTCCTGACTCATTTTCCTATAGAACTCTATGGGTAAAAAAAGTCAGGAGAAGAAACCCTTAAAGTGATTAATTCAATCAATGGTGTATGAATACTTTCTCACGCCACTGTATGTGCTTGGAACGGCAAGAACCACAGCTTTCTGCCAGTGTAATTCAATCAACCGTATCTCTAAATTTGACAGAATCATTCATGGATGTATCCATCAGTAAGCAGGCAGTCTGATTAGGTCTGCTGAATAAACCTAGTTAACATTAGGAAGCTAGCTAGCTAGTTAAAAGTCACTTGGTTCGTGTTACGGCTCTCTTGCTCCGCTGGCCGTTGGTGGGCTGGTGGGTGGAGTTGGAGAGCCGACTTTAATTATAAGATGCACCTGTTAAGTTTTTTGCCCTGTTTAACTTGCTGTCTCTTGTTCTTTTTGGTTGGTTCTCTCCACGTATGTGTTTGTTTGGGTTTTTGCGTCTTACAACACTAGGACCATATTTTTTTAGACCAAAAATATCCGTCCAGGCGGGATTTTAAAATTCCTAAAATGTCTGTTTAGGATTTCCTTGTTCCATGGACCACATATAAACAAATAGCCTAATATTATGTTCATAACACCCATCTAACCCTGTCCTCTTTTTAAAAAAATCCAAAATATGGTCACACTCACTATCCCTTTCACTCATTCAAGCATATGCATACACAACCGACAACTTGCAGACTTCCACGCCTCATGTTTTACTTTATTTTGTATGTGTTTTGGGTTAAATTAAATACATTTATATTTGCTCAGTAATTTTCCTGTGTGGTCTCTCTTTTTTGTCATGGCTCTACGAGTCGGGTTGTGACAATGGGGGCTTAGCGTTGGAGAATTTGTTCTGCTCGCTGTTGGGACATCGGATCGGATGCGGTCGGTGTGGATCGATCGGTGTACAGCAGTGAGAGATATTGTTAAGGAAATCGTCGGGCGAATCCTGAGTGGTCCTTTTTTGTTTTAGCCGGTGAATATGGGGGGACTGAGTTCTCATAGCCCAAAAAGTTTTCTGGGAAGCTCCATCACTGTTAGGCTATCTCTCCTGTTGTGCATCGTGTGATCGGCGCTTATTTCCTTTCGTTGGCTTCGTTGGCTCAATAGGGAGTAGAGTAGCCTAGTCCTTTTTGTGTATTTAAATTGGTTGGCTATAAGTAGCCTGACATTTTATGATGGCTACCACTGCGAGTAATTTTGTAAAGGCCCCGTCCGAAGAATTTCTTGATCTGTGAAATTGCTGAGGATTATGACATTGACATTGGCGACAAACTATATAAGGAAAAAGTCAAGAGCATTCTTAGTTGAAATAGGAGTTCTCACTGTTAGTGAAGGTGAACCCCTTTTAATCCATGTGTTCTGACCCCTTCCCTTGCGGTCCCTAGTCTTACTTTTGAACAAAAAAAGCAGCTGTTACAATGTGATGAACGTGAAAGACAACGCGAATGTGAAAAGGAACATGAAAGACAACGCGAACGTGAAAAGGAACGTGAAAGACAATGTGAAAAGGAACGTGAAAGAGAACGTGAACATGAACGCGGATTAGCTGAATTAAAATATGATTTTGAATTACGGCGATTGCACCTGATTGGGGTAGGAAAGTTTGAGGCATCCCAGCTCTCGGATGAGTCATCGTTTTCGTCTGGTTTTCGTCTGATTTTCGTTCCCCTAGTCGCTTCGAAGTGGTGACTAATTTTAAGTTGTTACCTACATTTAATGAAAAAGACCTTGATACATTTTTTGTTGTTTGATTGAGCGTCTGGCAGACTTCCGATATTGGCCTGATGCTGATCGGACGTTGTTACTACAATGCGTTTTAACTGGCAAAGCTCAGGAGGCATATTCTGCTTTAAATTCAGTTGACAGTAAAAAGTAGGCATACTGATAACTATTTAGAATGTTCAAAAAGGGAGATAAGCAGACTCATGTTGAATATGCAAGATGGCTATTAATGCATTTTAATCGTTGGTGTACTGCGTCTGATGTCAATACTCTAGTTGATTTATGTCATTTGGTTGTGCTCGAACAATTTTTTAATTCTGTCACTGATCGTATAGCCTCGTATGTTAATGAGAATAAAGTATTTACTGCTTCTGAGGCTGCTATTCTAGCAGACGAAAAAATAATAATTCAGGTGTGGGGTTTATTCCAACTTCTAAATTACATCTTTCCGAGTTGAGATTTATGGAGGCTACGGTGGAAATTATTATTGCTAATTCTGACATTTTGGGTGCGATTCTTATACCAAAGGTATTTAAATGTTACTGCTGAATTTAACGTGACTGAATTGAAAGGAATTGTAGCCTACTCCACTCTGTAGCCAACTTCAACACACCCATTTGCATACGCTGTGCAAATATGCAGAAAAACGGAGAATATGGAAGTAGCCTATAGAAATGTTGTTTCATTCGTACCCGTTGATAATCCCTGGGATTTCATAAATAAATTTGAGTGAAATACTGACTGTGTTTATCCCGTGTGAATGCGCCGCATGAAACTCATCGGGGGATAATTCCTAAATCATATGAGGTCACCAGGTAGCCTAATACCAAAGTCCAGTGCGAATAGGGCTTTAATAACCTAGTCCTGTGTGAATAGGCCATTTGACATCCCGGAGAACACAGAGGGCGACTTTAAGCGTGCAGCCTGAACGTCATCATAGCGGGAAGGAAGCTCAGTCAACTCCCTGCTGTTATCACAATTTTCACTCTTGTTATTCCCCTAAATGACAGCTCAGGGCAACCCAAGAATCGCAACGATCAGGAATGTCACAGTTTTCCGCACGTTATTTTGTTATGCGTGCACCTTCATCAATAAAACGATCATTCTCAGACTCCATTCGCACGGCTACACTACTGTCATGCTCCTTCGATTTTGCATGAATTTTAACAGACCTGAAGTACGTAGCCTAAATAATGAAAGCAATCTCTCGCAAACATTGAGCATCTCCTGTAGCAATACACTTGGATAAAAAAATAATAGGCTTTCCTTTAAACAACACATGGCCAGCAATACATGCGATTCCGTTAGCAAGCTGCCTGTAACTAATCCACCTCGACGTAGACTACTACGAGCATTTAACGTTAAAGCTGATTTACCCAGCCCACTCACTGCATAAGATTGATAGGAGGCTTCAGTCTCCCGTCCGTTGCCATTTTTCTTCACAGTTTAAGGATTGAAAATACCGTTACGTTAATCCCGTAGAATTCGATCTCGGGTGTTTTCATTCACAGGTTCCATTTTCTTTCAAATGCAGCCAAATGAAATGACAAAAGTTAACATTACAAGAAGTGAGCTAGTTAGGCTAACGTTAGGCATTGTTAGTTAAATCACTAATGTTAGCAATTGGCTAGCTATTAACACTACAACACGATAAAAAATTAAACTATTTACAATACAAATCACCACCGACAACGCCACAACCATAAAAAATTTATTAATTTCTCTCTCGCTCCCTTTCTCTCTCTCTCTAATACAGTAACACAGTAATGGTCTACTCAAAATTGGCGGTAAAGATGATTATATTGCTGGACAGCTGAACTCTGACTGGTGTTCTGAATGGTTAGACATTATGTCAATCATCAGGACGAGAACGCGCACAAGAACATGCATGATTGGAACTTGATTGAATACATTAGTGAGGCAGTGCTTCACGAGTGGGCTCAAAAACGCGTCATAATCCACAATTATCCAATCGTGTCTTATAAAGTATGGAGGTAGATTTATATAAAAAATAAACACAAAAGTATAATCCACAATTATATTTACCATCCACACACACACACACACCTCTCAATTTGTGTTCGTAGGTATAATCCACAAATGTGTTTTGCCATCCACGCACAAACACCTCTCAATTTGTGTTTCGTAAATCATCATTTGAATGAATGCAAAAATTATATTCACAAATGCAACTAACTTTTTCAGATATGTTTCCAATGTTCACATTTACAAATCAAATGCTTGGCTTGCGAACTGGCGAATCTACATTTGGCGATCGAAGGACACGCTTGTCTGCTTGGATAAAAAAAGAAAAGAAAAAAAAAGCCAACATTAGCTTGGTTTCCAAATCTTTCTAAACCAGAAAGATGTAAAACCATTGATGGGAACTAGGAAGTACAACACTATAAGCTAAAATAAGGAGAGCATTCCATGCAATTTGAATTATCATTTTCATTTAGGTGTCTTATCTACTAGCTAGCTAGCTGAACAGATAAAATATTTCATAGGAGACAGTATCAGTGAGAATAGCTGTCAAATTAATTTAATTGGCTGCAGTAACGTTACTTCACATGGTTGAGTTTGTTTTACATAATCTTTCCCATGAGGGGCGAAAAAGTTATGTAGCTACTGTGTATGGACCTACCCCTCTGTAATGTAATCTAGCTAGCTAGCTACATGCAATCTGAGAGGAGTTTTGTGCAATGACTGTTTAAAAAAAACTTCTCATCGCAAGATTAGCATGGGGTTAACTTTACAACCTAAACAAACTCAAAACTCGGTTGTTTTAATTTACCATTAATCCACTTCTTAAAGTTAATGTGCGATTTTGGCCACTTGTTCTAAAAGTGGCGCTGATGAGCCGAACACACATCGCCTTGTGTGTTCGGCTCAAAAGAAGAAGTTTTGCGTGTGAATCACAAGTTAAGCATGTGTGAATCGACACGGGAAAAAACAGCGGAATATTTGTCTCAAAATTCCGTACGTAAATACAAGCAGATCAAGCGTGTCCTTTGATCGCCTAATGTAGATTCGCCAGTTCGCAAGCCAAGCTTTTGATTTGTAAATGTGAACATTGGAAACATCTGAAAATGTTATTTGCATTTGTGGATATAATTTTTGCATTCATTCATCTAAATTATTCCAGCTTTTTCGAGTAACTGGAAGTTTCACCCTCCGAAACCTGCTGCCGACAGTTTTACATCTTACATCAGTTTTACATCGCTGCTACTATTAGAATTTGCTTCTAATTATGGCTCCGTTCACTGACATTTCAGAATTAAAAACCGAACTGAGTTCCATTGAGCGTCTCATCATGGATCTCCTTCAGAGACAATCGGAGTTAGCGTCTAGGTTAGCCTACCTGGAATCTCCGGGCTCCCAGCCCCTGATGCCGGCCTCTGGATCGTCGCTACAGGCTGTGGGTGTTGTCCTGACACCGGGCTGTTCCTCCTGGGCAGCTGTGGCGAATGGCGGGAGGAGGTTGTCCCTTCCTCCCTTCGATCCCAGGGATTCTCCTCTGACTGACTACTCCAAGGACTCGGGTTCACCATCCACATTCGTTCCTAAATCCATCCAGGCTGTAGCTTCTGTCTATGTTGCTTCACTGGAGGTCTCCCCTCAGCTAAAGTTAGCTGCTAATGTTAGCGCGGCCTACACTGCTTCTGGAAAGTCTGTATCTGGAAAGGAGGCTGCGTCTCGGCGTAGGAAGCGGACTGCACCGTGTTCCTCTTCGTCCTGCTCCTCGACATACTCGGCTGGTCCCGTTTGTCCTGTTGGCAAGCGTCTCCGTATGCAGTGCCATGCTATTAGCGGGCCCTCTACCTCTGTTGACCATGCTACTGCCACTGATCCTCAGCCTGGTCCTGCCGTTGTTGCTCCGGCGGTCGGCGACGTGGACTTGGTTACCTCTCCCCTTTCTTCCCCCTCTGTTGCGGCTAGTACTGTTAGCATGGTAGTTGCTAATCTTGCTAACTCTGTGCCTGTAGCTAATCAACCTAGCAACCTTGCCATATACGACGGAGGTTGCTGTAACGGACAACCTGAAATCTTAATTATTGGAGACTCTCTCACTAGGTTTGTTAAAATCCCGTGCGGCATTACGTTTTGTTTTTCTGGTTTTAAAGTTGCAGATGTTTTACAACAAGCTCCTACTATTATTAAAAGATACCCTTCTGTCCATACTGTGATTGTGCATGTTGGTGCCAACGACGTCATGTCAAGACAATCAATTAAACTCCGGGCTGATTTTGAGTCATTGATAGCAGCTGTTGAGAATCTGGAAAAAACTTGTATCTTGTCTGGCCCCATTCCATCTATTAGACGTGGCTCTGAACATTTTAGCCGTCTTTTTGGTTTACACACTTGGTTACAGAATTACTGGTCTTGGTTTTTTAAATAATTTTGATTTGTTTTGGTCCAAGGAGAACCTGTTGAAACATGATGGTATTCATCCTAATTTCGTGGGGGTGAAGAAGTTGATCTCTGGGTATATTAAACTTATAGCCTCCTCAGCCTGACTATTGCCTTTCATTAAAGGTAGTTTATTAAATCACTGTTCTGCTGCTAATATACTTACTTCCTTACCTACTGCTTCTATGAGTTCTAACCATTCTGTTACTCCCTGTAATTTTGTCCCTTCTCAGACTGAATATCTAACCGAGTCTATTCCAAGCTCTCAGATCAATCCAATCCATATCCATGGCAGTAGCTTTATTTGTCCTAGTCCTTTACCCGTATCTGTGTCGGGGGCCTTTAACTCTATCTGTGCTAGTCCTATATCGGTACCTATGTCTGTAGACCCCATCAACCCAGTTCTACCTATGTCTGAGGGCATTATCCCTATTTGTGCTAGTCCTGTATCTATATCTATATCTGTAGACCCGGCTAACCCAGCTCAGCCTATGTCTGATGACTTTAGCTCTAACTATACTAGTCCTGTTTCTGTATTTAATCCTGCTGAGTTCAAAGCCAGAAAGGGCTTAGGTTTAATTCATTGGAACATCAGAAATCTACTTACCCGCCAGAAACTTGACCATGTGAATTTACTATTGTCCCACACTGATCCAGATATTTTAGTTCTTTCTGAAACCTGGCTGAAAAGCAGTGTTTCTGATTCTGAGATTGCTATAGACAATTATACTGTTCTTAGGATGGACAGAGCTGGTAGAGGGGAGGAGTGGCAATTTATGTCAAATCTTGTTTTTCTGTCTCTGTCTTGTGTGCTGTTTCCATACCTAAATGTTTTGAGTTCCTCGCTGTGATGGTAACTCTTGGTAAGCATAATTCTATCACAGTCATAGGGATTTACCGTCCTCCCTCTGCCAATGCCAGTTCCATTGGTCATCTCGCTGAGCTTATGTCTAATTACAAAGACTCTGAAATAATTGCGCTTGGTGACCTGAATGTTGATTGGTTAACTGCCTCTTCTGATTACCTAAAAGAGGTTTCCTCTAGTCTCAATCTCTCTCAATTAATTAAGGACCCCACTAGACCTAATTTGATGAACCCATCAAAATCCACTGTGATTGACTTGATCTTCTCTAATAAATGTGACAAAATCTCCTCCTCTGGAGTTTTTGACCTAGGTATTAGCGATCACTGCCCCATTGCCTGTATCAGGAATTGTCACATAAAGAGAACCTCATCTCGGATTATCACGAGGAGAAATTTGAGAAATTTCAACGAGCAGGCTTTCCTTTATGATTTATTTAATAGCAACATTCAAGGCACTTCTGATATTTCTGATGCTGAACAATCCTTAGAATTCTTCACAAAAACTTTCCTTTCAGTTATTGATAAACATGCTCCATTCAAAAAGCTCAGAGTTAAAAACAGATCTAGTCCTTGGTTTTCCTCTGACTTGTCAGCTCTATTCTTAGAACGTAACAAAGCTTGGTCCCTTGCCAAACGTACTAACGATCCATCCAACTGGGCTACTTTTAGAAAAGTTCGCAATAAATGCTCTGCCCTTGTCCGGAAGGCTAAGACTGACTACTATGTTAATTTGGTTGCTAGCTCCTCTTCTGATCCGAAAAAATTCTGGAAAGCTGTGAAAGGTAATTCTAATCCTGCTGCCTCTATTCCGACGCAGGTCATGTTCGGGGATTGTTTATTACATGTCCCAAGTGAGATTTGCACTGCTTTTAATAGTCATTTTGCTTCTGCTGGTCACCTTTTTGAACCCAAAACCAAAGCCTGCCATCCTTCCCCGGCTGAATTTACTGAGCCTCTTGTTCATTTTAATACTATAGGCCCAAATATCTCAAAATTTGAGCCTGTTTCTCCAAACATAGTCTTGGAATCTCTCCTTGCAAGTGACCCCAAAAAACCTATCGGAGAAGATAGACTAGATCCTTTTTTTCTTCGTCTCTCTGCTCCTCTGATCGCTGAGCAGATAGCTCATATTTTTAATCTCTCTCTACTATCAGGAGTTATCCCCGCAGCCTGGAAAACGGCTCATGTCGTCCCCCTGCACAAAGGCGGTGATAGATGTGACCCAAATAATTAGAGACCGATCTCAAAATTGTCTGTCAACAAAATTTGTTGTAAAAGTCTCAGTTTATTTAAATTTTTATTATACCCAAGGTTATTCAAAGCGATCAGGGATCTAATTTTACTTCTCATATGTTTGCACTAGGGGTGTAACGGTAAACATAAGTCACGGTTCAGTGCGTACCTCGGTTTTGAAGTCCCGCTTCGGTAACAGAGTGCATAATTGCTGCGTCGTGGATCGTCTAGGTTACAAGCGGACTCAGATAAGTGTATCTTTTTTCATTGCTTTCAGCTGTTGTTAGTTAATTGAACAGATTGGAGTCACTCGGTAACTTCGTTTATTTTTAATTGTTTGCAGTCTGTCGGTAGCTTTCTCGATGTAATTGGGCCAACTACCTGTCTTTTGTGTTTCCAGTGTTGCCAACTAATTTTCAGAGGAAGTTGCTACAGGCAGGTTGATTTGTTCCTAAAAGTTGCTAAATGACATTGTGATGTCATTGTGTGATGACGTCATTACGTAATGACGTAAAACTGCTTAATTATGTATAATACACAATGTCATTACTCAAATTGACTGCCCATCTCGGCAAAAAATATGATTTGAAATTTGATTTGTTTGTTTATTATCACATATTTTTATTTGTAAAAGTAATATAAACACAACACATTTTTTATGATCAAGATATTTTTAAACACAACACATTGAATTATAAATTATTATTAGATAAGAAAGACTAGCTTAATTTTCATCTGCAGTGAGTGCGCTATCATGTAGTAATGTTACTGAAGGCTTCGCCCTTTTCATATTGTTAATGCTACTTTGTGGAGAAAAATTTTTTAAATTCTTTTTTGACCAAAAAAAATTAAGTTTGTCTTGTCGAACGCATGCTACTGCTGCTGCAGTCAGCCAACAATGATTGCTGTTGCTGCCTCAGCCTGTGCCTGGCTATTGAGCTGAGCCGTCACTACTGCTGACGTCACTCACAATGCACTTTTGCAGCCAGGCAGACAGACTGTGTGTTCTGACTGAGTGTGTGACAGAGAAAATCATTTTTGTGACATTTAGAGGGAAAATGTGTGCACTTTTCAAAAGTTGCTAAAAGTTCCAAATACATTTTACAAGTAGCTAAATTTGTTACTAGGTGCTTTTTCAAAAACAGTTGCCAGGGTTGTCTGAAAAGTTGCTAAATCTAGCAACAAAATACAGTGGGGAAAATAAGTATTTCACCCCCTGCTGATTTTGTGAGTTTACCCCCTTACAAAGAAATGAACGGTCTATAATTTTAATGGTAGGTTAATTTTAACAGTGAGAGACAGAATATCAAAAGAAAATCACATTATATGAATTTTAAAAAATTATTTGTGTTTTATTGAGTAAAATAAGTATTTCACCCCCTAGCAAAACTTGCCAAAACTTGGTCACCAAGTTTGCGCAGATCCCAGGAGGGATTTTGGCCCACTCCTCTTTGCAGATCCTCTCCAAATCCTTAAGGTTTGGAGGTTGTCGCTTAGCAACTCGAAGCTTCAGCTCCCTCCACAGATTTTCTATGGGATTAAGGTCCGGAGACTGACTAGGCCACTCCATGACCTTAATGTGCTTCTTCTTGAGCCACTCCTTTGTTGCCTTAGCCGTATGTTTTGGGTCATTGTCATGCTGGAACACCCATCCACGACCCATTTTCAGTGTCCTGGCTGAGGGAAGGAGGTTCTCACCCAAGATTTCACGGTACATGGCCCCGTTCATCCTCCCCTCGATGCGGTGAAGTCGTCCTGTCCCCTTAGCAGAGAAACAGCCCCAAAGCATAATGTTTCCACCGCCATGCTTGAGGGTGGGGATGGTGTTCTTGGGGTCAGTATTTTTCCTCCTCCAAACACGGCGAGTCGAGTTGATGCCAAAGAGCTCGATTTTGGTCTCATCTGACCACAGCACTTTCTCCCAAGCCTCCTCTGAATCATCCAGGTGCTCCTTGGCAAACTTCAGACGGGCCTGTACATGTGCCTTCTTGAGCAGAGGGACCTTGCGGGCGCTACAGGATTTCAATCCATTACGGCGTAGTGTGTTACCAATGGTCATCTTGGTGACTGGTCCCAGCTGCCTTTAGATCATTAACAAGCTCCTCCCGTGTAGTTCTGGGTTGATCCCTCACCTTTCTCATGATCAACGTCACCCCACGAGGTGAGATTTTGCGTGGAGCCCCAGACCGAGGGAGATTGATGGTCAATTCGTGTTTCTTCCATTTTCGAATAATCGCACCAACAGTATTCTTTTTCTCACCAAGCTGTTTGCCAATGGTCTTGTAGCCCATTCCAGTCTTGTGCAGGTCTACAATCTTGTCCCTGATGTCCTTAGACAACTCTTTGGTCTTGACCATGGTGGAGAGGTTGGAATCTGATTGATTGATTGATTCTGTGGACAGGTGTCTTTTATACAGGTAACGAGTTGAGATTAGGAGTACTTTCTTAAAGTAAGAGGACTAATCTGTGTGCCTCATGGTCACATAACTGGTTTGTGGGAGCCAGAATTCTTGCTAGTTGGTAGGGGGTGAAATACTTATTTTACTCAATGAAACACAAATCATTTTTTAAAATTCATATAATGTGATTTTCTGGGATTTCTTTTGATATTCTGTCTCTCACTGTTAAAATGAACCTACCATTAAAATTATAGACCGTTGTTTGTAAGTGGGCAAACTCACAAAATCAGCAGGGGGTGAAATACTTATCTTCCCCACTGTAACTTAATGTTTTTTTTATTATGGATATTGTGGAAAGGCCAGGCTTACTTGGTAGTAATCATAGAAAGAACTGCTGTGAGAGAAATCCAACACCATACACTGGGCTCTATCTTGGCGATCTTAGCGCTTGGTCTAAATGCATGGCGTAAAGTCCAAGTCCATGTTTGCTAGTTAGACGGCAAATTTTTTGAGCGCTAAGCATGGCACAACGTGCAAATGGGCTGAACTTATTCTCTTCGTTAATTATAGGTGTGTCATGGGCGTAACATGCAATAAAATCAAAATGTCATATCCCATTCCCTTTACAAGCCTGCTTTTCCACCTTTGCTTATATGATTATAGTAAATGTATTATGAGAAAAGAAATCCCTCATCAAGAAAGAATTATACAACATCTTATTTTCTGGTACTCTTACAAGCGATACTGTAACGTCTCTGCATTTGAATGGATCTCTATGGGAATTGGGGGGTGGGAGTAGATTTAGCTGTAAATTATTCTGGAACAGTATAGAATACATGGTTGATAAATTGACTGTGTCATCAAGGGTCTGAGGTATCAAACGAGCCTCAAACCATCACTCTGCTGCCAGATATGCAGTAAATATGGATGGATCACTTTAAGGGTTGTTTCTCCTGAGAATTTTTCCTATTGAACTCTGTGGAAAAATAAGTCAGGAGTTATCCATCCATATCTACTGTATTTCTGGCAGCAGAGTGATGGTTTAAGGCTTGTTTGATACGTCAGACCCTTGTTGACTTAGTAATTTAGCCAACCATGTGTTCCATACTGTTCCAGTGTAATTTACAGCTAAATGTAGTCCCACCCCCCAATTCCCATAGAGATCCATTCAAATGCAGAGATGTTATAGTATCGCTTGTAAGATTACCAGAAAATAAGATATCAAGAGTCTTTTGATGTTGTTGGGTCACAGACATCAGGAAGTCATGGCATGCAAAGGATATGCAACCAAATTTTAAAAATAATTTCTTTATTCTAAATATAAATGCAGGGGTGCCAATAATTGTGGCACACATGGTTTTGTTAAAAATATTTTTTTCTTGATGAGGGATATTTTTTTTCTCATAATAAATTTACTTCAATTCAATTGGATATTTCTAATTTTTTCAGTGTGAGATTAAGCTAATTCACCAAATGGTGAATTTATTATAACCCTTTTTACTCATCTTTACCAGGGGTGCCAATAAATGTGGAGTGCACTGTATGTTCATAAAGTTGAATGCATCCAGCAAATGACTCCAGTTCATACAGTTTAATACATAGCTCTACTATGAGGTGGTAAACCCCCACCCTCTATGGGGGTCCCCTTTTTCTCCCCCCCCCGGGAGACATTTTTGTAAATCGGGATACAGCTTTGCTAACTTGATGCTGGAAATAATGTTTGAAACCATTGTAACCACATTCACATCACAGCTAGCAAATAGATAATTACTGCAAATGATGTTGTGTCCTCAAAATGCGTTCTGGACCGATGGCTTAGCTCAAGCAATGCTGCAAAGCAGTCGCAATCTTTTATGTTAATTATGATATTTTTTAAAATCTGCCTTCATTCTGAAACAGTGATGGCGATCTGCCCATTCAATGAGCCCCCAATTTGGCCAGATTTCAGAATAAGCTTTCTCAGAATCTATCTAAATATAACTAAGTAAATTTTATTTTATTTCCAAATGTTATTATACATCCAAAAATATTGTAAGATAACTGTATATTCCCTCAAAACTATTCTCCAAACAGGATATTGTTATGAACTCCTATCATTATTCTTCTGTGCCCCCTCAGTTTAAGTGCAGGTGACCCTTCTTCTGAAATAGTAGCGGAACAAATTACAGGCCACCAGTTTATTTACCTGTAGGCCTTAGCAGAAGTGAAAACCGCAGCATTCAAAATGTATGATTGAGAAAGAATAATGTAATTTAGCTTACATCTATTTATGTGAATCGGCTGTTTTTTAACGATGCAATTCATGTCATACAAAAACATTCACACACGCGCGAATGGCACGGCGGCCAAAACACACACACACATGGCCAACTTTCCAAATGCCATTACATGACCAATCAATATATGACCAAGCCACAAATAAATAATAGAATATGAAAATAACTGTCCTACCTCTCTCTATCTCTCTCACAACAAGGCAGTCAGACCAGTGTAGCTTCCCAGCATATAATTTTTCCCACTTCCAAGTCCGTTGCTTGACTATACAGATGAACCTCGATCCAACGGACACCGATGCAACGGATTCCGGATCCAACGGACACAATCCGCTAGTGAATATCTGGTCCGAACGTTTAAAACTCCCGGGTGAAGCGAACCGAGACCGCTACTTGAGTAAGCGTCCGCTTGGCGGCGCGCACGTGTTGTTTACAAGCGTACAAGCGTCGGTTTGCCTGGTTGTTGTGCGCTACATATCTCTTGTTATAGTGATTTCGTCGCTGCAACGGACAAACGGCTTTAACGGACAACTGCTCCCCCCTATTAGTCCGTTGGATCGAGGTTCATCTGTAGCTACGTCTCGCTAGCTACTAGCACCTAGCCCTGAACTGATCATTTTCAATGTATTTGTTCAACTGGCCTGTAAATAAACATTATTAGCGAGTTCTACACGAACTGCCAGATGGCCAGTCCAGACCTGGGCGGAACTAAGGAAAGGACACAAGGAAATGATGCAAGGAGTGAAAATAAGTGATTGGACTGAACCCAATGCGTTTCGTTTTACAGAATTGCATATCTCAACAAGAGGGACGATTGCTCCCCTGCGTTCAATGACAATAGATAGATTGCTTTAATAATCCCCAATGGGGAAATTCTTTTTGAACACTGCCTATAATGAATAGTAGCTAGGTTACACTAAATATATACTGTTACTCTAAAATTAAACCATGTTGCTGCTAGCACCTGTTGTGAATCACTCCTAAAAATTGGACTACTGAATGTTAGATCTCTTGCTCCTCAAGCAATTCTTGTAAACTAATTGATCACAGATCATAATCTCAAAGTACTGTGTCTGACTGAAACTTGGCTAAGACCTGGTGAATATGTCGCACAATGAAGCGTGTCCTATAGGTTTTTTTAAGTACTCAGGTATCGTGCCAGTCAGGAAGAGGGGGTGGTGTTGCAGCGATCTATCAGTCCACCTGAAGCTTAACCCCTAAGTGTGGAAATACGTTCTCATTTTTTTAAGTTCTCTCTATGAATTGTGTACAGCATGACCTAGCTAAAATAAGGGGTAACATGCAGTCCTTTTTCTTAGTGTCTGTTTACAGACCACCTTGGCCCTATTCGGATTTTTCATATAATTCGCTGAGTTTTTGTCCTGCCTTGCTATTTCGGCAGACAAGGTTGTGATTGTTCGTGATTTTAACATACATGTGGATAAACAGGGTGATCCCCTAGGAACAGCCTTTGCCTCTATTATTGTCTCTGTTCGTTTTAAACAAAATGTCTATGGGGCCACTCATTACTATAGCCATACCCGGTCAGCTACAGACTGGCGGTCAGCTACAGACTTAGTGTTATCCAATGGTATCAATGTTATGAATCTTAGTATTGCACACCATAACCCTGTATTATCTGATCATTTCCTTATTACTTTTGAAATCAAGGCAACCAGCACTTTTATATCAGAGCCAAGACATTATTACAGCCGGTTATTAAACTCTAACGTCATTCCAAAGTTTACAAATACGCTTCCGGAATCATTCCTTTCAAGCGAAAAAAATACCACTGAAGTATCGCTGGATGAATTGACTAAGCAGTTAAGTTTAACTCTCAGAAGCACCCTTGATATGGTTGCCTCTCTAAGAGAAAAAACCGTACTCCCTGGTACAATGACACTACTCGTGCCCTGAAGCAGTCGACAAGAACTGGAGAGAAAATGGCGGTCAGCTAAACTAGAAGTATTTCGTCTTGCATGGAAAGATAGCCTCCTCCAGTACAAGCAAGCTCTTGCATCTGCTAGATCTGCCTTTTTCTCTAAATTAATTGAACAAAACAAATGCAACCCAAAATTAGCACTGTGGACAAATTGACTAAAAAACCATCATCAGAATGTTCATCTTACCCCTGCGTTTACAGCAGTTATGATTACATGAATTTTTTCAATCAGAAGATTAAACTATTAGAGACCAGATCTCCAAATTGCCTCCTCTAGGCATCACTCCTCCCAAAATCAATGAACAGCCTAAATCTTGGTCAACATAGGAAGATGTATCAACAGTGGCACTGAACTGTTTTACGCCAATTAACATGGAGGAGCTGTCTAAACTGGTTATGTCCTCAAAACGGACTACCTGTCTACTCGACCCAATCCCTACAAAATTTTTACTTTTCCTCGTACTAGGCCAGCATATGTTAAAAAATCATTAACACATCCTGATTAGCAGAATATGTACCAGGGTCACTAATATTAAGTCATTACTGAAGAAACCAAACCTCGAACCTGACAAACTGGAAAACTATAGACCCATTTCAAATCTTCCATTTCTATCAAAAATATTAGAGAAAGCTGTTGCGAAGCAACTTGATGCATACCTTAGCTCAAACCATATGCATTAATTATTCCAGTCAGGATTTAGACCCTACCATAGCACTGAAGGTTAAAGTTATTAATGATTTACTGTTATCAGCCGACCGAAAATTGTGTCCGTTCTTGTACTTATTCAAGTGCAGTTTTTGATACAATAGATCATGAGATTCTACTGAACAGACTCCAGGGCTGTGTTGGACTCAATGGTCAATGCGGACGATACGCAGATATACATTTCCATGAAACTGGGCGAGGCACTACCACTTTCTCAATTAGAGGCTTGTATTGCAGATATTAAAGCTTGGATGCTCTCCAATTTTCTGCTCCTAAACTCAGAGAAGACCGAAATGCTGGTCTTAGGTCCAAAAAAACGAAGGGAGAAATTGTGTACGTCTACTTAAAATTTTGATGGTTGTTTAGTTGTTCTAAATTCAGCTGTGAAAGACCTAGGTGTTACTATAGACCCAGATTTAACCTTTAGCGCGCACATAAAAAAACATATCTAGAGTAGCTTTCTTTCAGTTAAGGAACATAGCTAAAATTAGGCATTTCCGATCAGAAGGGGACGCATAGAAATTGATCCATGCTTTTGTTACGTCTAGGCTAGATTACTGTAATGTTCTGCTATCTGGCTGCCCTAAATCCTTGCTAAATAATCTCCAGCTTGTGCAGAATGCAGCAGCTCACATTTTAACTAGAACTAAGAAATATGAGCATATTACCCCAGTACTAGCATCACTTCATTGGCTACCAATTAAGTATAGGATAGACTTTAAGGTTTTGCTTCCGACCTTTAAAGCTTTAAATGGACTTGTGCCAGTGTATATATGTAATCTGCTTTTACCATATAAACCGAAAAGATCCCTTTGTTCCCAAGACGCAGGCTTTTTAGTAGTCCCTAGAATATCTAAAAACTTGATGGGTGGTAGAGCTTTCTCCTACAGAGCGCCACTACTGTGGAACACCCTGCCAAAATTTATAAGGAAATCAGACACAGTCTCAATATTTAAGCCTAGATTAAAAACGCACCTTTATGATCGGGCTTATAACGAGTTGTAGTCCAGAAACAGGACCAGAGAAGCCTTTAGCCGTAGAGTAATGTGGAGTGGCATCCTTTCCTTACTGTTACCTGTCAACAGCTGTGACCCATTCTTCCTGGGCTGGCTCTTGATAGGTGGGTAGGATTGTTTACCCTCTCATGACTGGATGGGTTCTCAAACTCTGTCTTCATAGGTATGCAGCCATACATTACTCCTGGTGGGGGCAATGATGGTGGGGAACCGGGTGCCGATGGCGGCAAGAGCAGCTGGCAGTGGTGGTGAGGAGGGAGGGGCAAGCGGCGATGGACAGGAAGCCGGACAGCAACTCTCGAGATGCGGGGCATAAGCCCCGCTGGCAGAATGTAGAAAAAGAGAGAGAGAACAGTTAGGGAAAGTGTAATAGTGAACCCCCCGCCAGTTGGTGTTCCTGCTGCTCTATTACACTTCCCCTAACTGTTCTCTCTCTCTCTCTTTCTCTTTTTCTACATTCCGCCAGCGGGGCTTATGCCCCGCATCTCGAGAGTTGCTGTCCGGCTTCCTGTCCATCGCCGCTTGCCCCTCCCTCCTCACCACCACTGCCAGCTGCTCTTGCCGCCATCGGCACCCGGTTCCCCACCATCATTGCCGCCACATCTGGACTGTCATCTAGCTGCTGCAAATTCTATTATCATGGACAGTGGCAGTTTTGACCATGCTGGTCAATAAGATCTACACCCTGAGCCGACCAGAGGAGGATGGGTTCCCCCCTTGAGTCTGGTTCCTTCCAAGGTTTCTTTCCGGTTATACCAGGGAGTTTTTCCTTGCCACTGCTCTTGTGGGAGTTTAGGCTGGGTTTTTCTGTGAAGCACATTGTGACAACTAGTTGTGAAATGCGCTATATAAATAAATATTGATTTGATTTGATTTAGGTTGCTATTATTAATAACATTACTTTATTCGGTGGCTAGTTCTTTTTTTAAAAATATGTAACATTAGCTATACTAGTCTGTAGGGCTGGGCGATATGGCAAAAAAGTCTATCACGATAATATTTTTATATTGCTTGATATCGATAATTATCACGATCAGGGCTGGAAATTAAAGGTGCCGTAGGCAAGATTTATTTCTGTATAATTTTGGCAAAATTACTAAATTTGCTCATTCACATTCCAGCAGCTATCAATAAATCAAGTGTTCTGAGAAAAAATCCGGTTTCTGTGAGTGTCCTGGGCTCTGTACTGCTGTCAAAAAATCTAATGCTGGTCTTCCAAAAACCAACCAATCAGGGCTAGCTATGTAGCTACCAATCAGGGTAACAATCTACAAGCAAAAGATCCTCCCAGTAGAATAAAGTCTGCATCAGTCTGGTTTGCGTCAAAAAAAATTGTATACCTACACGAGACACGTTCAGTAATCGCGCAATGAACACAAAAAAAAACAATTGTTAACATCGGGGGCGGGTCTTTTTTCCCCAGTCAATTGGCGAAAGTGGGACTTGCACAAGGAGGTGTGGAGCGTCACATCTCGAATAGAAACGGGGCGAGCTGCAACGCAGGGTGAAGCATAACGTGACGCGACGCACATGGCTGGTGTAGTTTTCACAATTGATTATAATAGATGCGTTAATTATTTTTACGTGACGCAAACCGACACAGACGCTCGCACGTGTCCGGTTTGGGGAGGGTGTATGCCCTATAGACGTTAACGTTACAAATCTTGCGTTCTAGCGAAAACTACTATCCGTCAGTGAAAATGCATCGGTTTTTCACTAATTGTTTTTATTTGTACTATTATACATCTATTACACATCCTGACATATGTTATAGTTTGACTGAATACGTGCATACAGTGTCATGTATAAATGAGTGATTTAGTGAGTTTTGGACACATATCCAGTCGGCTCAACTTTGTGTATTTTTCCCCACAATGAAGCTACGTTAGCTATAGGCTACGTTATTAGGCCTGTGGAAAATGTTTGCCATTGGTTTTTGATTAGATGTTCTGAAGAAAAAAATATATATTTTGTGTGTGTTTATACATGTTCTTTTGTATGCACTATTTAAAATGTATATCTTTTTCCATAATACCCTGTATTCTTATTATATTCTGTTGCCAATTTACACTTGTTCGGATAGTCTTGGGTCACTTTCAGTTACAAAATTGTTCTCTCATTCTAAGTGGTTATATATTGTCCATTAGAATATACCTATAGTTATATTATAGTGTCATTGATTAAAATAGCGCTACTCATAGACTAACAACATGAATACTGTGAATGTTAAGGAAACTAACAGATTAATAGAAAACATTTGTGTGTTAACAGGGCTAGTAAAATTTCAGTCGGGCTAAGTGGAAATTTTGGTCCACTAGCCCAGCTGGCTAGTGCCAAAAATCCTTCAGATCCACCCCTGATCACGATAATACACTTAATGCTCCATTTCTTTTAAGAGTATTACACTTATGACTTAACCCTGAAGAAACCAGAAGGTTCATTATGGTTTAAAATAGAATATTTTTGAAACAACGGATTGATATAAGCATTCAACAGAACCAAAATGTCTATACATCCAGTAATAAAATGCCTCAATAAGGGGAAACAAATTGAAAAAGATCCGCAAATTATCTTGTATATAGGCCATAAGCAGATTTATCTCCCTTAATTTTCCCTTCTGATTATTTCACTTATAATAAAATAAGCATTAGGACCCAGCAGACGCCTGCTTGTGAGTAAGTCAACTTATAAAATGTTGTGAAGGTTTGATAAAATCTTAAGATTTATCGCATTCACAACTGCCCGTCCACATTTTTGTTATTTACTATGAACAGTAAGCACGTAAGTTTGGTGCGCCTGATGTTGACGCTTTATTTGTTATTGGACATCTAACGTTGATCCAATATATAAATTATTTCTGTATAACGTTGAACAAGTTAACATCAACCAACGCCTACTAACGACTATTTTCGGTTGATTTCACCGGTGACTCATTCCTATGTCAGCTAAACACACGTGGTCACCCTGAGTAGCGTTGTTTTGAGTGGGTGGGCGCATCAGCAACGTGCAAGTCTCGTTCTGATTGACTGTTCGTGTTGTATTTGGGTAAGTAGAAGAAACAGATGCAAATGATAGTTTTATCGAAAATAAACCTTATACTATGGAGGTAGATTTCTATCAAAAATAAACAAGCACAAAAGTATAATCCACACTTGTATTTACCATCCACACACACACACCTCATTTTGTGTTTTGTAAAAATAATCCACAAGTATGTGTTTTCCATCCACACACAAACACCTCTCAACTTGTGTTTCGTAAATCATCATTTGGATGCATGCAAAAATGATATTCACAAATGCAAATAACATTTACAGATATGTTTCCAATGTTCACATGCACAAATCAAAAGCTTGACTTGCGAACTGGCGAATCTACATTTGGCGATCGAAGGACACGCTTGATCTGCTTGGATTTACGGACAGAATTTTGAGACAAATATTCCGCTGTTTTTCACCGTGTCGATTCACGCTCGCTTAATTTGCGATTCGTAAACTAAACTTCTTCTTTTGTGCTACATAACACGGCGGTATGTGTTTTCAGCTCATCAGCGCCACTTTTAGAACAAGTGGCCAAAATTGCACATTATCTTTAAGAAGTGGATTCATGGTAAATTTAATTTAGTTTTGAGTTTTGAGTTTATTTAGGTTGTAAAGTTAACCCCACACTAATCTTGCGATGGGAAGTTTTTTAAACAGTCATTGCACAAAACTCCTATCAGATTGCATGTAGCTAGCTTCCAGGCAGGTTTGCAGTTCCAATTGCTTTAAACTTAATTATTGCCCAATGGTGGAAATAGGTCGTTTCAGACATGAAGCTATTTTTCTATAGCCTGATTTATGAAGGTCAACCTTTTGTCTCATTTAATTTGTGTGTTCGCTGATCTTCCCCTTGTTGATGGATGACTAAGGTTGTGTCCGAATCAGAGCCCTATCTCCTGTGTCCTGTGTACTAGCAGCTGTCTACCGTTTACTGAATACAGTTTAGTACACGATGCAGTATGCAAAAGCTATCCTCCATGCTATTTATAACTGTAGCCTACTGTGGAAGTGTCGTAAGACGTCCCATGTCACGTGTTGTTTTTGTTGTTGTTTAAGGAAAAGGTCACAGAAGCTGCGACTCATTTCTGAAGTGAAGCTGTATATTTATACGACCAAAATGTTTGCGTACTCTTGAAAATTATGTTCCTGAATATCCTCAGCGAAGCCCTGGAAGTATATCATCCGGGGGTTTTAAGTATACTACATTTTGAGAATTTTGCTTACTTAACTACTTTTTTGTCCCGTCTACTCAACAAGCATACTCAATATTATGGAAGGGTGCTGATTCAGACACAGGGTGCATCCCAATATTCTTCACTCCCCACCTCCCTTCCTCCACTCCCCCAGTACCACTCCTCTCCTACCCGGAAGTATGCAAAACTGTCTGAACGTTCGAGTACAAGTATTTGCATGTACAGTATACAATGTACCTGACATTGCGGTTTACATCGAGACATTAATTAATATGGAATTAATAATACGTAATTAAGATGTAATCAGCAACATTAGATTAATACACAAAGATCCGTTTCCGGGGCACGGAGTAGAAGAGGTGGTAGTGGAGGAAGGTAGGGTGCATTTTTCGACTATTGGGACACACCCATAGCCAAGGGGGTTTTGGTCTATGTGTCACCTCATATTTATACCCCAGTGAAGTAGAGAATGACCAAATAATAGTTCCTAAAGACTCAGGTGTGTTTTTTGTAACAGTTTATAACATTGACAATAATTGTAATTTAAAAAATATATATATATATATTTTTTGTGAAGAATTCTTAAGAAAAAATAAATTTTACCTAAATTAAAGATATTTTGAGTGTAAGGTCATGCTGATAAAAACATTTTTAATAGACTTTTTTGAGTAGTTGATCGCTTTCTGGAACTTTAACTAGCAAAGATGATAGTTAAACTCAATTGTGAAATGAGTGCAAGAGTATTTCTAAGGTATCAGCATTTGGTTTGTGTTAAAGTACTACCAGAAAGTAGTATGACAATTTGATGTGACATACACTGTTGTTGTGACATGCCAGGCAGAAAACTGAGTCATGTTACGATTTGGAAGGCGCCGTCACAGGTACAAATATGAGACAGAAATGCATCCCTCAGCCTCTGGCCAGCCTGAGTCGCATTCACCCACACCACCATGTCAGCCTCATTCAGGAACATGGGAATTTTACTGCACAGGGAAAATCATGCATTCATCCCAGCTAAAATACAAAATGCAGTAAAACTAAAGAATAGAAAGGTCTATTGTTCTGAAAAAGGAGGATTTGTTTAAAAAAAAAAAAAAAACTGGAATATTGATAAAACAAAGCAAGTAACTTCCAAACTGAACAAAGTGTAGCTTAAAAGCAAGAATCGTGTCTGCTCCAGTTACATCACTCCCTGGTTGCAATGATTCCCTTTGCTCTCACAGAAAACTCTTAAAAGGGGTAGAAAAACAAAATAGTTGAACTACCTGGAAAAGGTGATGGAAATGGAAACATTGCTGCTCAACAACTCGTATTAGTTTGGTTTATTATTCATTATATCAGAAGACATTGAAGCAATGACGGGGCTTACGAAAATGGCTGGGCATTCTATCGACTCCAAATGCAAATGCCACACCTAGGATCAACTCTTTTGTTAGCTTTATTGTTTATGATCTAATGATGCAGTGACACCCAGTTGGCCAAGAAACGGCTTATATCATACCAGACCAATATTAGATGGATTAATTGATAGACAGTGTCTGGATCATATTAGCTTTGACAGAGACGATTTGTATCAGCACAGATTCAGCAAAATTATTGTTGAAATTAAGTTGAAGACGTCTAGGCTATTGTGTTACACCACCGTAGGTTACATGACTTTATTAGTTAGATTGTTTAAAAAATGATTTTCTTCAGTAAATCCAACAATGTATTTGTTTACTTAATAATATTGCGTGCAACCACTGTCCAGCGATTATTTATTTTTATTGAGTGATGGGTATATCCAAGCCATCAATAGGAGCTATGATCATTTTATCAATGCGACGGATTGATACGTTCACTGCCTTCCCCATCACGTAAGAGCAACTATGATGCAGGATTTTACAAAGGCAAATGCGGTTATTAAAGAAAATGCCACTGACACATTGAAAATGTATACCCCCACACAGATTTTTTAGTAGATAGCTGGCAACCCAGGGGGCAGGTACAAGAAATAAGTCATTAGAATATCATGCTGTGCCACCCACATTTTGAGAAACGCACCCGCGTAGCGCAGGTTAGAATACGGCGTATCTCATCCCACGTTAAATCTGCGCAGGAGAGGCACTTAAGCGCATGACTTAAGTTGGCCATCTCTGAATCGGCCCTATATAAATACCCTCAAATTAAAGCTGACAGTCTGCCCTTTAACCTCATGGTCATTGTTTAATTTCAAATCCAATGTACTGGAGTACAGAGTCAAAACAACAAAATTATTTTCCAAATACATACGGACTGCAGTTTTTTTTAAATATTCCCCATTTCCCCCCCCCCTTTCAGAATGCCCTCTATCGTTATGGGAGGAACCAGACTAGCAGGTACATCTTCTGAAAGAGGAGGTGGGTTACTCTGCAATCAGTCAACTAAGCTACACAGATACTGCACTGGAGGCCTGTGCAACTGGAACAGCTGGCATGTGCAGTTAAATATTTTGAGCAACCAAAGAAGTTAGCACTCAGTGATGAGGCTGGGACTGTGCTGCCAACTATAACCCTCACTCTCGGCCCTGTGATGCTATGGCTAATTATTTGTTTCCCTGCAGTACTGTCAGCCACAGTCAACAATGACTGAATTGAATCCGGTCCTTGCAGTATAGTGAAGAGCTTATTCAAACTGAAGAACTTCTGGTTGTGCTTTTCAGGATTCCTCATATGTCCTTAGATTTCTTTTTAAATGTGCCGTTTTTCACTCTGCAACTATAGACAAGCTTCAACCAAATAGTAAGCCTCAAATTCAATCTCATTCCTGTGGCTGATTGAGGTGTGTGTCACATCTTTGTTGTATGTAAAGAATTAAGACTGAACTGTCTGCACATTGTAAATATGTACATTGGCGCCATACTGAATTCTTGTGATAGAGAAGACAGTGAATGCTTGTCAAGTGCACTTTTTGTCATGACATTTTATTATTGCCTGTGGAAGCAGAATGGGCTAAATCACAAACTGACAAATTCCTGCTTGCTCATACTGCCGTCAGGAGAATGCAGCTTACTCAAGGAAGGAATGATCACGTCTGCCTGGCAAACCAAGCTGATTCATCGTTGTCTCCCGCAGAGCCACATGGTGAATGCTCTAAAAGGCCCACGGAGCCATCACTCAGTGGCACCCCCAGGCTTCTTCAGTTTGATAAAGTGGCATGATATATTTGCACTTTATATCTGAGGGAATTTACAATTTTAGGTGTCAAATTGAATTTCTGCCAACTCAGAACTAAACTTCCCTACATTCTTCTTACAATTTCAAACTTGTTTCTTAAGTACAGTGATTTTATTTGTTAATATGTGAGTTGCACTCATGCTTGCATGTTTGCTCTTTCAGAGTACTTCACAATGATGCACATAGAGCAGTGCATTTATTCCTGGTGGGCTAGTGAAACCAGGAGAGGAAATCATAGCTGTTGTGATCAGTCAGTGTTGCATCGGTGGCAGGACATTTTTTGCAGAGCTTGGTTTTTTTGTCAGCATGTTGAATAAAATCACTAACACAAGAGAAAACCAATGAATCCAGCTGTGGACTGCCTAGATTAGAACATCTGCTAAAGCACGTTTACAGTGATCTCTGCAATGAAAGCTCATCAATGAATCAGTCGAGCTTTATTTTTGCAGAGTATACTACTTAAACATTTTTCACATGCTGCTCCACAATGTAATTTTTCTAAAGGAAATTAAAAATAATAATAATAAAACATAATGAGGAGAAAAAACTGCATAAGAATATGCTCACATAACTACGTTTTTACCAACGTTTGAAACAACTCTAAAGAAACAGCAGGATGTTGCTGTCTTGGTCAGATATCCCCCGGAAGACAATGTTTGAAAAACAGCACTTAAATGCTCATTTCTAGTGCCAACTCATATCGGGGCCAGGTAGCTATACAAAATAATGTTCTAACAAAGTTTAGTATGCCTTTAATATATTTATTATTATTACTATTATATAAATTTTTTACAATCAAGCTATGAATTAGCCTACGTTTAGGCCTGCATTGTATGTGTGTGAATGACTGTATTCCTGACAATTTTCTGTCGGCTGAACTAAGAGGGCACTACTGCTGCCGTTGTTTTGGTCAGAAATGTGTATACACGTGGTCTAGCTAGCGAATCATTTTCTTAGCTAGAAAACATGTCAGTTTATGAATCAACTTTGGATGAGCCACCGAGGATGAAGATGAAATGTTGTTGTCAGTAGCTCAGCTTGTGTTGTACTACTATTCAGCTAAACACAGCACGGTGCAGACATTACGGATTGTAGGCTACTGTTAATAAACAGTTGACAAATACATGAACTAATGGTTTGTAATTTCAAACCATTTGTTAATGTTTGAAAATACTTTGTTAATGTATTTGTACATCATTCATTCATATTAACTACATTAGTTAATGCCAATTCATGTAACCTTATTGTAAAGTGTTACCAGATAGTCTTTGGTAGTCAAACCAAGGGCTTTGTTCTACCCTCTATTGTCAAACTTTCAGACAGACTGCTATTGTTCTACCAGTGATGAACAATTATTGCTGATTTTAACATAGGCTACTCCTGATGTAGAGTATCGATTTCTCGTGTCTCTTTTTTCCAGCCTCACATTAGTTTTAAAACGTGGTGGAGAGCCATCCCTCCAGAGGTGTGTTCGGTGCTGCAGTAACTACCACTGTCCATTCTGCACACCAGATGTTTTTAACAGTCATCCCTGGCCCCGGGCAGCAGCTCATGCAGGCGGCGGCCATGCCCAGTGGAATGAAAACCTGTGTCATGAGGCCATCAGCGGCCTGTCCAGGTTTTGAAGTGGGCGGTGCACTGATAAATGTTTCAGGACCCGTGTCACTCTGCTATCCGGTGACCTCATCAGCAAATTGTCTTCCTTAGCACACAACTATGCATAAAATGTTAGATAGTTTATCACAGTTTGTTTGGATCTGTCCCATAGTGTTTTAAATCCCCTCTTGATACCATGCATGCTTTTCTGGCACACCATTCAGCTAATTACACTGGTTTGATTGGTATGTGTACAGTATATATGCTGATTTCAAATGCCTTGGATCAAGTTTTGTTCACGTTAAAAATAATATTTTAAACTATTTTATGGTCGTTTGCATTTCTCCACTGAATTGATATTTTGAGACGAATGGAGATGTTTAACAAAAAAGGCCAAAATTGAGAGAATGTGATTATTACATTACATTATTGGTGGCCAGTCTTTATGGGATGAGACCTACAATGATCCTGATCTAGGGCTGGAAATTAAGGAACCATTAAGATAAAGCAAATGTTGAATTTGAGTTCTGTCATCAATGGACCGCTTGTAAATCTGTCATACAGATCATTAGCCTGGATTTAATATCATTAAACATATCTGATGCACCCTTGTTTTCCACTCTTAATCCATATAGTTAATGTTGTATTGACTTTTTAATTCATTGCAGCTTTCAACTAAATGCCCCAGCATGCTTCTGGCTTCTTGTCAAACACATTACTCCCTTATACAAGGATTTTGAGTGTATGTGAGAAATAGTGGGTAAGAAAGAATTATACTTGAGTCAGTAAACTTCACTGTAGCCTTACGTTTTTATTAAGAGACAATCAATTAAATTAATGCAACATTATTGTAACGTGTTACCGACTATCTTTTATTACAACAATAAAACACGTAACACGTAATAGCCAATAGCTGTTTTGACAATCTGAAGCCAAGCAAACACGCACCATTCACATAAAAATTAGTACATTTTAGCATATTATCATTAACTGGCAACCGAGCAAACTTCAGCTGAATAACTCTGACTTTCACTCAGTAGGCTAGATACCATTGCTTTTGAATTTCAGAAGGTTCCAAAAATTACAAGCGATTGTATTAACAACCTCCATGCTGCCATTTCTTTTTTTTGTTTTTCCTCTTGTAAGTGCCTGCGTATTTGTGCTAGTGGTGGAAATTACGAATCACTTTACTGATTCGAATCGTTCAGTTCAGTACAAAGATTCTAGTCACTGACTATGTGATTCGTTCACTGGGGTCAGTTGCGCAAGCGCACAAATATTCCAACAGCATGCATGATCAGTTCACTATAGCTACTCGTAGTTCAGTATATCATTTGTAGGTATTGTGCAAAATGATTCCAGTCAAAAGCACTGCAAGTAACAAATATAAACTTTTTCTATAAACCTCATATGAACTTTTTGTATTTTTTCCTTAGTTATATAGTTTTATGGATTAGGCTACTATATGGCCGCTCCAGGTGAGCGTTTTAAATATGGATTAGAAGCTACGGAAATATATGATATGATGTGTTCTCAAGTTCTGACCATTTTGTGGTAAGTAACCTATTGTAAAACATTGCGTTTTCAAATGGTAAAGTTGTCAAAAGAATGACAAGGGCCATAGTTTAACCTCTTTTTTTTTTCTCCCAAATTGAATGTCGATGTTCATTCATCTATGGGGGGAGCCCTTATACAAAGGGTTGAGCTAGGTGCACTGATGTAGCCTAGTGGTATTATTCACCCAGTTCATCAGTAGGCTACTAGATTAAAATAGCGGTTCAGATTAAAATAGCAATCATTCACGCAGTGCGTGATCTAGACTCAAATTACCTGACAACAAATAAAGAAAAGGGCTTTAGCTAGACTTCTTACTGAATTTCAAGTGTAAAGAAGAGACAAACGTATAGCCACATATTGGTTATATTTGTGTAGCCTATATAAAACATGGTTATAGCATATTAGGCCTACTTAAAATAGCCTACATTTATTGTGCTATTGTGCTATTTCGATACAAAAGAAAACACAAATGTGCTTTATTTAATCAATATCATTATTACAGATTTGAAATGGTTTAATAACAGGCAGACTTTCATTAACTCTTAGTTTGATAGTCACAGAATAGGCCTACATGGAAAATGTACAATATAGCCTACAGTAGCCTATGTGATTTTGATTAGAAATGCTTTCTGCAATGCGTTTTGCTTTCGGTAACGTTACGCTGGGTGGACGTCAGATGCCAGTAGACCTACAGGTAGGCTACAGGTTCCGATCATTTTGTAAGATTGCAGGCTATATTTTTTAAATGTGAAACTGTACCAAAAAATAGTTGACCGGGCTATATTATTTTACTAATACCCCCGCCATTTGTTGCTAATTTATTAGGCTACTGAGTAGCCCGTAGCCTATGCAGAGAGTAACTGATTCGGTTGACAATTATGTAGGCTACTGTGGTGTGGTAGTCAGCAGTTCATATAGGCTAGTCAGTTCAGTAGTAGGGGTAGTCTGTGGTCAGTACAGTTCGCTACAGTTCCTGATTGCTGACGCGCACGCAAGCATATGAACGAATCATTGAGAGTGATGATCCGGTACACTCAGTTCACTTTAAAGATTCGTTCGTTCAGGTACTGCACATCACTAATTTGCGCACTTCCTGTAATCACGGCTCAGGCCGATCACGATCAGGCGTCAGGCCAGTCTGCCAGACTGCAGATGGACCCTTCTCGTTTTTTTGGATGTTTTTACACAACTCGCGCGCGAGTAAAGTCCGTATTTGAGTGCAATATTGTGGCCTTTGAGGAGAAATCCAGGCTTTGAGCATGCACATAACCTGAACGAGCGCACAAAAATGTTATCCGAGCACAGCTACTGCTCATTCTAGCGTTTCTCTTTCTTGCGCCCCGGACCCACCAGATGCGCAAGCGCACAGACGCTTATTGCGCATGCAGATTTGAGCAGAACTGAACCCATCAGATGCGCAAGAGCATTCCGTGAACGACAGAGACGCGCTATACAAACAAACAATCTACATTCCGGATTTGTGAGCTAAATAATGGTTAAGTCAATACTGCTATTACATAGGTCTTACTGCTTAAAAGCTAAATGTAGCAATTTAAAGCTAAATGTAGCAAACAAGACAATGCCTCCTTTATAAAGTTCCCTTTTACTTATTTGGGACAGTAATCAACATGTTCTAAACATTTAATGATAGCAGAATTAGCAGCTATTCTGCAGTTTTTAAAATCGATACAGTGATATCAGTACAATAAAAACAGAATAGAATATAGAATAGAATAACGTTTATTTCCCTTTCGGGAAGTAAGCATAGTCTTAATTAATTGAACACATATGTATACTATAATAAAGAAAAAGCATTATAAAAACGGGAATAACTGGTTATATGCAAAATGTATGACTTGATTTAACTTCATTCATCCCACAATTGTGAGGGATCGCTATGTCAGAGACACGGAGGGAATATTGGAGGTCCAGATGCGATAGCTGGGAAATCTTAGTGTTCCAAAGAACACCACTGAGATGGACAATGATCCGTAGTGGAGAAAAATAAAATAAAAGAACACAAACCTCGCAATAAAAACGAGGAGCTCGATCTCCGAGCAAAACAAAGAAATAAGCAGTAACGCTTATCTAACTCCCGTTTGTGGAGCGAAACAAAAGAAAGAACAGAGAACTGAAAAGACCCCAAAGACTTTGGGTGAGGCACTTGTAGGTTTGAGTAGAAAACAAAAGAAAATGAAAACCTCTGCTCTGAAATAAGAGCGCAAAAGAGAACTTGCTTTCTTTCTAAGGTTGTACTGCTAAAAGTTCCGCGTTGATAAGCAAAGCGGTCGATAGCAGCACGACTTATACCCTTTTTACCGGCTCGAATATTACGTGAAATAACATTGAAGCAACGAGAGAGGCAGGAAGCGGGGTATAAATAGTGAGCGGAAATAAATGACAGGTGAACTCACTAATGACGAGGCGAAAGCGAAACCCGTAGCGGAACACAGGAAAATTCGATAGATTACCATGACAGGCAAGATCCATGACAGAACCCCCCCTCTAAGGAACGGCACCGGACGCTTCCACAACCTTATCTCTGCGGAAGTTGGTGATTAACTGAGGGTCCAGGATGTTTCTCGATGGAACCCAGCAACGTTCCTCCGGACCGTAGCCCTCCCAGTCTACAAGGAACTGCCACCCTCTGCCCACACGTCTCTCGGCCACAATGCGGCGAACGGTATAAGCCGAACCCCCTTCTATGAGTCAGGGAGGCAGAGGTGGTCTCTCAACCGGGGCGAGGGGGCTGACGAGTACCGGTTTCAGACGGGAGACGTGAAACGTGGGGTGGATGCGCATCGAGCGGCAGTTGCAGTCGAAATGTGACTGGGTTGATTTTTCTTATAATTTTGAAAGGACCCACAAAACGAGGGGCGAGTTTGCGGGACTCGACCCGCAGCGGAAGGTCACGAGTAGTAAGCCAAACCCGCTGTCCAACTCTATAGGATGGTGCAGCTCGACGATGCCTATCAGCCGTGGCTTTTTGTTTAGCCGAAGCCCGTATAAGAGACGAACGCACTTGTCTCCAAACCGACCGACACCGCCGAACGAAAGATCCTGCGGAGGGCACCTCCACCTCCCTCTCAAGCTCAGGAAAAAGAGGTGGTTGATAACCCAGCTGAGCTTCGAAGGGGGAGAGGCGTTACGCAGCGTGTTATGAGCGTACTCCGCCCAGGCGAGGTGACGACTCCAGGAGGTAGGCTTGGACGCGGCAAGGCAGCGAAGAGTACTCTCTAGAGTCTGATTAGTGCGCTCTGTCTGGCCGTTAGTCTCCGGGTGAAACCCGGAAGACAGACTAACCGAAGCCCCCAGCAGAGAGCAAAACGCCCGCCAAAACTTGGCGGTGAACTGAGGACCGCGATCGGACACCACATCCAACGGAAGGCCATGCGGCCGAAACACATGGTCAATCATAAGTTGCGCTGTCTCAGGTACCAAAGGCAGCTTGGGCAGCGCAATGAAATGAGCCGCTTTGGAAAACCGGTCAACCACCACTAAAATGGTAGTATTGCCTGAAGATAACGGCAACCCTGTGACGAAGTCCAGGGAAATATGACTCCAGGGGCGGGTGGGAATAGGTAGGGGACGAAAAAAACCAGAGCGAGGAAGGTGAGAGGCCTTGCTGCGAGCGCAAACCGGACAAGCTGCGACAAATGAGCGTACGTCTCTCTCCAGACTAGGCCACCAGAAACGCCGGGATGAAAAGTCCCTAGTTCGATGAACACCGGGGTGACCGGTGAGTTGGGAGGCGTGGTCCCATTGGAGAACCCGAGACCTAAGATGAGGAGGCACGAAAAGACAGTTAGCCGGTGGCCCACCTGGACCTGAGTCCTAGCGCAAAGCTCTCTGCACCGCTGCCTCAACCTCCCATATAACCGGGGCAACAATGAGGTCAGTGGCGATAATAGGCTCGGGAACAGAGTCTGTCTCAGAGCGGTTGTAAATCCGCAAGAGAGCGTCAGGTTTTACGTTTTTAGACCCGGGGCGATATGTGATGATAAAATTTAATCTTAAAAAGAACAGCGCCCACTTAGCTTGCCGTGAGTTACGCCTCTTAGCCAGCTGAACATACTACAGATTTTTTATAGTCTGTCCATATCGTAAACGGATATTCCACTCCTCCAAAACCAACTTGACCGCAAGCAATTCTCGATCCCCGACGTCATAATTCCTCTCTGCCGATGTTAGGGCGCGAGAGAAATAAGCGCAGGGGTGCTTGTGGTGAAGTGGCGAACATTGGGACAGAATGGCTCCGGCGCCTAGCTCGGAGGCGTCCACCTCTACCACAAAGGGAAGGGAGGGGTTGGGTGTAACCAGGATGGGTTCGGAAGTGAATCTTCTCTTTAATTCCGAGAATGCTGCCCCTGCCTTGGAATTCCATTGGAACTGGCCGCCGAGTTTTTTCTTTGTAAGCGCAGTAATGGGCGCTGCTACCGCACTAAAATTGCTAATAAATTGCCGATAACAATTCGCAAAACCTAAAAAACGTTGTACCTGTTTTACGGAAGATGGCGTGGGCCAGTTTTTTACAGCGGAAACCTTTTCCGGATCCATCTGTACCTTACCCTCTCTAACAATGAAACCCAAAAATGAAACAGAGCCAGTGTGAAAGACGCACTTCTCTGCTTTTACAAATAATTGGGCTTTGAGAAGAGCAGAAAGAACCTGACTAACGTGACCGACATGTGTGGTAAGATCAGGCGAAAATATTAAAATATCGTCAAGATAAACAAAGACGAATCTCTCCAGCATCTCCCTCAGCACATCGTTAATTAACGCCTGAAACACAGAGGGGGTGCTAGTGAGCCCGAACGGCATGACGAGATATTCGTAGTGGCCGCTGTGCGTGTTCGAATGCGAACGAGGTTATAGGCGTTACGTAGGTCCAGCTTCGTGAAGACAAACGCCCCCTGAAGAGGCTCGAAGGCGGAGTTCATAAGGGGAAGGGGGTACCTGTTCTTCACAGTTATGTCATTTAGGGACCTGTAATCAATACAGGGTCTGAGACCTCCATCTTTCTTTTTAACAAAAAAGAAACCCGCCCCTGCAGGCGAGGTGGAAGGTCTAATGAACCCATTAACCAAAGCCTCCTCAATGTATTTATGCATACCTGCGCTCTCAGGGATAGATAAAGAATAAAGAGACCATCTAGAGGGGGTAGTGCCCGGGTATAGCTCTATAGCGCAGTCATATGGTCTGTGAGGTGGTAGTGAAGTGGAACGTTGTTTGATAAATGTCTCCGCAAGATCGGCGTACTGTTTGGGGACATTAGCGGGCAGCTGGAATTCGAGTGCCCCTCCCACTTCAACACCCTCAGTGTCCGAGACAGAGTGAATTTCCCAATCAATCTCTGACTCGGACGTCAACTCCTGCCATGCAGGAGGTTGCTCAGCAGAGTGATCCCAGTCTAAACTCTCCTCTCCATTCTCGGTGGGAACATGAGAGGACTCCTGTTTAAAGGAACCATTCTCGTCCTCACTCTCTGAGTCAGACTCGGCATAATCCTCACCCCCTCTTCCCAACAGAAAAGGACTGGTGACATAACAGTGGCGCTTGCATTTGGGACCCCATTGATGAATAACGGAACCCGCCCCCCCCCCCCCCCAATTAATGTGTGGGTTATGGTAAGCCAGGAATGACCCAAAACCAGCGGATAAGCTGGGGACTCCACTAAAAAAAACTGAATCTCCTCCGTATGATTACGATACGGAACGCACACGCGTATGGTGGCGGTAACCCGGGAGATAGTGCCAGTGCCTAAGGGCCGGCCGTCCAAAGCCGTAACCAGGCGAGGAAGAGAAAGAGGGTGGGTGGGGATCTTGTGGGATTTAACCCAGTTGGAATCGACGAGGCACTCGACTGTCCCGGAATCAATGAACGCATTGCAGTGAATCTGGCGGTCATTCCAGCGTAAATAAACCGACAGGAAGGTCCGAGGGTAATTAAAATCTAGTCCCGCTAGGCGACTCGGTTCACCTAGCGAGAAACTTCTTTTACCGAAAGTTTGGGACAGTGGTTCTTTAAATGGCCCCTCCTCTTGCAATACCTACACCACCACTCATGAGACTTAGCATCCCCTGTTTCGCGCATGGAGGAACCATCGACCTGCATGGACTCCTCCTGCTCAATGGGAGCTACAAACAGAATGTGAGCCGGCGCTGACGTGTGGGAGGAAGAGTAACGAGGTGGGTGATGTTTAAAACCCTTATAAGCCCTCTCCTTCTCTCTCTCTCTAAACCGGTTATCTAAACGAATGGCCGTAGATACCAGAGCCCCGATTGTAGCGGGTGGTTTGATACCCGCAATGGCGTCTTTTATGGGTTCCGATAGGGCGTTCAGGAACAGTGCACAAAGAGGCTCATCAGCCCATCCTGTCACCCCCGCAAGAGCACGGAAAGTAATCGCAAAGGCAGCCAGTGTCAGTGCCCTGACGAAGACGGGTCAAACACATGGCAGCTTCCTTGCCAGAAATGTCTTGATCGAACACTGACACCATCTCCGCCATAAGCCACTCTGTGTTACTTACGATGGGTGAATTAGCCCTGATAGGTGGGTCGGCCCATGCGAGAGCATTACCGGTTAAGAGAGAGAGAATGAAGGCATGGAACCGCGAGATACTCCATATCTGGCAACAGAGTGATGGTTTGGGGCTCGTTCGATAGCTCAGACCCTTGATGACTTACAGCCATTTAGCCGGCCATGTGTTCCATACTGTACCAGTGTAATTTACAGCTGAATCTAGTCTCACCCCGCAATTCCCATAGAGATCAGTTCAAATGCAGAGAGGTTATAGTATCGCTTGTAACAGTACCTGAAAATAAGATATTGAGAGTCTTTTGATGTTGATTGGTCACAGACTTCAGGAAGTAACAGCATGCAAAGGATATGCGACCAAATATTAAATATGATACTTTAAAAATATGTTAAAGCAAAATATTCTAATTTTCTGAGACACTGAATTTTGGGTTTCATTAGCTGTAAGCCATACTCATCAAAATTACAAGAAATAAAGGCTTGAAATATTTCACTCTATGTGTAATGAATCTATATAATATATGAGTTTCACTTTCTGAAATGAGTGACAAAAAATATAGAACTTTTTCACGATATTCAAATTTTTTGAGCTGCACCTGTATAATATACCAAAAACATGGTCGCGTTGTATGAAATATTTTTGATGGGAAAAACTGCAGGGAAAACTTATCTGGAAAGAATTAAACATAAGAATTAAACCAAACAATGAGCACACGAAAAAATAACACATCCTAGACTACTTTATAGTCTATTTTACCTATTCATCAACTGGAGATGTTTGTAACTGGCATTTAAGAACAACAGCATGTCCATGTTTTCATGCATCAATTGGTTTCTAAGCTTGTTTACAATTTTTCCTTCATTTGAAAACAGTCTCTAAAAAGCTACAGAGGCTATAGGGATGTGTTTTTTCTGGCTTTCTGCATCCTTGATTCCACAAAAATGGATCTCATGTTTATTCTTTTATTTATTTTTATTTTACTTTTTTTTTTTTTTACAATCAATGATGTACACTCAAAAAATAAAATGTCAGACATACATAACCCAGGTCCCATGTAACTGAGTTTAGTAGCATCAAAATTGTATTAGTTAAGCCAACTTAACTGTTGGTTTAACTAAATACTGCACTACTCTGTTAAAATACTCCCAAACAAGACCCTAAAGCACACCCAGGTGTGGGAGAAGCATATGCAATCTTGTATCCACAGTCATGAGACTATGCAACAATTGTTTCATATTGGTTAAAAGCTGAGAGAATATTGTCAAAAATCTTGTTGGCTGCCTAAATTTACAAATGCATTTTTCATTGACTGAACATACAGTACCCAGTGATTGACAGTCCAACATGTATGATCTTCAAAGAGTTTTTAAATCATCCGATCATTGGAGTCTCTTGCCATTTTTTTGGCCGCATCTGAAACAGACAATAGGTCCTCCATAAATGCTCATAGCCAAATTAAAATTCCAGTCATCTGAAACTTCCATACTTTTAATGGACACAATGGACCTTTTGAAAACCACAATTTTGCTGGGAGATTCATGTTTTTACTTTGCCAGTGTCTGGCTAGATACATTGGCAATGGACGAGACAGTACCAGATTGAGACATTTTCCTCATAATAAATGTATGGAGTGGCAAAAGTATCTCACAAGAAGTTTATAGCTACAGTAAGATGTCGGTCAACAACAGGACAGCCAATGTGGTCAATTAAACTGGACATGCATCCAAGTGAAACTAATAGTAACATATCATGCTTTTTTGTACCTGGTTTTCATGTGATTTATATGAATTTATATGAATAATGTGAAATAATACTGAAAATACACTGCCTGGCCAAAAAGAAAGTCGCAGTAGTACAACGGTAAGAGCGCTGACTGAAAGTTGTGCAGTTGTACTCCGAGGATCGGGGTTCGCGCCCCGGACCTGCCATTTTCCGAGCATGGCCGGCGCCCTGTGGGAGCAGCAATTGGCGGCTGCTTCCGGGTGGGGGGAGGGCTCGGAAGAGAATCGCTGCGCAAAATAAGGCCCCGGGCGAGTTGGAATCATGGTCAGGAGCTTGGGGAGTCGCGCCCTGTAGAGGACGTGGCGGCCTCTTTCCTACTACCGGCTGACGGGGTTGTATAGCGGTGGTTCTCTAGCGGTTGCTACATGGTGGGAATTGAATTAGAATAGGGGTTCAATTGGCTACTAAATTGGGAGAAAATTGGGAAAAAATCAGAAACAAAATTTTTTATAAAAAAAAAAAAAGAAAGTCGCACACTAAAATATTTAATTGGACCGTCTTTAGCTTTGATTACGGTGCGCATTCGTCGTGGCATTATTTTGACAACCTTATGCAACGTCACAACATTTATTTCCATCCAGAGTTGCATTCATTTTTGGCTGACGACGGGAGAGTCGAACTACTCCGTAAAGTTTTCTCCAGCACATCCCAAAAACTTTCAATAGGGTTAAGGTCAAAGAAATGAAGGGAACACTTAATGCTCAACACAGTATAACACCAAGTCAATTAAACTTCTGGGATATCGATCTGTCCAGTTAGGAAGCGTAAACGATTGTGAATCAATTTCAACTGCTTTGGTGCAAATGAAAGTGACAACAGATGGACAGAAGAGGCAACTGCAAGACAACCCCCAAAAAATCAATGGTTTTGCAGGTGGTGGCCACAGATTATTTCTTACTCCTTATCCTTCCTGACTGATTTTTCTCTAGTTTTGCATTTTGCTAGTGCCCTTGTCACTACTGGTAGCATGAAGGTTGCACAGGTAGTCCAGCTCCTCCAGGATGTTACATCCATACGTGCCATCGCAAGAAGGTTTGCTGTGTCTCCCAGCACAGTCTCAAGAGCGTGGAGGAATTACCGGGAGACGGGCCATTACACAAGGAGAGCTGGACAGGGCCATATAAGGGCAACAACCCAGCGGCAGGATCGGTATCTGCTCCTTTGTGCAAGGAGGAACAGGAGGAGCACTGCCAGAGCCCTACAAAATGACCTCCAGCGGGCTACTTGTGTGCATGTTTCTGACCAAACTGTCAGAAAGACACTTCATGAGGGTGGCATGAGAACCCGACGTCCTGTAGTGGGACCTGTGCTCACAGCCCAGCACCATGCAGCTCGGTTGGCATTTGCCAGAGAACACCAGAATTGGCAGGTTCGCCATTGGCGCCCCGTTCTCTTCACAGATGAGAGCAGGTTCACACTGAGCACATGTGACAGACGTGAATGAGTCTGGAGATGCCTTGGAGAATGTTATGCTGCCTGCAACATCATCCAGCATGACCTGTTTGTAAATGCTGAGCAGGCCCCTTAATTTTGAATCAAGATGGCAAGCAGAGGTGTAAAATCCAGTGGTCAGAAAGTAAAAGTCCTGCCATGATTTTCTTCCACCCAGGAACTCAGCCGGCTGATATCACTAATTAGTTCTACCTCCTGGCTGAAGAATTGTGCCAATTAGCAAATCCAGGTGGTTGGAACAAAACACTGGGGAGGACTTTAAAAAAAATTTAACCTGGATTTTACACCTCTGATGGCAAGAGGAAAAGATCTAAGTGACACTGAAAGAGGGTTCATTATTGGGGCACGAATGGCAGGAGCTTCAGTCACAAAGACTGGCTAGTTTCAGTAGGGACAGTGACGAAAATGAGATCTGCATTTGCATCTATTGGAAGGACATCAGTAAATAGGGTAAGAAATTATGGTCAAAAGTGTACATTTGATGACCGTGATGCATGTGCATTACATGTGACATGTAAGGAAAAACAGAAGAACAACTCTTCATCAGGTGACTGAGAATGTCAATGCAGGATGTTAGACTGTCAGCAAGAACAGTCCGTCGATAACTACATAGAGAGGGATATTATACAAACCCCAATCCCAAAAAAGTTGTGACAGTATGTAAAATGCACATAAAATCAAAAATCAGTGTAAATCATTTGTTATCTTTTACATGTATTTAATTGAAAACGGTACCTGCAACACATTCCAAAAAAGTTGGGACAGGAACAAAAAAAACACCTGTTTGGAACATTCCACAGGTAAACAAGTGATGCTATCATGACTGGGTATAAAAGGACATCAAAAGACACTTGATATCTTATTTCCATGTACTCTTACAAGCGATACTATAACCACTCTATGGGAATTAGTGGGTGGGACTAGATTAAGCTGTAAATTACACGAGAATAGTATGGAACCCAGGGTTGGCTAAATGGCTGTAAGTCATCAAATGTCTGAGGTATCATACAGACCTCAAACCATCACTGCCAGATATGCAGCAGATGTGGATGGATCACTTGAAGGGTTGGTTCTCCTGACTTATTTCTCCATAGAGTTCAATAGGAACATGAGTCAAAAGAAACAACCCTTAAAGTGATTCATCCATATCTACTGCATATCTGGCAGCAGAGTGATGGTTTGAGGCACGTTTGATACCTCAGACCCTTGATGACTTACAGCCATTTAGCCAACCATGTGTTCCATACTATTCCCGTGTAATTTACAGCTTAATCTAGTCCCACCCTCCAATAAACCAGCGGCAGCACCACAATGGGTTGTGGCGAGCATGGCCGTGCCGCGAGCCTGGTAACGTCATTAGCAATTACACTGACATTCACAGAAGAGAGGACGACAAGATTTTTAAATCAGGACCTCAGCTCACAGAGCCCAGCGACACCACCACTACAATTTATCAATGTTTTGCAGCAGGAAGCGGAGAGGAAAAAGACTAGCCTTAAGCACTGTGCAAAGCGATCAGAAGAGACGGGAAACGTAGCGTGATAACCAATCAGATTAAAGATCCGACATATAAATTGTCCCCATTTTCAAATTTTATTCCCCCATTCATAGTTCTGGCATGGAGGATCCGTAAATTATTTGTCTGTATGGGGATTTCCCATAGAATGCGATCAATATAATTTAACAAAGACGGTGTTTTAAAAATAGAACTTACTCCCACAAGCGACTGATTGTGGGAGGTGACTGCGATGGCAGGCGATTTCACCGCTTTCTGTGTGGCTTCACTCTGAAGTTGAAGGTGAAGGCTGACTGCTCCAGCTGCAGGTGACCATCACTAGCAGAAAAGCGAAGGCGGAAGCCGACTGCTAAAGTTTTAAATTTTGTTTCTTTTTTATTCAATAATATCTGAGAAGCACAACACACATTTTAGACAACATACAGAGTAACGTAACACTAAAATACCTTTAGTTACACTTGAACAGTATTATAACCCTACAATCCCCCAAGTTGATTTCAAACTTTGAAAGTCTTTGGAACACTTTTTGAAGTGTTGTTTCATTTTGTTTTTCAAGTAATTTACAGTTCAGGCAACGTGCAATTGCAATTAATGTAAATCATGTAGATTATAATGTAATGTAATGTAATAAACCAAACCTGCTAGCCATCAGTTTTCCTTTTCATTGTGTGAGTCCTACAATAAATTATGCATGGAGAAAATTGTAATCCATTTGACTGTTGTGTATTGTGTTTGTTTGAGACACAGTGTGCAGAGACAGCAACATTTGTGATCCCACACTAACCGTACCACATAGGCTGAAAATAAACTGAGCAAACTACCATTTAAATGAATCCTATTACCTAACTAGCTGGGCAAATTTTATTAAATTAAACCAGTAGAAATACACACATTTCAGGTAACACACAACATTGCCAGAGGATTAAATACCTGTATGAAATTGTACATGGACAACATTCGGATTACGGGCGTGACTTTGAAACATTTAATCGCTAAACATTAACGAAGATTCTAAACATTTAGGAAAAGCTCTAAAGCACCAACATTATTAAAACAATAATGATTTACGTTTAAAGTGTTCTGTTTTACACTGTGATCGTCTGTGAGGCTTGTGTTAAAAAATCTGGTGTCTGTTTTTGACATTGAGTGAAGTTGTTACAGTATATGGACATGGGAAATATGGAAACGGAAAAATGCTGTCTTCGAAGGCAGCATTTGAAGGCAGGAAGGCATCGAAAGTTTTCATAAAATGCTGCCTTCTAAGGTGCTTTAGAAGGCAGTATTTGAAGGCAGCATCGCATGTATCCTTCTCCGGGTATGATATCCCATAATTCTTTGTGATTACATCAGGTTTCTCACTTCCGTTAAATTAATGGTGGCCGAAAACAACAATGCGGTATTTGCCACAGCACCAGGGGAGCTTTTTTTACAGTCTGAATATGCAATAAACTCCATAATTTGTGGTGGTTATATTTTTAAATGTATTTTAATTATTTAATACACTGGAATAGTGTATCTGGTGTTTTTAAGCCTCTGTGAGCTTTCCAGTAACTAGCCAGCTAACTTGCTACCAAGCTGACCTAGCGTAATGAACAAACATAAACACTGATCTCACGAGACATCATCCTGCCTTCAAAGTGTGTCCCAAATTCGTTGCCTTTTGAGGTAACTTCAGAGGCAGCAAGACAGCAAGACACCAAGATAGCGAGGCAACTGCCTTCGGTTTGAGACACAGCCATAGTCTAAGAAAAGCATTCTGTGTTGCATTTGAGCGCTGCAGTGACAGCCTACATTGTATTCAGTTTTGAAATCCCAATATTTCTGCTGCCGGGAACCTACAGCGTAGCCCGTCTCATATCGTATTGCTAAAAAATTATAGCACTACACCACTGGTTGTTGTTTAAAACGGCAATGGACATGTCATCTTATTTTACATCCCATCCCAACACAGAATTCTACATTGAAATTGCCTAACTGAAACAAAGTACAAAAATTGGATGCATTCATTTTATTTGGCGCATTGACAATGTGTTGATCATTTTAAAAAGAGCCAGCTACGTGCTCTCCTCACAGTTTCAATACCTGTTCGCCACTAAGGACAGCCAGTGTACACGGACCCATGTGACTAGGCACGGTATGAACACAGGTGAGGCCACGCCCTCCAGGCAGCAACCCCGGTGCCTCCCCCTGGCCCAGAGAGCAGAAGTGGAAGAAAAGATTTTGAAAATGGCAGCTGCTAGAGTCATCCACCCATCCGTAAGCCCTTGGGCCTCCCCTGCGGTACTGATGAGGAAGAAAGACAGCTCCCTGAGGTTGTGTGCAAACTATAGGCCGCTCAATGTGGTCACAAAAAGCGACTTTTATACCCTCCCCCGTATTGATGATGCGCTGGACAGCATTAGGGGCTCCACCTGGTTCAGCTCGCTGGATCTCCGTAGTGGCTATTTGCATCCCCCACAGATGCAGCATGACCCAAGACAACTTTCACCATAGGGTCAAACACCTATGGGCGTACGGGCTTACCAACAGTCCTGCAATGTTCGAACGGCTAATGGAGAGAGAAAGTGCCACAGCTGCAGCCTGTGTGCTCTACTTGGATGACAAATTCCAGCACTCGTTCGCCAGCCTCCGCACTGCCTTGGTCACAGCTCTTGTACTCTCCCTGGTGGATCAGTCTAAGCCCTTCAAACTGGAACACTGACACAAGTAACATAGGCATTGGGGGGGGGTCATGTCATAGCCCATCGAAGATGGGGAGAAGGTAATTGCGTACTTCAGTCGCACCCTGAACAGAGGAGAATGCAACTACTGTGTGACATGGCGGGAGCTACTGGCAGTCGTGGCAGGAGTCCGGCACTTCAGGCCATACTTACAATGGCAAGAATTCAAAACTGGGATGTGCAACTGCCATTAGTGCTCCTGGCCTACCGCTCTGCCATACAGGAATCGACAGGCTGCACACCGGCGGCACTGATGCTGGGAAGAGAGCTGGGCACACTGGTGCACTTAGTGTTTGGCCGGCCTCCAGATGCAGCTTGCCCACCTCCCCGGGTCCCGAGTATGTACACCAGCTCCAATACCGCCTTCACCACGCCCACCAGCTAGCTCGGGTGCACTTAGTCAGCACCAGCTCCAGGCAGAAGTGAAACAACGGCACGTGCTGCCACAGACGGTTGTACCAATCCGGTGTCTGGGTGTTTAACCCCCGGCGATGGAAGGGCCTGGTCGCCTAAGCTGGACAGCGACTGGGAGGGGCCCTGCACCATCCTGAAACGCCTGTCTGATGTCGTGTACAGGGTGCATCTACAGACCCGCCGGCGCATCGTGGTGTTACATGTTGACCGCCTCGCCCCTTGCCAGGGGTCACCGCTCGCCAGTCACTCTGGACCGCCAGCGCACACTAGTTCATGTCAGTCGACAGTGTTCGCCAGTTCCGATCAGTCACCAGCACTCACCATTTCCTGCCAGTCGGCAGCGCTCGCCGGCTCCTGTCCTTTGCCAGCGCTAGCCTGCCTCGGTCTGCCTGCGGGGGACTCTGGTGTTCGGTGCCCCCGTTGGGAACCTCGGCCATGCCACCCACCTGCCTGGTTGGCGGACTTCAAGTGTAGTGAACTGGAAAGCTTATAAATGTTGTGAAATGTGTTTGTGGGTAGACGTGGTGCAACGAGCTTGTTGCTAGTTGTTTTTATGGGGGGGATAGTGTAGCTTAGTTAGCTACCGCTGGGGTTTTTTGTGTGTAGTTGTCTGTCCTGTGTTATGTGTTGTGATTAGCTGGAAAAATGGCGCCAGCTAATTTGCATATGGGAGCTTGGGGGGGTAAAAAGGGCTGTTCACTCAGGCTCGGCATTCAGTTTTGTTCTTGTTAATTGGAAACCGAGCGACCACTCAATAATGAGAAGAGACTTTGAAACAAGATCCGCCTGGCTGGTCCTTGAACGCGCTCGCTACAATACTTTTGGCAATCAAAGGAGGAAGGGTTTCAGTCCGCATTATCATCCTCATCTCATCACACAAGAACAATTGCTCTGGTTGACTGGGCTCTTACAATTCTCTGAAGGTTTGACTGCAGTTCAGTTCAGGTGATAGAAATGAAATGTTTAATGAAAGAAGCAGCAGCTGACACAATTCTCTTTACAGGGGGATGCATTTTAATAATAATAATAATAATAACCACTTTATTCATCCCGTGGGGTAATTTGTCCTCTGCATTTTACCCATTCTAACTACTTAGGAGTAGTGGGCAGCTGCAGTGCAGCGCCCGGGGACCAACTCCAGTTCTGAGCACTGTGCCTTGGTCAAGGGCAATGGCAGGAGTTTATCTAACCTGACATACATGTGTTTTGCTGTGGGAGGAAACCGGAGTGCCTGGAGGAAACCCAAGCGAACACAGGGAGAACAAGCAAACTCCACACAGAGAGGACCCGGACTGGGATACGAACCCAGAGGGTACTTACTTGCGAGGCGACAGTGCTAACCACTGCACCACCATTTGACTGGGTTCTAACAATCTGAGAATAATTTTGGAAGGCAGCAATGATAAGATAGGCCTTTGGAGACCATGGGCCATACAAACTGAGAGAAAATAAAACCCTGGCTTAAAAATCTGGGATATAGAGCTGTTGGGTGACTTATCCTGTTAAGGCACTGTAAGTGTATGGGCAACTGATGTGATGTGAAGAGGAACAACTGACGACATCACATGCTTCAGAGGAGTGTGCGAACTTGGGTGTGGAGACTGCAGTATTAGCACAGATGTACATGATTCAGCATTCCAAATTGGGATGAAACTTGGTTAAGATGTTTCTGGGATGGTTATATGCATCAAATTGTACAAGAGTACAACCAAGTAAGTAAAGGTGCAGACTTTCCCTAAATGTTAGAGGGTCAAGCCCTGGTAACATCATCAGATGACTACATTCGTCCTTCTAGTGTGGGAGTTCAATGAACTGTTCTCCAAATCCAATGCTTTATCAATTAGGGAAAATTCCCAATTTGGAATGCCCAATTGTATTTGTAGAACCATTTCTGCACGATCATCCTTCAATTTTGGGAGCGTGCACACTATCATGACCAGTGGAATCACTATTGTTCATTGAGACTGGGAACACCCTGCCAACTGAAATCCTTCCTCCTGGGACAATGATATGGCCTACTGTGCAGCATGCCACTGGACTACTTGGCAGAGTCGAGAATACATTCCTGATTGTGGGACATATTGCTGCACCAGAGACTAGTGTTTGAGCTGGGATATCACCTGGGAGGCCCTGTATGTATTTTAATACAACATGGGCTGAGGGTTTATTGTGAGCTGATGTTATGATACCTACTACCAACTGCAACCCCATAGCTAATGCCAGCTACTGGAGACTGTAGTTCAACAGTGAATAAATACATCTTTGTCATTGTACCTTTGTATCGTGTAATCATTGAATATTTTGAAATCATACATTTTACAATAGTTCATCAGTTGTATTCTACAATCAATCAGTTTTTTCCCCAACAAAACATGTTCCTTTTTCCATAACAATAACAAAACATATTTAATTATGTTACTCTATCCAATCTAAGTGTTAAATTATCAGGTGTACAGACCATGTTCTTGAAAGGATCTCAGAGATAGAACAACTAAACTCAGCCCTGGTATGTACTCTGAATATAAGATAAGAGACAATAAAATCAGATAAACTTTAGTATTCTCAAAAGGGAAGTTTGTATTGAAAATCAATGCTGCTGCATTACAAAACTTAAAAATAAAACCCAATACACAATACTATATGAATCACAGACACATCATTGCCCTCACAGTAAAAATAAATTAGTACAAAAGTTTAAGAGCTACAGTATTACTGACACAGTTTAAAAATCGATATACAATAGGCCTACAATAAAAACACCCAGTTTGTTTGCGAAACTGAACGCAGGTTGGACCAAGAGTTAGGGCTCATTTGTATATCGAGTCTATTATAAATTTGAAAATTCAAAAGTAGGCTAACCATGGCTTTGGGATACCGTTTATGTATAACATACCTTTGAGTAAAGTCAGTGAGGGTACTACAGGACCAAAAATACGTGTAACAAATGTGGCGTCAATAGCCCTTTTCCACCGGAGAAACCAGGGCCTATTTTTGGTTCCTATCCCCCTTTTTATGCTGTGTTCAAATGATCGAATGGAAAAAATCATTTGAACGTCACAAGAAACTATTTGAACAGTTGAATAGTTTTTTCTTCTCGGAGGTCGGAAATATTCTGACTTCCGAGATCATTTGAACACTGCATTAGACCCTGCTCGCGTGGTAGTAGGACTACTTTTTTTAATGGTTGGAACCCCTCCTAAATTCCCATAGAGATCCATTCAAAAACAGAGAGGTTATAGTTATCGCTTGTAAGAATACCAGAAAATAAGATATCAAGATATTTTGATGCTTTTGGGTCACAGACATCAGAAAGATGGTATGCAAAGGATATGCAACCAAATATTAAATATTTGAGTTTGTTCATTTGTCCAATTACTTTTCTTCCCCTAAAATTGGGTAACCGTGTATAAAAATGGCTACAATTGCTACACGGTTCACCCGATATGGATGTAAAAACCCTCAAATTAAAGCTGAAAGTCTGCACTTTAATCACATACTCACTCTTCCATTTCACATCCAATGTTCTGGAGTAGGCTACAGAACCAAAACAACAAAAAATGTCACTGTCCGAATAGCCCACTTTCCGTCCCCACTGTAAATGTAAATTATAGCAGTATAGCCTAGCAGGAAACTTTTAATAGGCTATCGTGTAACCGAGAGAAACATTATAATGATTGCAATGTGTAGGCTACGAACGTGTATGTAGCCTTAGCCTACAGACATGCTTTTATCTTGAATGGTGTTGACTGATATCTCCGCCTTTCGTCCGCCCACCTCTTATTAGACTCTTATGTTTTTCTGTTTTGCAAGTGAAAAACTGAGAAAGAAAATGTTTGCGAGACTCGAACGGCAAACGATTTGCCACGAAATACACGGATCGGATTGCCTGCTACCACTGATTCTGCGTCTCAAAGCCTATTTCATGTGAGCGTCACAACGAGGGACGCTATAGCAGGCAACAACAGTAAACAACTTTCTTGTTTGATCTGTGCTTTCCTTTGGTTTGTCTTTCACAAATGTCATGGCAAAATAAAAACTGTTTGCGTAGCTCGAAGCATCAACGTTCGCGTGAGTTAGGCTATGTTTCGGCCCTTCTTATTTATACGGGACGATTCCGTAGCCTATTACAAGAAACGAGTGACAACCCTAAACGATTCCGTATTATAAGGAACGAGCGACAACCCTAAACGTCTACCAAAAGATTTCTGTGTTTCGCTTAACTGGGCATAGACCACTCAGTTAAACAGTGTCAGGAAAAAAATAATAAAAAAACTGAAGCAGGATTGCCAAATTAAATAAATAAAGACTACAATACTTCTTAAACGTAACCGTGGGTTTTTCCCCGTCACTTCATCCTACTTTTCCTAATCTTCACGGGTCTCGAGGTGCGGTGGGAAAGCAAACACGAACGCGCTCCAAGAACCGTTTTAATCCCCATTGTACAGTTCCTGCCCTGTTTTAGTTCCTACAACCCGGTGGAAAATAGTCTAATAATTCCATGGATTCGTAGAAAAATGTAATCGATACATTTTCCAAAAAGAATCCGACTTCAGAAAACACGTTGACCTTTTTATCACTTCATGGTGAATAGAGAATTTGATTGTGTGGTTTCCTCCTATGTCTTGGGTCAACGTGTTTTCTGAGGTTGGATTTATTTTTGAAAATGTATCGATTACATTTGTTTTAAATCCAACCTCAGAAAACACGTCGACCCAAGTCATAGGCGGAAACAACACAATCAAATTCCATATTCACCATGAAGTAGGCTAATAAATAAAAAAAGGTTATGGAGCAGGTTTTGCAACTCTTTTTTGAATGGTATATGCAGTAGTATGTGATGATTAAATACTGCACATAGCCTATATCTATTAGTGCCATTGTGAGACTAATCAATGTAAAATTTGGCATACGGCCCATTTACAAAATATGTGACATCTACTGGTTGTAATTAGTATACAGGAATACAGAGCAACTGATTGAATAAAATGCATTTAAAGAAAATTAAACACTTTTCAACTTTTCAGTATAGCCTACCATGGCAGTTGTATGACTTTGTTTCATTCAAAATGACCAATACACCCTTACATTGAATCCTTACATTGAAACAAAAACAATAGTGTGCTCTGTAGGCTACTGCATTTGTCGCCTATGACACATGATGATATGTTTTGTAGGAAGGTGAACCATAAGACATAGGCTATAATAATAAATAAATACAAATGTCATAAGTAGCACATTATTAGGCTATAGCTATTATTTTAAGAAAAAATATAATATAATATTTTTATTTGTTTATAGTGGCAAAAAACAGAAGCCTGTAGGGCTTATAAGGTGATGACAATGCATTTACAGATTTCAACATTTCAATACATGATAGAAAGGAACTAAACGCACGAAACCACACTATTCATCCCGATTCCGACTGAAAAAAGCGACTCTACGCTGAAGGCTGATAATCAATGTAATCTCGACATAAAGTAGGCCTACAATGGATTTAAATAACTGTGTAGCCTACAAATAATCGCTATTGTCCTACTTTATTATTATTATTATTATTATTTATTAATAATAATAATAATAATAATAAAGAAAACAAGAAAGAGCGCACAACACAACCTGAGGTCAACTGAAAGTAAATGCACATGAGCGATTACTAAAGTTTCATTATGATCGATATTGTACATATGATTGTTTGTTGACGCTGGCATTTGTTGTCATTCAGACTGTGCAGAAGAGCGTCTGTTAAGATTTTGTTTAGGCAAATTCTCACTTTGAATAATGATTCTTGCCGTCGATAATAGACTTGGAGTAATCATTATAATCGCTGGAATTTAAGAGGTTAGTTTAACTTCTAATGACTGTCGCAATCACAGCAAAAATGGTGGTGTACATTTAACACCCTATATGTTGATATGAGACCGTGGTCTCATTTAAACACCCGAGGGTGTTAAATGTACACCAGCAGTGTTAGATTTACACATTGACATTTTTGCTGACATTTTGCATATTAGCCTAGGCCTACTGAAATATCGGCCACAAACTAAAGGCGCAGTGACAGATAAATGCCACGTAACAAAACCGATGTAGACTACATATTGTAAATAATAAATATAAGCGTTAATATATTTCATTCAAAATATCAATACGAATCAATTGCCAAATGTATTGCACAATGATACTATGCCTGCCTCATACATTCCAGTTTGATGTTTCAATAGTGAGCTTACACTGCATCGCATTTATCTGGCAATAACGTGCAATCTGAAAAAGGACATAGAATGCAATTGAAATGTGTGTGCTCCTAGAACATAATATGCTACCGAATCCGACACAGCACGTGTTGTGACCAGCTTTCCACAACATGCAAGAAAAAAGGCACGCACATGAAAGCCGGTACATATGAAAACACTTCCATACTCGTTGAAATATACAACATACAGTAGGCTATGTGCCCAATGTGACTCGGTTGGCCATAATTATATAAATAAAAAGGAACCAAATGTCATATAAATATTAGAATTCTGAATTTTTAAAAATTCCAAAAACCTCTGCTCTTCGAACAAGTCTTCCGTTTTACTTATTAAGTATCGATTAAGATGTCCTATATGTTTTTTAATGAGTAGGGTGCATATGGTGGCTATTATTAACGGTTAAACATGAACCGGATTAACAGGTACACTCTCAGAAGAAATTGTTCCAAAAGGCTACTTTGTGTTTCCAGAAAAGAACCCTATCTAGTTCAAAAATTATTTGTCGGGAAAGATTGTTTTAACACTTTTCCCACCGAGGGTTTCATAAAGAACTAAAAAGGGCTCCCATATGGAGACATGCCAAAACACCTTGTAGTATAGCCTATTCTCTGTCAAAGCACAAACATTATACCGATGTACTTAATTGTAATAATAAAGAAGTACTAACCAATATACGGTTTACGCTATTTAAGCTATATAAAGAGGGGAAAAGGCTAATTAATCCATACGGCAACCAAATCTGGAATTTCATTGAGCCGTTAACTTTAAACCAGCACCCTGTGTCGTTTAAAATTGTGAAAACGACAATATAATAATCTATAAATTAAGACAGGCGAAATCCTTTTGTAGAAAGTATTATAATTAATTGGCCAGGATTAATCATTTATCTGTTGTCGTTGAACGCCGTGATGGATGTACCTTCTCTCAGCTTCATGACAATAGATGCAGCACGTTTTGTTCGGACCAAATAAATCAAGCACATTGTTTGAGGTACATTGATCAATCTAATGGCTCGTAATAGGCTCCTAATTGCCACCAGAAAATGCTTGCTTGTGGCTGAACGTTAAGTCTTAACCTGGAATTCGATGGTCCTGCTTGAAAGAAACGATCTTCACTTAAAATAAAAGACAATACAAGCATGTTGGGGCTTTTGAGCATTACATTTAAGTGGATTTTCCAGCGATCATTTCTGATTGGATTTGATTGAAACCATTGTTGTTCTATTATGTGATGAACATACCTGCGCAGGTGGGATGCTTAAAGCGTTATTCAAGAATGAGGATAAAAGTCAAAACGTGGGTAGGTGTAACTGATTGTGCAAAATGAAGGGTAGACATAGGTGTACATTTATCAGTCGTGCAAATAGTATTTTCATTAGTTTAATGTTCTAACATTAATGATTTAACTACTGTATTTTCGTTGTTCCATTTTCAAAACGCTTTCTGCAACAATTTCAAGGAACATACTAATGTAGTGCGATGTTGAATACTTTGAAAATGATCACTCTAATTAAATCCCCATACTCCATAGAAAACTTCCATCTTCAAATTGCTGATAAACAACCCCCTTCCTTTCTTTAACCGGGTACTTAAATCTGAATTAGAAAAAAGATATCCGGCAATTACAAATATATTTTTTCAAAGATTTTCCGGTTTTAGTGTAAACTGCAGTATACATATATTTATTTAAATATGTAGAAATGTGTGTTTTTGTATTAAGGTATAGACCACGGGCTAATAAATAACCATCATGTTTTATCGTGAATAAAAAACATGCAGTTTAAACACGACGGATATAGACAAAGATTTAGATCCTGAATTTACGCTCACACATAAACCTTTGTAGACACCCACACGAATGCTTTTCATAAGGTCCTCTGCACTTTTGCATTTCAATCAAATTTGTTTATGCAGAATCGACATTTAATAGTGCTAATTGCACTCCAGTCAAATTGCCATGATTGCAGAAATGAAGCAATTTCCCAAGCCCCGTGCCTGGGATTTGAAGAAATTGTTTTATATTCACCTCTCCGTAGGTGGGGATTTAAGCCACTGTGCCTTTGCACAAATTGCACTTGGACTGACTGGCAGCATTCATGCTCTATAATGGAGCATTATTTGGCCGTTTTGAATACTGCAATGTAAAGCTTTTCGGTAAGAGCCATTCTCCAGAAAATTGCTTTAACTTTTAAAGCGATGATTATTCGCACCAAAGCGGCCCATTGTTACATTATGTCATTACCCCTAAATGTTTTAACAGCCCTCGCAACACACTGGCATAATGCATTGATATTTATTTTTTATTCATTTTTTTTTTTTAAAGAAACAGTAATTAAACGGCTAAGGTGGAAAAAAAACCCCGCATAGGCTTTAAACTATGCAGAAACAGGTTGTCACCTGATGTTCACCGTGGACACCGGTTCTTTATTTGCATAAATAAAATCAAGATATATATATATATATATATGCCTAGATAAAATCAGTGTGTGCATATATATATATATATATATATATATATATATATATATATATATCCAGATTTTATTGATGTAAATAAAGAACTGGTGTCCACGGTGAACTTCAGGTGACAACCTGTTTCTGCATAGTTTAAAGCCTATGTTTTAATTTCCAGGTTAGCCGTTTAATACATAGCCTACACACCTTTTGTCTCATGACTTAAAAGAATACCCTTGCATCGTCTTCAGCCGGCAGTGATTTATTGAAATAATGCAAGAAAGAAGACTTTTCGCAAGGCATTCCGTGCAAGCCCCAGTATATATGTGTAACAATTACATCTACGTTTATCTAACTAAAATAACTTCACTTCTCCTTTCTCTGCTCCATGGCTGGTCATTTCGACCTTTTATTGTGATTTTATACCTCAATTTATCACAGGCAGACACACAGCTAGACAGACGCGTGCGGGCGCACGCGCGCACACACACCTGGATCGCAAAGTTGGACCCAAGAATGTTTAATTCACCTGTTGTAAGAGATCCTTTCGTAGTCGAGAGAATTACCAAAGCGTCTTCTGTACGGGTAGCTCTTCCGACAAATTATCCAGTGGTGATAAAGTCCGTCTGGTCGAGATAACAAGTCCCGCGGGTAGGATTCATTTTGTTTCATGCTTGACTTAAAGCCTTAAAGACTTAAAATCTTGTAAACTCAAATAGCTATCTATAGATAGGCAGCACCGTGATGTTTGGATATAAAGACAATAAGTCCAGGGGGTTTACCCAAAAAAGAACGCACTGATGCTATATTTTTCCACGATATTTGTCAATGATCAAAATCACTGTGTTCCCTTCGAGAAATAAAACACCAACCTATTTTAAATAGTCAGTAATTTCCCAAACTCACATCGCGGAATAGGATTGCATTTATTGTTGTTAATAAGTAGGCTATATAAAATTACGGAAACTAATAGCCTAATTAGCTACCACTGGTTGAAAAACAATTACCACTGGACGTGTTAAAATACGTACGTTAATAGCCTATAAAATAAATACATGAACACGAATGTACAATATTCTGTTATTGCTATAGCCTTAAACTGAAAATGAAACACAATAAAGAATAATAACAGCTACAGAACTATGGATCTGGTGCCACAAACCCAGTACTTCTTAACCGTATTTCCACAATTTGGTTCTTACCCCTTTAGATAAGCGGAGCCTTAAATTAACGATGGGCCTACTGAAGCATAAATCTAAAATGTATGGATAAATTGAAGCTTGATGGGAAAATGTATGTACATAAAACCTATAAAGATTCCAGGGCGTGTTGTGCTTGAAAGACGAGTCCATGCAACAGTAATTGATTGACGTCTCGCTATAGTACTTCTGTCTCCTCCGAATCTCTTATTGGTTGAGCTTTTTTTCTTGCTAAGCTTTCAGCATTTAGATTGGTTGTACGCTCGGGCCAGCTGTACTTCAAAGAACGCGCTCTCTTACAACTAGGTGGTTAGTAGCTCCAAGCCAAGAGTGTAATAAGTCGTGTAACTGCAGGAAAGCCGTGTTTAGGTCAGATCGAACAAGAGCCGTTCTGTCGTTGTGACCAATTCAAAAATATCACAGGCCCTGGATATGGCTACGTCTATACTTGGGGTAAGCATATTAATTATTTTATACTCTCTCTGTGCGTGGACATTTAAAATGATGTTGGAAACATTTGTGACTGAAACAATTGCCGAGTGATAGTCTACTTATTTGTTAGGGTTTCGGTTACGTTTGTGGTCATTTGTGACTTGTTATGAGTGATGCTTCCCTTTATAAATTATTTTTAGTTTTAGTAGGCTAACGGTTTTTTCTCAGCTATCTGAATTAATTTTGGTGTCTGCAAAAAGTAACTTTTTAACCTAAGAAAAACAGATACAGGAAAATGTTTGAAGCGTATAGATTACAAGTTTTATATTTGCGGTTTGCGAATTTAGGGCAAGCAATAGCTAATGCATATGCGATATTGCGGTTATGTTTGTTAGCATGCGCTTAAAATGAAACTCGATGTATGTGTTGTCTGATGGCTGCAATAAAAAAGTTATATCAACTTTCTTTTGCCAGGAAGAACCACGATTTGGAACTACTCCCTTAGCTATGCTGGCTGCAACTTGCAACAAAATTGGTAACACAAGTCCGCTTACCACTCTGCCTGAATCCAGTGCTTTTGCCAAGGGTGGGTTTCACCCTTGGAAAAGATCTTCTTCAAGTTGCAATTTGGGATCCACCCTCCCAGGATTCGCCGTGGCGACAAGCCGAGGATCGACCGGACTAACGTCCACCGGCACAGGCAACAGCGCGTTTTGTTTAGCTTCCACATCCCCGACCTCCTCTGCATTTACGACAGAATACAGCAGTTTATTTTCCAACTCGGCAAGCGTGTCATCGCAAGACTCAGGACAGTCGGCTTTCATCTCAAAAGTTCACACTTCAGCAGAAACCCTGTATCCGCGGGTAGGGATGGCACACCCATACGAGTCGTGGTACAAATCTGGCTTCCACTCAACCATCTCCGGGGAAGTTGCAAACGGGGCGTCCTCATGGTGGGACGTCCACACTAACCCGAGTTCGTGGCTCGAAGTCCAAAATCCGGCCAGCAGTCTGCAGACCTCATTGCACTCTGGAACTCCTCAAGCTATACATTCACAGCTGAGCGGCTACAATCCCGATTTCTCTACATTAACGCACTCCGCCTTCAGCTCCACCGGGATAAGCCCTACAGCGTCCCATCTTCTATCCACTAGTCAGCACCTGTTGACGCAAGAAGGTTTTAAAACCGTGATTCCCACATACACAGACTCCCCCGCCGCGAACGCCATGATCTCTGGAGCCAGCACGGGCATAGGAAGCTCATCCAGGTCATCAAGGAGATACTCCGGTAGGGCAACGTGCGACTGCCCGAATTGCCAAGAGGCGGAGAGACTTGGGCCTGCCGGAGCGAGTCTCCGAAGAAAGGGACTCCACAGTTGTCACATACCTGGTTGCGGCAAGGTGTACGGCAAAACGTCTCATCTTAAGGCCCATCTGAGATGGCACACTGGGGAGCGGCCGTTTGTCTGCAACTGGCTTTTTTGCGGCAAAAGATTCACGAGGTCCGACGAACTGCAGAGACACCTTCGGACCCACACCGGAGAAAAAAGATTCGCTTGCCCAGTGTGTAACAAGCGGTTCATGCGGAGCGACCATTTGAGCAAGCACATAAAAACCCACACCATCGGAGGAGGGAAGAAAGGAAGCGACAGTGACACCGACACCAGTAACCTGGAGACCCCCAGGTCTGAGTCTCCGGAACTTATTTTAGAGGGGGTAAACTCCAGCAGAGTCACGGTCAAGGACCCGTCTCCACATAACGACTCCTAAATAGGCCTACCATGAGCCATGAAACGCGAATAACCGCGAAGATTGCTTAAAAAAATAAGTAATCTAAAATGGCACATTTTTATTAAAGAAACGGGTCTGGGATTTGTGACACACTGTAGGCTACAAATGGTAATATTTACAAGATTTCATATTTTAAACTCAAAACCTTTTATAATCAAAATACAATTCACAACACACGGTAATATGAAATATTTTTTAAAATCCTTAATAGGCTACGCATCTTATGAAATACAAATTACCTATATTATATAAGAATGACTGGCCGTCTTTCAGACAATTCAAGACAGACTATGTAAGAGCTTAAACGAATGACTTTTGTATGGAATATTGCGCAAAAGGTGAGCAAACCCTATGAACTGGTGGAACAATGTATATCGTTGACATTCATTGTGTACATATAACAGCCGTAAGGAACGTGTTCTAATTCCTGTAAATGTTGATTATGATCGTTTTGTCCGTGGTTTGGTTCCTGAAATTCAGGGAGTTTTCCTTTTAAGTTTACTTTTAATGCACTTTGTGGATATAAGTATGTATGTAAACTACTATTTAAAGACGAGTAAACCTTTTTTCGAGCCTCGTACATTCAAGATATTATAAACGTTACTTGTACGAAAAAACAAGTATAAATCTTTCATTTTCTTTTAATTAAACGTATCTGCAACAAATCAAAAGCTTTTCTTATTTGATACAGGATATCTTATTTGTATCTTTTTCATAATGCTTTTATTTTCCACATAGGTTATTGTTGAACAAGATCATTTTGAAACGAAATGTTTTCAAATGATGGCTCGATCCATTTAAATTTTTGAGATTAGCACATGTAAAATGAATAATTCTTACGCTACAACAAAATCAATCACATACCTCTGATTAAAACAATCACACATCGGCTAAAGTTCTCTCGGTGGGATACATCAATGTGTAATATCCCACAACAGAGATTTCATGGCAAAATGAAAATCTTGTTAAATGTTATTAATTATGACTTGGAGCACAGTAGCCCCCTGAGTCTTGTATTCCCGATTAGGGATTCGTGTCTTATCAAGTATCTAATTAATCTCCGAGACATCATTTATTCGGCCTAACATCCTTCGGGAAAATCTGGAGGTTTTCATGACAAAGCTCTCTTGAATATCTATTTTAATTGTTCGAATTAACTGCTTAAATTTGCATGTCAAATGGCGAGCTGGCAATCCTAGACTAAATGTAAAGCAGTTTTAAGCTTTTGAAAAAAAACGCAACACTTGATTTGATGTTACGGAAGGCAAATGTTTCTTTCATTTTAGAAAGAAAAAAAGATAGCCTATATGCAAATGGTGAATTTTAAATGCTTATGTCGCTGCACAGTCAAATGGCTCTTGCATGTTATTTGAATATCTGTAGCCCCGCATTGAAAAGGTTCAAGGATGCTCTCTGACTTCTTTGTGCTTATCCAGTGCAGCGTCCGACTCTAAAGAAAAACCCAGGGAATAATTAGAGTGCGAGACCGGGCCTGGGAACGCATTGGGGACAGGAATCTCATTTAGAAAACCCTTTCAAAAACGGCAAGTTAAATTGACCAGAAGGCAATTATTCAGACGAAAATTATTTTCATTAGCCTTGCTTTAGAATCCTGACGACTGGCTTTATAGGGTAGCTAGATAACGTAAAATATAAAATAAAGATTGTCAACAGATATTCCCTGCAAACATTTTTCAGTTTAGGCTTTAAATTACTATTTACACGTGCATTCATTTAATTTCTGTTCTGAAATATGACTTTCAACCGATATCTTAAGATGGTAAAAACGTAATCCGTTTCACTCTCAGCAAAGCACACTGACATTTAACAAAATTAAAAAGTCTTACATCCTACTACAATCTCTTTGCACCGTTTGAACATAAGGAGTAAAATAAATATTGAGATAGTGTCCTGCATTCTGCAAAATAGCATAGGCTGTAGGCTATGCGCCTGTTGTTACTTTCTGGTGATGACAAACTGAACAGAATTCGTGGAACACATTTAGCAATTTTATGGTTCCATTGGGTTTTACAAACAGGTACTGAAATAGACATGATCTACGAATGATTAAATCTTTAGGGGAAAGCCGTCGCCCGGAGAGACGGACAGTAGTCGTTGTCAGTTACTGCTTTTGTTGAGTTTCCCTGGTATGCCCTCTTGCTGCGCATTGAGCAGAAGTCATCTTTGTTTTCACGCAACAATGGAAAAAATATCAAAGAGGGGAGTCCTGGTCGAGCTTCCCGGGGCATAGGGTTATACTAACCAGCTCAATGATCAATGAGCTCGCGCCGCTGTTTTCTCTGGTCAGAAAATGCATAGAATGCCACAGTTCCATATCCAAACCCGCAATACAATCTGTAGATCGTATAGCATTCAATTTTACAAATTCGCTCGGCCTCTGCTTGTTACAGTGAATGTAATTTATTTTCGGAAACATTAAGAATTAAATAGGTTTAAACGAAAATTATTGTTCAATATTGTTCAATGTCAAATAGCCTATAAAAGCGTCAACATATATAAATAAGACGCATACTGGCAGTAGAGATGTAAATGTGAATCTTGAACGAACTGAATAACGAACAACGCAAGATCAAGCATACTGACTGAAATAAACTGCTAATTAGGCTATTGAAAGAGATGTGTTTTATTGGCACAGTTTGTAGGTTACGGCTTTATGCCTTAAGATTTTGGCAACATTTCGCCAATCAAATATCATCGATATCGTTATGTAAATTAAATTAAATAGGCCTATTCAATTATTTCAATTGGCGAACATGTCAGAATGCATCAAGAATAATATTTTTGTTTACACACAGGTACTTTCATTAGAACCTGTTATTCACGACAATGAAAACACGTTTCCGACGTAGGCTATTAGCGCCACCCTCGGGTATAGCTTTGCAAAATGAGGTCAAGCATGATATAATTTTACATTGTCGCATATGTTTAAACCTTGTACTGCAGGCTACTGAAAAGAATATGAAAATTATTTTATCACATAGCTCTGATGAATTACGATTCCAATGTGTTGTGTGGATGCTATGTCTTTGGAGGAAATAAATACTTGTTTTGCCTTGTAAAGCAAAAACTAATTTCACTTCATCAGGCATCCGTGAAATCATGCAATGTGTTTGTGATTTGCTGTTTCCATTATGGGCTTCTATTTACAACATCTGAATCAATAGCTTAAGCATTTTTAGGAATGAGAATAAACGAAAATAGCTATCTTTCTCAAAGATAATAGCAAATGGAGGTGGAAGCTAACCTTTTAGCTCAAACCGGGTTACCTGAGTGTTGTAATTACAGTAATTATGTACATCAGAATTACATACTAATTACATTAACATCAGATCATTCTTAATCGAAATCTAATGAGCTAGAGAGGAAGAATTAATCAATGACAACATAAATACGGGTCTTAATAAATATTAATTTAACTTTCGAGAGCAGCTCACTCAGAATTAAGAATTTCTGCTAATTTTCCATTTAATCATAAGGTTTAGCTCATGGTACTGGTTGCCTGGTGACATCGGAATGTATTTGCATTCGGTCATGAAATGAGTTTTACATTGTCGCATATTAAAAACTATCATTTGAATAGCTTACATAATGCAATTAATGTCATTAAACATAACCTGAAGCTAGTTTAATTGAATTTTTTTAAATTAAGAAATTAGTTTCATTTCAGTAGGTATCATATTTTTAAAATATTCACATTATTAATAGGCTGTAGCTATATAAATAATTTTCCCTTCGAAGCCTATAGGCTAGCTACGGATCCCAATAACTGGCTTGAACTCACACCGCTTCCTCAAGGTATATACGGTATACTTGACATTTGCGAAGCTATAGGATATCACTAAAGGGAAATTGTTTATTATATGGGAAAAATATACATTTTTCTTGCCAAATTGTATACCGGTTCATTAAATAGGCCTAATTAAAATTCGAACACTTTAGATTGCTTACGGTCGAGTTTACAGGTCTAGGAACAAAAAATTTAACCACTCACGAAATATCTTTTAATAGGCTCTTGGGCCACCGCAGTTTGTGAAACTGGTCATGCCCCGTGCAGGTTGAAATTTGCTGCCAATTAATCTGCGACTGCGTGCCACTTTGCCTTGCACTTCGATTTAGTGCACAGCCATCACGATCCTGGAGTACGCACTTCCGCCCACTGGTGATGTTGCCCCTCCTCATACATTCTATGTCGCCATCGCCTTCGACACAACAGTTCAGCCTTTGTCACTGAAGCTCCCGCCAAACACACCTCAACAATCATACTTGTCACTGAGATCACATCTTAACGCTGGTTAGCGGGCGTACAGGCCTGTCCCAACATTTACATGACCCTGTGTGCTAAAATGTTATTCGTTTAATTAATAAATGAAACACACCTGTGTAGTGGCCATTGTTTTTTGCATACATTTCTTGTTCCACATACCAGGTGTTGTAATTTTTTCTACACACCTATAGTGTAGGCTATGCGGACAAATAGCACGACGTGACGCAATCTCCACAGCTTTACGCGTCAAAATGTATACATCCCCTTAGGGTCTGCAAGACGTCGGCGATATTATGAATTTGAGGACCTAACAATTGGATAACAAAATACATAGCCTATAGGTCAACTATGCGTTTGCGATGAAGCGGATCTTGGTGCCTAGCCTACACGCACACTTCTCAATTCCGGCAATATGCAATAGATTTGCGGGTAAACGGAATAACAAAATAATTAGTTTACTCAAAACTATAAAACAAATAATCTTCATTATCTTTATAATGTGTATTCAATAATTCTTAATTAAGATGCCATTAATTACTGTAATGTCAAACAAGTTAGAAGTGTCATAACTCATGTTAACATTAATAATAATAGTAGGCCCAATAAGAAAGCAATATTAGCAGGCTAGAACTGACAACAGGTCATGAACATTTAACAAACCAAAATCAAATCTGCGTGATCCAAATAAACACAATCCCCATTATTGACACCTGTTGCTCGACGGACGTAAAAATCGAAATCTCATAAATATTGGACCAGTCCACAGACATGGACATTCTTGAATGGATATTGTTGGCTACCTCTTCTATGAGGTTGGGTAGCCAGAATCTGGGAGATAAGAACGCAATGTTGATACGGTAGGCTACATAATAGTTTGACGAAAATGTGCAAACGTTGAGACTGTTTATCACGAGAAACTAGCTTGAATGCAAATGGAGAGGAAACACAAACGTTTCGTGATTTACAAAAAACAAATTACGCGCATGTTGTGCACCTTACCTGCTCGGGATTTACCATATACGGATATAGGCTACCATCCTTTAAAAAATACTTTAAATAGTATTGGAATAGATATGGAATCTATGGAAATATCTTGAATTATCCAAAAATAAATAAGGCCATATGGTTAAACCACAGCATTTTGCACCCGGGGATTACGTCTAATAAATTTTCACTTACTTTAATTTATGTACAAGATTTAATTATCATAACGTTTCACAAACTTATCATATTATGCAAACGTACCAATTCTTTCTCGTATTATAAACGTGTCTCAGGACTGCAGAAATACAAAGTTGTCGCTATCACTTAAATTGTGAGATAAAAGTATTTCAGACAGTTGTCGAATTTTTTTTATTATGTAATTAAGATGCCTATCAGGTAGGGGTTTTGACTGAGCTACGGCCCCTAATAACAAAATAAACTCAAACTGGGTAGAAGCGGTCATCGGACGCAAAACTGGTTCCATAGCCGTTAGCCTCATTATAATGGACTAAATGGCAAATTCCAAAAGCCGATTAATTACACGGAAAACACCAGAATGTTGGCTATTACTGTAAATGCAACGGCGCCCTCTGCTGGTCAAAATATAACATTTGTGTTCTGAATTGGATCTAAACTCACAATGTTGTGTCAAGGGTTCAGTGTCTCTCAGCAATGTAACACAACAAAGATGAACAAAAACTGACAGAACACATGAAAATACTGGATATTTACAAGAAAATCAAATGAACACGCCATAATGTTAAAAAATATTTTTTTTTTTTAAATCCCAGGTCTTGAAAAGTTTGGAGGATTTTAAAATTTTAAAAAGGCCCCAGGTGACAGTTAAAAAATGTTTCCCTCCTTTCCTATCTCTAGATTCTTTCTGATTTTCTCCCCTTTTCTCTATCCCTGTTCCTACTTTTCTCTTTCCTCCCCCTCTCCCTGCTCCTACTCTTCCTTCTTTCCTCCTCTCTCTTCTCTACTTATTTCTTCTTCTCATCTCTTCATCTCTGCTCCTGCTTTTCTCTTTCCTCCCCCTCTCCCAGCTCATACTTCTACTCATCCATCTTTCTCCCTTCTTTTACTCTCTGCTCCAACTCTTCCCTCTTCTGCTGCTTGGTCTATCCCTGCTCCTGCTGTTCTATCTTCTCCCCCTCTCTCTATCCCTGCTCCTAATTCTACTCTTCCTCCTTTCCTCATCTCTCTCTCCACTTCTGCTCTTTCTTCTTCTCCTTTCTTCATCCCTGCTCCTGCTGCTCTCTCTTCTCCCCCTCTCTCTATCCCTGCTCCTGCTGTTCTCTCTTCTCCCCCTCTCTCTATCCCTGCTCCTGCTGTTCTCTCTTCTCCCCCTCTCTCTATCCCTGCTCCTGCTGCTCTCTCTTCTCCCCCTCTCTCTATCCCTGCTCCTGCTGTTCTCTCTTCTCCCCCTCTCTCTATCCCTGCTCCTGCTGTTCTCTCTTCTCCCCCCCTCTCTATCCCTGCTCCTGCTGTTCTCTCTTCTCCCCCTCTCTCTATCCCTGCTTCTACTTCTCGCTTTTCCTCTGGGCTCGACCTCTACAACCACACCCTTCCCTTTCCTTCTCCCATCCCCATCTCTCTCACAGCTCCTACTCCTGTCATCCACTCTTTGGTGTCTGCTTTTTTCTAGGCCAGAGTCCTCCCTGCTCCACCCGCCTTGGAGCTCTCTTCTTTGCTCTGGGGTCAGGCTCCTGCTTCTGGTGTTGGGTCTGCTCCTCTCCCCACAGTCCTTCCTCACCTCTCTGCTCTCTGAGCAGTTGTGATGGGACAATGCCCCCCCCCCCCCGGTCTTTTGGTCCTTGCTTCTGTCATTGGAGGGCTCCCTCCTTTTACTCTTCTTGGCCTTGCGCTTGTGACGGGAGGCAAAGCTATCCCTGCTGCTGCTGCTGCTGCTGCTGGAAGAGGAATCGCTGTCTGAGTCGCTGGTCTCTCGATTCTTCTTGTGCTTGCCTTTGCCCTTCTTTTTCTTTTGTTTTCTATTTTTCTTCTTGTTTTTCTTCTCCAAGCGATCCAGTTTCCTTTAAAAGCAATGTGCAAAGAAACATAAAAGGCTATCAAACAACCCAAGAGCCAAGGCTTAAGATACATCTTCTCGTCTCAATCACATTCAAGCAACGCAGAGGTCCGGGAACCATTAAATAACAGTGACAATGAGTCAGTAATGTCCGAAGATGGACACATTCTTATTTTGTTATAAAACCAAAAAGGCTTGCCACGATAATGTAGATGTGTATCTCAAAACAGAAAACGTTTTTTTATCTTGCAGTTATACCTCAGGAGCTTCTGCTTCTGTTTTGTGGTTAGAGACTTGAGGAACTCAACTTCTGGGTCTTCTTCCTCTTCACTGACTACATACTCCTACAGAAACAAAAAATAAACCATAATGTGTCATATATAAATAGTGAAGACATGCAGAGAAGGTGACTGGTTCACACCTACACAGCGTTATCTGCATGGATACACGTCATTCACAAGTGGGGGGGAGAATAATAAACACAAATTAAAGGGAAAGTAAAAGTACCACAGAATAACCTCCCCTGGTTCCTCTTTCAAGGAAATGATGGAAAAAGTACATCGGCATTTCCCATGTTTTTATGAGCCCCTATTTTCATTAAATCTGCCAAACCCAATTTAAAATTACACTGCAGGAACTTGTTTTGTTTGTTCTGGTAATTGAGCTATTTTACTGCAATCAAGCTTAAATTCAGGATCTGGCATGGGTATTGTTGGTGCTCTTTCCCTGAGACCACAGCGGAGTTTGGGTGTACGGATGATTACCTGAGACAGATCGCAAACCGTGGCGTTTCTCTCCAGCACACTCCGCTTCAGCGCAAACCCACTGTTTCGCATCTCCGCCATTAGCTCGGAGGGGTGCATCGACGGACCTGTTAGTGCAAAACACAGCCTGAGTCTCACTGACACCAGGCCCTCCGTTGGCTCTGCAGCGGGGGATTTGGCGGAGGGCTTTGTTAACGGAAAAGGAGAGCAAATCAGCTCACTCGTCTTCCGGCGGAGCAAATCATGACATATTATTCTCCCAAAGCAGTGGCCACGAGACTGAGAAAAGCGATAATTGCGTCCCGATCTCCGCACAGGAGGGGCTCCGCCGCTGTGTATGCCGGACTCTTCCAGAGTACACGAATCACAGCGTCGCCACCCGACTTCCTGATTGCCAGGCAGACGGCTTTGCACTCATGGTGAAACGCCACAACAAAACAATAACCTGGACAGGGGTTAGGTGGGGGGAGGCATCTCAGCCAACATGCACAGGAATCAGCTTTTCAAATATGTCATTCACATTTCAAACAATAGCGTATTGCAATCTTGCAGTTAAGACAATGGATTATTCGATCATTTAAGATAAATCCTTGCCTTGTGCTGTAATTTTCAGGTTTTCCCTCGCATGACCGTGGAGAATTCAACAAATAGGCTGTGATGCAAATAGTCTTTGAACAGGATGAAAAGACCTTGCATTTAACATTACTCTTCTATCATATATAGATATATAATATGTATAATATGTCTTTGAGGTAATAGCACAATAAAATAGGGATGCACCGATATGAAAACTGATATCCGATAATTTATGGTGAACCATCGGCCAATGCCGATATTGGTAGCGATATTTTGGTAGTTCTAAGTTTTATGGTCAACTGTGTAAAAACGTGCCATTCTAAAAAACACAATTTTAATTGCACAACTAATGCAACAAAGTTAAACATTTATTTTTTATGAAATTTCTTCACATTCATCAAACTTAAAATGCATTCCTCCAACTGAAAGTGTATTCCTGAAATATCAGTGTTTTCCTGGGAATGTTCAGGCCTGGTGGTACGTACTGATAAACCCCAAAAGTGACGTGGCACACTGGGTGGCATATTGGCGTGGTCAGATGGTGCAGCAGGCTCTCTGCAATTTATATTTGCATTCAGATTTATTTTCGTCCTGTAAATTAGAGACTTAAAACAAAATGACCACAAGGAGAGGATGACTTAATAGGCTACGCTGCATTTATTGCATAAAAATAAGTAGTGTAATCTATGCTATATTATAATTAAGACTCCACGATTGCATACAGAGCATATTTAAAGGGCAACAAAGCACTAAAACCACGTATTTAGAAATGATACATTTGGTTTAACCAAACTTTGTAACCGATTGATTCTGGTACAAATATTGACATTTTACTGTAGTCAGCGCAAAACAGCATAAACCCAAAGGATCTGGCTAAAAAGTGTCTAGCGGTAAAACGTTAGGTACTACACATTCAGTCTGTCATTGGCCAGAAACTTCATCCAGCTGACGTATGACTCCCGGTGACAAAATTGAAACCTTTACAGCTACGCCCTGAAATTTTGGAGCGAGGGCTGGCTACACCCCAGCTATAAAAGTGAATCTCAACAGTTGATCTGCGATTCTGCTTGGAGATATGAGAGGGGGAGAAAGAGAGCGAGCGATATATATATATAGCTAGCTTACAGTTTAGGTTTTTTGATTATTCTAGTAAGTTATAGTCACCTATTTTTGGTATATTTTTAAAATTATACCTGATAGTCCTTTGTTTTTTGGTAGTTTGTTTTTCGGTCTAGCTTAGCAAGTACAGTGGTGTTCAAAAAATATTGCAGTACAACATCAGTAACCTGATGAACCACTGTTATTAGTAGTAGTGATATTACTGCATGGCAAATAATTTACTTGTAGATGTAGTAGTGTAATAGAAAAACAACAGACCCAACTGTCATGACATTCACGCTGCTTGTTCTGAGTAATTGACTCATTCATTGAAAGGGGTTCAAAATAATAGCAGTGTGGAGTTTACCTAGAGAATTAATTAATTCTGTGAAAAAACAGTTGTCATTAATTGTCCTTTATTAAGGAAGAAGGGAAGCAAATGTTTCACACATTGTTATAAAATATATTTCCTTCTGAATTGCTAAGTAAAATGGGCCGTTCCAAACATTGTTCGGAGAAACAACGTAATTTGATTAAAAAGTTGATTGGAGAGGGGAAAACGTATAAAGAAGTGCAGCAAATTATAGGATGCTCAGCTAAAAAGATCTCAAATGCTTTAAAATGGCAACAAAAATCTGAAACACGCGGAAGAAAACGAGCAACTACTGTTAAAACGGATCGACGAAAGATTCAGCCAATCATCACCTCCAGAAAGATCAAAGATGATCTAAAATTACTGTGCTGTTACAGTCAGAAGATGTTTGATCGAAGCTAAGCTATCAACAAGAAGCCCCCGTAAAGCACCATTGTTGAAAAAACGGCATGTGCAGAATCGGTTAAAATTAGCCAAAGAACACATCAATTGGCCCAAAGAGAAATGGCGTAACATTCTGTGGACTGATGAGTAAAGTGGTCTAGTGGTCGTCGACAGTACATCAGACGACCCCTGGGTACTAAATTCAAGCCACAGTACACTGTGAAGACAGTGAAGCATGGTGGCGCAAAAATCATGGTATGGGGATGTTTTTCATACTACAGTGTTGGGCCTATTTATCGTATACCAGGGATGATGGATCAGTTTGAATACATCAAAATACTTGGAGATTATGTTGCCGTATGCCGAAGAGGAAATGCCCCTGAAATGGGTGTTTCAACAAGACAACGACCCCAAACATCTTGGTTCCAGACAAAAAGAATCGAGGTAATGGAGTGGCTAGCTCAATCCGCCGACCTCAACCCCATTGAAAACTTGTGGGGTGACATTAAAAATGCAGTTTCTGAAGCAAAACTAAAAAATTCACAGGAACTGTGGAATGTAGTTTGTTCATCCTGGGCTGAAATACCTGTTTCTAGGTACCAGAAGTTGGTTGACTTGACGCGACGCAGATGCGCAGCAGTTATCAAAAACAATGGTTATACAACAAAATATTAGTTCAGTAATTTAAGGTGAAGTTAAATCTTGAAAAATGTCTTCAGTTTATACAGTAAGTGTTTGAGTTTGAAGAGAAAAATATCGACACCGCTAGTTTTTTGAACAGATTAATATTCCTTTTCTTTGCTTCCTGTAAAAGAATAACGCAGACTTGATAAAATTTGTTTATGCTTTGATTTGGAATTGAATGTGTAATGTTTCCAATACATTTGAAATATGGAACTAAAAGCTATTTCAAAATATTTGCACTTTATTCACTTTATTAAATGCACTGCTATTTATTTGAACACAACTGTAGCTAGCTAGTTTCATTGAAAAAAATAAATATATACTTTATTAAATATAAATATATAGTATAAAGCATAGGCTAGTTGAGCCAGGAGCTGTAGTATATGCATGCTACACGTTTACCTTTGCAATGTCCCTACAACAGACATTCTCTCTTGGAGAGAATTCAGTGCAGTGACCACATGTGCACCCGTTGAAATGGAATATTGTTTATATCTTGCAGGTAGTATGATTGCCTACAACCTGTGTAAAATGAGTAGCCTACATGGCATGGGTAACTATTTGTACAGCGTGTGATGTGTTGTTTGCTGGCCGCATCATTATAAGCCCAAACAAGGCTATGCGTGCCGCCCGCCTACCACTCCAAAACATTTCCCATCCTCTCAATCTCCACCATTGCTTCTGCCTTGGCCTGCTACTTGCGGCTCGGCAGGAGCTGGAGCTAGCGTGTTTGTTTGTGTGTGTATGAGTGAGAGAGGTAGCAAGAAAGAGAGAGTGGAACAAAGTAGCCGCTGCGAGTGCTGTCCAGAGTAGAATGAGCAAAAGGCGACTACTAGTGAAAAAATTGCTGGGGCGTGGTTTGATACCTGGAGCTCAGCCCCTATATTATGACCTTATCACACCCAGATTTTGGCATTTTTCAAATTTCACAATGGGGCGGGGTCTAGCAAAACCAGCATGCTTTTCTTACCCTTTAACAATGTAACAAACTTCAGTGACAATGATTTTTTAGAACATTCAAAAAATATATACTTACATTAGATAAAATTAAAGTGCTGAGGAGTTTTTGGGGGTCATTTAAGCATTGCTATCGGACACACCTCGCATTACTTTGCAGCTTTACCAAGGGTTTATGCATCTTGTGCATTCATGTTAACAACACTAGTTTATTTTATTATTTAAATATAGTTGATGCAATAATGTTATGTTGGATTACGGAGGTAATATTCAACCATAAACATTAGGCTACCTCAGTGTTTCCCCGATAATATATACGAGAACCAACACCAGGCAAACAAAATAATTGTTTAATGCCGAAAATATCTATTCATTCGGATTCTTTTTGATTGACAGAACATTATCGGAGCTGACCATCAGTTGTTTTTAACACTATCGGCCAATACAGATCGCTGGTAGATATATCGGTGCATCCCTACAATAAAACATTTTTAAAATGTTTTTAACCCCTTAACGAGCAGTTTAGTTTATTTGGATTCATTGCTTTTTAATGTGAAATTTTCAATCAATCTGTCACAATATATCACTTGAAAGTGTTAAAACTCATGATTCTATTTATATAAACGCTTGTGATTCTATCGCTATAAAACATATCCAATTTTACGATCCCAATCTTATAGCGACAATGGTCCCTTATTTGTCGGGTTGGGTATCGTTTTTAATTTTTCGATATCAATACCAAAACAGATACCATTAATTTGATACGATACCTGCACAATACTTTTTTCGGAGATCTACCGTCCTGTCGGTTTTCCTATCAACCCTAATTTGGCACACCTGATTCTACTAATGAGCAGCTCAACAAGCTGTTGAATGAGGTGTGCTTTTGTTAGGGTTGGAGTAAAAACCTACAGGACGGTAGATCTCCAGGAACAGGGTTGGGCAGCCCTGCTTTATATGAAAACTTTATATGTTTATCAGCCAACTATGTTTCTATAAATTATTATATCTGATATCTTTACTATTTGTAAACATTTTCATTCTGTAAACATTATGTCACTGTAAAATGACAGAATAAGCACAACAGAAGAAAATAAAGTGCAACTCCAAAACTGTCAGGACATCCATTTTGGAGATTCAACTGTATTGAAAGGATGCAACAGGATGGCGCCGTTCATCTCTTTTTTTCGTTCTTCAGCTTAGTTCTACTTGCTGCTACAGTAAAGGGAGTTACGAGTTACGATTAATTAACTTCTAGCTGTCTACTGCAAACGTTTATTTACGATAGCTTCAAAGATACGAGGTAAGCTAATAACGTTAACGTAACTAACATTCACCTTAGCCAGCTACGCATACGTTATTAGGCTACAAGGCAATCGTTGATATCTGAACCAAAAATTCTGTTTGCGAGAACCGTATCGGTTTATTCAATCGTTGTCAGCAGTCAAAAGACCCAGCACTGGACGATCAAATGCTTTACTTCAATGTGTTACTGGTGTTTAATTTAATTGTAGCTGCAATGGATTGTCCACTGGCTGCGAAAATAGCATTCATGTCGAGAAGTAGCCTACCGTAAAGTATCGGAATTTGGTACCGTTTTTTCCAAAATGTTTTGATACTCGGTAGGACCGATGTATTTCCGTTTTTCTACAACCAACCCTACTTATTTGGTAACATGACAAAAAACAGGCTCAATCAAAATTATGACTATGTTCCATGTGTTCTGGAAATCTCCAAACAACAAATCAAGGTAAAGTCGGTATCCTTATCCCGGAAAAAAAATTATAATTTCAAAGTTTGACTGCAGTAGATATGGATGCAGTAGATATGGATGGATATCCATCCATATCTACTGTATTTCTGGCAGTAGAGTGATGGTTTGAGGCTTGTTTGATACGTCAGACCCTTGATGACTTAGAGCCATTTAGCCAACCATGTGTTCCATACTGTTCCAGTGTAATTTACAGTTAAATCTAGTCCCACCACCCAATTCCCATAGAGATCCATTCAAATGCAGAGACGTTATAGTATCGCTTGTAAAAGTACCAGAAAATAAGATGTTGGGTCACAGACATCAGAAAGTTATGGCATGCAAAAAATATGCAACCAAATATTAAAAATTATTACTTTATTCTATATATAAATGCAGGGGTGCCAATAATTGTGGCACATGTGGTTTTGTTAAAAATAATAATTTCTTGATGAGGGAATTTTTTTTCTCATAATAAATTTACTTCAATTAAAGGTTTTCAGTGTGAGATTCTTTCAGCTAGAATGCATGTGTGTCTAAATTAGGGGTGTGACTTCAAACCGTTTAAATGTTAAACGTTAACAAAAATGCTAAACATTTCGGAAAATCTCTAGACATTTATAAAATTGAAAATAATTTCTAACCATTTCCTTTTAAGGTTTATTATTAAAACATTTTTTTTACTGTGATTGTCGTAGGCTTGTGTTTAAAAGTAGACTATTAATGCCGATCAGGGGTCGGTGAGGTAACGTTAGACTAACAGAGGAAATAGCCTATGCTCCATGATCTACTTTTTTTCCCCATAGAGTTCTATAGGAAAACGAGTCAGGAGAAATAACCCTTGCAGTGATCCATCCACATCTACTCCATATCTGGCAACAGAGTGATGGTTTGGGGCTTGTTCGATAGCTCAGACCCTTGATGACTTACAGCCATTTAGCCAGCCATGTGTTCCATACTGTACCAGCGTAATTTACAGCTGAATCTAGTCTTACCCCCCAATTCTCATAGAGATCAGTTCAAATGCAGAGAGGTTATAGTATCGCTTGTAACAGTACCTGAAAATATGATATTGAGAGTCTTTTGATGTTGATTGGTCACAGACTTCAGGAAGTAACAGCATGCAAAGGATATGTGACCAAATATTAAATATGATACTTTAAAAATATGTTAAAGCAAAAATATTCTAATTTTCTGAGACACTGAATTTTGGGTTTCATTAGCTGTAAGCCATAATCATCAAAATTACAAGAAATAAAGGCTTGAAATATTTCACTCTATGTGTAATGAATCTATGTAATATATGAGTTTCACTTTCTGAAATGAATGACAAAAAATATTGAACTATTTCACGATATAAAAATTTTTTGAGCTGCACCTGTACTCCAACAGCACTGGAACGACGCTAAATCATATGAGACTTCAACACCCGGCAGTAACTGAGTGAACACAGCAGCCAAGTAAGCTGAAGCCCGACTGCTTCTCAGCAAACATCAACGAGGGCTTTTGCTTTGAAAAGGTGTGACAATACTAGACAAGAACATGTGACCAGGTTGATCATCGAAATGATTACCACGGATGTACAACCAATATCTCTTGTGTAAAATTAGGGCTTCACCATGCAGGTGGCTTATGTCGAGACAGGATATGCGATGCCGAGCTGAAAAGCCTCAGCGCAATACTTGACATGACCAGGGCCGGTTTTAGCCTGCTATATTAGGGTGGGCTGGTAGAAATAATAGGTGGGCAGTTTTTTTGGTTTTAATTGGTTAAAATGAGTGAATTCTAAAATCACATGGATGGGAATAACATTGCAGCTTATAGTCTTATTACCTGTTAATTCCTCTCCTCTCTCCCTGCCTGGTCTGGACTCTGTCTCCCTCTGTTGGTCTGAGTCTGATCAGTTTGCATTGACAACCAGTATGTGATACACTGACAGTGCCTTGCTCTTTTCCTTGTACATGGTGTAACTTAACAGATGAGCGCTGAAATGATGCATTGTATTCCGTTTTGAAATTCCATCCTTTCTGCTGCCTGCTCACAGGGTGTCGCTGCAGCGCACATCTATCCCAAAGCCATAGAAAAATCTGAAAAACATTGACTTGCCTACTGCTTCATCATCGCATTCCTCACCAAAATGATTTAGCCACTGGTAAATTATTATTACAACTGCTGTGCACCTTGATTGCCTTTACTAAAAAAATAGGAAAGGCTTTGGTGATCATGTCATGAAATGACATTTAACCAATTAATATAAACAACGTAAACACACATCATTGAAACAATTTCATTGGTTGATATGTACACTGTATGCATTTGATTTGTGTTGCAATGGACTCTTTGATTGGATTAAAATGTGAATTTTCTTCCTGTTTTATGTTTGCGTGCTTTATTTTACCTAATTTCTTAGAGTGGACGGGAATGATTGAAACGTCTTTTTACCGTAAGTGTTGCAATATAAGGGCATTAGTGGGCAAACAGGGATTCGCGACTTTAAAAAATAAAAAATTTAAAAAAAATTTAAAAAAAATTTAAAGTGGGAGATGGGTAAAAGTGGGGGGGGCCAACATACTTTTCTGACACATAGTGGTGACGGAAGAAGTTATACAGGGAACTAGAGGTCGAAAAACTTTTTGGCACATGGCTCACCCTGCATGGCATGCACAACCACTAAGTGTAACTGGTGGTTATAACAATTAATATATGGCATATATCTAGCAAGCTTATTTTGAAGCAATGCTCGCACACCACCTCATACTCCACTCATCAACGATGCACCATCATAACACTGGCTAACTATGTTGTCAGCACTGTAGCCAGCATCAGAAAGATGTCTCAATATTTCAGTGGACATGTACTCAGCATCAAGTTGATACAAGTCAAGCAACCCAATCAGATGCTCCTCTGGCATGGAATTACATACAAACCGAATCATTATGGACAAATTCTCAGCATTACACCTGTCCCTAGTCCCATCACTTTTCATGCAAAACCCTGCAGAGTCAGCGTTTGCATACCTTTTCCTGACCTCTCCAAGAACCATGTTTGCAGTTGTTTCAATGATCTCGTTTTGAATATCCTTAGAGGTGTACTTGGCATTTTTAGGTACGTATACCCTTAGCAATATCAGCAAGCTTGTCGTCTTTCTTGGTGTCCCGGTGGTCACGCTTTAAGGTTTCTGTTGTTCCACGGAGCCCTAACTCGTTCACACACAGAACCACCACCAATGCTCTTGACATAATATCGGTTCTTTTCAAGCTGTGTTTTACCTACCAGCATACAGTTGATGGTTTCCCCTGTTGCCTCTGCATTTGTGCTCAGACCAGGTGGCTGCAGCCTGTACATGACTGTGGCTGGATGCATGCTTCTGTAACCCCGTCACGCTCGAGTGCCGCTTTCCAGTTGTTAAAACCACGCGAGGTAAAAACAACATCCCTCTCGTTGGCAGTGACATATTTCTGACAGGGGAAACAGAAGCATGCATCCCGCAGAACAGAGAGCAGTGGGACCGAGTGTGTGCTTTTACTTGCTTTGCCTTGCCCTGTGTGTGTGTGCACAATCTGAGTCATCAGAGTTCATAGTTGTCATAGCAACACACCTCCCCCTCGGCATGCTCCGAGAGACACTCTGTGCAGCAGACGGGTCTGCTTCAGAGCTCTCTGTGTTTGTGCCTGAACAAGACGAGAAGAGGGGGTGGGCAGTGGGTGACTTTGGAGGCGGGCTGTAGGCTGCCCACCCAATCAGAAGTTAGAAACGGTACTGGTATTTTATATGCAATTTTTTCCATTGGCTGAACAAAATTATTATTTTTTCTTAACTTTTGATGGGGTGGTCTGAGCCCACAGGATTGCTATAACCTGGGGTTACTTTCACAGGGCATTTAACAGTAGGTAAAAGACGCCGGCATCTTTACTGGCGCGGGAGCGGCCAGTCCGTAAAAGTTTCAGACATGGCACATTCGGACAGAAATAAAATAACAAAGATCCTCAGGTAATAATTACATTACCCCACCTCCCCCCGTATAATTTATCCTGTACGAATAGGGCTTTTGTCATTACTTAAATAAAACACTAGGTCTATTTAATATTTTGTCTGTTGTCTGTGTGTAGAATATAGGCTATAGGCCTACATCTTTTTTATTTTTTAAGATTCAGCAAAGCCAGCACTTTATCATGCCTGTTGTATGCTCTCAATGCTGTAGTCTTTGTTTAGACCCCTCTGTAGCAGTTTTTGCAACCGTGAGGGCATAAACCAGTCACTGGCACTTTCCACGAATTGCACCCCCCCTTGACGTTTAAACATTTAAACACATTTTCCTTTGCACAGTGTAAACGTTTAGTGTTTTTATGAGTTTTGCCCATCCCTAGTCTGCATGTATTCTATATGCATCTTTCTCTCTCTCTCACTCATTATATTCATATGTATTATCAGTTAGAAACACACTACAAAAATAAATGATCTCAACAAAATGTAAAAAAAGTTAGTCACGCATAGCCTACAAAGCACTGCCTGCAAGTCATTAATTCCAACTTGCAAAAACTAGGCATGCCTTTAACACAGATGGCAAATTTGGTCGATTCTTTTCCTATTAAGGTGGTGCTCTGTTTAAGGCTTTATAACTCGAGGTGTGAGCGTCACAGAAACTTGGTAAATGGCTTAAATTAAACAAGACAGTTGTGCCATTTACAATACAAACTTAGATGTGTTTATTTTCAAATTGTCAAATTAAAGTGCCACAAATCCAAAGAAACTTTGGGAAAAATGCAAAAGAAAAGAAAGTTTTTCTTCAGTTTGCAATGAAATACTGAGAGCTACATAAGTAAAACAGGTAAATATATACATTTCTAGGATCATAAACTCTGTGTCCACAAGTGTGCAAAATCTGAGGGTGACATGCAGAACCAGATAGAGTCGTGTTCAAAAAAATAGCAGTACAACATCAGTAACTTGATGAACCAGTTATTAGTAGTAGTTATATTTGGCAAATAATTTACTTGTAGATGTAGTAGTGTAATAGAAAAACAACAGACCCAACTGTCATGACATGCATGCTGCTTGTTCTGAGTAATTGACTCATTCATTGAAATGGGCGTGCAAAATAATAGCAGTGTGGAGTTTAATTAGAGAATTCATTCATCCTGTGAAAAAACAGGTGTCATTAATTGTCCTTTATTAAGGAAGAAGGGAAGCAAATGTTTCATTGCCATTCCAAACATTGTTCGGAGGAACAATATCATTTGATTAAAAAGTTGATTGGAGAGGGGAAAACGTATAAAAAGTGCAGCAAATTATAGGATGCTTAGCTAAAAAGATCTCAAATTCTTGAAAATGGCAACAAAAACCTGAAACACGTGGATGAAAATGAGCAACTACTGTTAAAACGGATCGAAGAATAGTCAGAATGGCGAAGATTCAGCCAATCATCACCTCCAGAAAGATCAAAGATGATCTAAAATTAACTAAGTGCTGTTACAGTCAGAAGACGTTTGATCGAAGCTATCAGCAAGAAGCCCCCGTAAAGCACCATTGTTGAAAAAACTGCATGTGCAAAATCGGTTAAAATTTGCCAAGGAACACATTGATTGGCCCAAAGAGAAATGGTGTAGCATTCTGTGGACTGATGCGAGTAAAATTGTTCTTTTTATGCCGAAGAGGAAATGCCCCTGAAATGGGTGTTTCAACAAGATAACGACCCCAAACATGAGCAACATCTTGGTTCCAGACAAAAAGGATTGAGGTAATGGAGTGGCCAGCTCAATCCCCCAACCTCAACCCCAGTGAAAACTTGTGGGGTGACAGTTTCTGAAGCAAAACCTAAAAAATCACAGGAACTGTGGAATGTAGTTTGTTCATCCTCGGCTGAAATACCGGTTTCAAGGTGCCAGAAGTTGGTTGCAACGCAGATGCGCAGCAGTTATCAAAAACAATGGTTATGCAACTAAATATTAGTTCAGTAATTTAAAGTGAAGTTAAAGTCTGGTGTCTCCAAATCTATTCAAATGGCTAAATTGTGCACTGCTCTAAATCATAAAATAATGATTTTTAACTACAAATCAACTGTTTTGGCTCATAAAACTCACTTTTTGCATCAGTTTCAAGTGGGAAAACTGCACTATTATGACTAAGCAGTCAGAATTCATATACATCCACTTTTTGCTACTTAATTACAACAATTTATGTACAGAAAATGTGAAAAAACAAAAAAACGGGTACATTTCTGAATTTGTACCTGATGAGCTACAAAAGCTATGGAGGAAAGAACTCCCTTTTGTGATTCCTCAATATGCTGCCCATCTCTGCTAAAAATATGGTGCCAATATCTCAAACCATTCAAATTCTACAGAGCTTTTTCCAGGCAAGCCATTTTGGTTACCAAAGTTGGTACAAATTGTGCCAAATTGTGAAAAATATATAAAATTAGATAATTTGTCAATATTGGCAATAAAAGTTCATTTTTAGATGTGTTTTCAGTGTTTCATATTCTAACTACCCATGGTGACCCCCAAAAAGCTCTCCAGTGAATCTTGTATTCCACCAGAGCCCCATTAGCCAGAAATTAGTCCAGGTATATGCAAAAAGGATATAAAATCAAATGTCCACCAGTTTCCTAGATAAAATAAAAACACCCCTGCATAATAATCATCAAACTCATCCTCATGTTATCATGTTATCGCTCCCTCATGTTATGTCATGCATAAATTGCATATTTGTTTACCTGCACAGCCTGTTGTACTGCATACAGGACAATTTACTCATTGGAAACAATAACTACTAAACAAACACTTCAGACGCCATTTCATACAAAAAAAAATAAAAAACTCGGAACAGCTCATCTCAGACACAAATAGATAGCTAGCTGCTATGTGTAATTTTGCTGGCTAGCTTGTCATTGTTACAATATAGTAACATTAGCTATAATCATTTAATTCAGAGGGATTCGTTTTATACATAATAGTGAATTCACACTGGTATACCGACAAAAAAATCTGTTACCTTATACCACGATGGCAAAGATGGCAAAAACATATTTGGGCTAGGACCTGCTGCACGGAGAAACGCCTCAATAACCTAGACATAACTAACCAAAACTGTATAAAAAGCTGAACAGCAGCCGTTACCCAATGAATTATGCTTCCCTAAGTGGAATGTAGCTAACTACGCTACAAGCTAAAAACGCTGCATCATCTTGGTACAGTAAATACGCCCGGGTGCCTCTTCCTCTTACGCAGAGCTGTATTTACGTGACTTCCAAAGGCTTTGTGTTGAATGAAGGCTTGTCTGAAAGATAAAAGTCTAATAATATCTAACATAGCCTACTGGACAAAACGGTGATTGAGTGGAAAAACTAATGTACATATGAAGCCAGCAAAAAGAACTGCATATTACAAGCAAGTTTTCTGTAGCTGTTTGCGTCATGCTACATTGATAAAATGCTGTTACGCTGGGCTGTAATTTACCGTTCAAACCATCCAATAACAAATTGCAAATACCATTGAGAAGGATATACTGTCATCTATCGGATAAAACAGTCGTTAATAAAACCGGAATGACGTGAAATACTTGGAGCTGCAGGCAGGTCATATAAGGTGTTGTGCGCAGACGTTCCAGATAGCGTAATGATGTTGTTAACTGGTGTGTATTTCTCAAACAGATTGTCCAAGACAATAAATGACCACTGAATTTTGAAAGGAAAAACCCTATATATAAAAGCAAGGGTAAGATTGTATATATATTTCATATTTAGTAGCAGATATTGATAGTAGAATGATGTGATATAATAACACAAGAATTTCACATGTTTATTTTGCATTTGAGTAAGCAGGGCTTTTCACTGGTTTTTTGGCATACGATCGGGCTATTGTTAGGTTTATCTTGTTGCTTGCTACAAATTTTAGACGATATATATCATATTATGAATATATTTATGATCTCACACATAGACGTTATTGTCCACTATGTCATGCATGGGTAGGTGTAGTTGCAGGTGAGACTGGGTGGGGGGTTGCTTGTTAATTGGACTTGCTACGGGAGAATAGTGACACTTAGAAACTCCGTATTCGGCAGAATTATCACGAATCATATACTAATAAAAGTTTCTCGTTTCCACTTATAGTTTGGCTGCAGGAGCAACGAATGTCTCAGTTGAACAAAATCTTGGCGCCGACGTCCTGGTCACTAGGCATTTGCGTGAAGGGGTTAAAATTTATATTATATCAAAATGTGGCCAAGTTACGATATTGCCTATTGTAGCTGACACTAATTAAACTAGCTCTATTCCAAAGCAATGTGACCAAATCTTTCCTAAATTATTTAATGCAACTTGGCCCTGTGTTTTTTCATCTTACCATCTCAAGAAAATGTGGTCATTCAAACTGTAAATGTCAAATAAGAGAAATTGCCTAATTTAACAACATATCATTTCAATAAATGTTTTAAACTGTTGATGAATAATTACACACTACAAAAGATATGTTTATACTTTGTTGTCAAGTTTACTAAAGAAAATGTAAATTTTTAAGTTTAAAAATGTTCACTGCTGCTACAATTCACCGACATTTATACCAAGGAACATTATTTACAGAGAAAGGGAGGACAAATAAATAAATACAGACAAAAATTATAAGTATTTTGACCTAGTAAATAGGCTAAATATTGCATTTTATAAACCTATCCAGAGATGTTTGCCCCGTTAATGTAGCTTACTGTATGTTTGTGGTTGAGATGATGCCAAATAAGTGAAATAGTAATAAATCTTTAAACATGTCAAATAATAAATATTATTTGTGAACATAATTTTGTGAATAATAAGAATGCATTTTATTCATGCTGTGCTTTTAATAGACCCAAAGCACTGGATTCAGACAATTGTTCAAACATAGCCTATAGTGTATCCATTTTTCTTTTTCATTTGTAAATTGTAATACATGTGAATCACAGATTATTTCCACTATAAATGATTGTCATTGCACAGTTTGATGTGGCACAATGTTTCATTGATCACATTGTCTTGAGATGGTAAGATGAAGACACAGGGCCAAGGTATTCATTCAATAATTTAGGACAAATTGGGTAGCATTGCTTTGGAATCGATCTAGTTTAATTACCTTGCCTATTACGATAGGCAATATTGTTAGTTGTAACTTGGTCACATTTTGATATCAATATCAGGCCTACTTTTTGCAAGTTGGAATTAATGATTTACAGACAGTGCTTCATAGGCCATGCGTGAGTAACTTGGATTTTTTTTAACGTTGAAAACGTTTTTTGTTGGGATTAGACATTGCCATACAGACATACACATAGGTGGCCATGTTTGCGTGTAAATAAGCATAATCCATTTATCATGGGGAGCCAGTATGGGTAAAAGCTTTCACTTACAACGCCACTGCATGCATAAAGTCTGAGCTCAACTTTCCTTTGCATAACATGGCAAAAATGTAATCAGTCTTTTACATTCATATTTCAAAAAATGTTCCATTCAACATATTTTCCTTTTTCATCTAAATGATTTAATCTCATTTCAAATGCAACTAAGACGGAGTAATTGTTACATTTAAATCGTCCACCTGAAAGTTTGTTCTTCTGACCAGTTATAACCTACCTGCACCCTCGTTAGCCACGGAGCTGGCGTTGATCCCAGACAGGCCGAACAGCGGGCATTCCCTGTCTGTGTTCACGTGGCCCCACTTATGGCACTTGATGCACCTCACATTGCGAACCTGGAGGACAGGGTTATAACTTCTTCTCAATCTCCTTCACAAGTGCAAAACAGGGACCAGCACTGAAAACATGGCATCAGTAGGAGATATTCCACAGGGAAAAACAGGCCAACATTGTATCAAAGTACAATTAGGTGTTTAATTAGCTTTCTTACCTGAATTCCAAAAGGCTGATCTCTGATGTTCATGTCATCCTTTGCATATCTAAATTAAAGTAGTAGTAATTAATATTACTAGAAAAAAAGTAGGGACCTCTAAATTTACCAAAATATAACATTACTAACATTACCAAAGATACTTACTTCTCTCGTGGAGCAACCTTCTGCCACTCAAACTTGTATTCCGATTCCCCCTCCTATATAATAACAAAATAATTGACATTACATCTATGAGTATTATTTTCAGAACATTGCTGTTACATTGCATTACAATCACTTAGCAGAAGACACTGTTATCCAGACTTACGTACAGAAGTGGAGTGCTGTTCATATCACAGAAAATTAGTTTTGTATTGTACATTGCCTACAATAAATTGTGTATGGGCCCCACTATGTGCGCTGTTAATATCCTAGTGTTGCAATATTTAGAATGCATAATGCAATTTATAAGATGCAAGGCAAAAAAAGTAGGCTGCAATTTGTCTTGTGTCTTTGTATGAGTCCTGCCTTACTAAATTAATATTCACATTACTCTGTCTGATATGTATATCTGCAAACATCTGTCCATCAAAAATACATTCTTCATCAGTTATATTACCTCCTTTGTCTCCTCTTCACAGCAGAAAGGCATTTGCAAAAGAAAAAAAAACACGTTAGCCAAGTAAAATGGGATTGTGTACTGGCACAAGTAAAAATATGTCTTGAGGGAGATTTCTGCTATACCTTTCGATGCCCCTGGTGGTGCCTCATACATAAAGTTGAGGCCATTCTTCACACGATTATCACCCATCAACAACCTAAAAAAAAGTTGTTTTGTCAATAAAAATATGAGTCACTGGAGAGCTGATAAAATACTTGGAAATAGGACTGGGCGATATGGCAAAAATATAATGTGACATTTTTCATATTATCGACGGCATGATAGTATTTGGTTTTCCCATACAAATTACTTGAGAAGTAAGCCGAAATATACTGTAACTGTAGAAAATCAATTTCGCTATTTTTATTAGGACACTGAATAGTGTGTAATATTGAATAATGTTCAAAAATTGTATAGCTTAGTAAACATAAAAAACCCTCATGTGCAATCTGCTGTTAATGCTAGATGAGTATACAAAATATTCTATAAAAAAAAAAAAGGAAGCTTCGAGGTTAGGAATTAAATTTAAAATATATACTTCCAAGTAGGGCTGGGCGATAAACCCCATCGATGACTATTGAATGCAAGCGTAGCCTAATTACAATTATTGGTTCCCCATTAAAGTGGCAAAATAAAACTTCCCCCGATGGTATCTTAATGATTGTTAAGTTTCACATAAAGGAGGTTTGCAAAAATATGCTTAATTTTTTACACAAAACTACAGTAAATAAATAGTATCTTTCCCCCATATAAAGTAAATGGAGAGCGAAGGCCTAAAAATAGGCCAAACTGCATTGCAGCAAACATCCCATTGGCCCAAATTGATCAGCTAAACTGGTCAAGGTTGGCTACGAATGCAATGAAATATCCCCCTTCGCACAGTATTTCATAGCATTTCAGGTAGTTGTGTGACAGAGAAGGGAGAGAGCTAGCCAAATGGTGGCATATCAATGCCAAAAATCGCGAGAGAAAATTAAATCTATGAACGTGGAAATCAAGAAGCTGCGTGCACAGCTACGCCATGTGGTGACGCTGATGTAAAAGTCTCGTTACAATGTAGAAAGCAAATAAAAAGTTAAACTGTCAATCGAGTGTTTATGTAAACGAAATGAAAAGCACCCTATGCAAAGGCTGGACCGCTGGCCTTTTTTTCGTGGAAGTTTGGAGGCAATTGGGACATCGACGATCCACCACTAGGGGGCCACCGTGGATAAGAATCTCACCCAGATAGGCTACTGTAAGCCAACTAGGCTTGGGCGATATGACGCTGTTATCATGTAACACGATAGGCTATTGGATGGCCATGATAATCGGCCTGAATATTCTGACGAGGCCCAACGCTTACTTTGAAATGTGTTTGCAATATCGGGCTACCAGCAGTCAGTTTTTGGTACTCACAAATGTAGTAGATGGTATAGCCCCAATACTCTTGGGGCAAGCCACATTAAAATAGTGTATTCTAAAAGGCCACCACAGACATTTGATTCAATAAGACATTGTTTAATAAAAAAATTTAAGTGCAATTTTACAACAATAAAATTATTTTTTCTTTAACACACAAAACGTAGCGTGCCCCTGAACTGGAGTGTCAAATTCACAGATCAACCATGACCAATCCAACTGTCGGGGCTGGACCAAGAACAAAACTTGCTCGGTCACACTCACAATAAACCACCAAAGAAGTGAATGCAAACTCTAACCTTAGCTTGTAACAATAAAAACACTTGTAAACAATGTTTATTTTAACAATTTCATTAAGTTTTTGGAATTTGCTTCTGAAGTTTTTTTTCTGGTAGATTCTCTTCAGTCATTATTAGTAGGCTATAACATGGAAAGCGCAGTAAGCACTAAGCGGAGCTTGCGTTCGCTTTCACATTTGAGTTTGCTTACAACTTGCACAAACTTTGCAACAAAGTAGAAATGTTATAAACGCGAGTCTGTACTGCCATGCTTAGCCAAATCTGCCGAATTGCAATGGATTCGTAGCACTGGGAGCAGTATTACAGAGTTGGATAACTGCACTAAGTAAAACCCATACCCCGTAGAAAAATAAAAACCAAATCCTCCCAAAGCTGGAACATGGATTGAAGTAAAGAGAGCTTCCGGGTTATGTGTTATCCATCTTAATTCAGTAATCCTGCGTTGTAGTAGCTATACCTGCTGCTTTGAATATGTTGTTAGACTGTTCTGATGAGTTCTCCAGCATGTCTGCATCTAGTTTAGGTTTTTGGGAATGCGTCTGTGGCTCTTACATTTTGATGCTTGGAAAAGTAGCCTACCCTATATAGAAGTAAAGGCTTTGTTCACATGTCTTTTGAACTAAAACGTACTTTGTTTTGAAACAGAACCTTTTACACAGGTCTACAATTTAAAAAAATGTTTTCTAAAAAAAAGAGTGGAGGTAGCCAATTAGGCAAACAGCTGTTACATTACAATTTACTTTGATATTTCCTCGAGACAACCGAATGGCAGCTCTAAACGGGGCCATGTTTTCGTTTTGCTTGGCAGTGGTTACAACCATACGCCATGATTTATACCTCCGTAGGGGTAGGTGTAAATATTTAGTAGGCTAGCTACTAAGTTCAATGTAACAACTATTTTGTTGGTGCAACCCATTTTGATTTAGTAATATGTAAAACTTAATTTAGCAAACATGTCACGTTAACTATAGCCTATGTTCGACCTTACCTAGAGCTGGTGCAAGCGGCCACAAAACCAGACTTTTTATTCCTTATTTCAATGGCTACTTTGTAAGTACTTTGTTGATTGATCTGTTTTATTGATCTCAGCGGATGGCTATCGCCAATGTAAAATTGCGCTTAATGGTGGCATATTGTGGGTACTTATTATTGTGGATATTGCAACATACGATTAAGTTTTTCTTTTTTTTGGACGATAATATGAAATATTGATGTTTTTCAGAGAGCATTACCGTCTGTAGGAGAATTTCAATATCGCCCAAGCCTAAAGTCAACATGCAAGAGGAATTTGGTTTTATAAGCACGGTAGTAACGGTACTTGATTTCAGAAATTAAATCCGTCCATACATTGCCTACAATAAACGCTGGCCTATAAGCTTTGGTGTGATGGCTGCTCAAGCAAGCAAAATGTTCATACATTGCCTACAATAAACGCTAGGCCATTTGGTGTGACGGCTGCTCAAGCAAGCATGTGTTTTAACCAAACCATCACTCTGCTGCCAGATATGCAGTAGATATGGATGGATCACTGTAACTCTTTGTGCAGATGCACAGTCAAGGTCCCACCGACGATTCGTGACGATTTCTGTCCAATGCGTAGTTTCTAAGTGTCACTATTTTTCCGTGGCAAGTCCATTTAACAAGCACCCCCCCCACCCAGTCTATACCTACCCATGCATGACATAGTGGACAATAGCGTCTATGTTTTAGTTCATAAGTATATTTATTCATCATATAAAATGAGAATTCCGTCATAGCAACAAGATAAACCCAACAATCGCCCGATCGTATGCCAGAAAAGCTGTGAAAAGCCCTGCTCACTCAAATGAAAAATAAACGTGAAAGTATTCTCTCATTCTACCATGTATTCTACTAACCGCTATTACACTATCTGAATACTACTCGTAATACCCCCCCTATGCCCTGCAAGCCTGTCTCATTCATTACAGTTCATTCTGGTTTAATTGTCAGCTCTTTTATCCAATAGAGTACATTATAACCTTAGCAGCAGTATAAGCTATGTCTTATTTTGTGCTTTGAAAAATTGCAGGCCAGCGTAACTGCAGTTTTCGTTTTCACGGTCTCATATTACGCAAGCTCTATAAAAAACACATTAGGGAGGGGAGTTTACCTTTACCGAGATGTAAAAAATTTTGCATCTAAAATCCCGTTGGTCTGGCTGGCTAAATATGTACGTTCGCTTTTCCACTCGAGCACTGTTTTTCCAATATGATTGATAGGCCTATTGTTATTTTCACATTTTGAGTGCATTTCACATACTAATCGTGAATTAAATTTTTGATGTAAGCTACCGATTTTCATTTAAGATAGAACATTTGGTAGCATTTGGCAGATGGTGGAATACTGTGTTATCGTACATAATATAGGCTATGGCGTATATACTTGTCACGTATGGCATGGCAAATGCTCATTCCAATTTTCTGTGCCCTGATATGTGGTCGATTAAGGTAAAGATTTTCCTAGGGAGTCAAAATGCATATGAATATAAAACAAACTACAGAAAAATGCAATCCCAGGGCAAAAGTATACATACTATAGAGTACAGGGAAAAGTGATGTTTTATTGAGGTACAAGAGTGAATGATTAGGCTACATATTTAGGTGTATGTAACACTGTGATATCCTTTAGTACTTCAGACTTTTAGTACTTCTTGCACACTTGTTGACATGGAGTTTATGATCCAAGAAATTTATATATTTACCTGCTTTACTTATGTAGCTCTCAGTATTTTGTTGCAAACTAAAGAAAAACTTTTTTCTTTTTTTTTTGCATTTTGCACTTGTGGTACTTTATTTTGATTTCAATTATGAAAATAAACAAATCTAAGTTCATACTGTAAATGGTACACCTGTCTTGTTTCATTTAAGCCATTTACCAAGTTTATGTGATGCTCACACCTGGAGTTATAAAGACTTAAACAGAGCACCCCCTAAATAGATGAGAATTGACAAAATTTGCCATCTGCGGGACGGGGTTAAAAAAACAAAAGATAAAAACTTGATACAACAAAACACGTTCAAATGAACAAAAACGAAAACAAGAAACAGCTGGACTACATGTCGCCATTACAGCATGATGTCAACATGATGTCACAATGGTAATATGGTATAGTGTGAGGTGGTAAATAAAAGGTGGAAATGGTATGAAGTGATAATGGGTAATGGGTAAAGGGATCTAAAGACGGTGAAAGTGTTAAGAGTATGGTGATGTATTTTGTGGTAAGTATGCTACAGAACCTGGAAGTGATACGAAGTAATGAATTGTGATGAAAGCACAAAAAGGTAATGTCAGATAATCTGGAATAGTATTGTTGGGTCATAACAGTGTTGTAGAGGAAGGCATTGTGATGTCATAAGCAGTGTAATATGTCACAGCATCCATATTCTATTGCATCAAGTTTTCAAAATGTGCCCATTGACTCCCATAAATTTTCTTGGCGATAAAAGGTCAATTATCTGAAAAAGTGTATATGGTATAAAGGTAAAAAGTAATAGCAACCTGGAGGGTGTATAAAGGTACAGTATGAGGTATGAATGGTGTTGATGGTGTGAATGGTGTAGGAGGAGATAGGTGGCAAAAAATTGGCGGAATAATTAGAAGTACGGGGAGTAATAGAAGGTGTGATTTCACAACCACACCTAAATATAATATTTCAGTTTACTCTTCTCTTTTATGGGTTCTGAGATAACAGACAAAGCCAGTCATGAGCACAACACTGCTATACAATGGCAATTTGCATAGTGCCTATCTGAGTATTACTAGGGTGTTAGGGACCTATTTTAAAAATGGGTTCTGCTGGTACTATTGATATATAATCTGATAGATTCAGAAGCACAAAGCACTTGGTTTCATGAAGATAGGACCTACCATTGCTGAGATACAGCACATTTTGGGAACCCAGATGGGGTCAAAAAGGTAGCACCCTCACTGCAGATGTCAATGGGACACCAGTGTTCCAGAATGGCACCAAATGGATGGAGGAGGCTATTATGCTTGACATTACAGAAATCAGAAAATATTATGCTAATTAAATGAATACTCTGTAAACATGTGGGTTAAGCTATGATTTATGTTAAAAAAAAATCGATCAAAGACACTTTTAACAGCGAAATTCACCCAAATCACTAAAACTAAAGTGTTAAATTGTTATAAGTAACATTGCCAACTTAGTGCTGAACATAATTTTTAGTAATATGTCATGAGTTCATAAGTATTTGTGATTTTAATCCATACAAAAGGCTCTATTTATATAATAGGCGAAACATAGTATTATGAACTATGCTGAGTTATGAGACATTTATCGTCATGTTGCCTTTTTAAATATTTTTTTATTTTTTATGAGTTATAATCAAAGATGAGAAGTTCAAAAGAACAGCTAAGGGCTAAGCCTATTTAATAACCATTTAGTTGTAGGCCTACTGTCATTAGGCTATATTAATAATAGAAGGCACGACGACTGAATGAATAGGCTTTGTCCTTAGCTATACTAAAAGCATTTTAAATGTTATGACTAAAATAAGATTCCAGACATTGTAAAGTTAAAATAATCAAAGCCATTTAGTTTATAATAATTATGATTAGGCCTACAAATGAACAAGTAGGGGATAGGCTAGAATGCATCTCATATTATTAAAACATCGAAATAATGAGCTCCAAACTCAATGTTCGTCTCATCTCATCTGCAATGTCTCCAATTTGTAAGTCTACAGAGGGAATTTCCATCCATGACCAACATCGTATTTTATTTTGTATAGTCTGTTCAGGGGGTTTGGAGCTAGGTTAGGACATATAGGCTAGCGTAGCCTACCACACTAGGAATCATTTTCTTCGCAGACGTGAGCTAGCTAATTGCAAAAGCCCAATTCAACATGGCTAACAATGACCGAAACAGTGACTATTACATGTAACTTTGGCGAAGTTATCTAGCAACGTTCAATTAGTTATTGGCTAACTTATCTAGCTAGTGATTGGTTTCGCTAATAATAATTTGCTAAAAGTCAGACTGAAGCAAGCGAACGTTAATGGTAGGCTACACTACGCTGCAAACTGCTGCTTGCGCTGGTGCTTCGCTTCTCTGACAGCTCGCTTCTAGCACTCAACATGTTTGCTATCACTTCCTATCACCACAAAATCCTGGAGCGCATTATGGATTTGTATCAACCACCAACAACTTATATATCAAAATTTACCTTCGAACTTAAGAACGTAGTTTTAGCTATGATGGGAATACATATCTGAAAAAAATCTTGTCATAACATTTCACTTGCGTTTCAGTCAATATGAATTTTCTGCTTTCTCAACATACTTGTGAAAGTAGGGCTGGGTCTTGGCGAGGAGAAATCACTTAAATTCAGTCCAGATTTTAGCAGTACTGTTTGTGAAAGCCCTTTATGTGACCACACCAGATTTAGCGACTAGCGCTAAAAATTGATAACCCACGGGACCGAACATTCCTTGGGTCTGTCACGCTGTCGCTATGATCTATAACATTATGATTATTAATACATTTATTATACATTCATAAAATAATACAAAACTTAAAATATATATATATATATATATATACAAGTATATATACTTTACTGTCATATATTTGGTATATCTGTATATTTGGGAGTTCATTTTATATTTGTACTAATGTGTTATTTCGTAGAATTTTCCCTAGCGTCCACATTGTCGTCCACATTGTGGCACGTGACCTAACACCCTAGAATTACTCAAACCCATGTTTATGATGAAGAACAAATTCCATAATATAGCTGCGAGCAGCGATTCCCATGGACTGAGCAGCATAAGCAGCATTTGTCAAACACAGAGACTCCAAAATGGTGGAAAATTCAAGACAGGGTTGACCGAAAAAGCAAATATCTGTTTCTAATCAGGGCTTTTGTCATTGTTGCAAGTTTTTATCTCTATAGCGCCACCATGTGGTTTGATTGGGCTAAGCCTTTGGAACTGGAGTCTTGATCTAACTCAGTCTTGATCGAAATCTCAATCACCCCACCAAGTTTCAGAACTTTCTGTCAAACGATTTTGGAATTATATTATATTATATTATATATTTGTGATAAGCCACACCCAATGCAAATTCATTGGCTCGTCATTCGGCCATCTTTTAACATATTAAAATTCTGAATATAACTTTTATGATGCTTGGACTAAGGAGCGTGCATACCAAGTTTCATGTAAATTGGTTTACAAAAAAAAAGCCAAATCCAATATGGTGGACTTTATGGGTCCTTGAGGCAAATTTGTTTGTAATTCTGTCAAGTGCACTACAGTGCCAATCTGCGTCATAATTTTCAGGATCCAAGAGTTTGGCCATCCCAAAAAGCCTGCCAAGTTTGGTGATCCTAGGTTAAACCAAAGCCAAAGAGAGAGAGTTGCGACACTCTTTGATCTCGCCGCCACGCGATCACGTGGTTCATGTAGCTCTCAATAGTTCCAAACCAATCTGCGCTGTCAACCTATTTGAATGGTTTTCAGTGGAACAGACAGCAGCAGTGAATAAATTTACAGCAATTTTTTGTAAATATTAACGCATAATGTGCATTGTGTTCTATCATTTATATGTCTGCTACTTCATTATTATTATTTACATTTATTTGTATTATATTACTTTATATCACTAGGCGGCAATATTGTAAAGCAGAGCTAGCTAGAGATGGCTACGATACTAGCTATCCTACTATGGCAGCTACTGAGGACTATTGTTTTACTTTACATTTAATGTTAGCCTGTTGAAGTAAATGGTTAAACACTCCGGCGTTCTTTTATTCATCAGCCCACATTACAATTTACTACATTGACGACACTTATATTCAAGATATATAATAGCATTTCTGGGGAGTGGGAGACACAGCATTAGCGAGCTAATCAGTTTTTCTGTGTTTAATTTTGGAGGGAAGGGGGAGTGTTCCCATAATGTAGAAAACAGTTACGAAAAATATGAATGCATACATACTGTAAATGTATTCACTTACAGTATGTATGTATTAATATTTTTCTCGTGCTTCTATGGTCATAATTAATCACATCCTTATGTTATCTTATGTTGAGACATTCACATAAACATGCACACAGAGTGAATATGGAAATGCAGAGTAACAGCTCGAGGTATCGTAAGAATACGATGTACACTATAGATCAGATATAAACACTAGTAGACAGTAGAATATTCTACTGTCTATAGTGTTTATATTTGATCTATATTGTGTACATCGTATTCTCATCATACCTCGAGCCGTTACTCTGCATTTCCTAGCGTTTACATTTCATACTGTCCATACTAGTGTTCACACTGTATATTATCTCAGTGTATTCATACCACTCTGTTCATACTGTTCATTCTGGAAATACTGTTCATACTGTATATATCTTAGCACATTCATACTTAGCCTTACTGTTTATTCTATTTATATTATACATATGTACATTACACTGCACTTTACTGCTTCTTTTGCACTTCTGGTTAGATGCTAAACTGCATTTCGTTGTCTCAGTACTTGTGCAATGACAATAAAGTTGAATCTAATCTAAATTACACATTTAGCAGACGCTCTTATCCAGAGATTTTTTTTTGCATTTATATATTTTTTACATATTATCCATTCATACAGCTGGATATATACTGAAGCGATTCAGGTTAAGTACCTTGCTTAAGTGTACAATGGCTGTGTCCTACCTGGGAATCGAACCTGCAACCTTTCGGTTACAAGGCCAGTTCCTTAACCATTATACTACACTGCCGTCCAAAACGCCCAATCTAAATATCAATCATACCAGCAACTGATCAATTTAAGCCAAGAAAGAAGTTTGATCAATAGTACAGAATATACAAGGCAACCAATCACATTCAACAAAACATTTTATTATATAATATGACCAGGGAGAGGATAAAGGTCCAGTCTGTTCCCCCACCCATGGTCTTCCACTCCTGTTGTTGGTAGTGCTAGATCCGGGCCTTGCTGTCACGACTGCCGCTCACAAACCTCAGACTGGCCACAGCTACTTTTAGCATTTAGCTACCTGCAGTTATACTTTCTTTTTACTGTGATCAGCCACATCTATGCTGCTGATCTTATTTATTACCTGTCATTGATGCACTGCCTAACAAACAATGTTTGTAATGACTAAATTAACCAAGGAACAACCTTGCTAGATACAAACTAGCCATGTTATCTAGTTGAGCTAGCTACGATTCATTGTAATCATATGTATTAATACGGTCGAAACTGTTAGTGTTGCTAACTTTAACAATAAATCTAATAACCGAAGATAAACTTTGTATGCCAACGAACACCAATAACTGCAAGTAGTTTGAGGTAAATATAGGCCAAATAACATCAGGTTATGGTAGCTAGCGAAGTGTTGCTTACGTTAGCTAACTATATTTGGAATCTATCGACTATTATCTTAACTATCATTAACTAAAGCTGGCTACATAAAATACCACTATTGACTAAATTGACGAGGTCGCAAATGCGTTAAAATGTCAAAATATGCAGTCATTTCATCAACTTACCAGCGAGCGTGCCTCGGAAACACTGAAAATGAATGGGGTTCAACGCTGAAACGATACATTGTTTGGAACTATTGGTCGCCTCACGACACGCGTTACTTCCGCATTCTTCAATTACAACAGAAGTCTATGGGAGTGTCGCAACTCTCTCTATATGGCTCTGGGCCAAACCAGCTCACAGGAATTTTACGTAAAAGGGGAGAAAAAAGTTTTTTTTAAATGATGATAGCTACATGATAGCTACAGCATGTAACGTTACCGGGGCACCAGTACGCCCATTTCATCCGAACAAAATTGTTCAATTTCTTGGACAAATTCAGATCTTTAGGCCATTTGTTTGGGTGTGTCCAACAAGTTGTTACATTCAAGCACAAAACATATTTTATTCATTTTAGCTACCTTCAGTGACCACAGCAGCGACCAATAATACTTCACTTTCAATGCCAAAAAACATGGCATGAAAAAGAAAGAGGAACTGAGGTGTAGATATAAATAACAGAAAGATCAAATCAGGGTACTAGATAGTCCACACCACTCTTTGAGGGAATACAAAAGGAAATATGTCCATTCAACTAAACGTGATTGCCCCAAAACACCACAAAAAAAATACCTGTATAAATAAAAAATACAAACAACGAAAGATACGTCTTGTAATGTATACCTGAAAAGTGGCAAACTCTCTGTGCTGTATAGGTATAGGGCATGGCCCACCAAGCCGTAACTGCCAACCATATTAAAACTATTCATATCAAAATGAGGCCAAGTTACACACAACAACATTGCCTATCGCTATATTCCAAAGCAATGCTAATCAATCTTCCCTAAATTATTTAATGTTACTTGGCCTGTGTTTTTTCCATATTACCATTTAAAAAGAATGTGGTCATTGAAACTTGATGTGCCATAGTGGAAATAATCTGCAATGCAGATGTGTTAGAGACAGAAATGTAAAGAAATTAGTAGACTATAGGCTGTGTTTGAATAATTGCCACCATCCAGTGGTTTGGGTCTATGAAAAGCACAGCATGAATAAAATGCATTATTATTATTGGTGTTATTATGATTATTCATTTATTTATGCATTAGAAATATTTGTACTTGAACAAAAACTTGTGTGGTCCTAGAGAGCCGAGACATCCTTTTGTTCACAAAAACAGTTGGTTGCCAGATTCAGCTAGTCCAACGGTGGAATTTGATGTCAAGCGATCGCCCGGCTCCACCACCGGAGCCCTCATCCAGCAGTAACGTAAAACCCCGATACCAGTGACAAGAACCGGAGCAAGATGAGGGTCAACCTTAGTTCGGCATTTGATTGTTGGAGGCAGCTCAAAGAATCACAATGCTTGAGAAGCGGAGATGGCCACTTTTCTTCTCAACCGGTAGGCTAACAAGCAAACTATCAGGTGATCAGATCGATCCTATTATGTTAGCTATTATCGGAGTTGTTTAGCCGGGGTTCGGACCGTAATTTATTACAGCATGACCGAAAAGAGTAACGGTATTTCTAAGCCATTTTGCTTTTCTCATCATCTCACAGACATTAGCGTTAGTTGGCGTGCTACCCAGATAGCGGGCTCCCAGCGTATATATATATTCTGTCGGGCTGCTAACAGTTTGCACATTGGTTTACGAAAGGTCATCTAGCGTTGGTCCGACAGGGACCCGTTAGTGACCGGCAGAATCAGCTGGAGGGCTTCTAGCTGTTTTACAGCTCGTTTTACCAGTGGTGCAGTTCTGCAGGCATAAAAATGGCCGGATTGTAACACTTAGTTGTAAGACCCATTAGTGTGCTGGGCGCTAGCTTCGCTCCACTCGCAGACCACTGCCAACTCACCAGATGCAATCCTCCAGTTAATTTACTAACATTGCCCCGCTGACGCATCACTGGACGAAAAACAACTAGGTAGTGGTCCGATATCAGCATGCTATCTGGGTAACATGAGCAAAGTTACGTATATTATTAATTAATAATTCTTGGTTATAGCTTCATTGCATGCCATATAACCTCTTTGGTGAAGACATGTTTTGGAATCTATATCTAATCCACTACTACAATATCCAAAGAAATACTTATCCATTATGAATAAATACATCCATTGTGGGCTATAACCTACATTGCCCAAGATAGATAGATAGCTCTAATAATAAAGGTATTTACATTTTGCTAGCAGAGACAAGATGCATGTATTAGTAAGTACCAGTATATTCAGCTACAGCTGTTTTCTGATTAACCCTGAAGAGTTTATCTTGTTACATTTGACCAAAGTCCTGTACAGTAGACAATTCCAAACCGACCACCTATCGCACTTGGGGCTGAAATACATTGCTGTTCTTGTGTAAAAACACACACGCTTTTGTACGTTTTAAAAAAAACCTATTTAAATAGATTAGGCTACTTATGTTATGGTTATTATGTATATACTGTATGTGACTATTCTGAAATAAATGTATTCTGTCGCAAATTTCTGAATGATACAGCTTCTTCTTCAATTCAAACTTTAAACCATGGATGTGCAGGGAATATTTTTTGAGATATTTTTATTTAAATAAAACTAGTAGAATCCAGGTGGAAATTGCCTCTGGAGGGCCAAAGTAAATAGAGTAAACTACATTTTTTAAAAATGTATTTTAGTTTCAGTTAACTATAATAACCTTGGTTGGAACACATGCAGAATTTTTTCAAAAATAGGCACAGGCTTCGCAGCGATGGCACGCATGATTGGTCAAATGTCTCACCTTTCCCCCATTCAAAAATAGAGACATTTGTATCTCATTTAGAAAATCTCTAGGTGTAACAATGTGCACACATTGAATATGGATGTTATAAATTGTTTATTAATAAATCCCTTGTTACCTGACCATTTATCACTGTGCTCCTAAATGTCTTTGTGTGCTCCTAAACCTTTCCATTTAGGAGCACATGTGCTCCTTGTGAAAAAAGTTAGTGTAGAGCCCCACAATTATTAACACCCCTGGTAATGAGTAAAAAGGGTTATAAAAAATGTGCTTAATCTCGTGAATTAGCTTCATCTCACACTGGAAAAATCATTACAAAACCACGTGTGCCACACTTATTGGCATCCCTGCATTTCATACTTTGTACAACATCTAATGTTGGAGAATACAGAGCAAGGAATCTGAGACCATTCCTCTTTACAGAATCTCTCCAGATCATCCAGAGTCCTAGGTCCTCTCTTGTGCACTCCCTTCTTCAGCTCAGCCCACAGGTTTTCAATGGGGTTTAGGTCAGGGGACTGAGATGGCCATGGTAGAAGCTTGATTTTCTGTTCAGTTAACCATTTTTGTGTTGATTTGGACGTATGTTTTCTGGCAGAGGCAGCCAGATTCTGATAAAAAATGTTCTGGTATTTCATGGAGTTCATGATGCCATGTACCCGAACAAGGTTCCCAGGGCCTTTGGAGGAAAAACTGCTCTACAACATCACGGAACCACCTTGAGTGTCGGTTGCCGAAAAGCTCAATTTTCGTTTCATCTGACCATAGAACACGATTCCAGTAAAAGTTCCAATAGCGTTTAGCAAACTCCAGGCGCTTACGTTTGCATTTTGACAGGAAAGGCTTTTTTCTGGCATGCCTTCCAAATAATTTGTTGGCATGGAGGTGACGTCTAATGGTAGTTTTGGAGACTTGATGACCCCAAGATGCTACTTTCCTCTGTAATTCTCCAACAGTGATCCTTGAGAATTTTTTTGCCTCTCTTACCATCCTCCTCACTATGCGTGGGGGCAAAATAAACTTGGGTCCTCTTCCAGGCAAGTTTGTAACAGTTCCAGTTGCTTTTAACTTTTTAAGTATTGCCCTAATTGTAGATATGGGCATTTTCAGGTGAGTAGCTTTTTTTTATAGCCATTCCCGGACTTATGAAGCTCAACACATTTGATTTGTGTGTAAGGTAATATGGCCTTTGTGTCATTTCATATTTATACCCCAGTGAAACAGGAGGTCATGGATTACTGCTTGAAAGTTCCTAAACACTCTGATCAACTTTAAAAGTAAAATATAAATGGAAAAAATGCTTGTTACATTTTGTTCATAAGAATTTCTAGGGGTGCCAATAATTGTGGCACACGTGGTTTTGTTAAATTATAATTTCTTGATGATTGTTTTCCCAGAACAAATTTACTTCAATTAAAGGTTGAATTTTTCAAATATTTTCAGTGTGAGATTAAGCTAATTCACCAAAATTCATCTTTAACGCATCTTTACCAGGGGTGCCAATAATTGTGGAGGGCACTGTATTTAGAAGCTGGAACTTTCCTTAAAAGCCTGCGATCCATCTCGTTGGTCATTCATTTTACTTATTATTTATTGTTTAGGCCATTCACCCAGTCTATTGTTGCACATGCATTCAACTTTCCTTTGCTCTCTGGGTGATTGGCTTCAGTGTTTGTTGAAATACCGCTTAATCTTTCTCGCATTTCACTAAAGTAGCCGGGACACGCACAACTATATTACTTGAAAATGGCCTAAAGTAAAGTCGGAAGAACGTTGACAATTATATTTTCAATTATACTATTAGGCTATTAATTAAAACCAATTCTCATTCATATGTATCAGTGGGATTTTCCCACTTTATTGCAGACATATATACGGGATTCATAAAATATATCCGCAATTCCACGCCAGATTTCCAGCCCTGCTACAACAATAAAGTCTCCCGAGTAATTATTGCGTTTGTGTGGTCTATCACCCGTCATTACAAGGCTTTGTTGAATACTCAAATCTGATTGGTCAATGAGCGGTCATTATTTCTATACAATGATACCCGGAAGATCATTGAAATTACACCGAGCTGTAGCAAAATGTACATAAAAATGTTGTGAGCTCACATTAGTTTGTTTGTTACAAGACCCTGCTTAGGCTTTGTTGCTATGGAAGCAGCTCTAAACAGAATCAAACTTTTTTTTGCTATTTTACTATTTTACAGGGTTTGTATGGTAATGAAATTTGAAAAATTCTTCCCAGGCCTGGAAACGTGTTGGAAAAAAATTTAATACAAAAAGTTTTGGAAAAGTCATTGAAATTAGTTTGACAAATCTTTTCATGTCATTCATTTAGCCGACACTCAGTTTTTATTTATATGCGTTAAAAAAATTTTTTACAATGAGTTTCATGCCATGTTACAAATATAAGCAGACGTACATTTAAAAAGCTTTGTGTTAATTTCAGAAAACGCAAAAATGCCGCAAACAAAATATTTAGGCCAGTTGAATTAAATGAAAAATACTTTATTGGCATGTTCTGTTTGAATAACAATAATGCCAAAGTAAACAATTATAATATCTATCAATAAATGTTAGTCATTAGCCCAGCATCGGAAATATACTACGGGACAAAAGGCAGAAATGCCCCCAAATAAATCCATTTTGCCCCAGAAAATATATTAAAGGGCAGGGGCAAAAAATGTCCCTAAAATATTTCTTCTAAGATTAAAATTTATATGCATTCTTGTCACTATCTCTCTATCAGAGAGGGTGTTTTCTACTGCTGGTGATACCATCAGCAGGAGCATCTGACAAGGCAGACATGCATATCTTTCTTCAGAAAAACTGCTGATAGCCAAGTCAAACCACACAGTTTTAATTAGGGTGGCAGGGTTGTTTTTGTATATGCCCCATTGTCCATGGTTGCATTCATATTTTTCATAAGTATGGGTTCTATGACTCATGACTATGATTTGTGGATTTTTATTTATTTTATTGCCTGAATATTATTTATGATTTCTTAATTGTTGAAAACAATTTGTTGTAAATGTATTGCTGCTGGTTATATTATTTATGTATATACTATGTTCATATTAATGCTCAGCAATAAAAGTTCTGTTTATAAGAATTTATTGTCACCTTTCCACCAAATAATAGAAAAGTATTGATAGTGGTATCGAAAAAGGCCCGAATCGTTAAGCAGTCTCGAACATGGTATCAAGAATCGATAAAAATTAACAATCCCCATCCCTACTCCTAACTAGTTGACTGATGTTCAAATGTCACTGCTAACACTAGTTAGCACAAAACTAATATAAACTTTATATCACTCTGCATTCGTGACATGATAAAAACAAAATGTACACCTGACGTTGTCATTGGACAATAAGCCACACAAGCATATTTCTCAGCAATCTCTGCAAATACGCACCATGCCAGTACTGCAGGTGGAGCTCTTCGTTGAGAGGCTTCTACAGCCGCAAATATAAAATCAGCACTGTATCAACACCTGCTAAATTCGTTTGGTGGTCAAAATGAATAAAAGAAACGTGGATTTCAAAAACAAAGTTTTCCAGAACAAGCGGGAAAATGATTATATCTTCATAGAATCTAATGGCGACAATGCCATAAACGACAATGTCTGGTGTGTTTACAGGTCGCGTCTGTAATAAAAGAATACAACTTGAACAGACACTACAGCTACCTCAGTGACAAATACACGGGCGGAAGGGCAGATAGGCTTAAAAAGTGAAGTTCAGATAAAATAGGATCAGTGGCGGCGCCAGCATTGGGCCTGATGGGCCTGGGCCCGCCCACTTTTATGACGGCCCATCCAAAAAGAAAATCTATCATAAAAAAATATATAATTTTTTCTATGTCCGTAATTCGGAGTACTACGCGGCTCGTTATCATGCCACGTTATGAGATAAAGGCAATATACTTGTTGACCTATTAAAAAAAACTATAGCATCCATTGACTGAGCCAATCACAGCAGATAAGAACCCCCTGCTGCACGCATTAGCCTACTCCAGTAGTACAGTCACAGTGTGTTTTGCAAACCTGCATGATGTAAATATCAAACCTCTAGCTGGGCCCATGTCATGATTAGGGCTGCAACTAATGCGACTATTTTGGTAATCGATTAATCTATCGATTATTGAAACGAATAATCGACTATTTGGATTATGAAACGCATAATTACTCAATGGCTCTTATTTAGCTATTAGCATTTGAATGGATCTCTATGGGAATTGGGGAGTGGGACTAGATTTAGCTGTAAATTACAATGGAACAGTATGGAACACATAGTTGGCTAAAATGGCTCTAAGTCATCAAGGGTCTGAGGTATCAAACAAGCCTCAAACCATCACTCTGCCGCCAGACATGCAGTAGATATGGATGGATAACTTGAAAGGTTTCTTCTCCTGATTAATTTTTCCATAGAGTTCAATAGAAAAATTTGTCAGGAGAAACAACCCTTAAAGTGATCCATCCATATCTACTGCATATCTCTTGTGATATCCAGTGATGGTTTGAGGCTTGTTTAATACCTCAGACCCTTGAAGACTTACAGCCATTTCGCCAACCACGTATTCCATACTGTTCCAGCATAATTTACAGCTAAATCTAGTCCCACCCTCCAATTCCCAGAGATCCATTCAAATGCAGAGACGTTATAGTATCACTTGTAAGAGTACCAGAAAATAAGATAGTCTTTTGATGTTGTTAGGTCACAGACATCAGGAAGTCATGGCAAGCAAAGGATATGCGACCAGATATAAAAAATAATTACTTTATTCTATATATAAATGCAGGGGTGCCAATAATTGTGGCACACGTGGTTTTGTTAAAAATAATTATTTCTTGATGAGGGATTTTTTTCTCTCATAATAAATTAACTTCAATTGGTTGAATCTTTCAAAATTTTTTAGTGTGAGATTAAGCTAACGCTGTCGAGCCGTTTTATGGTGCCACAAACTTATTCGATCTGACCCTGCAACACATGCGCTCAGCACTGACGCCGCTGGCCAGGGGTGCATTTTAGAAATAACTAGTTTGTATTAAAATTATTGGATATACTGTAGCTCGATAAAAGTATGGATTACAGGCGAATCGTTTACACGTCCATGCTGCACCGCCGTTGTGGCTACTCGCTAAGATACTGCGTCTGACTACGGGCGGAATTTTGCTGAGCCTGCTAGGAAAACGCAGCTTAACCCAGCTGCACTCAATTCTCTCAAAATTAATAACAGCTAGGAGCATTAAATTACCATTCAGGTTTCTGAAATAGGAACAGTTCTGCCAAGTTGTCCAAGTTATTAATTCTTCGGTTGAAGTTTTTGAAACATAGCCTACCTATAAAATAGCCTACCTATAAAATATCTTCACATCCTTAAATAAAAATTGTGACCATCATTTCACGTCATTTAAATTTGACTTCTTTCCACTTGGAAGTTCAACATAACCGCTGCATTAGTAATAATGCATTTACTTCTTGACGCACAAAACGGAGAATACGAGAACAGTGAATAGGCTTGTTTGCTCGAACATGCAGGACGGCAGTTGGGTAGGCTAATTGCACTAAATTGTCGGCAGGTGGGTTTCTCTGCACTCAGGCTTGGGGTGAAGACCAGACGGAGCTGGGCTTTTGCAGCCTACACATGTAACGTTACTATGTCAACTAATTGTTTTCATTAGCAACTCCAATTATATAATTTATAAATTTTTTCCTCTCAATTGGATAATTACTATTTAAAAATGTATAACAGCTAGGAGTATTAACTTCCCATTCAGGCATCTGAAATAGGAACAGTTCTGCCAAGTTGTCCAAGTTATTAATTCTGCGGTTGAAGTTTTTGAAACATATTACACAATCAAGTCTCTCTCACATTACCCTACTCTATAGGCTTACAAAAGCACAGATGCCTACAATCACCTGGAGTCAGGATGGGTTTATAATCCCAAACTGCACCATCTGGACTCCAAAAACATGTGCCTCGTCATCTGCGCCGTGTTTACACGTGATAGAAACCTATGAATACGGTCGAAGCAGTCTTCATTCAATTGAGTGCCTAACATTAGTTATACGATGAGATGGAAGCCAGCATAAATACGTCCTGGACACTTGCTAAATTGAAAAATATTACACACATTAACACCAAACATCTTAGCTAGCTCAGTTTTGAGGTAACTAAGATATTAGAAGTCAAACAAGTGCCCTTCGTCATCCATTTTAGCTTCTGTAATTACAAATTGATGTTGATTTCTTTTGCAATATTGAATATTCTGCCCCAGCATTGCGTGTGCACCTCGTTGCTGAAAAACGGGTCTATTACCACCATTCACCATTTTCTGTTGCAAAAACAAACTTGCGAAATTCGTCACAATTATGTTTTAACGTTTATTCATTTATCTAAAATTTATGTTCGGCTAATTTGATTAGCTAGCTAGCATACCAGCTTGCCAGTGAGCTCGGTAGGCAAACCACGGTTAGCAGACGCACAAGCATCACAGCACATGGACGAACATAGCAGGGTAACGCTATGATTGCAATCAACTATATTGATGGTGAATCAATCACAGATAAGCACAGATGTTATTCTCACTCAACTCAGGGTGTGGCTTCCGCACGGGCTTAATTACATGTTGGCCCGCTTTCTGATTAGTTGATCAAAAAAACTTGGTCAACCAAAATTTTAATTGGTCATATCGTCGCAGTGTGAGTAGAACTACTAATTCCGGATGCGCGCCTTGAAAGGAACAATTGGTGTCTATTAATTAAGAAATAGATCAGTTGTATAGAACGTATGCGAGCATTTTGAGCATCTAAAGGACATATGAGAAAACTGCGACATAATGTGCATAAGGTTCGCTGGTCACAAGTAGGCTAAAACCCACTTTTACGTTGCTAATATAGATTATAGGCTAATTAATCTTTCGTTGTTGATATTTCTTTTGCTGTGTTTTTTATTTGTTTGTTTATATCATTTATAGCCTATTTATTTGCATTAAAAATTAAAGATAAATAAAAAAGATTATTATTTTTTCCATCTTGATAACCGTGAAGTTGTTAAATTAGCTACATTGTTTTTGCTATTTTGTATCACCAGACAAAAGGCTGCTTTTTTATATAGTTATTCACTATTTTTTAATTGTGTGTTGTTATAAAAAGAGGAAATAAAAATATCTCAATGTCTCATTGCTTGTTGTGCCGACACATTTATTTACCGTTTTGTCGATACCGTTAATAGCCTATACAGTGCGGGCCATCAGCAAACTGATGCCGTTAAAAGGCAACGCAGGCCAGCAAATCGCAGCCTGTCCTTGGAGCTAATTAATATTTCAAATTCTCACACTAAAATGAGGAGGTCCACAGAAGTCCAAGAGAAATGCCTCAGTCATGTCCTTGTTCTTAATCAGAGTACGGTGCACAATCACAGCAGATTTTATACCAGTGCAAATCTTGTTTCCAGAAAATTAAGAGCATAAATATATGTGGGACATTTCAGAGGCTGTGTAGTCAATGGAAGGGGTATGGGTTCCCAACGGATGTCTGGGCGGGTCTTACCTGTTGTCATAAATGTCCTGTTCTTTCAGGTATGCTTGCATTAGATCCTCTTGCTTCTTCTTCTCGTACGTCAACTTCTGCTCTGCAATCCATACCTATACAGCAAACCCCAGGTCCCCAAACATAATTTAGGTTAAACATGGCCATTTGAGAGTCTAAAAGTTTAAAACTCATTATATAAATTAACATGTGCAAGTTACTTAAAATCATTTATTGGGATGGCAGGAATGCCATCCACCAAGTCACGGCTTGGCTGGGCATGCCCTATACCAGGGGTAGGCAACCCTGGTCCTAGAGACCCGCAGAGTCTGCTGGTTTTTGTTTTCACCTTAAACACAGCAACTAATTAGACCAAAGAAACCAGGTGAGGTGAGTTAACTGTGTAATCAACTGCTTTAATTGATCAATTAAGTGGTGAGTAACAACAAAAACCAGCAGACCCTGCGGCTCTCTAGGACCAGGGTTGCCTACCCCTGCCCTATACCTATACAGCACAGAGAGTTTCTCACTTTTCATGGTTTTCTACAGAAATAACCACAATGACCACCGACCACCTTAAAAACATTAACTTATATACGTTCTGACCTCATGTAACCACACAGCATTCAGATACAACTTCACACATCCACACAATAAAGCCCCAAACTTGGGTTATTTTGCCGGTTTCTTCTTCTTATTTTTCCTGCAGAATTTGTCATCAAAATTACCCATACTCTCAAACAATAATTCTCCCCATTAGATAGGACGGCAGTGTAGTATAATGGTTAAGGAACTAGCCTTGTAACCGAAAGGTTGCAGGTTCGATTCCCAGAGAGGAGACTGCCGTTGTACCCTTGAGCAAGGTACTTAAGCTGAATTGCTTCAGTATATATCCAGCTGTAGAAATTAATGTTGTGATGTGATATAAAAAATAAAAAAAAGTTGTGTAAGTCGCTGTGGATAAGAGCGTCTGCTAAATGCCTGTAATGTAATAATGACATCTCGTCAGCCAATGACAACGCTTCTTGCCATACTATTCTGACTAGTCAGAGTATCGCAGTATCAGTATCCAGTACCAAGAAGCTTTGGTGTAGTGGTAAGTACAAAAGTGTAATTTCATTTTTGACTAAAGCAGTGTGCACATGAAAATTGCAGTACAACATCAGTAATGATGAACCACTGTTATTAGTAGTAGTGATATTTCTGGATGGCAAATCATTTACTTGTAGATGTAGTCGTGTAATAGAAAAACAACAGACCCAACTGTCATGACATGCACGCTGCTTGTTCTGAGTAATTGACTCATTCATTGAAAGGGGCGTGTTCAAAATAATAGCAGTGTGGAGTTTAATTAGAGAATTCATTCATCTGTGAAAAAACAGGTGTCATTAATTGTCCTTGATTAAGGAAGAAAGGAAGCAAATGTTTCACACTGTTATAAAATATATTTCCTTCTGAATTGCAAAGTAAAATGGGCCGTTCCAAACGTTGTTCGGAGGAACAGCGTAATTTGATTAAAAAGTTGATTGGAGAGGGGAAAACATATAAAGAAGTGCAGCAAATCATAGGATGATCAGCTCAAAAAATCTCAAATGCTTTAAAATGGCAACAAAAACCCGAAACACACGGAAGAAAACGAGCAACTACTGTTAAAACGGATCGAAGAATAGTCAGAATGGCAAAGATTCAGCCAATCATCACCTCCAGAAAGATCAAAGATGATCTAAAATTACCTGTAAGTGCTGTTACAGTCAGAAGATGTTTCATCGAAAGCTAAGCTATCAGCAAGAAGCCCCCGTAAAGCACCATTGTTGAAAAAATGGCATGTGCAGAATCGGTTAAAATTTGCAAACACATCGATTGGCACAAAGAGAAATGGCGTAACATTCTGTGGACTGATGAGAGTAAAATTGTTCTTTTCGGGTCTAGTGGTAGTTGACAGCACGTCAGACGACCCCTGGGTACTGAATTCAAGCCACAGTACACTGTGAAGACAGTGAAGCATGGTGGTGCAAAAATCATGGTATGGGGATGTTTTTCATACTACGGTGTTGGGCCTATTTATCGTATACCAGGGATCATAGATCAGTTTGAATACATTAAAATACTTGACGAGATTATGTTCCGTATTCCGAAGAGAAAATGCCCCTGAAATGGGCAACGACCCCAAACACACGAGTAAGCAAGCAACATCTTGGTTCCAGACAAAAAGGATTGAGGTAATGGAGTGGCCAGCTCAATCCCCCGACCTCAACCCCATTGAAAACCACTCCCCGGTGTCTCAAAACTGTCTATGGGAAACTCCCCCATACACGCCCACAAAATAAAAAAGACGTGAATTTGAACTTCACCAATTTGCGCCATAACCTCTTCACCCATCAGTAAGTTCACTGGTTTACACAGAGCATGATTGATTATCTATTATTGCAAGCTAACTTTACTGAATGTATTGTTAGGTTGCAAACCTTTGATAAAAGTTAGCAACATTTTAAAACATTGACTGTTTCGATAACTAACTTGTAACCTAACAAGGGTAACGAGTTAGGCTAACGTTAGCCAGCTATTGATAGCTGAGCACTTTCTATGTTATATGAAAAACAATTTGATAACTGACCTTTGATAATGTGATAACTGTTGCCCCTCGGGGACAATAAAGATCTACGACCAATAGTTTTTCTACTAATAAACTGTTCTACAGGACTTCCGGTTTGGTGAGCATGTGAGAGCGACGTAGTCTCCGTCTCCTGTAACTCAACTTTTAAAAAACCCGTATTTTTCTTATACCCTCAACGACCCAAGTAAGAACTGACGTCTTACAAACTCAGTATAACATCGTGTCACCAGGAATAATGTCGAAAACAGCGAAACAGTCAAAGAAGAGCGAGAATGAAGCTCCGAGTGACGGTGCTAGCTTAACTAGCATCAAAGACTTGCTGGAACAACACAGAGCTAGCATGGCAACGGATCTTAAAAACTCCTTCGCTGCCTTGGAGTCAAGACTGGAAAAAATGCAGAGCACGGTGTTAGATCACAGACAACGTATCATCTCACTGGAAACCAGTGCCGAGTCAGATGATCAGCGTATTCGTACCTTGGAGACGAGGTTGGAGGCTTTAGCCGATAGCAACAACAAGCTATTAGCGAAGACGTCGGACCTCGAAAGCCGGAGCCGCCGGAATAATATCAGAATCATTGGCCTTCCAGAATCAATCGAGGGGCCCACACCCACCATGTTTTTCTCGAAGCTGTTAGTTGAACTACTGGGGGAGGAGATCTTAGAATCCCCTCCCGAGCTTGACCGAGCGCACAGGGTGCTAACTGCCAAGCCACAGCCTGGATCGAGACCGCGGCCTGTTATTATCCGTGTGCACCGCTACCAGATTAAGGACCTAATCGTACGAGAGGCCCGCAAAAGAAGGGGGAAACTTCAATATCAAGGAGCCCCTGTCCAGATCTTCGAAGACTACGCTCCGGATGTGGTTGAAGAACGCGCAAAATACCGGGCGGTGATGGCAGAACTGTACAACCTCTCTCTCAGGCCCGCACTACTCTTCCCGGCTCGCCTTCAGGTAACACTCAGCAGCGGGACAAAGAAGAGGTTCTCCTCCCCAGAGGAGGCCGCGGCGTTTGCTTCAAGCTACAAGCAGTCCCCGAAGCCTAACTAGCTTAGCCGGCTAGGCTAGGCACACTCAACACCAAGGCAGCTCCGGTAAGACGTAAGGTCACCATTAGGTATAATTTTGACCATAATGGGTCAAGCGTATATGGTCTTTATTAAATCCTAACCGTTGTATAATAAAAACAATGTGACTGAAAACTCTTTGTTTTGGACTACTGGTAGCTGCTCATTACGTTAGCCATTGGCTGTCGCGCTAGCTGTGCCTCTGCCTTGTACACCTAAGGGCTAGACTGTCTCATCCAAAGACACTTTTCTGCAGCAAACGGATTTAATTTTGCACTCGGACAATTTGTTTGGTTTTGTTTATTCAGTTATGTCCCATCCTGGGACACTTTTCTGCAGAGAACTGAGTTGGTTTTGCACTCAAACATTTAAATTTATTTTTTCATTTATGTCTCATCCAAAGACACTTTTCTGCTGCAAACTGAGTTGATTTTGCACTCGGACAAATTATCTTGTTTATTCATTTGTTGATTTATGTCTCATCCAAAGGCACTTTTCTGCAGCGAACTGTTAATTTTGCATTTGGACAATTTATTTCATTTATTAATTTGCTGTTTTATTTTCTTGCTGTTCTTGCAGAGATTTGCAGCTTGTTTCTTTTTGTTTTTTGTTGTTTTGTATGGGACAACTAAATGTGCAGGGATTTGTTGTATTATTGCCTTATCCTTTCCTTTATATTTCTTGAAGCTGCAATTTTTGCATCTTCATTTGGATGAAGAGATGCACAGTAATTGCAGGTTTTGACTGGTGTTGAGTCTGACCAAGCACAGGACTTGGTTTGTTTTGACCTGTTCTGAAGTTTAATACTGTAGTGGTAAATAATTATACTGAACACTTTTCTTGGGTCATAGTTTACTATGTAATATTTCACATAATATCTTTTATATATTTTTATATATTTTTCACCTCATGTTGGAAGGGTACACTGAATATTTTGTTAAAATTAACGGGTTATGTAGAGCATAGCATGACACTTCTCGAGTTATGGGTTCTGAGATGAATCTTTGAGGTAAGATGCTTAAGAAAGGGAAGTATGAACAAGTTAGTTACGACGTTGCTAGGGGCTGGGAGGGATATGAGAGGGGACAAGGACAGGTAACCAGGTTTCCTCTCAGATGGGGTGGGGGGTTTGGGGAATGGGCTGGTAAAGAGACCTGTTTTGTTTTGACAAGGTGCACTGTTTTATGGTGTGTTTGTTTGTGTAAGTTTCTGTTATCATTTGTGATGATCTCACTCTTCTTTTGCTGCCTGCGTCTTAGAATCGACCTGATACCCTTTCTACCACCCGCTGTAACATGATTGGCTCATTAGATGGAGGGACTACCGGTGGGCAAGTGGTAAGGTTTACTTCTTTAAACACAGGGGGATTGAATGCCGCATTAAAACGAACAAAGATAATGACTTATATTAAGAATCTAAACGCCGACGTGATACTTCTTCAGGAGACGCACCTGCTGAGAGCTGAGCATGGAAAGGACAAATATTTCATTCTCAATTTAATTGTAAAACAAGAGGTACAGCCATATTAATCAGGAAAAACGTTCAATTTACCTCCAGTAATATTATCACGGATCCAGAGGTTCGTTATACAATTATCTCCGGTATATTATACCAGAAGCCTGTAGTCTTAGCATCAATCTACGCCCCTAATTGGGATGACCACAGCTTCTTTAATTCAGTATTATCTTTAATTCCCAATCTAGACTCCCATACTTTGATTCTGGGTGGGGATTTGAATTGTGTCATCGACCCAGTCCTTGACAGATCGAGCTCCCGAATTATCCCACCCTCAAAGATGTCACAAACTTTGTCCGCCTTCATGGACCAGTTTGGCTACATTGATCCCTGGAGATTCACGTACCCATCCTCCCGTCAATATTCCTTTTTCTCGCATGCCCATCGTTCTTTTTCTCGTATTGATTATTTCCTAATGGATAAAAACCTTATCTCCTCACTCACTTCTGTACAATATTTACCCATAACAGTCTCGGATCACTCAGCCCTATTATTGGATCTCCGTTTTGACCTAAAGCCCAAACATTTTAGGTTTTGGCGTCTCGACCCTCTCTTGCTTAGAGAAGAAAAATTCTGCAATCATATTTCTGACTCAATCACAGTCTTTTGCGACATCAACAAAACTGATCAGACCTCCCCATCATTGTTATGGGATACTCTGAAGGCTTTTCTCAGAGGCAAGATAATTTCATATGCTTCCCATGCTAATAAACAACGCAGAATGCGTAAGGAAGAACTAGAGAAACTAATTGCAGACTTGGATAGATCGCTAGCAGTAACAAATACTCCAGATTTGTATAAAGAGAGACTTAGACTTAAGACAGAACTTGACTTACTTCTTTCAACTGAAGCTGAACGACTACTTCTCCGTTCCTATGGATCGCTATATGAACACGGCGACAAGGCTGGGCGCCTCCTTGCCCACCAGCTAAAAGCCAGACAAGCATCCAACCAAATTATTCAGATTAGAGATGAATCAGGCACGGTAGTGACCGACCCAATTAAAATTAATACCTCATCCAATTTATTTTATCGTCAACTGTACAAATCTGAAGCCCCCGGCGATGAAACCCAAATGGACGCCTTCTTTCAAAAGCTAGACTTGCCAAAGGTTTCACCCAATGACAATCAGACGCTGGATGCTCCTTTAACACTCTTAGAGATAAAAGAAGCAATAAGCTCAATGAATAGTGGCAAATCACCGGGCCCTGACGGGTACCCCGTTGAGTTTTATAAGCGGTTCTCTAACCAACTGACCCCACTACTTCTGGAGATGTTTAACTATTCATACAGTCAAGGCTCTCTACCAGCCACCTTAATGCAAGCCTCTGTTTCTCTCATCCATAAGAAAGATAAGGACCCTCTAAACTGTGCATCATACAGGCCAATTTCCCTCCTATCTGTAGATGTGAAAATACTTGCGAAAATTCTAGCACGTCGTCTGGGGCCCATTATGCCTTTAATCATCTCTGAGGACCAAACGGGGTTCATTGGTGGGAGGCACTCTTTTTCCAATGTCAGAAGGCTTCTCGGCGTCATTCATACTTCATCCTCCTCTACAGTTCCGGAGGCGGTTATATCACTTGACGCCGAGAAGGCCTTCGACAGAGTGGAATGGCCCTACCTCTTCTCCTCCTTGCAGCGATTTGGGTTTAGCACAGGCTTTATTTCCTGGATCAAATTATTGTACTCCTCTCCCCAGGCGTCAGTATGTACGAACACACAGCGCTCCGATCCTTTCCCCCTCTTCCGCGGCACACGCCAAGGGTGCCCCCTTTCTCCACTTTTATTCGCGCTTGCCATTGAGCCGTTGTCCATAGCATTGAAATCAGAAGAGGGATTTAAAGGAATAAGGAGACATGGAGAGGAGCATCGGGTGTCATTGTACGCCGATGACCTACTCCTGTATGTAAGAGACCCCCTGTTGAGCCTCCCACCTATTCTATCGATCCTGGACTCTTTCAGTGTATTCTCAGGATATAAATTGAATATCTCCAAAAGTGAGTGCTTCCCAATAAATCAATCGGCAACAGAAATTCCAACTCACCTCATACCATTTAAGACCACTGTGGAGGGCATAAAATACCTAGGAATAATGGTCACACGATCTATGCGCACACTGAAAGAACGAAACTTCTTGGTACTGACGGCAGCAGTCAAACAAGATCTTCAAAAATGGAACCGTTTACCACTGTCTCTTGCGGGTAGAGTGCAAACAGTGAAAATGAATATTTTACAAGGTACCTTTACCTCTTCCAATGCCTACCAATCTACCTCCCTCGGTCATTTTTCAATCTTATCAATAGCATCATATCCACATTCATTTGGGCAGGTAAACGGGCCAGAGCAAATAAATTCTTGCTCCAGAGAAGCAGATCATTGGGAGGCCTGGGTTTGCCCAACCTCCTTGGGTACTATTGGGCGGCTAACGCACAAAAGATTTTGCTCTGGTTCACCTCTCCGCAACATAGCTGGTGCCAGTTAGAAGCTAACTCATGCTCCACATCCCTCCAGGCATTAGTATGTAGCACCCTCCCCCTTTCTCTCGCAAATTTCACATCTAACCCCTTAGTAACTAATACATTAAAAATTTGGACTCAAATCAGGAAACGGTTTGGATGGCTATCCCTTCCCCGAACTACACCTCTTTGTAACAACCACTTATTTGTGCCAGCCAGGATTGACTCACGCTTTGCAACTATGGGAAATAAAGGCCTGAGATGCTTGGGTGACTTATACATAGACGGAGTGTTCGCCGGTTTCGACCAACTATGTTCGGCTTTCAGGCTAGATAATACACTTTTTTCGCTTCTTCCAACTTCGTGATTTTGCACGAACCCACTCTCCGCAGATCCCCCAAGCCCCTCTCCTCAGCGGTATAGACTTAGTACTGAAGGCTAAATCTTTGCCTAAAGGCCATGTCTCATTTCTCTATAATCTCTTATCACCAACAAATGATTCATCTGTAAACAAGAGCAGGAACGATTGGGAATCTGAACTCCAGATGAACATTTCTGATGCGCTCTGGAAAAAAAGCATTGGAAGCTGTTAACTCCTCCTCGAGCTGTGCCAGACTTTCTGTTATCCAATTTAAAGTACTTTTTAGACTGCACTATAGCAGAGACAAACTTTTCTAACTTTATCCAGACAAGACTACTGAAGCTTGTGACAGATGCTCTCAGACACCCTGCAATCTGGCACACATGTTCTGGACGTGCTCCAAATTGTCTAACTATTGGCAATCTTTTTTTAAGTCTATCTCTGACATACTGGGTATATCTGTTAGCCCTTCGCCGCAGATAGCTATATTTGGTGGGCCTCCTGATGAACTTGTAACCACAGCTTTGCAGGAAAATATTATAGCTTTTGCGTCCTTGATTGCGCGCAGAAAGATTCTTCTTTTATGGAAATCCTCCCAGCCACCTTCCTTTAAATCCTGGCTGCATGATTTATTATTTTTACTGAAATTGGAGAAAATCAAATTTAGCCTTAGAGGCCGTCCCGAGAAGTTTTACTCGCACTGGAAACTGCTACTGGATAATGTCGATAAACTTCCTGCTACTGAAATGTCCCCCTGACTCTATTCGCCCGGTCCACCGACCCCCCCCCCCCCCTTTCGATATAACTCCATACACTCAGGCTAGTCCAGGAACAATGGGCTGATCTGTTGAACAGGCAGACGCAGGCAGCAAACAATCTATGTTACTCTATGTTGTTACATCTGTTTTTTGTTTTTGTTTTTCTCTGTGTTATCTTACATCATTCTGTGCATATTAACCTGTTGATATAATGATGTAAGGGTCTCTGGGATGGGTGTGGGTTATTCAAAAAATGAAAATGTGACTCTCTGGTTGTATTGTTTACTGCAACTGTGATTCAATAAAAATATATATATAAAAAAAATTAACTGTTCTACATAGTTTTTCCATTTTCTCACTCATCTTGCTTGAAATCACAGCTGTAGCTAGCTAGCTCTTGCACATTAGCTAGCTAGATATGACAGGACCGACAGCAGTAATCTAGCTAGCTACGAGCATAACTAGCTAAATCAAAGCAGTTGATCTTCGCCATCATGCCATGATGAAATTATTTCGGTCCTAATACCCGCAAAATAGCTAGATAGCTAGCTAGTCTAGCTAACTGAACCAATCCTTCCCAGCACGCTATCGATAGCATGGCCGACTGCAGTGGACTTTTCCTCAGTGTCGCGGGAGACGCAAAAAAAGTGCTTTCATCATACTTTTTTCAAAATTACGCAAATTCGGGGATATCGCCTGTTAGGTAGCATGTACCTTTAAAATGTTTGGAGGTTAAAAGCTGGTCTGACATCTCACATTGCTTATATTAAAGACTTTGTAAACACCTATACACTTCCTGGTAAATGCAGTCTCGAGGTAACTATGGTAACTATCTGACTGACAGTTCTCATTGATACGCCTACAAAACGAGGTGAACTTGTAGAATGGGAAATTTGGGCATATAAAAAAGTTTTATAGTACTTAAAAATGACTGAATAACAACATTGATGGACACATTCACTTTGATGTTACCTAAAGATATGTAACATTCATGTGTCACATTCAACCACGTTACCCCTTTAAGAAAACCCGCAGGATTGATACTGCAGTGCGATAAAATAAGAGGGTGCTATTAATAATCCAAAGCACTTAGAACCCTCGTCTTGCTAAAGCCACAGACTGTAAAATGCATAAAATTCACCGTTTACACAAGAAAATCATGTTCAGTGTTAAGTTCCTGCTTTGTGTTTGCTTGGCTTTGGGCTGCTGGGTTTGTCTGTGTTTCCCCTGCAGATGGAGATGCTGACGTCATGGTCCTACGTGGAGATCCTGGGAGCTGCGCTAGAGAGAAGAAGCACGCTGTTGCCTGGCAACCATCTTCAGGCTACATGAATATGTGGACGTCGCAATGTTTGATAAGATGCTGAAGCTGGGGACGCCGAGGACCGTCACGGAGCAGCGGGAGAGATCTAGCTTGTGGTTTGTAGTTTTCTATATAGCTTGGTGGGTCCCACCTGTAGTAATAGCTTTGTGTGTCATTTTGTCACTTTGAGTTGCGCTACTTTTGGCATTTTGTAGCGTTTGTATTGCCACTTACCACATACTCGTAAATTACCAGTAAGTGTAGTGATTTCGTTTTTTTTCGTTGCCCTGGGCAGCGGATTTAATAACATTGGTAGAACTATTCTCTTTACTTTTAAACTCAGCATTTAAGCGTTGATACGTTATGATGGAGTTCAATTTAGAAAGCTTTATTGATGACCCAACACTCGACCAGCTGGACAGCTGTCGAAAAGCTGAACTTCTATTGATAGCGGAATATTTTAAAATAGATGTGTCCCGCTCTGAGGCGGCACGTGTCGTTAAAGCCAAGGTAACGGAGGGGTTGCAAGAAAAGCAGGTTCTGATTGAGGGTGCGGATCCAGGGGAATCAGCCCTTATTAAGACAGAGAGCCCCGATACTACGGCTCAGACTAGGCAGTTAGAGCTGGAGATGAGACGTTTAACGCTGAGAGAGAAAGAGTTGGAGATGGATACGAACTTGGCGAAGGTGCGCCTAAGGGAGTTAGAGGTGGAGGCTATGCGGGCTGTTAGCAGAGTGCAACCGATTTTGATGTCAGCAAATACATTAAAATGGTTCCCCCCTTTCGTGAGGCTGATGTTGACAAATACTTCTCAATGTTTGAATGGGTTGCCATCACGCTTAAGTGGCCCTGGGATGCCTGGCCGCTGTTGCTACAGTGCGTGCTGGTGGGTAAGGCCCAAAGTGCTTATTCATCGCTGTCCCTAGAACAAAGTCTAGATTACAACGTGGTAAAAGCTGCGGTCTTGAGGGCGTACGAGTTGGTACCAGAGGCTTACCATGAAAAGTTTAGGCGATATCTGAAGGCCGATAGCCAAACCTTTGTTGAATTCGCCCGGGAGAAGGAGAATTTATTTGATAGTTGGTGTGCTGCACAAAGGGTTGAGTGAACTACGTGATTTAATTATCATGGAGGAGTTTAAGAACTGTGTACCGGAGCGCATTGCCACCCATTTAAATGAACATAAAACAGCTCAGGTTGCACAGGCTGCCGTGTTAGCTGACGAATATACCCTCACTCATATAAGCGCATTTTCAGAGGATTCCCCGTCACGTCATGACGACGTCACTCCCGAGAGGGAATTCCCCATAGGCTCAGTAGGTTTCTTAGAGATCGGTACTCCCATTTCTGGTGGCAAGCAGGAGGATCTGAAAGCCAATCGGAGAATTGCGTGTAATTATTGTAAGAAGTTCGGTCATGTCGTGTCTGATTGCTGGATCCTGAAGAGAAAGGATAAATCGTTGAAAGGAGTTTCACTTGTGAAAACGTGCTTGCCTGCACCAGGACGTTGTGAAACTACGTTACCCCTTGGAAAGGTTTGTGCTCTCCAGGATTATGCGCCATTCCTTATGGATGGTTTTGTGTCATTGACTGACAAGCCTGGTCTTCTAAGGCCAGTTAAAATATTGAGAGACACCGGCACTGCGCAATCTTTTATTTTGGAGGATATTTTGCCCCTGTCTGAGAGATTCTCCATAGGCACCGGCATCCTTGTGCAGGGATTTGAAATGGGCTTTCTTGATGTGCCATTGCACACTGTTCTGCTGAAGTCTACCTCGTGATGGGTCGCGTTGCGGTGGGTGTGCGATCCAGTCTTCCTGTCGAAAGGGTAACCTTCATTTTGAAAATTGACTTAGCTGGGGGCAGAATTCTGTCCAGCCCTGAGGTGATGCCTGTCCCCTCTTGTTAAATGCCCTGACAGAATTATGTAGAAATATCCTGACGTATATACTGCTTGCGATGTCATGTGGTGAAGTTTGTTTTATTTTATTTTAAAGAGCCATGATTTAGACATTTGGTTGGCCTACATTCATAGATGCGTTAATGCTCTCGCTGACATGTTATGCGTTCCGCATTTATTGGGAGTGACAATAAATAAATTGTTGTTGGTCATATATGTTGGGTCATATGTACATATTTGACTGAATTTAATTATTGTTTTAAGGGAGGGGGTGTTACATTCCTCTGTTTCTCTGAATTGCTTTCAGCCCACTCAATCAACATCCAGGCGATGTGCGATGGTACGTGTAACGTTACATGTATAAGGCCATTCGCAATTATCCTGAATCAAGCTATGATTTAGCCTATATTTGCCAATAATTCCTGTAATCTTCTGGGGGGACAATGGCTACCCATTAAAAATGTTGCTGATAACACCTATATCAAGCATAATTCGCAAATTGTCATTTACACCTAATGCGTGAATTGTTATTCAATGGAAAACTCTCGCACTGCAATAGACGGACATTTTAGTTCTGAAAATGTGCTTCAGATGTCATTACAATACAGCTAACTTCGTCTAGGCCTACAGCCTGTAAGTAAATAGAATGGTTTTGACTGAAAAAGTTCAAAACCTTGTCCAGTGTAGGGTATTGTTTTTCAAATAGCCTAGGCCACAGTCAAGGCTTGGGTGGATCCCGCGGTTCCAAAATGAGAATCGGGACCCCGACTTTTGTGAAGAGCCGGGTACCGCACCATCGCCGGTTCCAGCTTGTGGAGAGCCGACGCCAAAACAAAAGCCGATTCTGATTGACTGCTCACGCACAGGCGCACACATAGGCCGCTTGCATAGTGCACAGCACGCATACGTTTGGGCATTTTAAACATAAATAGGTCTACATTAAAGCAATAAGGTACAAGACGCAGTACGTCAATATATTGCAAATAATAGGGGACAAGGACAAGGCACACTTTCAATAAAACTATTTTTAATTAACGTTATGAATTTAATTTCAGCAGCAGAAAAGTCCCCAGTGTAGCTGTTGCCATGCAACACAAAAACAAACAAAGCTAGGAAAGGAATTCTAGCTTGCAAACGGACTAAAGCTAGCGTTATGTGCTAATAACATAATAATCATAATAATAATAATATATTGCACTGCACTAGTAATAATAATAATATAATGTAATAGTTATGTTAGCTAAAACCGTTATATATAGCTTATACAGATGTGAAGTAACGTTAACTTGCTTTCACACAACCAGTCGGTAGACTATGTTTCTCACGTTAACTTACAGCTAGCCAATTCCTACTAAATCCGTATTTCCAAACTGAATAAATACTGCACCTCTAACCACAAAAATGGTTTGCTAGATTAAAGTTGCTGTAACGTGCCGAATACAAACTTTTGTTAAATCTGCAGATTTAATGTTTTAACCGGTTTCTCGAATCAGCTGTAAGCCTCAACTGTTGCTATTGTTACTAGCAAAAGAGACAAATCTAGGGCTCTCCAGTGAGAATGTCACACCACCATTAATTTCCTTTACAGTGGATTTGGTTTCCAGTAGCTTTCGATTTTATGTCCACTCACGGACATGATTTCTCTAGCCACGGCTCCACGATTTAAGTGCGCATGGGGTTTGGTCACTAGGGGTCACCACTCCTACGTAAGAGTCGTGTCCGCTCCACTACATGGGAGCTGGATTCTACGAGAGAGCCGGTTCCTGCGTGGGAGCCAGCTCCAACACGGGGCTCGGCTCTCACAGAGAACTCGTTATCTAGTGCTCAGAAGTCGGAACCGACTTGTTGACAGTACCCGGTTTTCAGCAAGGACTGTGACGCTGTGTTATCATGAATGGGATACCCAATAGCCTTTGCCCTCCAAAGTTATGCATGGTGCCTGGCTGAGTTCATGTTGTCGCTTGTCAAATATAAAAACAACCAAGCACTGACAAGCATACCAGTACACATTTAGACACGTAGTTGACGATTCCATTTGTATTAGGTTTAGGTGATGCGTTTGATTTTCTCTGATGCAGGTGATGCGTTTGAATATTAGTTTAATAATTATTTCCAAGTGAAAAGGTGTGAAGGATGCTTTAAATACATGTTACAAATCCAATTACAAACTGCGGCCTGTCTGCAAAAAAGCATTAAATAATTATTTTATTTATTTATTTATTTTTTAAACCAACCAAAATCAATGAAAATACCCGGTTTTAACTCGGAATCGTGGTTTTTAATTGGAACCAGAACCGGCTCCGAGAATTCTGGATCCGCCCAAGCCTACTACAGTCCCCGGGATTTGCTGTGCATAAGATTTTTTTTTTTTTTTAATTTTAAACAGAGATTCATTTAAATTTCACCATGTTAACTGAATTGTAACCGTATTCTTCGTCCTTCATATTTTTTAAATTACAGTGACCAGGTTTCCATACTCTCATCTTATCAAAACCCAGCTGAGACGATTTTAAAAAGAACTGAGTCTAATTAGAAACGAAAACTAATTTTCAGAACATTACACAATTCAGAATTAAACTTCATTAGACTTCATGCAGAAGCAGGTCCGTTTCCTCTGCTGTAAATCACACTTTTCACTGTCTTTCTGGGAAAGTGGACTTGGTTTAAAGCATTACGCTACCAGTAAAATGCGTTGGTCACATTTCCATAAGCAAGACATTATAATACAAGGGAAAATATGCGTGAACCTTTGGGTTCCCAACCTGACAGCTTTAGTGTATTTACTAGTGTCATCATTAACTCCTTTGTGCAGATGCATAGTGAAATTTTTGCTCAACTGAGACATCCGTTGCTCCTGCAGCCAAACAATTAGTGGAACTCACAAACTCTGTTTTAACTTTATTGGTAGACGATTCGTGAATATTTCTGCCCAATTTGGAGTTTCTAAGTGTCACTATTTTCCCATAGCAAGTCCATTTAACAAGCACCCCCCACCCAGTCTATACCTACCCACGTGTGACATAGTGGACAATAGCATCTATGTTTGAGTTCATAAATTTATTTATTCATCATATAAAATTAGAATTTGAGTGCGTTTCACATACTGTCGTGCAATCGTAAATTTTATTTTTGATGTAGGCTACCTATTTTCATTGAAGATAGAACATTTGGCAGCATTTTGCAGATGGTGAAATACTGTTTTATTTTCATGTTATCGTGAATAATATAGGCTATGGTGTATATACTTGTCACTTATGGCATGGCAAATGCTCATTCCAATTTACTGTGTGCTGATGTGTGGTAGATTAAGGTAAAATTTTTCCTTGGAGAGTATGAATAGGAACATAAAAAAACTACAGAACAATGCAATCCCGGGCAAAAGTACACATACTATAGAGTACAGGGAAAAGTGATGTTTTATTGAGGTACAAGAGTGAATGATTAGATCGGATGAAGCATGAACTTCGAGAAATCCATGAGAACAGCCTCGTGGAATTGATGTTTGACAATGCTTCATTGTATAATCAAACAAAATTTGTTAAACAAGCAGGCTAATTTGGCGTTTTCTAAGGTGAAATGGAAGCCATTCTGGTAGCTTATTCTCCACTGTTGCAGGTGCTTTTAACAAAATGTATTTAGTTTAACCTTTATTTAACCAGGAAGTCCCTTGAGATATAAAATCTATTTTTTCAAGGGAGACCTGGCCAAGACAGCAGCTTTATAGTGCATACAGCAACTTAACATCAAAAGACACATATATACAATACAAACACAGGACACAATAACCAGAAACATGCCTAATTGAAACAGTTGCATTGTTCAACAACAGTGTTTAGTAAAAGAGTTTTAAAGTTATTTAATGAGATTAAAGTTTCCAATTTGAGAGATTTTGCTAATTGCTCCATGGCCATGGTACAAAATAAGAAAATGCCGTTTTTCCTAGTTCTGTGCCTACCCTAGGGACTTTAAAAAGTAACCATTGAGTGGAATGCAATTGATAGGTGCACAGATTGACTTTTAAAAACCTACATAGGTAGAGAGGAAGTTTGCCTAATATGGCCTTGTATATAAAAATGTCCCAGTGTTTTTGTCTACGAAGGGACAGGGAAGTTCAGCCTGCAAGTTGATATAAAATACAATGGCGAGTGAGTGATCTGGCATTTGTAATAAAACGCAATACTGCATGATAGACTGAATCCAGCTCATGTAATACAGAAGATGCTGCATGCATATACAATATATCACCATAATCAATAACTGATAAATATATAAACAACACTAACACAGAGATACGTTTTCTAAGATTCGGTTGAGAACACACCCAATTTTTTCTCCCAAAAATCTCGTATAAATATGAAACCAAATAGCTTACCTATATATGCAGCTACCACTGTGTTATGATTAACCCTGAAGAGTTTATCTTGTTACATTTCGCCAAAGTCCCATACAGTTGACATTTCAAAACAAAAGGTTGTGAAAGGTGTTGGTCAAGGATGAAAATAAACCTGACCCCATTGCTCCATCTTAAACACTGGAAAAGCTATTGAGCAAAAACAGTCATAATTGGGCCCTGATTGCATTTTTGGCCATATTGCATGGCTTTTTCCCCAAAAATGAAAAGTTGTGAAAGGTGTCTGCATTGTCAAGAATTAAAATAACCATGACCCCAGGGTTCCATCTTGAAAATTGGAAAAGCTATTGAGGAAAATTGGCCTATTTTGCATATTTGACCATAGTGTAAGGCGTTATCTTAAAAAGAAAGCTTGTGAACGGTGATGACATGGTCAGGGCTAAAAATACAAATGATCCCAGGGCTCGAACTTAAGAAATGAGTGAGGAATAGCAAAAAATCTATATTTCAACATATCAATATAAACATATTGCCATATGGCAGGATTGTTTTTTTTCTAAAATATAAAATGAAGCAAAAGCGACATAAATATAAGCTCAGTGCCATTGATAAAAAGAAAAATGAAAAATGAAACAAGTGAGATTTGAGATGTTAATGTAAAATAACAGGAAGTTATGCCGTTTTCACCTTTTGTAGTTAAGACGCACTTGTTCGACGGTCCCTAGATTTCCCGTCTGTCGAATATCAATCTAACTTAACCTCGGTAAAAGTGGCCTGTTTAGTCTCGAAGTTATCATAGCCATAGACTAGGCTACGTGTAACCTACGGTATTTTAGTAAATATTTTAAAGGGTTTCCACGCTGTTATGGTTTTCAAAGCTCCGCGCTATCATGGCTATGATGCAGGTTTGGCAAATACGGGTAACGTTATGCAGTAACAGCATAGCCTTTTTCTTCTTTCTTTTTTGTTTTCAAAGAGGGCATTTCCCGATAGCCTATAATTTCTTGATTTACTTGTGGCGAAAGTGCCGCCGTGGTAGCATATTGCCCTAACATCTGTCAGAGAATGTAAACAAATCAGGGATTTAATCATGGTAAGAAGAAAATGTATGATAACGTTAATGCTAGCAAACATTCGCCTATTTGCCAGCTAGTTAACATTTTTGTGTTATTCACACACTTACCTTCTTTATATTGGATTTTGAAGCAGGGTGAAAATCCTTCTTACACATGAAATTGGCAAACGACTTCCCCATTGCTAAAGTCAGTAAGTTACTTCTTAAACAGAGAATTCACATTACATGTACGTTTACTCTTCGCTTCGTTGTCCTCTTCTTCGCGTCAAATGTAATATTGACGGTTTCCAGCCGCATTGCTGCCACCTACAGTACCGGAAGGTGAACTAGAACACATTTTTCTTCTTCTTCTTCTTCTTCTTCTTCTTCTTCTGTGGGGTTTAACGGCGGTTGGCATCCAAATTGTTGCATTACCGCCTCCTTCTGATTATCTCCATCAACTGCTTCCTTATGTTGCTTATTTAAATAATTCTTTATCTTTTTGTAAACTCTGGGTCTGACTAATATTTTTCCATTTTCTATGTGCCTCTATTCCTACCGGTATGTGCTAGCAATTACCTCATTTTTTATTTTATTTTTTTTCTTCACTTTAATCTTTATCTGTATTTGAAGATCCAACACTTACTCTACTAGAGTCTTTTGATTAGTCCAGTTTCTTTCAAAAAACTGAACAACACCTTTCTCCCCTGCACTTATCCCACACAACCCACAATGTCCTTCACCCTCAACTCTACTTGTCTCAGTCTCTGCAGTCCAGTCAACATAGTCCTTCTCTCCTCCTCATATCTCCTGCATGAGATTAAGACATGCTCCACCGTCTCCCTTTCCTGACACTGATCACATTGACCAGTCGGATGCTTCCCTATTATATTAAGTGTTCCATTCAAATGACTATGCCCAATTCTCAATCTACTAATTACTATTTGTTCTTTCCTATTTTCCCCACTATTTCCTACCACTCCCACTTTATTTTGTATTTCATGTAAATGTCTCCCTTTTACTTCCCTATCCCACTTCTGCTGCCACTGATTTACTATTTCCCCCCACACTATGCTTTTCCCCTCTGATTTTGAAAGTTTTATATTGATGTCCACCTGTTCTCTCCTGACTGCTTCCTTAGCCACCTTGTCTGCTTTTTCATTTCCTGGTATTCCCACATGCGCTGGCACCCACATAAATGTAACAATTTTCCCCTGCCTATCTATCCTTGCTTTCGTGTATAGCACCTCATATAGTAAATCCTGATGGCTTTTACCTTTTGATACTAGACAACACTGCCACCGAGTCACTACATATGATTATTTTATTTTCTACCCCTTCTTCTGCCCACTGTAACCCTAACAAGATGGCCACTATCTCAACTGCATACACACTTAAATAATCTGATGTCCTTTTTTTAATCTCTACCTTTTGACTAGGGATCACAGCTGCTGCCCCTGTTACCTGCTTCTGTGGATCCTTAGACCCATCTGTAAAAATACTTACATATTCCCTATACTTACTACCAATATGACTATAGTATTCTTTTACTAAATCTACATTTTTACTCCTACTCTTTACCTTCAGAATGTCAAAATCCACCTCTACCTGCTCCATAGTCCACACTGGTCTAACAGGCCACAACACAGTTGGACCAAACTCTAACTCCAGAACCTGCATTTGTTCTGCCATACTCTTACCTACCCACCCAAAACAAGCTTTTTGTGCTCTTCTCCTCTCCCAGCAATCTTCCAAAACCCTCTTAGTCGGATGATTATCATCATGCCCCCTCAAATTAATCCAATAATTAACCATCAGATGCTTTCATCGCATCCCCAACGGCATCTCTCCCGCCTCAACTTGAAGTGCACACACTGGTGCTGATTTCACTGCCCCTAGACATATCCTCAGAGCCCTAGCCTGAATCACATCTAATACGGCCAACACCGTCTTGGCTGCTGACCCATACACCACACACCCATAATCTAATCTTGACCTGATTAATGCTACATACACATACTTTAATGACTTAATATCAGCTCCCCAATCTAATCCAACCAGACATCTCATTATATTTATAACTTTCTTAGTTTTCTTGACTATACTACTAATATGTTCTCTCCATGTTAACCTGGAATCAAAATGGACTCCCAAAAAACGAAAACTCTCCACTCTCTCCAACTCATTTCCATATAACTTTAACTTACTTTCCTCCCTACTTTTCTTACCTGTAAAGAACATAACTTTAGTTTTTTCCACAGAGAACTTAAAACTCCACTCCATTCCCCATCTCTCCACCTGATCTACCCCTTCCTGCAGTTTCTTAACTATATACTTTAAATTCCCTCCCCTCACACATTTTTCTTCTTCTTCTTAATTATTTTATGGCGGTTTGCATCCATCTTTAGGAGCTTTACCGCCACCTACCGAACTGGAGTATGGACCAGGGACCCAACCCACTAAACCCAAACCAAACAAAACAAACATCCTACAAAACAAATTAAACCACCCAACTACCACCAAGAATACAAACAAAAGGAAAATAAACTCTTACAGTAAATTAATTAAAACACAAACAAAATCCTCTAAACCCTTTTATATAAACCCGTTTCCCTCAAAAATCTAAATATGTGCCTATATCCACCATCCCCAGAGTGTCTCTACCCCCATGTGTGCCAGCACCCACACAAACCTAATCACAAACCCCATCCTTTTCAACCTATATAAAGCCTGTAACACCTCCCAAATCAGATCCGGCCTACTTCTAGATCTGAATCCCTTCAGACTTTCCAGCACAGCACTGGAGTCCGAACACACCACCACCCTATCTGGTCTCACCTCCTCCACCCACTGCAGTGCTAACACAATTGCCACCATTTCTCCCGTATATACCGACAGCTGATCATCCACTCTCCTCCCCACCGCCACCCCAAACTCCAGTACCGCAAATGCACACCCTACCCTCTCCGTCACCGGATCCTTCGACCCATCCGTATATATTTGTATATGTCCATAAAATCTCTTCTTTATATACTCACCTACCTGTTCCTGTCTAGACCCCCCCCCCTCTGCCCACCCCCTTCAACAGCTCCAAATCCACTTCCGGCTGCGGCAACTGTCAGGACTGCGCCGTAGTGTCCCAAGATGTCCAGCAGATGGCGGCAGAGTGCACCTTAGTTGGATTTTTGTGGACTGTGATTTGGACTTGGCTCACCTTAAGTGGGTTCACCTGTTTGTCGTTGCTGATTGCCTGCACCTGTATTTAAGGCGTGTTTGTGTTTTGCCCTGCATTCGAGCCTCATGTGTTCTCCCCAAGAGATACCTGTACCTGCGTTTGCCTTTGTGGAACCTTTCCTTATTAAATAGTTATTATTTTTGGCTCCTGAACTCAGCGTCCTGTATCTAAACTCAGTACCTTAAGTTTGCATTGTGAGAGCAGGCTCGAATCAACAACATGAGTTTAACAGGCGCCGAAGGAGGAGACATCAGCCTGGCCCAAGTGCTCAGGGCTTTGGAGACTCATGGATCCTCAATCCAGCAGATCCAGGCCTGGATATCTCAGCAAATGCAGCAGAACCCCCCGGCTGGCAAGACCCTCCTACAGAAACCCGAGCGGTATGATGGTACCCCAGAAACCTGCCAGGGATTTTTGATGCAGTGTGACCTGTTTTTTATCATGCAACCGGATCAGTTCCCCTCAGAGAAAGCTAAGGTCGCTTTTATGATTTCCCTACTATCTGGCAAAGCTCTAGCGTGGGCTACTGCCCTGTGGGAGGCTACTTCCCCACTTTGTGCTGATGCAGCAGAATTCTCCAAGGCACTACGCCAGGTTTTCAACCATCCTGTGAGTGGCAGAGAAGCAGCACGTCGCATCAGCACGCTCCGCCAAGAAGCCAGAGCCGTTTCTGAATACGCGATAGAATTCCGCACCTTAGCAGCTGAAAGTAAATGGAACAATGAAGCACTTATGACCACTTTTTACAACGGCCTGTCGGAGGCGGTCAAAGATGATTTGGCTAGTCGGGAGTGGGGTGCTACTTTAGATGAGCTCATTACCACCTCTATCTGCCTCGATCAGCGCATACGCGAAAGGAGGCGTGAGCGCAGTTTTCCCAATCCCGCTGCCCAGCCCTCACAAGCAGAGGCTATGGAGATAGGCAGGAACCGCATTACACCTGCTGAAAGAGAGCGTCGCCGCAGAGAGAGATGCTGCCTTTACTGCGGAGAAGCTGGTCATTACCGGGACCGATGTCCCCAGCTGCCGGGAAACGAAAACGCTCATTAGGAGGAGGGGACAACTTAGTGAGCGGTTTGGTCCAATCTCAGTCCCCCAACCCAGCTAAGCGCCTAACCCTGAGTGCTCAACTCACCTGGACCCCAGAGAACCCTGAGAATGTCCCTATCACTGTGCTGATTGGAGCACTGTGCTGTGCGGCTCGGAGGAGAATCTGATGGACTCTGCTCTGGCCACACGCCTCGGTCTACCGATCATGGCTCTTCCCAATCCTGTGAGAATCCAGGCGCTCGACGGACGACCCCTAGGCTCCGGTAGGATTGACTATGTGACACACCCCTTATTGCTACAGATTGGTTCACATAAGGAGACTATTTCGTTGGCTTTAGTCGAATCTCAACATGACAGGGTAGTGCTAGGGTTTCCCTGGCTTCAGAAGCACAACCCCCTGTTCAATTGGTCCACTGGGGAATTATTGTCATGGAGCCCAGAGGGCATTTCAGCCAAACATGTTACACCGGTGATAGTGTTCCGCTGCCTGTTCATCTCCTGAGCTCACTTCAGTCCCCGCCGAGTATCATGACTTAGCTGAAGTGTTTAGCAAGGCTAGAGCTACAGCACTGCCTCCTCACAGATCTTACGACTGTGCCATTGACCTGTTGCCTAACACTATTCCCCCCCGGGGATGACTGTACCCTCTCTCCATCCCAGAGACTCAGGCCATGAAGGACTACATTAGTGAGTCTCTTACTAATGGGCTCATTAGGCCTTCGACTTCCCCAGTGTCAGCAGGATTCTTTTTTGTACCCAAGAAAGATGGCGGTCTACGACCGTGCATAGACTACCGAACACTGAACAACATCACAGTGAAAAACAAATATCCGTTGCCACTCATGTCGTCTGCCTTTGATCTTCTTGGAGGGGCTACAGTATTCACTAAGCTGGACCTGCGGAATGCATACCATTTGGTTCGCATCAGAGAGAATGATGAGTGGAAGACTGCATTTAGCACCCCTAGTGGACACTATGAATACCTTGTGATGCCATTTGGTCTGACTAATGCACCCGCTGTATTCCAGGCCTTTGTAAACGACGTGCTCAGAGACTTCCTCAATCGCAGTGTGTTTGTCTACCTTGATGATGTGCTCATCTTTTCCAAGTCCCTTACAGAACATCGTCAGCAGGTCCGGCAGGTTCTACAGCGGTTACTGGACAACCAGCTGTTCGTCAAACTGGAGAAGTGTGAGTTTCACGTTACGCGCACCTCCTTTTTGGGGTATGTCGTCTCCCCGGATGGTGTGATCATGGACAAGTCCAGGGTGCAGGCAGTACAGGACTGGCCGGTTCCAACCATTCTCAAACAGGTACAGCGTTTTGTGGGGTTTGCTAACTTTTATCGTCGCTTCATTCGTGGTTTCAGCTCCATTGTAGCACCCATCACAGCAGTGACCCGTGGAGCCCCGACCAAACTCAGATGGACCCCGGAGGCACAAGCGGCATTCGAGCACCTCAAGGCTCGGTTTACATCGGCTCCCCTGCTGAGGCATCCCGACCCTACCCTACCGTTTGTATTGGAGGTGGACGCGTCCAGTTCTGGAGTTGGAGCTGTGCTTTCCCAGAAAACAGGTATGGACAATAAGACTCACCCGTGTGCCTTTTTCTCCCGCAAGCTCAGTGACACGGAGAGGAACTATGACGCCGGTGACAGGGAGCTGTTGGCCATCCTACGGGGGCTTGAAGAATGGAGACACTGGTTGGAAGGAGCACGCCACCCATTCACGGTCATCACGGATCATAGAAACCTCCAGTACATCCGTGAAGCCAAACGCCTGAACCCCCGACAAGCCAGGTGGGCTCTGTTTTTCACCCGATTCAGGTTTGTCATCACGTTTCGCCCCGGAACCAAGAACGCCAAGGCTGATGCCTTATCGCGCCAGTATGACACTGATGTTACTGACCCAGTCCCGGAGTGCATCATTCCCCCCAGCTGTGTGGTGGGACAGGTGACGCTCGCCCTGGAGGACGCCGTCCTGCGTGCGCAAGAGGAGGACCCGGGTCCTGGTGGGGTACCCCAGGGCTGTCTGTATGTCCCACTCAACGCCCGCTCTGATGTTCTGCAATGGGGGCATGGCTCACCAGTGACGGGACATCCTGGAACTGCCCGCACGATGGAGCTCGTTAGCCGCCGCTTTTGGTGGCCGCGCATGAGAAGTGACATTGAGGAATATGTCCACGCGTGTACTATCTGTGCTACACAGAAGTCGGGAAACCAAGCCCCGGCAGGCCTGCTTCACCCCCTGCCGGTTCCATATCGACCATGGTCCCACATCTCGATGGACTTCATCACGGGCCTGCCACCTTCTGATGGTAACACAGTGATTTTTGTAATCGTGGACCGATTTTCTAAAGCTGCCCACTTTGTCCCTTTACCTAAGCTGCCTTCTGCGAAGGAAACCGCCGATGTGGTGGTCCGGGAGGTGGTGCGTTACCATGGCATCCCAAGTGACATTGTCTCTGATAGAGGCCCCCAATTCATGTCCAAGTATTGGAGTGCATTTTGGTCCTTGTATGAAACTTCTGTCAGTCTTTCATCAGGCTATCATCCCGAGAGTAATGGACAGACGGAACGTGTGAACCAGGAGCTGGAGAAATACTTACTCTGCATGGTCTCATCTAATCCGGGTGCCTGGAGTCGTAAGCTGGTGTGGGCTGAGATCGCCCACAACCAACTGAGTGGGTCCTCCACCGGTATGTCCCCCTTTGAGGTTCAGTATGGATATGTTCCGCCATTTTTTCCCTCTCAACAATCCGAGTCAGCGGTCCCCTCTGCTGATGCTGCTGTGGCCAGGTGCCGCCAGGCCTGGAAGAACGCCCGTGCAGCGCTTACACGCACCACCGAACGCCATCGGATCCAGGCCAATCGCAGGAGAAGGCGCACCCCGACGTTCCGCCCTGGACAGAAAGTGTGGCTCTCCACCAAGAACCTGCCTCTGCGCACAGACTCCAAATTCACTCCCCGGTTCATCGGTCCATTTCCTGTGGAGAGGAGGATTAACCCGGTGGCTTACAGACTCAGGCTTCCTAGGACTCTCCGGGTAAGACCGGTGTTTCATGTCTCTTTACTAAAACCTCTCTTCTCCTCGCCCTTGTCCAGGCCTGCCCCGCTGCCGCCCCCTCCGCGGGTCGTCGCTGGTGGTCCGGTCTACACCGTCCGGAGGCTGCTGGATTCCCGGCGGAGGGGGCGGGGCCACCAGTACCTGGTAGACTGGGAGGGCTACGGCCCGGAGGAGCGCTCGTGGGTGCCCTCCCGGCACATCTTGGATCCTGACCTCATCCGCGCCTTCCACCGCGCCCACCCTCTCAAGCCTGGCCCACCTGGAGGTGGTCGTCGGGAGGGGGGCACTGTCAGGACTGCGCCGTAGTGTCCCAAGATGTCCAGCAGATGGCGGCAGAGTGCACCTTAGTTGGATTTTTGTGGACTGTGATTTGGACTTGGCTCACCTTAAGTGGGTTCACCTGTTTGTCGTTGCTGATTGCCTGCACCTGTATTTAAGGCGTGTTTGTGTTTTGCCCTGCATTCGAGCCTCATGTGTTCTCCCCAAGAGATACCTGTACCTGCGTTTGCCTTTGTGGAACCTTTCCTTATTAAATAGTTATTATTTTTGGCTCCTGAACTCAGCGTCCTGTATCTAAACTCAGTACCTTAAGTTTGCATTGTGACAGCAACAACCACGGCGGTACCGCCGGAAACACCACCGTTTTACTGTACTCCCGTCCCCATAATCCCATCTCCCTAGCCTGACTATCCCCCACCCAAGCAAAACTATTGATCCTCCTCCTCCCCTGCTCCCAGCATTCCCCCATAATACCCTTCGTCGGGTGATTCTCCCCATGCCCCCTCAAAGCCACCACTCAATAGTTCATTGCCAGCTGATCCCTCCTCAACCGCAAAGGCATCTGCTCCACACTCCATACCCGCTAAACACCTCATTACATTTATTACTTTTTTACATTTATTAACTACTGCCTCCACATGCACCGCCCAAGTGAGTCTAGAATCAAAGCACACCCCCAGAAACCTAAAGGACCCCACTCTTCCCAATTCACTCCCATACAATTTTAACCCAACCCCCCGACCCATCTTGCTCCTCGTAAAAAAAAGCGACTGAGTCTTTTCCTCCGAAAACCTGAATCCCCATTTTAGTGACCATTCCTCTACCCCGTCTATTGCTTCCTGAACCCTCTTCACTGTATGTCCCATATTTCTCCCCCTCTTGCACAGAGCCCCGTCATCAGCAAATAGAGACCTCCCAATATCCGGTCGGATTCCGGAGAACACATCATCTATCATGACCGAAAACAGTAGAGGACTAATCACACTCCCCTGAGGTGTTCCATTTTCCACTGTATACCACCCAGAATACCCCCTACCCACCCGCACTTGAATGGACCGACATGTCAGAAAATCCTTCACCCAATTAAACACCCTGCCACTCACTCCCATCCCATCCAATTTGATTAAAAGACCCTCCCTCCACATCATATCATACGCCTTCTCCACATCAAAAAACACAGCCACCACCACCTCCTTGTTTACCTGTGCCTTCCTCACCTCCAACTCCAGGCACAACACAGGGTCCATTGTACCCCTACCCTTCCTAAAACCACTCTGACATGGAGACATATACCCCCCCGTCTCAAGGTAAAATTACATCATCTCCGCTACCATACGCTCCATTGTTTTACACATATGTGAAGTTAATGCTATTGGCCTATAACTTCCCGGCTTCGTAGGGTCCTTCCCCGGTTTTCTCACCGGCACCACCACCGCTTGCTTCCAACTGCCCGGCAACCTCCCTTTTGTCCACACTTCATTATATAACCTCAGCACCACCCCCAGTGCCACATCACTAAGATGAGCCAACATCGCATAACACACCTCATCCCTCCCCGGTGACGTCAACCCAGCCCAACTAACTGCCCTCCTGACCTCCGCCAATGTAAACGGAGCATCCATCGCATCTTCCCTCCCTTCCCTCACCCCCAACGCCCCTATATTCGCCACCCTAGTCCCCTGCCTCCCACTCCTCCCCTCCTCTGTCATGTTACTAGAGCTATGTACTCTCTATCACTCACAGCCGTCCCCACTCCATTATCCAGCACTGGATATCACACTCTAATCAGCTAATTAACTCAAAACACCTGCAAAGGTTTCCTGAGCCTTTAAATGGTCTCGCAGTCTGGTTCAGTAGGCTACACAATCATGGGGAAGACTGCTGACTTGACAGATGTCCAGAAGACAGTCATTGACACCCTCCACAAGAAGGGTAAGCCACAAAAGGTCATTGCTAAAGAAGCTGGTTGTTCACAGAGTGCTGTATCCAAGCATATTCATAGAAAGTTGAGTGGAAGGAAAAAGTGTGGTAGGAAAAGGTGCACAAGCAACAGGGATAACCGCAGCCTTGAGAGGATTGTCAAGCAAAATACATTCAAGAATTTGGGGGAGCTTCACAAGGAGTGGACTGAGGCTGAAGTCAGTGCATCAAGAGCCACCACGCACAGACGAATCCAGGACATGGGCTACAAATGTCGCATTCCTCGTGTCAAGCCACTCCTGAACCAGAGACAATGTCAGAAGCGTCTTGCATTTCATTTGGAAATCAAGGTCCCAGAGTCTGGAGAAAGAGTGGAGAGGCACAGAATCCACGTTGCTTGAAGTCCAGTGTGAGGTTTCCACAGTCAGTGATGATTTGGGGTGCCATGTCATCTGCTGGTGTTGGTCCACTGTGTTTTCTGAAGTCCACAGTTAACGCAGCCATCTACCAGGAAATGTTAAAGCACTTCATGCTTCCTTCTGCTGACAAGCTTTATGGAGATGCTGATTTCATTTTCCAGCAGGACTTGGCACCTGCCCATACTGCTAAAAGTACCAAAAGCTGGTTCAATGACCATGGTATTACTGTGCTTGATTGGCCAGCAAACAGGAAGATGAGACACCAGACCCAACAATGCAGACGACCTGAAGGCCGCTAATCAAAGCAACCTGGGCTTCCATTACACCTCAGCAGTGCCACAGGCTGATCGCCTCCATGCCACGCCGCATTGATGCAGTAATTCATGCAAAAGGAGCCCCAACAAAGTATTGAGTGCATAGAAATGAACATAATTTTCAGAAGGCTGACATTTCTGTTTAAAATATCCTTTTTTATTGAACTTATGTAATATTCTAATTTTCTGAGACACTGAATTTGGGTTTTCATTAGCTGTAAGCCATAATCATCAAAATTACAAGAAATAAAGGCTTGAAATATTTCACTCTATGTGTAATGAATCTATATAATATATGAGTTTCACTTTCTGACATGAGTGTCAAAAAATATTGAACTTTTTCACGATATTCTAATTTTTTGAGCTGCACCTGTATATATATATATATATATATATATATATATATATATATATATATATATAATATAAACTATATCTCTATATGGCCAAAAGTATGTGGACACCTGACCATCACACGTATATGAGCTTGTTGGACATCCCATTCCAAAACCACTGGCATTAATATGGAGTTGGTCCCCCCTTTGCGGCTATAACAGCCACCACTCTTCTGGGAAGGCTCTCCACAAGATTTTGGAGTGTGTCTGTAGGAATTTGTGCCCATTCAGCCAAAAGAGCATTTGTGAGGTCAGGCACTGATGTTGGACGAGAAGGCCTGGCTCGCAATCTGCGTTCCAATTCATCCCAAAGGTGTTCAATGGGGTTGTGTAGGCCACTTGAGTTTCTTCACACCAAACTCGTCAAACCATGTGTTTAAGGACTTCGCTATGTGCACAGGGGCACAGTCATGCTTGAACAGAAAAGGGCCTTCCTCAAACTGTTGCCACAAAGTTGGATGGCCATTCTAATAAGGTCTGGGGTAACCTAATACCTATATGTTTTCCTAAGAGTGGTATAAGTACCCATTTTAAAATAATTAATTTTAAGAAATAAAGTCATAACAAAGGTAATGTTAGCTGGATTCACTCACCTTCTCCTGTCAAATTGTTTAGTCTCCGGTCACTATATACAGTGAGCACCATAATTCATTGGACAGTGACACATTTTTTGTTATTTTGGTTCTGTACTCTAGCACTTTGAGTTTGAGAGGATACAATGATAACTTGAAGGGTTTCTTCTCCTGACTTATTTTTCCATAGAGTTCAATCGGAAAATTTGACAGGAGAAACAACCCTTCAAGTTATCCATCCATATCTACTGCATATCTGGTTTAAGGCTTGTTTGATACGTCAGATGACTTAAAGCCATTTAGCCAACCATGTGTTCCATACTGTCCCATGTGCAATTTACAGCAAAATCTAGTCCCACCCCCAAGACATCAGGAAGTGATGGCATGCAAAGAATATGCAACCAAATATTAAAAATTATTACTTTATTCTATATATAAATGCAGGGGTGCCAATAATTGTGGCACATGTGGTTTTGTTACAAATAATGATTTATTCTATTGCCGCCAGCTTTAATATCCACAATTGCCAATCGTGTACAGAGCACCTACATACTCTTAGGCTCTTTCAGAGAAGGCTTGAATCTTAAGCAATCTGCCAAGTGGTAAGTGTTTGAAGGGGCCTAGTAGGCTAGACAGGGCTGCCAATGCCCTCCGTGCTGATGCACCTTGATGGACAGCAGGCTGATGTTAGCGTTAGGGCTGATCAATTTAATTTCCTGTCTTTTGAGGATTCATCTTTGACGCACATTGGATGGATAGCTAAGTAACGTTACGTGCCATGAAGTCTAGGTAGCCTAAGCTTAGCCTACTGTTGTAACTTACTGTCACTAATCAAAGAGGCTGTTGTACTGTAACGTAAATTAAATTACATTACATTTTTTACATTACATTATAGACATTTAGCAGACGCTCTTATCCAGAGCGACGTACATAGTGCATTTTCAAACTAGGAACAAGAACGTTTAAAAACAACCCTAAAAAGGCAAATATGAATCTAAGTACTAGGCGCAGTCAGTGTGTAATAAATGTAATTAATTCCATAAAAAATAAATGAATAAACAGTTGCGGAGAAAATATTTCAGTGAAGCTGAGCTACACTACAGTGATCTTTTAAAAGCAGGATATGAAATGTGGGAAATAACTTTATTTGAAGAAATTTGCGTTAGCTATGTAAACTAATTTATGTATTATTAGCTCCAACATTGGCTAGCTAACGTTAGCGAACAACAGGCTTTAACAGTTTAAAGCAAGATAAAAAAAATCAAGATAACGTTAGCACTACATCTTTAAAAAATGTCGCTACTGACTGTGATAACTTTGGTTGTCAACAACCATGGAGGACAAGCGCACAAGTGACAATCAGCGTGGTTTTCGTTTTCGACGACGACATCACTGAGCGACTCTGATGACAACGCCTCCTTTTCATTTTTGCCTTAGCTTGCTGTCTTGTCCCTTTCCACTCTTTCAATTGGCAGTAGCCTACTTCGAAACAGCAGTGATTTTAAAGCGTGAGTATCGAGTGTCACATCCCTACAGGCGACATTCCTCTGCTTCCAACCAGGTGAAAACACACTACCTGTATTACAGCTGACACAGCGTAGCATACACATGTAGCTAGCTATGTTTACTAGGCTATTAACAGTTACAGTATGGGCTTGCCAAAAAGTGAATGCAAGGCACGTGACACTGGCACATTCAGACAAATCTAGTAAACTGCATATTTGATATCCTAATCGGTAGATGCACCTGTGGTAGATAACAGGCATGCAATTTGCACACGATACGAAATTAAGAGTTGGGTCTCGTTTCGCAGCTCCCAAATCGAAATTAGCTACCGGTGCATCTTAAATCGGTTGTGCGATTGTATGTTTTCACGGTGTTCCTTGCGCGTTTTTAGTAGCCGACCTCGGAGCTTCCGAAATGGGAGATTTCGACCAGCAGGTAAACCACAGAACTGTATAAGAACCATAGACTAGAAAATACTGTCGCTGTTAAAAATACAGAGCGAAGTTCACAAACTCCGTTGGTAGGTTTAAATACATTTTCCATGCACCCCTACGGGGTGATGTTGTGGAATGCGTTGTTTAGATACTTGTGTTGCTTGCAAAAGCTCTTCAACTCGCAAATGATTCGTCGTTTCTCTATCGCTCGACTTCCACAACCTTGCATAATATATCGACAGGAAGTGTTATATGTCGGTGCATAAAGGACATTAGCCATTTTTCATGTCACGACTTGTATTGCGCAAGCAGCGCTTGTACACTCAGTCATCAGAATGAAGTACCAACACTTCCGGGTGACTGGCCCTCTTCTGGGTTACAGACTGTCATACATAACTAACCCACAGGGTGGGGCAGTTGACTATACAGTAACAACCAGTCACCCTGTAACTTCTCCCTTCTTATAGTAAAGTATCAACACATGGAACAGCCTTGCAAATTAATACAGTGCTCTCAACCTGTAGGTCTCTGCGTAGGGAACACCTAACCGGGCATGAGACCTGTACTGAGTTTATACCCCCACCCCTGTATTTGCAGTCTTTTTTTTTTGTACCCCAAGGCAGCTGGAACGTCCGCGCTTGGAACTTATTAGACAGACAGTTTTTACAAAACAGTTCGCTAAACGGGTCATTATCAGACAGACGAAATCAAGTCTCTTTTTAGATTATATATGCGTAGGTTGTCAGGACACAGTAGCCTACTACTACTTACAACCCGTTATGATTATGTAACTTTTGTGCGGACAAAAAATCTAATGGAGAAAAGCACCAGTTGCGTATCTTGTCATATATCTACATTTTTTATGGCGGCTTTGATCTTGTCGGCAAGTTACGTTGATAATGAAGGGGTTGTGTATGGCGTTAGATGAGTGCCACTAAGAATTGATACTGGGAAAAAAAAAAAAAATTGACATTGAAAAACTAAAAATTGATATTGAAAAAATACAAATTGATTGGTAATAATTATTTTGTCGTCACTTTTGAATTTTCTTTGATCAAAAATTTTATTTTCACCTTTGGTTTTTTCTCTTGTGCTTACAATCTTTTTTCACTTTCGGTCAAGTCTTTTTTTTTCCGGCCAAGTCATCTTTTTCTGCGACCAATTTTTTGGCACTCTTCATGTGGGGTCTGGGCGTGTCAGCATTGGGTGACAGCTGCAGAGTAAAAAGGAGAATTCAACTGAAATAGTGAAGATATTGCTGGTTGTACCACACTATTTCAGTAACATAGGCTACTACTTCTACAGTACAATACTCAATAATAATACTGTAGGCTACATCTTCTCTTTTGCATTTCCTTTAAACTGCTTCACATTAGCCTAATGTATTCCTGTATAATATATATCCGTCTTTTAGCGAGTGGTATCTGCTTTAGCTACTTTCATTATCCCATTTAATGTTACTTCCTGGCGGTGGCGGATAAACTTGTAGGCTTAAAATGACACATGGCCTGGCAAATGAGTAAATATCCTTGAGGAATAGATAATGTTAGGTCGCTAGCTAGCATTGTACTGAAGTAGTAAACTATATGTTAATGAAATTGTTTGATACAAACGGCAATACATTTTTATACAGTTTTAAACACGACGCCAGCAGTGGTTTCTTACGCTCAGTCAGCAGCTGGTGGGGGAGAGATGGCTAACATTAGCCACAAAGAAATCACGCACCTCACTGCTGATGAAAAAAACGTTAGCTAGCACTACATTACTTGGCTTAAGTTACACTAGCAAGCTGCTATTTCCACTTAGTTCTGCTGAAAAGCTACCAAAATTAGCTTTTGGTGACCTGATCCACAATCCGTCTCTACGAGAGTCCCTGAAGGCTTACAAAAACCAAGGACAGATGCCTAATGTACAATTTCCTGGAGTCAGGATAGGTTTATAATCCCAAACTGCAACATCTGTAACAGTTATTTGTTAATTAACTCATTTGTTAAGGGTCTGCTGGCGGCTCTGGTGAATTTCTGAGTGCAAGTATGATCCAATTTGAATAATTCCGTAGGCTAGGCAGTGCATCGGTGTGTGGATGGCGATTAGTACTTCTAGATTAGTTAATCTAATTAGACTTGTAGTACTATCTAATTAGACATTATTAGAAATAATGTTATTTATTTTAAATGCCAATACAGTAATATAAGCTATTGGGAAAAAAATAAAAAATTCCTATCCTAAACGAACAGGTCCTGAAGTAGCTCAGACCCGATTTGGAAGAAATATTATTTCATTACTTAACCCCTTTGCGCAGAGGCTTAATTTGACACATTTTTGTCTGTTTTATACTGTTCTGTTTAAAGCTTTATATCGAGATCAATTATTATTTTGTATTTTTATATTATATTATTATTATTATATTATTTTTATATATTATTTTTTCAATGTAATTTTATTTTTTTCCAGTATCAATTCTTAGTGGCACTAATCTAACGCCATAGCTGTGCGCTCAGGCAACCTACACTGGTTGGATATCACCATTTCGAATTAAACGAATCACAAGCTGTTTTAACCCTTTCATGCATGAAGTCTACTACAGTGGACAGGCTTGTCAATGTCTATTTTAACATAGTCAAAAACATTTGTGATTCCCAAAAAATATCAGAGCAGATCCCTTGCACCTTTGCCTAAATGCTAAATGCTTATGCTCCATCTTGTTACATTTTATTGGCTTACAGGTCAAAATGGCAGGTGGAGGTAGAAACAACATCAAAAGACTCTTGATATCTTATTTTCTGGTACTCTTACAAGCGATACTATAACCTCTCTGCATTTGAACTGATCTCTATGGGAATTGGGAGGTGAGACTAGATTCAGCTGTAAATTACACTGGTACAGTATAGAACACATGACTGGCTAAATGGCTGTAAGTCATCAAGGGTCTGAGCTATCGAATGAGCCCCAAACCATCACTCTGTTGCCAGATATGGAGTAGATGTGGATGGATCACTGCAAAGGTTATTTCTCCTGACTAATTTCCCTATAGATCTATTCTCTAACTCGAGAATTGTAGGCTGCTCCCCCAATGAGTGCCATCTTGTAGCTATTTGCATTCCTAACATATGTCCTCTGTGTTTGCCTACTAAATGATGCGAAGCCTGCGAAGCTAGTTCGGGCAGACAACTCGAAAAACACCAAATCGCGTCAGCTCACATGATGCTACGTCTCAAATTAGACGGCTATTTAAATTGCCAACCTTACCTGTTACCAACCAGCTACAGGCGGGCTGGGCGAGCGAGTACTGGGTGACCGAGTGAGTAGCTATTTCGTGCAACCCGAGTCAGACAGCTCCAGGCGGGCTGGGAGAGCAAGTAAGTGAGTGATTTGTGCAGCCAGACCTTCAGCTCAGGGCAAGGAGAGCGAGTACAGAGTTGAAACAAGCGCCAAAAAGTGGTTGCTTTTTCACAGGGCTAGGTTAATACTGTAGCGAGCGCGGAGAATGAGGGAGGGAGACAGCAAATTGCTCCAGCCGATTAGACATTAAATGTACCGAATCGCTCCAGCACGATATGGATGGGTAGGGATGGTTATCGTAAACCGGTATTAACCTGGTACCGACTCCTGGAAATACCTGGAAGGACGGAAATACCGATAAGCTCCTGGACAAACGGTGCTGCTATCGATATTTGAACGTAATTCACTTTCATTCCTTTTAACATAGCTGGTAGGCATTTTCAAATTACCTACCATAAAATATACATTTCTAGTCGGGTCCTAATGGTGACGAGTTGCACGCGTCAGGCAATTACGCTCAACGTTGTCTGTTTACGTTCTGTGCACAGTAATGGCCCTGATGGCAGACAAGTTAAAACATTCAAAAGTGTGGGCCCACTTTACTAAAGCGAACGTAAACGCAGCAAAATGCAATTGATGTAAAAAAGCTGTTGCGTGTAAGGGGGTTAATACTAGCAATCTAATTAAACACTTACAAATACAACATGCCATAAATTTGAAGCAGTGTATTTGACTGGTTGAGCAAAGCGGCCGCTGCGCCATTCCCCTCAGTGCAGCCCTCCGATATCATGGTTTAGCACTTTGCATTCTCGAGTCTGCGGATGCTCCCTCCCGGAGCCTCGAGAATCCGCTCCTGCTGTTTTTTTCTGCCGCCTATGGCTCATTGGGCTTATTTGGTTCAGGTGTGTTGCTGATTACCTAAGCTCAGTGCTTTCATTGTTCAGGGCTTTTGTGTCATACTCGGCCACTCTTAAACCAGGTAACAGGTATAGGATTAAGGACTGCGTTTTCTTTGTGTAGAAACTGAGTGTGGATTAGATCCGTTGGATCTTTCCTTTTCGTTCGCTTTTCCCTTTTTAGGCAGTTACCTAATTTTCTTTCTACCTCCCTGTTAGGGCGTGTTTATAGTTAGAGTCAGAGGTTTTAGTTTTCATTCCTTTCTTCTGCTCGAGTCTGCGAGCTTATTGCCCACGTGTCTGGATTGCAATTTTTTTGCTTCGTTTCCGTTTGCCTCTTTTTAAGCTCTTTCGTACTATATTGAGCTGGAGGCAAATATTATTTGGCTCTAAGCTGGAAGTTTTATTCCCGTGAGTGATGGTTTAAGGCTTGTTTGATACATCAGACCCTTGGTGACTTAGAGCCATTTAGCCAACTATGTGGTCTATACTGTTCCAGTGTAATTTACAGCTAAATCTTAGGGATGCACCGAAATGAAAATTCTTGGCCGAAACCGAAAACCAAAAATGAGAAACCAAGGCCGAAAACCGAAAACCGAAACACCGAAAGAAATGATTGTCAATTATTAGAACCATTGCATTTATGGCTATGACTGTGTACTAACCTCACTAAAATCAAAGCATTGCAATTCAAGAATAAATCAATTACAAAAGTATGAAAATATTTATTTAGCACTGACATTACAGCAATGCACAATATAAATTAAAATTCAAAACAAAATGTTTAACTTGACCCCGCTCATGTGTACATTAAATAATAATGTACAGGCCTATAACTGACTGGCCTGCTGAAAGATTGTAAAATTAAATATGTTCTCTCATAAAAACACAAAGTGCCTTTTAAATTTTTCTCTGTAGGACTACTACAACAAAGTGCATTCAGAACAAGTGCAACTGCTGAAAGATATAACAATATGATGTATCAGCCTACGAAATCCCACATCTTCTACGACAGAGAACGGCTGATCATCTAAGGCAATGAATTCCATTATTTTTTGTGTTATGCCCTTTGCCTTGGCACCATCACTGGGAAACTTTCTTGCCTTTTCAAAAACGTCCGCCACAGACGGAGTAGGCGTGCTCGGATTGACTTTCCTTTTCTGTGCCACACTCTTCTCATATTCAGAATGGCAATCGGGATGTTTGGATTTCAGGTGATAAATTAAACCCGACGTGGAGAAACTCTTTGCAGATGCACCCCCTCTTGAAATTTCAGCACTGCATTTTTTGCAAATCGCTATCCGTGGGTCTTTCTCCGAGATATTGAAATAACTCCACACCGCCGACATGCTGGCTCTTATCCAGATAACCGTGTGCTGGCTGCGCTTTTTGTTTGCGTCATTACAATTCTGTTTCGGCCGTGTTGTTTCGGTGATTTAGGTCTTTCGGCCGAAAACCGAAAATGCACTTTTGGGCCATTTTCGGCCGAAAATTTTCGGTGGCCGAATTTTCGGTGCATCCCTACTAAATCTAGTCCCACCCCCCAATTCCCATAGAAATCTATTAAAATGCAGAGACGTTATAGTATTGCTTGTAAGAGTGGCATGCAAAAGATATGCGACCAAATATTAAAAATGATTACTTTATTCTATATACACTGCTCAGAAAAATTAAGGGAACACTTAATCATCACAGTATAACACCAAGTCAATTAAACCAAACTGGTCATGCTGGATAATGTTGCAGGCAGCATAACATTCGCCACGGCGTCTTCAGACTCTTTCACTTCTGTCACATGTGCTCAGTGTGAACCTGCTCTCATCTGTGAAGAGAACATATTCTCTGGTGTTCTCTGGCAAATGCCAATCAAGCTGCACGGTGCTAGGCTGTGAGCACAGGTCCCACTACAGGACGTCGGGCCCTCATGCCACCCTCATGGAGTCTGTTTATGATAGTTTGGTCAGAAACATGCACACGAGTAGCCCGCTGGAGTTCATTTTGTAGGGCTCAGGCACAAAGGAGCAGATACCGGTCCTGCCACTGGGTTGTTGCCCTTCTACGGTCCTGTCCAGCTCTTTTCTTGTAATGGCCCATCTCCCGGTATATCCTCCAAGCTCTTGAGACTGTGCTGAGAGACACAGCAAACCTTCTTGCGACGGCACGTATGGATGTGCCATCCTGGAGGAGCTGGAGTACCTGTGCAACCTGAATGGGCTGCAGGTACCGCCTCATGCTACCAGTAGCGACAAGGACACTAGCAAAATGCAAAACTAGAGAAAAATCTGTCAGAAAGGATAAGGACAGAGAAATGGTCTGTGGCCACCACCTGCAAAACCATTTACTTTTTGGGGGTTGTCTTGCTGTTGCCTCTCCTGTCCACCTGTTGTCACTTTCATTTGCACCAAAGCAGGTGAAATTGATTCACAATCGTTTACGCTTCCTAACTGGACAGATCGATATCCCAGAAGTTGAATTGACTTGGTGTTATACTGTGTTGATTAAGTGTTTCCTTCATTTCTTTGAGCAGTGTATATCATTACCATCCAAAATGTAATTTATACCGTGATATAATTTAAGGCCATATAGCCCACCCCTACAATATATGCTACTAAATATGAAATAAATATACAATCCTACAATTGGTTTTACACATAGATATGTCCCTTTCAAAATTCAGTGGTCATTTAATGTTGGGACAATCAATTTGAGAAATACACACCACTTTATAACGCTATTACACTATCTGAAACGTCGATGCGTAATGCGTAATACCCCCCACGCTCTGCAAACCTGCATTCCAGTTCATTCTGGTTTCACTTGCAACTATTTTATCTAATATCAGACATTATAACCTTAGCAACGGTGTTTCTAATGTCTTATTGGATACTTTGAACAATACATTACAGCCCAGCGTAACAGCATTTTTTGTTTTATTAGTTCAGCTACAGAAAAGTAATTCTCTCGCCGAGACGTAATTATTTTTTTCTGCTTTCGTCGCATGCTTTTATGAATGTGGGCAAGTCCACAGTATGGCTAGAGTAATCCCGCCTTGTTTACATGGATTTTGAGAGTGGTTTAGAAGAAGTATTTATTCTGTCATAGAATAGGCTATGTCGACATGACAGTTTTTCCTCCTTGATATGCAAGTAAGACTGCTTGTAATATGCGCTTGGTTTCACTGGCTACATATGTACTTTTGTTTTTCCACTCGACCACTGTCTTGTCCAATATGCATTTCACATACTGTAGTGTAAGCGTTCATTGGTGGCCCAGTCATGTTTTAGGTTTCATGTGCCGATTTTCATTGAAGATCGAACATTTGGCTGCATTTTAATAATAATAATAATAATAAATTTTATTTGTAATGCACTTTTCATTTGAAGGAGATCTCAAAGTGCTACAAAGCATATGTGGTGCATAAAAACAACAACAACAATACAACACAGTAACAGTCATAATAAAAACTGGCCATAATAAAACCTAAAAAGCACAGATAAAAGCCAAAGTATAAATTTAAGAAAAGGTTCTGTTAAAAAGGAAGGTTTTTAGACCTTTCTTAAAAATTTCGACCGTCTGTGGTGCCCTCAGGTGATCGGGCAGATTATTCCACAGGCGGGGGTCAGCCGAGCAGAAGGCGCGATCTCCCATAGTGCGGAGCCGAGTTCTTGGTGGGTGGAGAAGGTAGGAGTTTGAGGATCTCAGGTTTCGGGTGGAGGTTTGTGGGGTGAGAAGGTCCTTGAGGTAAGAGGGGGCATTTCCATGGATACACTGATGTGTAAGCAGATAAATTTTGAAAGCAATCCTGGAGGATACAGGAAGCCAGTGAAGTGAGTGAAGGATGGGTGTTATATGGTCATACTTACGCACTCTCATCAGGATCCTAGCAGCACTGTTCTGGATGTATTGGAGCTTCTGAAGGCTCTTGCTAGGGATCCCGATGAGAAGTGCGTTATAGTAGTCCAGCCTTGAGGAGACAAAGGCGTGGACGAGTTTCTCAGCGTCTGGTAGGCTGAGTGAGGGACGGAGTTTTGAGATGTTCTTGAGGTGGTAGAAGGAGGTTTTGCACAGGTGTTTGATGTGGGCGTCAAAGGTCAGATGAGGATTGGACCTAACGCCCAGGTTGATGACTGATGAGGAGAGGGGAATGTTTTGGCCAGAGAAGGTGATGTGAGTTATGGGGGATGACTGGACCTGGTGGGGAGTCGTTTAGCTGCAAGAAGTTGTTTTTCATCCACGTCCTTATCTCCTCAAGGCAGGTGGTGAGAGATGATGAGGAGGCAGAGGGGTTAGGGGCAGTTTTTAAATAAAGCTGTGTGTCATCAGCGTAGCAGTGGAATGAGATTCCATGCTGGTTAATGACACTACCTAGGGAAAGCATATAGAGAATGAATAAAATGGGTCCGAGAACTGACCCCTGGGGGACGCCACAGGTGACAGAGTACGTCCGGGACTTTGCGTTTCCCAGGGTGACATACTCGGTTCTCCCAGACAGGTATGACTGGAACCAGAGTAGTACAGAGTCGGAGAGACCGATGCAGTGGAGGCGGCTGAGGAGAATTCCGTGGTCAACTGTATAAAACGCTGCAGTCAGATCCAGGAGGACCAGAAGGGATGGAGAGCCAGCGTCAGCCGCCATCAGCATGTCATTTGTGACCCTGACCAGAGCTGTTTCAGTGCTGTGGGCGGTGCGGAAACCAGACTGGAACTTTTCATAGAGTTTGTTTGAATTTAGGTGGTCCTGGAGCTGAGCAGCAACCACTTTTTCCAGCACCTTTGACAGGAATGGGAGGTTTGAAATGGGCCTGTAATTGGCAATAACTTCTGGGTCAAGGGTGGGTTTTTTGAGGAGGGGTCTGATAACAGCAGTTTTCAGAGCAGATGGAAGATGGCCGGCTTGGAGGGAGTGGTTAATTACATGGGTGATCAGTGGGCATAGAGTACGGATGTTAGATTTCACCAGGGCAGTGGGAAAAGGGTCCAGGGTGCAGGTGGATTTTGCTGATGGTAGAATATTATTTTATTGTAATCTTATTGTACATAGTATAGACTGGCGTATTAGTCTGTTCCTGGGCTATACTTGTCACTTAAAGCACAACTGAACTTTGGTAGAACTTTGGGATGTGTAGTTACCTGGCCATGATATGAGTCCAAATGGTGGCCAAATATGTTAATTAGTTGATCTGTGCTCTCTTAGGGTAATAATCCAGAATCAGATATTTGCCGCTCTTTTTGAATGGATATCTATGGGAATTGGGGGGTGGGACTATTTAGTTATAAATTATGCTGGAACAGTATGGAATACATGGTTGGCGAAATGGCTGTTAGTCATCAAGGGTCTGAGGTATCAAACGAGCCTCAAACCATCACTTTGCTGCAAAATATGCAGTAGATATGGATGGATCACTTTAACCCCTTTGTTCAGATGGTCTCCCCGACGAGACCTTTTTGCTCAACTGAGACATTTGTTGCTCCTGCAGCCAAACTATTAGTGTAAAACACAAGCACTGTGTTTTAACTTTATTTGACGATTTCTGGCCAATGCGTAGTTTCTAAGTGTCACTTTTTTTCCGTAGCAAGTCCATTTAACAAGCACCCCCCCACCCAGTCTATACCTACCCATGCGTGACATAGTGGACAATAGCGTCTATGTTTTAGTTCATAAATATATTTATTCATCGTATAAAATTATAATTCCGTCATAGCAACAAGATAAACCAAACAATCGCCTGATCGTATGCCAGAAAAGCTGTGAAAAGCCCTGCTAACTCAAATGCAAAATAAACATGTGAAAGTATTCTCTCATTCTACCATGTATTGTACTACCAATATATGCTACTAAATATGAAATTAATATACAATCCTACCATTGGTTTTACACATCGAGATGTTTCTTTCAAAATCCAGTGGTCATTTATTGTCTGGTACGATCGGTTTGAGAAATGTACAGCACTTTATACCGCAATTACACTATATGAAACGTCGACTCGTAATACCCCCATGCTCTGCAAGCCTGTCTCGTTCATTACAGTTCGTTCTGGTTTAATTGTTGGCTCTTTTATCCAACAGAGTGCATTATAACGTTAGCAACAGTATATCCCAAGTCTTCCTGGGGTGCTTTATACAATTTACTACCGTCATGCATATCGGTAGATTTTGTTTTCAAGGTCTCATATTACGCAAGCTGTATATAATAACGCACAAGGGAGAGGAAATTCCCGATGCCGACATTTAAAAAATTTCACCTCTGAAATGCAGTTGGTTGGTTGGCTACAGATAATAAGTTAAGTAAGTTAATTTTTCCACTCGAACAAAGTCTTTCCAATATGATTGATAGACCCATTGTTATTTTCACATTTTGAGCGCATTTCACATACGTTCACAATCGTTAATTTTATTTTTGACGTAGCCTACCAATATCCATTGAAAATAGAACATTTGGCAGCATTTTGCAGATGGCGGAATACTATTTTATTTTCATCCAATGGATGAAAATACCCTCAACTTAAAGCTGACAGTCTGCACTTCACTTCTGCCCTTTTTTATTTATTATTTATTTTATTTATTTTTTATTTACTTATTTTATTATTGAGGTTTTACATACATTACAAACAGGGGTGAAGTCGCTACCCCAATCCTACCTCTCAGTTCCCAACCGCCCTCTCCCTCCCGCCTCCCCAACACCAACGTGATCTCACTAACACAAATTATACATATAGACAGACAGATAGACAGACAAATGGATAGACGGGGATGGACGGGGATGGACAAGTGAACAGATAGGTAAGCAGATGGACAGTCAATAAATGGGTAGTAAGAAAAAGAGAAGAATGACCAATATTATGGGGAAGATAATAATGATAATAATAGTAATAATTGGCTGATTTTGTGGTGTGGAGGGGGTTTGAATTCCCTTGATGTTATCATTTTGACGTATTGCAGTGGCTAGAGGTTCAATGAACAGGGCAAATAGTGATGGCAAGAGTGGGCATCCTTGCCTGGTCCCTCTGTGTAGTGTGATACTCTATGACGTTAGTCCGTTAGTAGAAACTGTGGCCCTTGATGGATTATATAGTATTTTTATCCAGTGAATGAACGATTCTCCGAAGCCAAATTTGTCAGTTTCAAACAGAAATTTACAGTTTACTCTATCAAATGCTTTTTCTGCATCTCATGAAGCAATTATTGTTTTTATTTTGTGTTGTTTTGATATATTAATTAAAAGCTAGCTGACTAGAACATTAAATTAGCCAGCTAACTCTTCCAAACATAGCACTCAACATTACTGCATGGTTCATGACAAGCATTCACCTTGCTGCCCCACAAAGAATTGTTGTTTATTTTTCCGTTATGTAATGTGCTAGCCAGCTAGCTAAGTTCACATTACGAGAGCCTATTTTACACTGGCGGAGGCAAAAGATACCTAAAGAGTGACACAAAATGATGTGGTTCGGCAACGACCTGAGACCCCTGGACCTGTTTTGTAGGGGGGACCCCATTTGTTATGACACCGGCAATTTCGAATCGGGAGCTGTGAATCGGGAGCCAACTTCAATATGGTTTCAAGTTACATAGTTACATAATCATTTCGAGAAGCAGACAAGCTAATTAGTTAAGTTTAAGAGCGTAGAGCACCTGTTGTTTATTTAAACTATGTGGATCTCAAAATATGAGCTTCTTTCTGACAAACTTGTCAAACTGACAGTAGGTGAATTTGCTTTGTTTTGAAGGATGTTTCCTTCCTCCTGTGACACCTTTGTGGCCTTGCCTCCATCAACATTGGGGCAGCGTGTTGTCTTTGGGAAGAACTCTGACAGGCCCTGTGATGAGGTCCAAGAGGTGGTCTACTTCCCAGCTGAAAACCATGCAGCAGGAACTAAAGTGGAGGTATTGTACATGCACCGTTCTGTGACCCCTTCTGCTTTTCTGTTAATGGACACACAATAATATCCTGACAGTAATTTGGATGTGACTGCTCATTCGCTGTTGCCTTCCTGGCCTAGTGTACCTACATTGAGATAGAGCAGGCTCCCCACACGTATGCAGTGGTGTTAAGCCGACCTGCCTGGCTGTGGGGTGCAGAAATGGGAGCAAACGAATACCAGGTATGCATTGGAAATGAGGCTCTGTGGAGCAGAGATGACGCCAGTGATGAGGAGGCTCTACTGGGCATGGATTTGGTCAGGTGAGTCTGTCGGATGTTAGATAAACTAAGGGCTTGTCTGCATCTTTCTTCTCTCTCACACTAACCGAAGGTGAAAAGCAAGGGTCACCAACTAAGTTTGGCCTCGGTAGGGCTGGGTGATATGGACAAAATATCATATCGTGATATTTTTCATATTATTGACAGTATACTGGTATTTGGTTTTCTTAATTACACGAGAGGTAAACTGAATGACTGTAACTTGTAGAAAAATAAGGATCAATGAAAATGCAGCAGTAATCACTAACCAATTTGTATTAGGAATATGAATGGTGAAATATTGAATAGCATTCATAAATTGGATAGTAAACATTAAAAACCCTGATGTGCAACCTGTTAGGCTAATACAAAATGATGTGGTGACCAATACCCCAGGAACAGATTCCAGGAAACTTCCTGATATATTCACCTTTATGGACAACAGTTAGCTGAAACCCAATATGCGAGGTCACAACCATAGAACATAACCACCAATTATTACATTACATTTATTTGGCAGACGCTTTTATCCAAACAACTTTTTCATAACGTAGGAGCTATCCCTAGTAATGAACAGAGACCACAGTCAGCTATACATTCTGAACTATAAAATATAAAAAAACACGTTAACCCTTTAATGGCCAGCTCAACCAACTAGTATTGCACACCCGAGTCCCAATATCCTGCCGAAAAACATGCCGGACCCAACCCCACCTGATTGAGCCATCTCTACCATTTGGTTTATGAGTCAAGTCCAACACGCTCCCCAACAAGACACAAAATGTGCGCCACTAAATGGTTGAGGGCCATTAAAGGGTTAAATAGAAAACAAGCAAAAAAGAAAAACAGGAAGCAAGCACTATAGAATTGGCACTAGATAGTTTAGTCAAGGTGGAGTCTGAAAAAGTGCGTTTTCAGACCACAACGGAAAACAGACAGCGTTTGAGCTGAGCGGAGTGGGGAGTTTGTTCCACCACTGGGGAGCTAGGGTGGAAAAGCTCTGCAATCGGGATGAGTAAGAGCCATTAACACGGAGTAGGGAGGGAAGTGCAAGTTGCCCGACAGCAGCAGAGCGAAGTGGTCGAGCAGGAGCGTAGTGCTGGGTTAAGTACTGTAGGTAGGAGGGGCCTGTCCTTTTGGCTGCAGTGTAGGCCAGGGTCAGAACTTTGAACCTGATCCTGGCCATGACTGGCAGCCAGTGGAGTGACCTCAGCAGGGGGGTGATGTGCGAGAACTTCGGGAGGTTTAACACAAGCCGGGCAGCTGCATGCTGGACCAGTTCTTGGGGCAGAATAGCACAGGCTGGTAGGCTTGCAAGAAGGGAGTTTCAGTAGTCCAGACATGAGGTGACCATGGTCTGGACAAGAAGCTGGGTGGAGTAGGTGGTCAGGTATGGCCGGAGGATCCTGCAGGACCGTACCGTTGCCCTGATGTGTTTTTTGAAGTCCAGCTGGTCGACCAGGATCACCCCGGTGTGGTGTTCGGCTAAATGCCCAAACGCTTGGCAGGATAACTTTGGACAAGTAAGTTAACATCTAATTGTTAAAGTTTTATTTTTGGTTTAACGGGGGATAAATTACATGTAGACTACATGTAAATAAACTGGTGGTCTGTCAACTTTAATTTGTTCTGCTACTGTTTCAGAACAAGGGTGACCTGCACATAAAAAACTGAGGGGGCACAGAGGAATAGTTTACCACCTCATTGTAGAGCCAACCATTTTTATCATTTATTTTTTGCCGGATGCATTCAACTGTATGAATATAATTACAATTATAGTCTAAACGTGACATAATGGATAGGCTAGCCTACATATGGACAAATTTATAGGCTATATTTTTGAAAGGACATGGGTTAACGTTAAGCATTGAAGGTTGCGTTTCCTAGTAAAAAAAACACAGAATGATATGGGAAACAAAAACGATCTCGAAATCTGGCCAAATTCCCGATATGGTTCATGGGACATGCATCTTCTTGACAAGCGGTTGTCTTGCTTGTCTCCTGGAACACTGACTGGGGCTAATTGTACTAGCCAACGAAAGTGGCGTTATTTTGATCCAGCAGTCAAATGTTTGCTTAACTTCTTATTCATTATTCAGCTTGGGACATTAGCTATTTAGCCACACTAACTAGCTAACGTTACCGCTATTTAAGAACACCTCTGACTAAGAACCTATTGCTTGCTAGCTCCTGGAACACTGACAGGAACCGGAAAGCTATTTTTAACTACCTGCCCTCTCTGTGCTGTTACCAGCGGAACAGAGTGCAGGATAATTTTTTGAAATCATCGGACATGAAGTATCCATTAGTAAACTCTAGTCTTGGGTGGTTCCACAATTCTCAGGGCTGGTGTTCTGACAAATAGACCTACCTCTCAGATTGACCTACCAATACGATGTGCACATGCGCAGTGCGTTTCAGAGGCGAGAAAAAAAAGTCTCTGATAGACATTTCCCTTCTGACGGGTTGTGCTACCCATGGTTTAAGCACAAATAGTAGTAGGTAGATCATTCGGATAGACATTTCCCCTCTGACAGGATGTCCTACTCTACTTAAGTAGGTCATCCTGAGGAGGTAGGCCAAATTTTCAGTACACCGGTTACGGTTCCGATTAAAAACCATGATTCCAAGTTAGAACCGGCTGCCCAAGATTCAAAGAAAAACATAAGGTTCAATATAAAACATAAGGATTTAAAGAAAAACATAAGATCTGTTCCATTGTGTCATTCTGTGTGTGGTTTTCAACCATGGATGCATGCCGCCACGCCGATGGATATGACTGGCGAATGGGCCGTGAAGGGATATTTCACCTTTGTGTGACAGAAGTAATTTTGTGGAGCCAACCCCATTATATTTGCATAGAGTGAATACTAGCAACGTCAGCTGACCGTTAACGGCATCCCCAGTAGTCCCGGTTGTCAGATTCCCCATTCATTTTGGGGAGCTCACCAAAATGAATCGTTTAAAAGCACACACTAACTACAGCAGATAATACATCGATAAAAGAGAACATGACGGTGAAAAGGTATGTGTTTTGATATTTAAAGTATTTTCAACGTTTTATTACCTTTTAAAAGTTAAAGAAGATCCGGCAAAAACCTTTGTTATTTTAACGCAGTGAAGAATCTGCGTACAATAAAGTTGACGTCAATTCACCAACTGTAGTAGGCTACCGTTAGTTGTAGGTTTACGTCATAATGAAACTAAAAATCAAACTACAGCTTGTTGTGTTTCTGCGCAGTAGCAAAGCAGAAAATAGTTCCACTATTATAGCTAATTTAAATATGACAACATCTTATAAGCTCAAAACAAACACGTAAAATGAGTTTTAAAAAAGTCATCAAGGGTCTGAGGTATCAAACGAGCCTCAAACCATCACTCTGCTGCCAGAGGGTTAAGGGTTGTTTCTTCTGACAAATATTCCTATTGAAATCCTTCAAGTTATTATGATTTTTTTTTCTCATACTAAATTTACTTCAATTAAAGTTTGGATTTTGCTCATTTTTTCAGTGTGAGATTAAGCTAATTCACCAAATGGTGAATTTTTTTATAACCCCTTTTTACTCATCTTTAGCAGGGGTGCCAATAATAGTGGAGGGCACTGTATGTTGCGAATGCGTCTCCATGGTGATGACCACAAACGAAATGATCCAGACTTGACAATTCGTCAATATTATCAAAACGAGCAGCAGGAGTAAATATCCAGCCCACTTCCCTGTCCCACAACAGACACACTGCATGAAAAACAAAAACAAAAGCCAGGCACAACAAAACACATTCAAATGAACAAACACAAACACGAGAGACAGCTGGACTACATGTCACTATTACAGCGCCACGTATGTCATTAAAATAGGCTATATTTTTGAAAGGACATGGGTTAACGTTAAGCATTGAAGGTTGCGTTTCCTAGTAAAAAAACACAGAATGATATGGGAAACAAAAACGATCTCGAAATCTGGCCAAATTCCCGATATGGTTCATGGGACATGCATCTTCTTGACAAGCGGTTGTCTTGCTTGTCTCCTGGAACACTGACTGGGGCTAATTGTACTAGCCAACGAAAGTGGCGTTATTTTGATCCAGCAGTCAAATGTTTGCTTAACTTCTTATTCATTATTCAGCTTGGGACATTAGCTATTTAGCCACACTAACTAGCTAACGTTACCGCTATTTAAGAACACCTCTGACTAAGAACCTATTGCTTGCTAGCTCCTGGAACACTGACAGGAACCGGAAAGCAGCAGGAGTAAATATCCAGCCCACTTCCCTGTCCCACAACAGACACACTGCATGAAAAACAAAAACAAAAGCCAGGCACAACAAAACACATTCAAATGAACAAACACAAACACGAGAGACAGCTGGACTACATGTCACTATTACAGCGCCACGTATGTCATTAAATGTGATTTTAAAAGAGCCAGAATTTGAGCTATCCCTAGGTACTTCAAGGGGCCATAACTCGCAAGATATCCGTAGTATAAAGTTTAAATTTTGCATAGCTTCATTAAATAGATTATAGTTAATGTACAGAAAAAAAACGGGTGATTCTGAGGGGGTCAGGTGGGAAGCACTGATTGATTTTATATGGAATGACCCATACATGTATATACAGTGAGCACCATAATTCATTGGACAGCGACACATTTTTGTTATTTTGGTTCTGTACTCTAGCACTTTGAGTTTGAAAGGATACAATGACAATGAGGTTGAAGTGCTGACTGTCAGCTTTAATGGTAGGGTATTTTCATCCATTTTGTACATTTTGTCCCCTCCAATGTATTATGATAATTTTTGGATGTAAAATAAAACAGTTTTCAAAAGTTTCGAGAAGTGGGAGGCGAGGAACATCAAAGTCTACCAAAAACAACAATAGACCTGGGTTGTTTCTCAATGTCTGTACTTGTCTGCACTTGCAAACCTGTGTGAGTAATATTTAACGGCCAAGTTCTGTTCCAAGAACGCGAGGGAGCATCGGATGCACCCTCTCAACACAGAGTTGCCTTGACTGGGGGATTAACCCCTAAATGTAGGGCATGTAAAGAAAAATGGTGTAATTTAAAAGGAGTCAATTGTGTATTTTAAAAGGAGGAATGGGGAATTAATTGTATGGGAGTCAATTGAAGATGGGGGGTTTTATGAGTTATTTTGGGGAGGGGAATTAATTCAGGCTTCTGGTAACATTGACGAAACGAACTTAGATATCCCATTTTGTTATGGCATGGCTCCATAGGGACATAGCTTACGGCTAGGCTACATTTTTAGTTATCTCATTTAATCAATAAATAAGACTGCAATCTTTCTACAAATGAAATGAGGCGAGAAATATGTCTTACAATAGCTGAATTTTTACCAAATTTTAAACATGTTTCTATAACTAAGCAGCGTTCTGTCTTTCAGAGCAGGGGTGCACAAACTAGCTTTTTAGCGATGGCCCAGGGATATCGATCCATACTTTTCACGACCAAATTAATGAACTCATTGTTGAACTGCTGCCAATAGCCATGTTTTAATAGGCTACCTAAAAGCTAAATGAAGGCGGAGAAGTTGCTGAAATCAGCAAAGCAATTAATCACAAAAGCATATAGTGAAATTAAGAATTATTTCAGAATTTAAGGCTTTATCAATGAAGCATAATGGGAGAAAGTGCTAAAAGCTGCAAGACAGAAAACCGTAGGTTGAAACCAAACATTTTTTACTGATGTTACACTCATCATCAGTGCATCTTTTTGCTGGGATGTAGCCTACTTAATGCATTTCCCAGTGGAAAACTTAGAACACATGTAGTTAATATTTTAATATAGATTGTATGTGAAAAGCACAAAAGGACTGGATCGCGATGATTAGCTAAAGCCGTAATATGTTGGTAAAAGCAATGTACAAGTAATAACCTAGCCAACTTTGTAACAGAGACGGCTGCTACTGTTATCAGCTTTTTGGTGAATCGGTGCCATCTCCTGGAGTATAGTAATGACGCGCCAAAACAAGATTAAATAAAGTAGGCTTTTACGCGATCATATGAAAGTCAAATGTTAACAGTAAAAAATGTGTTAAATAATTTTTATTTTTACAAATACAGTATAGCATTAACACTGGTGACTACCACTTTATACAGGCCTGATTGCATTGGAATGTAGCCTACACATTCGTGTACAGGAGAGCCAAGTTTTGGTCGCATATCAGTTTGTGCACCATTGCTTCAGAGCTCTGTGTAGCCTGTTTGAGATGCAATGCGTGCTTCTGACGTTTGGACTGTGGTTTCGCTATACAAAGCAATAGCTACAAACCGATCTATGCTACAAACCAGGCAGTAACTTTTCCTGACAGTCCAGTGTATAAGCTTCCCCCGTGTCGTAGGTCATCGCTTCGTGCAATGTTTGGCGAGTTTGCATCCGATGTATCCTCGACATTTGGGGTGGATCAAGTACATTTCCTGGATCTTTGAGCGTCCTCGCTTCTCTGTGTTCTTGGCTTTGGAACACAACTTGGCCCGTTATATGACGTCACCATATTCCCAAGAACGTGTTTTTGCAAGTGCCCTTTTGCTGGGATACCTATGCACCCCCCTAAAATCACTCAATCCACATTTTACAGTGCTATCTAGGCTACCGTGCCACCCTTCCAGAGGAACCAGGGGTTTGTGCAGTAGCCTATGAGGCGTCGCCCGTAGACATGGAAATTGAATAAATGACAATGTATTGCATTTCAATCTGAATTCAGTAGTGTTTATTGTACTGTTACACTTTATTATAATCATAATTATTATAGCTTGATGTAGGGACAGTGGGCATTTTATTTACTAAAGGAATAATCAATGAAAGCACAATAAAACAAATACATAATAAAAGCAAACCAATAAATAAAAGCACAAATATAGGACAGTGAATTATTATTTTCTGTTTTATTTACTCTAGCGCAACCACTGGTCCACAAAATGGTCGAGCAACAAAATAAAGTAGGCTAACCCATGTCAAAATAAATATTTAACAACTTGAAAATTGTCATTCATTCTGCAAAAGTGGTGTGAGGAATACGGAAGCCTTGAAAGGCAAGGTGAAAAAAATGTTTACCATGTACGTACGAGATAATAAATCGTACGTAGAAGATACTATCCCCTACATACGACTATCTTGTACGTAAGAGAGAACCAAAATATATATTTTTTACCTTGTTCAGGGCCTCCGCCATAGTATGTTAAGTCGTACGTATGACTTAGCACTGGCATTGGAGCAGGATTTCCGTAGCCTAAAACAAACTCATGAAACCAACCTAGCTGGAATCTAGATGTCGGGGTGGGGAAATCTAGGTTGAGAGCATAGACTGTATAAAAATAGGTTGAGAGATGTTTGACATAAACGAACGCTAATCCTTATTAGCATTCACCTGAACGCGACACGCCGTTTCACTGACTTTTCAACACAAAAATGTTCACTGGGTAGCAGAAAAAAGCAATGGTTATTTAGTCTTCAAATGCCCATTCTATAACCATATAACCTCAAAATCACACTTGGATTTTTTTTCTCGGAAGATCAGGCTAAACAAGCTGTTACTGGCGTGTGTCAAAATAAATATTATTTTATTTCTCTTATATTTATTTCCACTCGTATTTATTTCAAAGCATAGGCCTATTTATTTCAAGACGTAGACCTATACATTTCAAGTCGGCATGAAAGGGGCATGTTCAGCTATGATCACTGGTTGCTCAGTCCATAAATATAAAAAACGAAATACTGCTCACTTATGCGTAGTTTTATACATATAGGCTAGGCTAATATAATACATATATAAGTCACATAATGAGTTTTTTTTTAGGCTACGGAAATCCTGCTCTAATGCCAGTAGTACGACTTAACGTACTACCGCGGAGGCCCTGAATGGCAAGGTAAAAATTTTTTTTTGCTATTATATATTAGGATATTATCTCCTATGTACGACTTATTATCTCATACGTACGAGATAATTTCACCTTGCCTTTCAGGATTTCCATAGAGGAATGTCAGAAAGACAAATAAAAATGAGAAATCGTTAACTGGTATTATTGGTAGCTGCTAGAAGCTTGGAGGTGCGATCTATGAGGTGGGAGCTGTGAGGTGCGAGCTGCCAGCAGAGAAAGTTCTTTTTTTAATTATTATTTTAAAAGATTGTGGCTCTAAATCAACTTATTGATGCTTATAAATATGTAAATCCAGATTCTACCATGTTTACCTGGTTCAGGACTGATATGTCTCAGAAATCCGGCATAGATTTGTGGCTCATCTCAAGATTGCTTAGTCCCTTATGTAGTGTCAGCTGGTATCTCACCTTCTCCTTTAACTGATCACTCTTTTATTGATCTAGTTCTAAAAGATTGGAAGACAAAACATACAAGAAAACCAGGATTCTGGAAATGAAATTGTTCAGTTTTGTTGATGGATTCTTACTGCTGTAAAAGAAACATTGGCAAAAAATAGTCTAATTTCATCCATTTCTATATGGGAATTGTTCAAATTTGAATGCAGACATTTCTACATATATTTTGGAAAAGACAAAGCACAAGAAAAGGCAAATAGGCATGCTGAGATAATACAAAACATTTGTAATCTTATGAATGTTCCTGTCCTTTGCGAGGCCGAAAAACAGTCACTTTCCTCTTTACAAGAATAATTAAATAGAATTTACTGTGAAAAAGCAAAAGGAGCCATTGTAAGGTCCAGATCTAAGTGGTTGGAATTTGGAGAAAAAAACTGCATACGTTTTTAATGTTTAAAAAATGTTATGGAAACAATAACAAAATATCTTCACTTATTGTGAACAATGTCTGTACCTCTGATACCAAAGTCTAAAACCAGGAAGAGAATGCCAATGCGTGTGGGCCTTTAATGGTTATTACCCTTGTAATAATCTTATCCGGAAACTTTAAAGGCATGTTCATTCTGTCTTAATGAAGATGAGACAAACCCACACTTGTTTTATTATTATTTTTTACTACTTTTTTTTTTGTTTAGACAAATATTTATCTTCTAATATTTTCAGGTTTCATCACACTTGTGTACATTAGTGATTATATGGTGCTTTGTTTGATACTATTGAACTATTGATGCTGCCTTAAAATAGCTGTCTTTTGGGAAAGTGTCATATTCATAGCCAGAGTGCTCAAATGTAAAGCAAATATGAAATTGTTTTATGTTCGTTTAAAATCTCTAAACAAATTGCAAAAGCTTGTAAAACATTACGAATACCAAAGAAATTTATGGACAAATTAAAGTATTGTTTGACGTAAACTTGACATGACTGTCTTTGTTTGTTTCGAGCGACCGTACTTTGACGTAACTTTTAACACCTGAACTACATTACATTACAGGCATTTAGCAGACGCTCTTATTCAGAGCGACTTACACAACTTCTTATTACATTTATCCATTCATACAGCTGGATATATACTGAAGCAATTCAGGTTAAGTACCTTTCTCAAGGGTACAACGGCAGTGTCCTACCTGGGAATCGAACCTGCAACCTTTCGGTTACAAGTCCAGCTCCTTAACGATTAGACTACACTGCCGCCAACTACACAGCCATACAAATGACGGTGCTGTTCGCTACAGAGCAGAAGCTTGGATCTGCTGTAGCCAAGGGTAAGAAGTGTTTGATGGTGATGTTCCCGATGTGTTCTCCTGGTCATTCCAATCCTGTAGCCGCCTTTTAAAACGTAGTCTTAACCCCTAGACGGGCGAGCGTAACAGTAGCCTACTTACAAATTCAGCAAGGTTCTAATTTTAAAACAGTTAAACTGTCACTGAGACACCCCACACACTTAGGCTACAACCCAGTGCAGGGGAGATACATAGATAGGCTACCACAATTTCCTAAATTACCCTATGCATGAGTCGTGTTGCATGAGCTTGTGGCACTTTTAATGCAGTTTTGCTGTCTTACTAGCCTATGTAACAGCTTTGATAGCCTAATTAGGCTACGTTAGCATTAATGTACATATGGTTATCTCATCTTAATTTGGATAATTTTCAAGTAGGCGAACAGTTAGCATTGTTAAAGAGTGCTATGTTAGCCATGAATTATTTTACAATGAAACTTGTAGTAGGCTAACTTCGCTAAATTGAGTCATTGCCACCACATTAAAACATCATGGAACATTATCTAATTTCGGTCAAAATTGCATTAACTGTTCGCTAGGTTAACTAACATTAGATAGTTTTCTTCTTTAAGGTACAATTTTCCCAAATGTAGGCTACCTTGAAAGTGCAATAATAGAAATTGGGAGCTGAGGGTGGGGGGGGGGGGGGGGGGGTGTCGGTGCTGGCGCTGTCAGTGGAGTTGGGGGTGGGAATTGAGTCCATACAATTTTCTCACAAATTTACCCCATACCTCTTTTTAAGATCCCCCATCTGTCATTGACTTCCATACACTTTTACTGGAGTCATTTTTAGCTCTGACCAGCAGCTAGTAGAAGTCACTCTGTCAGTAATTAGGTCGGTCTGTCTGATATTTCTGCAATAGACTATACCCGCCACACATACAGATACATTGGCATATGGTCGCAGCTTATCACATGCTACCGTGCTTGTTTTTATTTTTATTTTATTGTAATTTTAAATCTTAAGTTTAATGTGTAGATCATGGTGACGCTCATTACTGGTATGTTTGTTGTTGTGCTGCACACTGTATTGTCTGTATATGGTTAATTTCGGCAATAAAGAGAAGACACGTTGCTGTCGAGGCTCCATGTTTTCACAGTAAGAAATTGACGTGTCTGTAGCAAGCACAGTCATAGCAACGGTAATGGGACATAAAGTAACCTTACATCTGGTTTTAGTTGCTGTGAAATAGGCCTATCATGGTGGATCTCTGCAGCATGATGTCACATTTCAAAGTCATGAGTCTGACCAATCAGAACACCGTACGTCATTCGCAGGCACAGGACCCCCGAGCGGATCTGGCAGGCGAGCACATCTGGTAATGACAACCTTAGAGTATATAATATGTAGAAACAGCGATGCCAACTAAACCAATGGGGAGCACATCTGAACCAGGAAGTTTTAATTTTGCATTCATCTCACATGCACAGTTGTGTCCTTGGAGTAACATGTACGAGGATGGCGCAGAAAGTGACGTAAAGAAGGCTACATCAAAACCTTACGAGTATGTAATTGGTTGCCAACTAGCGCACAAAAATACGACGTAGGCCAGAATAAATCTTTGTGTGGTAAGAAAAAAATATATGACCACAGAAAAATAAGCAATTTTTATAGAAAATGAATGAAGCCCAATGGGAAAACTGGATTTTTGAGCGCAATTATAGATATCAGCAGAGGGTGACATTATACCCGGTGCCGAGGTTGCGAGCCAAAAGCTGGCCAACAACGGAAGTACCCTGTGAGCTTGCCGTCTCACTTTTAAAATCTCTGGTAACAAGGCTTAGATATTTATGTATAAAATTGCTTAGGATTTGAATGGCAGGAGGGACTGTCACACATGTAGCAGGGGAAATGTATGTTGTGGCTGTCCTTGCATTTTCAGGCTTGGTCTGGAGAGGGCGGACAATGCCCAGAAGGCCGTGGATGTGATTGCTGAACTGCTGGAAAAATACGGCCAAGGAGGGAACTGCATGGAGGGCACAATCTTCACTTACCACAACAGCTTCCTGATATCAGACAGAACTGAGGCCTGGGTGCTGGAGACGTCTGGGAAATACTGGGCAGCTGAGAAAGTGGAGGGTAAATAGCAGAGCTGGGGACTTGAGACTTGGACTCGAGTCGCAAAAATAAGGACTTGCGACTTGACTTGGACTGACTGCTATAAGACTTGACTTGAGACTCGACTGCTTTGAGACTCGACTCGACTTGAGACTTGCCCTGAATGACTTTAGACTTGACTCTGACTTGTACCAAAAGACTTAAAAACAGAAGACTCGTAAACAATCTTAATAATTAACACGAATGTTTTCCCATAACAGAGTTACGTTAGTTCACTGCTTTGCGCACCGCTCTCTATGGCTCTTCTTTCTGCAGCGTTTTTTTGGTGGCCATGGTAACTACTATACACCAGACCGGCCACACGTCATAGAGGGCCGTGAAGGCCAGGCCCCCTTTTGGTGGAAAACATTTGGTTTATATCACTGAACTCCCAGTATGAACACGATGCTGTGTCGCGTTTTGCACCGCCAACAACAAATTGGCATTGGTTCTATAAATCTGGCCATGTAGAGAGCTGCAGCTATGGAAAGGGGCAGTTAGTTGGGACCTTACACCCCAGCATGCCACCGGGACCGACTCTACACTAGTTTAACACTCACTAATACTGCAATGTTAGCTCAGTTAGCTAGCTAATGTTGCTGGAGTTAATCACGTGTATAAAGCCATTGTAATGTACCGGTAGCTAGCTAGTATTAGCTTTTTGCTAGCAAGTGCGATAGACTGGTTGCTCCAATACAGTAGTTCACAGCAGATTATGTATGTAAACGTTAGCTAGCTAGTTTTGCCAGATGCTGTGCAAATTGAAATGAGAAAAGGTGAATAGCTAGCTAGCTAGCTAGCTAAATGTATTATTATGCTAGCTACTATTAGCTAGCTGGCTAGATACACCTAGCTACAGTAGTTTGCTAATGTTAGCTAGCTAGCGCTACTCAATAGGAATTCAATTTGCAGACTGTTCAGCAATGGGGGCGTAATCATCGTGCTAGCCTGTGCGCCAAAGTTCTGTCGAATTTGATATTCTTGAAGTGCAACTACTTGTCGACGACCTAACGACATTACTAGTTACTTAGCAAGCAAAATATCCATCTTATTTATGAACTAACCTTGTTCTAACTTTGTTGTTTGTTAATAATCCATTTCAACGTTAGGGCTTGTGGTGATATCCTTGCAACAACAACAACCTTCTCGTTCTGTTCGCGAGTTTTTAAGTTTTTCAATGTTAACTGAAGTGGTTAAAAAATTGCTCTCACGGATTACGTATGGGTACTATGGTGAAAATGTGTTTTTGCTTTGTCGTTATGGGGTATTTTCTGTAGATTGATGGGAATTTTTTAAAAATAATTTAGTTAGTTTTCGATGAATAATGAAAATGAATAATGATCTTGGTAGTGGTCTCTGACTTGCACAGTACTGTATTTGTTACATGTTGTGTTTATGAATGTTTATGTGTGTATGAATTAAATAAATATCTTTTAATGTTAAATTTTTATGAATCAGTTACCTAGTAAAGGTGTGTTTAACTTTTCCTTGTGTACCTTGTGTTTTACCTTCTTTCTCACCTTTAGTAGTTGTAGTAGATGTGTTGTGAAATACTGGTAATTTTACGCATGAAAAACCAGAAAGCATTTTGTTCCTTGAAAACTGGAGTTGTGCAACTCTGGTACATATAGATTACCTGAGCAGAGTGGATAAGTGGAGTGAACAACTGAATAAAACAGAAGATTGTTGAAATTGGGCTATAATCTAATCTAAAATGATTACTAAATAATTAAATAGGCAATGGCTATGGATACAGTGGGCGTCTGAAGTGAATAAAGTGTATTTATAAACCCAATCTTAAACCGAACCCTAACCCTAAACCTATCCTTAACCTTACTGCGGACCGTATGAATACATGAACACCAATGAATATGGCTTTACATGGAGTTCTATGGGCGCCACATTCATTGTATTGGTATGGCCCGCCGTATCCATAGCCACTTCCAAATAAACAAACGTGTCTGTGTGTGTGCAAGCGTGTGTCTCCCTAATGGTTGAAAGACATAGACTGGGCCACCTACATCACATAATAATTATTGAGACTTGATTTGTGACTTGGCCTGAAAGACTTGCGACTTGACTTGGCCTTGTGCTGAAAGACTTGAGGCTTGACTTGGACTTGTGCTGAAAGACTTGCAACTTGACTTGGACTTGTGCTGAAAGACTTGATACTTGACTTGGACTTAAAAACAGCTCTGGTAAATAGTGTCTCAGGGAGTCACCCTTTTAAACAGGTGGAACGCCTAGGTTATGTTTTAGATAAGAAGATAAGTGTATTATTATGCTGTAGTAGATGCTGATGCTGTGCAAATTGAAATGAGAAAAGGTGAATAGCTAGCTAGCTAGCTAGCTAAATGTATTATTACACCTTTCAATGTAGTGTAATATTTAGCAACAATAATTTTACTATTTCTCATATATTGGAGTTTTGCAATATCTTCATAGTATAATTTATTTCAATGTATGTTCAGTGTATTCTACGGTAAACTACTTTAGATCTTTAGGAATGTAGTACTAGCTTCCTTTTAAAATGTACCTTGAAGTCCAGGACATTGAATTGTAAAATATTTGTCTTCCTTCTTTCATGATTCTTTTGGCCTAGAGGGATATCGCAACATCTCCAACCAGTACTCAATAACCACCAAGATAGACCGGGAGCACCCGGAGATGAGAGAGTACGCCAAGAGTCGAGGCTGGTGGGACGAGAAAGACCAGTTCAATTTTGCCACAGTATATTCCTATATGAACACGGCCAGGATTGAAGCATCGAGTGGCCGATACCGTGAAGGCCGGAAAATGCTGGAGAAAAGTAAAGGTGAATTGTTGTTGTCATGAAGCACAGATCAAACATAATGATTTCCTGTCTGATGAAGTCGAGGTGAGGTTTGTTTGGAGGAAAGCGTCCTCTGGTTTTTTCAGTGAATGAGAAATGTAATGTAATGATATGTCTTCATATCCTATGTAGTTCATTATATATGTGCACATAGAGGCAAAGTAGCACAGCACACTCAAGTGATGTACACTATTACATTACACTACAATAACTTTGCAAATGCTCTTACACATTTTCACTCTGTTATACAAAAGTGCAATGACACAGAAGGCCCATTTATAATCAATACGTGCAATGTTAGCTGAACAAACCAACAATAGTGTAAACTATCTTTACACTGGCTACTGGGTAGATCATCATTTAGTTCTCAAATCTGAACTGTGCCTGTGCCGACTGTGGCCGGTAGCACCATCGGGCAACGTGCAATTGCAGATGGAGTCGCCCAGGGTACGTCAGGGTTCAGTTGGTTAGGATTCCATTTTCATCGCTCTCTGGCGACCCGCACTGGCCCATGGACTGCATGCCAAAGCCGCACATGGAACGTCTTCTTCCGACTCAGCTCTGTGCAAGCTTGGCGGGGGGTGTGGTGTGAAAAGAAGTAGGCTGGTGACACCACGTGTTATGGAGAAGAACCACAGATGTCTTTACTCTCCCAAATTGGCAGTGGAGATAATGGGCCTCATTCATGAAACGTGAGCAGAACGAATTTGTAGCAAATTTGTCCGTATTTTGGCATTCATCAACGTTTTCGTATCTGAGATTTGTTCGCACGTACTAACAAATTTTACACATTCTCAGGACCACGTGTACCGCATTCGTAAATTCAGAATGCCGGTAAATGTAGCTTCTCTGTGATAATTAGAATATGAAGACTAAATGTGGCCTTTGAAATACGCATTGGAAACGTAATAAATTACAATTGTAAAAAGCAAACAATTTAGATCACGCTTATTAATCAATTGTAGGGTATTAAGCTGTTTAATTACACCCATGACATTGTAGGCTACTGGGAGCATTCATTAGCCTATTTTTCTAAATTGCAAGAAATTGAAATTCTACATGACCTTACATAGGCTATGCTAATTAAAACACACATTCAGCCAATGAACAAAATTTGCTTTAAAGTGGCTTACATGTCTGTCGCCAGGGTTGCAATTGTGTTCAACAGCTTAATCCAGCTAATGCCAGCGTACATCCAGTTCCCCTACAAGAAGCAAAAGCAGGTGGAGGTAAAGCGGGGTTTTTATGAAATTGCCAATGTTATCGGTGCCATAGACTGCACACCCCAGTGAACGTTTTTGCTGATAAGTCGGTGAAACCGACCGTCTCGCGTTCAGGTGAAAAACCGGATAAACTTGATATAACCATGAAAGTTTTTTAACCGCTTAGAATGTAGCCAGGCTATATTATAATATCCCGGTACGTAAATCTGAGCTCGATTCTGCTCAGTGGGACACGCACATCAATGTGACCGCAATTAGAACGCGCCAGAGAGATTGTAAAATAAGGTAGCCTATGATTACCAGATTTCAAACCACAACTCACATGCACAGAACCCCAACAAAATTATAAAATGAATAACGTTCAATTTATTTCAAGGCTGCGATAAAGCAATGCGCTTGCTCGTCAGATGCAGACGTAGATGCGCAGCTATGCGTTTCTTCGCCTCCAATTTAATGTCAATCCATTTTTTATTTTACCACTTTAACAGTTCATGTGAGGGGTGATCCTGCATTGATGGTACATGGTATCTCCTGCTTGGCCTTTACTTTCCCAGTTAATGACACTGGTACTGACAATACTAAACAATTTTTATTCTCCCTTGATTGAACATCTAATAAAACTTTGATTTCAGTGTCGGAACAATTCTTTCCTTTGCTTTTTCTGGGCCATTTTGACTTCATATGGACATTTAAATGGAGGTGACAGCCTCCATATAAGGCCATTCTTGGGTGTGGATTTATGCTAATTACAAAATAACGTGGAGGCGCTTCGTGCGTGAATATGAAAAAATCTGCCTTTCCCACGCGGTTTGATGAATCCAGTGTAAATTTTTTCTACCAGCACGTTTCGTACATAAATGTATGCGCATATTTAGGAGCGCTTCATGAATGAGGCCCAATGAACGCAGCTACAAATAGTCAATTGGATATTCCAAATTAGAATGGGAATTGGACATGATAAGCCCCATGTGGGTGCAAAATTATAAATAAATAAAAACTATCTTTACACAGCTATAACATTAACATTGTCCCAAAAGGAAAAAAGAGCTTATGACTGTCACAAGATGGGTAGGGTTCCTGCTGTTTCGACCATAATGGGAAGCTCATTCCACCACCAGGGAGCCAGAACAGACAGGAGACATGACCGGGAGATGCAGGCATGGAGGGTGGGAGGGGCCAGGAACCCAGAGGTTGTAGAGCAGAGAAATCTGGCTGGTGTGTAGGGTCTGATGATCTTTTGAAGATATAATGGAGCTGTCCCTTTAGCTGCTTAGTAGGTTAGCACCCAACGTTTTGAATTTGATGCAAGCTGATTTCGATATCCAGTGGAGGCGAATTTGTTGTCCAGTACCACTCTGAGGTTCCTAGCAGATGAAGTGGTTGACACTGTGGTGCCATTCTGGAAGAGTGAAAGGTCAAGTAGAAGCAGAGACTTGGCTGGGAAGTACAGCGCCTCAGTTTTAGTGTATTTGAGCTTCAGGCAAGGGTTTGTCATCCAGCTCAATCTTAGCAAACTGAGCTGCATGCTAAAACAAAGGGAGAAGTGCTAGCATAAGTCTAAATTGTTATTATCTATATGCCAGCTGAACACTCCCATTGGTTATCTCAGTGTACCAAAACAGTTCAACATCTGTGTTTATTGATGGCAATTCCGGCTTTAGTGCCATGTACATATCACTCTACATAATTGCACACACATCAGTTGACTAGAAGTAGAAGAATTTTATTTATGTAGATTTAATTTTCTGCATGGCACTAACTGGCACTAATTCCATTCTGTACACATAAGACAGGGTTCAACAATAAACCCTACCTGCTTGCCCAGCTGGTAAAATTTATTGGCCACTTTCCTGATTGGGCCACTGTCAATTTAGGGCAAATTAGTTTTGTGCCGCAAAGCTAATTTACTATAATTTAAAAATCGAATGAAAATTTGTTTGTGTAAGCGTGCCATTTTGTGACCCGTCTTCGGAAATTACCAACGATTTAATAAATTTGCAGAGTGGACTCTCTTCGGTTTGTAACAAACTCCAAGTATGAAGAATAGATTTGTTTAGGATATGTTACCTCAGGAAAGCGAATAACTGACCTAACTAAACTAACATGTGCAGTGGAGTATACTGTCGATACAAACTATGGCTTTATGAGTCAATGAAACAACCGTAGGAGCATAATTAACTCAGAACTAAAGTTTGCGATCTTTGTTACATAATGAAACTCCTAAATATCCCAATCACAGAGCAGCGTTTTAATGTTATTTTAGCCACCTTTTTTAACATAACGTTAAACATTAACCCCTTTGCACAGATGCCAAATTTAGTCAATTTTCACTTATTTACTGGGGGCGGCATTCTATTTAAGGCTTTATAACTCCAGGTATGAGCATCACAGAGACTTGGAATATGGCTTAAATTAAACAAGACAGTTGTACCATTTACAATACTAATGTAGATTATAGTCTATTTTCATAATTTAGGTCAAAATAAAGTGCCACAAATGCAAATAAATCTTGGAGAAAATGCAAGTTTGCAATTAAATACTGAGAGCTACATATGTGAAACAGGTAAAACTATACATTTCATGGATCATAAAAGTTTGCAGTATCTGAGGGTGATATGCATAACTACTACAGATCTATGATGCTAAATATAGGCAGTGTAACTTGTTGTCGCTTAGTTTCTCCAAATGTATAAAAAATGGCTAACTTGTGCTGTAAATAATAAAATAATTATATATTACAAATCTACAAATCAAAAGTTTTTGCTAACAAAACTCACTTTTGCATCATTTTCAAGTGGGGATTACTATAATCTCTATAGATAAATATATATGGGTCTAAACACCTATCTAAAACCTGTCATAAAACACAATATTTTGTGTCCATTATAAAGCATAATGTGTATTTTATTCATTTCATACTCACTCCAAGGAAAATTTTATCTTCATCTAGCACATATGCACAATAAATTTGAATGAGTATTTTCCATTCTCTGAGTGACAAGTATTGCCCAGGCAGCTACTAAGCCATACAGTGTATATTATGTACGATAGGACTCCAATAAAATAATATTCCACCATCAGGAAAATGCTGGCAAATGTTCCAGCTTCAGTGTAAATCAAACATAAAACATGACTGAGCCACCTATGAATGCTTTCACTACAGTATGTGAAATGCACTCAAAATGTATCATGGTATCTTGGTAACTATAGAGCTCCATAGTCCCGCCCACTTTGGTGACGAACGTCTGATGCCACTTTTCGGAAAAAATACAATGGGAGTCAATGGACTGAATTTAAAAAATATATATATTCAGGCAGCTACACGTTCAAAACACCCAAGAGAGGGGTTGTCACATTTAAAAATAATTTATAAAATTGGTCATTTTAAATAATGTCCAACAAATAAACAACAAACACGTTTTCAAAAAAATGACTACAACATTCAGTCTACTCACTTTCTCACCACCACTGCTGAGTGCTGAAGTTAAAGCCATAAAGCTGACACTTTCGACACGGCCAGACTGATAGTGATTCTCGCACTTGGTGATACTGTTAGTTTCACTTCCATAATAAGACAAAGTGATAGCCATTTTCGCTAGCAGAGCGGCCAGTAGCTTCCATAATAAGTTACAAGAGCAAACCGAGTGATGGCCATTTTCGCTAGCAGATCGGCCACCCGGTAGCTACTGCGTTAGCAAAGTGGGAGCCGGCGATGTACGACCGGGGATTCTGGGTAGTGTAGTTATGTTTCTCAAACTCTGTTAATTATATGATTCAAATTTGATTTAAACGAGGTGGTGAGAATATAATGGACTTTGTATCACATATATGTCAAAGTTTGGTAAATACAATGCCATAATATCCTCATAAGGGTGACTGAAAGATCCCAAAGTGGGGCAGGTAATGGCTTCCGGCAGTCTTCCGGGACCAGCCAGGGATAGGAGGGGGCGGGACTACAGAGCTCTATGGTATCTTCTGTTTTAATCTCCTCCCAAAATCCATGTAAACGGGGAGGATTTTCTCTTGCCTTGCTGACGAGTTAGTAAAAACTAAAAACATAACAGGAAACAACTATTACGCCTCGGCGAGCAAATGTACATTCTAAGGGGTCGATTTACTAAGATCTCAAATAAGGGGTGTTATTTTGCGGGCGCAGACAAAGTATTTGCACGCGTTAACATTTCACACTTTGCGTGTGATCAACTCAAGAGTCATTATATAAATTATTCCAGCCGGAAACAGCCACATTTAAATCAGAGATTTTGCATGTTTGGAATGGTTATACGTAAGCATACGGTGAAAAGTCTGGCAGCAATTTTGTAGTTTTTATGTTTTTTTTTAGTATAGGGTAGGCTGCTGTTACACTGAACGAGCTGGCGATTTACTATGAACTGTTTCACTGGATGTCTCTTAGTTTCTGGGAGTTACAGATGTTTATCAAGACTGAAATGATCATAACTATGCTTACTAGCACTAAGCCTACTTGCGCTATAAGTGCCACATAAAATCACATTTCCATTTGATCATGGGTTTTATTTTTATAAAGTTTTGATTTGCTTGTTATTCACTGTGTTATTGATGTTGTATTGCTTGTTTGATTCAAATACTCTAGTATTCTGTAACATGAGTTGCTTCATGATTAAAAAAATATTCTTACTGTTCATGATGTACAGTGAGCAACATAATTCATTGGACAGAGACACATTTTTTGTTATTTTGGTTCTGTACTCTAGCACTTTGAGTTTGAAAGCTTTAATTTGAGGGTATTTTCATCCATATCAGATGAACCGTTTGGACATTATAGAACCTTTTGTACATCGTCCCCCCATTTTTGGGCATCAAAAAATATTGGACAGTTTAACAATGTAGAATAAAGTAATCATTTTTTAATTTTTGGTCGCACATCCTTTGCATGCCATGACTTACTGATGTCTGTGACCAAACAATACCAAAAGACTCTTGATATCTTATTTCCTGGTACTCTTACAAGCAAAACTATAACTTCTCAGCATTTGAATGGATCTATATGGGAATTGGGTGGTGGGACTAGATTTAGCTGTAAATTATGCTGGAACAGTATGGAATACATGGTTGGTGAAATGGCTGTAAGTCATCAAGGGTCTGAGGTATCAAATGAGCCTCAAACCATTACTCTGCTGCCTGATGTGCAGTAGATATGGATGGATCACTTTAAGGGTTTTCTCCTGACAAATTTTCCTATTGAACTCTATGGAAAAATAAGTCAGGAGAAGAAACCCTTCAAGTTATCCATCAACCTCATTGTCATTGTATCCTTTCAAACTCCAGTGCTACAGTAAAGAACCAAAATAACAAAAAATGTATCACTGTCCAATGAATTCTGGTGCTCACTGTCGCTATCCACAAATTCTCATCTTGTGTATTTTGAGCTGGAGTCAGAATGGGCCAGTTAATTAGCCCCCATTGTTGCACGATCATTCAGAAATTTCAGTTATGGATATTCCAAACACACCCGTACTGTCTTGCTACAATGACAGCCGTAATCTTATGGATTCCGTGTCTTTTAATACCTGCTTTCCATTTGTACTAAAATAGACCGGCAAATACCTTTCACAAACTTCCTTTGGGGCTTAGAAAATCACTTTACACGTGCTAAAGTAATCTATTTGCATGACCACCACAATTTTGCTAAATAATGTAGGGATGCCCATTCTTGCACATTCATTCAGGCTAACTCGCAAAAATGAGAAATCAACGTATATTTTCATTTTAGCACATGTAATCATCTTTACACCTCCTTAGTTGATTACCTCGGACAATTTTTTGCAGGTGGTAACAGTTTTACATGTGTTTTTGTACACGTAAACCTTTAGTAAATTAAACACTAAGTTTGCTTGCTTAAATCTCAACTGATAAAACTAGAAATTCTGTTACGCACGGCTGTAATTTATTAATCAAAGCATCCAATAAGAAATCGCAAACAAACACCATTGAGAAGGATATTATGAGGGGCCGTTTAGGCCATAATTCATACTCACTCACATACATATATACTCTCTCTCACATACATACATACTCTCTCTCACATACATATATACTCTTACACATACATATTCTCTCTCACATACATATATACTCTCTCTCACATACATACATACTCTGTCACACATACATATACTCTCTCTCACATACATACTCTCTCACACATACATACTCTCTCACATACATATATACTCTCACACATATATATTCTCACTCTCCACATACATATATTTATTCAATATTAGTATCGCTGAAACGTTACACAGCGGCTGATTCCATAGATCTACGTTTTTATATCCATGGCTGGTAGGCTGTTGTCCAGCGTCCGTGCACCATGAAGGGGGCAGACCAGTAAAGTTATTAGCCTCCAACCGGCAATCGGAGTGATCCATAAATATTATATTATCGTCACCTGAAACAGTCAGTGCTTCTTGAGAGGCCAGCATCAGCCCTGTAGCCTAGCCTACTGAGCGCCTTCTCACAACACAGCTTACAGCGAGATGAAAGCACTATTTAGACTGCAATGTTCACTCCAGTGAGTGTAGGCTAATGTCCACAGACACTCGATAACACTTTGGCACCTGGGACTCTCGGCAGAGGAAAAGGTAACAACTAACGTTAGCTTACTACTACTTAATTCACTGCGCAAACAGACAAGTGTTATAATTTGGTAATCATGTACTAGCTAATGCTAAAAAATAATCACATCACTTTCTAACATTAGCTTGTTTAATGGAAGTCTAAGTAGCCAAGGCCGTTTTTCTTTTGTTGGTTAGTTAGCTAACGTTAGCAAGTGGTGTGATTATCTTTTAGCATTACTACGTGATTACGAAATGATAACGGTTAATTTGTCTGTTTGCACAGTGATTAAACTTGGTAGCAAGCTAACGTTAGTTGATACCTTTTCCTCGACCGAGAGTCAATTGCCAAAGTGTTGTGGAGTGTTATATCGTGCAGGACTGCAGACTGCCTCTGAGCAAGTCCAAGCTAGCCTGCTGAGGATTCTTGAGGTAGCTACACTAGCGTTAATGCTAGCGCTCTCATCTCGCTATGAGAAGGCGCAGAATGATACAGCACTGACCTGGCCTCAAGAGATGAGGACAATACACTGCCTGTTTTAGGCAGCGATAGTATATTATGCACTACTCCGATTTCCTGTTGTAATACATGTCTCTGGTCTTCCCTCTCCATGGTACGTGGGAACTGGACAAGTCTGTATGGCATATTATGGTAGCAGTGCAGACGTAACTTAACAGGGCAAATTATGAATCTAGTAGTTGTTTATATCTATGGTACCAGCCAGTTCTGAACCAATCACAATCTTTCCATTTCATGTAAGTGACTTCCTTTTCATGTAAGTGCCTTCCGTTTCCACTATACTTTTTATTTCATACATACATAAATATATGTATGTGGAAGTGATACTATATGTATGTGAGAGTGAGAATATGTATGTGTGAGAGTATATATGTATGTGAGTGAGTATGTATGTGTGAGAGAGTATATATGTATGTGAGTGAGTATGTATGTGTGAGAGAGTATGTATGTATGTGAGAGTGAGTATATATGTATGTGAGAGAGTATATATGTATGTGAGAGTGAGTAGGCCTAAACGGCCCCTCATCGGATATACTGTCCTCTACTATCCTCACAGATGACGTTCCAGATAGTGTAAACTGGTGTGTATTTCTCAAACAGATTGTCCAAGACAATAAATGACCACTGAATTTTGTGTAAAACAAATGGTAGGATTGTATATTTATTTCAAATTTAGTAGTAGATATTGATAGTAGAATGACGTGGTACAATGACACAATCATTTCACGTTTATTTTACATTTGAGTGAGCAGGGTTTTTCAGTTATTTTGGCAAACGATCAAGCTATTGTTGGCTTTATCTTGCAGCTATGACGAAATACCAATTTTTGGTGTCGAAAAAATATTTTTATGAGCTCACACAGACGTTATTGTCCACTGTATCATGGATGGGTAGGTATAGTTGCAGAGGAGACTGGGTGGGGGTTGCTTGTTAAATGGACAGTCACACCACCCCACCTAAAGAGATCCTGGGCAAAACACTAGTTACTGACAAACAAATACAAAGTTTAAGTCTTGAACTTTGATTTACTACATGATGATTTATTAGCTGATGATTTACTACAACAAATCTGCAATGGCAAACTACACGGAATCACAGCTTTTAGAGATTCTCTTTGAAAATCCAGGATGATTACTGTAAAGGTTTTGTGCAGAGCAGCTATGGAATATTTTCAGGCAGTGCCAAATGTTGCAAAATTCCATCCTCTCCACATTTCCTTGGCCCGTTTTGACATTTACATTTCAGTGCTATCACATAGTGACTTTAAAAAAAAAAAAAGCTTTTCTCAGTTAAGAGTGTTGACTGATGACGGTGCAACCTTCCCTCTCCTCAAAAGGACAAATCACAGCTGAGACGATGATGGACATTCTGAGGGACAAAGAGAGTGGAATCAACAAGGAGGGGATGTTCATGACGACGGGAAGCATGGTGTCTGTTGTGCCCAGGAACCCCTGCCTGCCAGGAGTGCACTATTTCACCGGAACACCGGACCCTGAGAGGTGACTTGCACAGGCATCGTATCAATTGTAAATTGAAACCTTGTGTCGGCACAGATCACATCACATTGTTGACTTTTTTGTTAGGAACAGTTGGTGGGCAACTTGCCAACCACAAGTCCCCTGTATGCCCCAGTGAACCGTGGAATAACACGGTTTCTTCTCTCACCCTCAGATCAGTTTTCAAGCCCTTCATTTTCGTGAAGGACATTAAGCAGCTGAAGATGACCTGTTCTCCCTGCTTTGGGCAGGATGACCCTGCGAAGAAGAAACCCCGTTTCCAGAGCAAGCCAGATCGCAAACACCCCCTTTTCCTCACACATGAGGTGGTGGCTGCCATTATCGGGAGTAACAAGGTAAAGCTTCAATATCAGGCTTTGTTTATTTCAAAAAGGGGTACCCAAACTTGGTCCTGGAGGACCCCTGTGTATGCTGGTTTTCATTCCAACCACAATTGCAACCCCAGAACTTTAAGAAGGTTAGGTGCTTTTCATGTTTTGAAAAAATAATTTTAACTGATTGAAATTAAAGACTGAGATGAATCAATAGGCTCCTAATTGGGTTGTTGAACACCAAGTTCTTTCATAATTTTTTCCTTAAATATATTAACACAATGCAGGTTTGGCTCGTCATTTGCTTTGTCTTTGAATTCTTACCTAATGGTTAGTTTCTGTGGCCATGTGTCAACATTTTCACCAATCAGGAGACTAATGATTCACCTTGGTCTTTAATTTGATCAGTTAAAGGGACTGCCAACTCAAATCGATGATTTAGCTTTTCAATGGTTAATTGTTGTCATCCTGGGGTGGAATAAACATAACCCAAATATCAGTACGAAGTTAGGTGCCTAAATAAAGATTCATTCTTTTTTTTCACCATTGCCTTAATTGAAGCAAGGTTTTGAGCGGGCGGGATTAAAACGGACGTCAGGACATCATCAAAGTCTTATCAGCCAATGATAGAGCATGGCAGAGCATGGCAGCGAGGGACGCTATAGCAGGCTACTACAGTAAACAACTTTATTGTTCGATGTGTGCTTTCCTCTGGTTTGTCTCACAAATGTCATGGCAAAAGTAAAACTGTTTGCATAGCTCGAAGAGTCCACGTTCGCGTATTTCCAGCGCTGGACTGGTAATCTGGCATACCGGGCATTTTCCCGGTGGGCCAACGCACCTTGGACGCACCTTGGGGCCGATATAATTTAATTTATCATTTTTAATAAAAAAAAATGTTTTGGCCAACGACCGGTCCATAAAGCAGGGACAGCGGCCCATTGGTTCATTTTCTATACTGACACTGGGCTGGCCCAATCACATCTCTTACTAGGCCCCACCCCTCCCCCTTTGTCCTCTCTGATTCTCGTGTAAGATGCCTTGGCTCAGAGCCAAAAATCTGTGGATGGATGAGGGCAAACAAAAGCGCAAGGGGGGAGCGGAGAAGTTGCAGGCCAAAAATGGCAGATGCCATCAAATGTGCAAAAATAACAGACATGTTTGCTGCAGGGGCTGCAGTAGCTTCAACATCTACAGTACCCAACATTGTGCAGCAACAGGTGGAACTTGAAGGAGGAGGTGGCTGGCCATGGCCACTGCCAGGCAGAGGAGCAGTGGTGTGACAGAGAAGCCGAGGAGGGACAGAGTGAGCATGACAGGGCCGAGGGACAGAGTGAGCAGGAGCAGGAGGAGAATGTAGTTGAAGCGGTAAGCATGGTAGCTTCATGATTAACAAGAACACGCAGGGAGGGAGTAGGGAGGTAGTATGTGTGCGCCATGCCATGATGACGATGATGATGATTCATTAAATTAATGTCGATGATAATAAGATAAGATGACATAATCGTAACGCTATCATAAAGTGTGACCGTCACCTACTGCTGGTGGTCACTCAGTTAGTGACAAATAGCGCAGCATAAGTTATTTGGCATTGTTTTTGTAGCTAGCATAGTTCCCTAATGCAGTCGCAACTTCGGCTGACTATTCTTACGTTAACTAGCTAACGTTATTTTTTCAGCATCTTGTTGGCTAATTCCATGTTGCTGTGAGTGACCTAGGTCCATATCGGATCATCATAATATTATTAAAATTGTTAGGCTAACGGTTCCTTTTGATAAAAATGCGCGAAAAGGCTGTATAACATACAGTAGCTCTACACCTCTAAAAACACCTGTAGCTCTACTGTGCTAAAATGTATGCCTGCTTATGTATTAGCCTACAGGGGGAAAAAAGAACATTTTAATTTCCAACAATAGGCAACAAAGTTGTCCTATGTTTATTTTCAGCCAGGTATGGTGGTAACTATTAGGATATATACAGTCAGGTCCATAAGTATTTGGACAGTGACACAAGTTTTGTTGTTTTGGCTGTGTACTCCAACACATTGGATTCTAAATGGAACAGTAACTATGAGGTTAGAGTGCAGATTTTCAGCTTTAATTTGAGGGTTTTTAGTCCATATCGGGCGAACAGTGTAGCAATTGTAGCCATTTTTATACATAGTCCCCCCCCCCCCATTTTAGGGGACCAAAAGTAATTGGACAAATAAACATAAACTTTAATAAAGTTATAATATTTAGTATTTGGTTGCATATCCTTTGCATGTCATGACTTCCTGATGTATGTGACCCACAACATCAAAAGACTCTTGATATCTTATTTTCAGGTACTCTTACAAGCAATAATGTAATCTCTGCATTTGAATGGATCTCTATGGGAATTGGGGGGTGGGACAAGATTAAACTGTGTATTACACGGGAATAGTATGGAACACATGGTTGGCTAAATGGCTGTAAGTTATCAAGGGTCTGAGGTATCAAACTTGCCTCAAACCATCACTCTGCTGCCAGATATGCAGTAGATATGGATAGATCACTTTAAGCATTGTTTCTCCTGACTTATTTTCCTCTTGAACTTTATGGAAAAATGAATCAGGAGAAACAACCCTTAAAGTGACTGTTCCATTTAAAATGCAGTGTGCTGGAGTACAGAGCCAAATCAACAAAAATGGTGTCACTGTCGAAATACTTATGGACCTGACTGTATGGTATGGATTACTGTTATTACTGTGGTGTAGCTCTCCACCTACAGTAAGTTCAAATTGTTTGGTGCTATACTTGTATACTTAAATTTTATGAAATAATTTGAAATGATGCTTTGACTTCTAGCAGAGCTTTTTCTTTGACAATTACTTGTACTTCTACTTGAGTATGGAGATTGTGTACTCCACGGCCACCTCTGATCACCAAGAAGTCAGTCAAGAGCGAGTGAGTACACTGGTCCACGGTACTTACTACTCAGCTTTGTAGTGGTTTGGGGGAATAGCATATTTAAGGGGACTGCAAAGATGGTGTACTGTGTAATCTGAACACATTCATTGATTCAGTCACAATTGATTCAGTCCACTGATTCAGTGAGCCGGGTCAACTCGGAGAATAGTGAATCACACAGGCAAAACAAAAACGGACGTTCCGACCCGGAATGGAAATTTCAAAGGAGAACATACTGGCTGTAGCATTGTTGTCGGAGAAGCCAGCATTTCAACTTGGCATGTTTTCTTAATCTCTGATGACATATTATGGTCATTTTATGATTTAGTACAGTACATTTGTTACATATAGCTCCTTTAAGCTACTATCATTTAAAAATTTATAGAAAATGTGTTCACGTAAGCTCTCCATTTCGTGATCCGTCTTCGGAAATCATCAACAGATTTGTGGAGTGTGTGGACTTCCCTCGGGAGCCTATAAAGCTATAGCCAACTACAAGTGTAAAACTACAGTGTAGTGATGGGAGGTTCGACTCTTTTTACTAACTCGAGTTTGTATGAGTCACTCACCAAAGAGAGTCGGGTTTTGGAGTCACTCAAGTCATCAAGTCAGTCTAACTTCCGGTTTAGCCCTCCTGAATGGGATAAAGTAATTTAATAGTGCGGCAACTTTCGAAATGTTATCGGAACGAATGGATCAAATTCTGATAGTGAAACGAGTTATTTCGCGGGGGTTGTGACACTCAAAAAAAATTATCCATCATTTTATAGCCACTCCTTTTCCCATGATTGTGTGCAAGAAAACTGCTTTTCGGACCTGGACGTTGTAATTACACGGTTTGACCACTAAATAAAATTGGCTTCAAAGCCCGGCGCTGTTCTGGGGGCTTGCTCAGTACTCTCACTCACGAGTTAACGAGCTCAGGGCAGGTGGCGGGTTCCGGGGCTGGGGGAGCGAGTACTGGGTGACCGAGTGAGTAGCTATTCCGTGCAACCCGAGTCAGACAGCTCCGGGCGGGCTGGGAGAGCAAGTGAGTGAGTGATTAGTGCAGCCAGACCTTCAGCTCAGGGCAGGGAGAGCGAGTACGGAGTTGAAACAAGCGCCAAAAAGTGGTTGCTTTCTCACAGGGCTAGGTTAATACAGTGATTTACTTGATGCATTTCCGCAAATACAGTTAATATAAGAGTTGCACAATACTGTAACACGTTGTCTCGCATCGTCTTCGCAGTTCGCATTAGCAAGTAGCAGGTATGTCAGTGGCGAGTCAGTGAACGAGTTAGTGGAGGAGAGGACTTGTCACTCCTGAGTCAGTAAAAAAAGTAGTTTGTTTAGAACGATTCGTTCAAACCCGCACATCACTACTACAGTGTTTCGATTGGTGGTAGACTAATCTGACAATGATTGCCTGCTTGGTCACGCACAGATGAGTAGCCTAGATTTGGAAAGCGAATAACTAACCTAAATTAGCTAAATGATAATCTTCAATCTTTGTCATCTTCAGCTAATAAGAGGAGCCAGCTTGCCTCCAATAAATTTTCAGGTAACGTTAAAGATCTCGTCCGTCTTCCATGTAAATGTATAGGCTAAATGAAATAGGGGGAGAATGGTGACAGTTGAAACTGTTCTGATAATACAGAAACCAATGCAAATGTTACGATGCAGCTTTATGAAACACGCCTAGGAGCGCAACTAACGAAGATTGCAAACTTTAGGCTACTTATGAGTTAGAGAATGAAACTCCTAAATATTCCAATCACAGAGCAGCGGTTAAACAACAATATTTGAGCCATCTTTTTTGACATAACGTTAAACTGATCATTTATCCTTTCTTCTGGCGTCCTTTTTCATTATTTTCCGGTGTCTCATAATTCTTCTGATATTTTTAAGCACTTGTATTGATCAAGCTAATTACATTTATAATGCCATTTCAATTTACAGAATTATACAATTCTGACTGTTTTATTGGATGCTCTGCCACTTGTGCAGGCATAAATATAGCAGATAAATATTTTCCATGATATGACTAAGAAAAATGAATGAAAAAAATTAATGCTTTATAATAAGTATTAATACTTTATACTTTGTCATTGAATCCATTTTAGATGACCACCCGATAGTAATAGTAGTCTTTTAATAGCTTGGGAGCAAATATTTAAGGAATCGATAAAGAATCGGATCAATAAGCAGAATCGATAATGGCATCGGTATCAATAAAATCTAACGATTCCCATCCCTATGCATTAGTCCTATTGACTGCTGAAAGGTTAAGGAGGTTAGCTAATAAGCACGCTGATACCGGTAACGTTACTAATTGAAAGACGTGGGTCTCTGAGCTTAACGTTAGTATTATTATGTGAACGGGTCTTCTTTAGTTCAGTGGCTCAAACATATGGTACGGTTGCAACTTGCACCACTTCCTTTTTAAGGCTATTTATCTATTTTGCTAAATGGTCCTTGGGCGTGGCTTGAATATTAACTAGCTTTCACGCCCACCCAGTCCTGAGAACTGCATAGTCGGCAGAAAGTGACACTATTTAATCTTCTTTTTTTCAGATGTAGACATTTTTAAAGGCTGAAATCTTGTTGGATGATTATTTTAATAACGAGGAGTAATGTCAAATAAAGAAAACCACTTTTTCAGCAGAGTTGGCAACCCCTTTAAATACATTTTGTTGTCTCTTTTTATGTAATTGTTTGCAATTTACACAATGCGAACATGGAATTGTTATTATTCATGGCATACATAGCTTTTTCTGACAATGTGGTTTAAGAGGGTAAATAATCTGAGTATGGCTGGTACCTTGAGGGAGCGGCAATTGGCGGCCTCTCCCAAGGTTGGGTGAGGGACTCGGCAGGGGAGAATCGTCGCATACAATCATCGCATACAAATAAAAAATAATAACAAAAATAAAAGAATATAAGAAAAATGAACAGCTTGTTAAAATTCTGTGATTGGTTGGAACAAAAACCAGCATACACAGGGGTCCTCTAGGACAGTTTGGGCAGCCCTATTTCATAAATGGTTAAAGTGTTATTAACAAAAAGTAAATCGGCATTAAACAATAAAGGCCAAATTTACCCAAAAATGTAAATGTTACGTTTTGTCAATCTTTCTACAATTTAAACATGACAAAAAAGTCACTAATCACAGGTAGGTAGATCTCATTCTGTGAATTGATCTCACAGATCACATCATTTGAGAAAGACAATAAGGGAAACTGCATAGATAGCTGCATTTGTATAGAATTTTACAAATGATTATCTATTTATTCCAATGCAGGGTCGCCCCATAGGCATGTGCAGTTGTCCTAGATGCCTTAAACAGTTGACATTGCAATGACACCACCAAATATAGAGTTTCAGAATAAACTCTGTTTGCCAGGGGAAGTGATCACCTGATCACTTCCCCAGGCAAACAGTTTCCCATTTCCTATTTCCAATACTTAATGAAGTAAGTACTTGAGTTGTTTGAATTTAATTTAAAGTAGTGGTTGAAGCAGTAGTGTTGGTGATGGTAGTTGCAGTAGTGGTAGAACTAGTAGTTGTAATAGTAGTCAAGGGCTAACGGAAACATTTGTGGGGAAAAGTTCCACACTATAGTATAGGGATGCACTGATGTATCGGCGTACTGTGTTATAAACAACCGATGTCGTCGATCAAAAAGTCGATTGTTTATTTCCATGAGTTGGTTTTCATTGGCCTGATAAAAAAGTAATTGCACTTTGCTTTCCATATTCTGTGTTTCCTCTATAATATAGCCTATAAGAGAACCCCCACCAGGCTAACAAAATCCTTTTTTTTTTGTTTTTTTAAATGCTGAAAATATCGATTCATTTGAAACGTTAGTTATCAATGTTGCGATTGATCAGTTTGAGCAAGTTTGCGTGCCCTAAGGTGATTTCCCCATTATGCAATTTACGGCGAGTTACTAGAATCGATAGGTAATGTGAGCATGGCACCACCTAAAACGAGAAAAAGCTCTAATGCGGGGGACGAACAACCAAATATTTATGTTTTTCTCCTATGTTCATGATATTCTAATATTTTGCTAAGGATTGTTAACATTAATGCACATTGGGCCTCATTCATGAAGCGTCGCTAAATATGCGCATATATTTATATTTATGAAAACTTGTGGGGTGACATTAAAAATGCAGTTTCTGAAGCAAAACCCAAAAATTCACAGGAACTGTGGAATGTAGTTTGTTCATCCTGGGCTAAAAATACCTGTTTCTAGGTGCCAGAAGTTGGTTGACTCGATGCAATGCAGATGTGCAGCAGTTATCAAAAACAATGGTTATGCAACTAAATATTAGTTCAGTAATTTAAAGTGAAGTTAAATCTTGAAAATTTTATTCAGTTTATACAGTAAGTGTTTGAGTTTGGAGAGAAAAATGTCAACACTGCTATTTTTTTGAACAGATTAATATTCCTTTTCTTTGCTTCCTGTAAAAGAATAATGCACTTGATAAAATTTGTTAATGCTTTGATTTGGAATTGAATGTGTAATGTTTCCACTACATTTGAAATATGAAACTAAAAGCTATTAAAAAATATTTGCACTTTATTCACTTTTTTAACACACTGCTATATATTTGAACACCACTTACGTACAAATTTGTTCTAATGTTTCATGAATGAGTCCCATTGTGCGTAAACCCTTGGTAAAGCTACAAAGTAATCCCTGCCGTTTCCATATTTTTTCTTTCCAATAGCAATGCTTAAGAAATAAAGACCCCAACAACTCCCCAGCACTTTAATCTAATATATTTTATTGACTGTTCTAAAAAAATAAAAATAAAAAACCTGTCACTGAAGTTGTGGCATTCTTAAAAATACTCAATTGAGGAGTCTTACTTATAATGTGGCATAGATTACACTGCTTATTTCTGCAGTAAGTGCAGCGTAATAAGTAATTTCCTCCTGTGATTACTTTGTCTTAAATATAAACGGAGAAGATAAAATTTAAAGCAAATATGAATTGTAGAGCACCTGCTGCACCACCCGACTGTTACGGCCACTCACTGAATGACCGCAACATAAAAGGCACAGAGACGTAGAGTTGCAATAAGAAAATACATTTATTAAACAAAGGGAAAAGGGATAGGGAGCATATGAATGCAGGTATGTATATGTTTATATGCGTCTGTGAATGTAGATGTGTAGTAAGAGAACAGGTCAGTAGATTAAGACAATACCACGGTCCAACAAACTCGGGGTCCTCGGCCGTGAGGGAGAAAATAAACGTCTCACTCGGGAGAGAAGCAGGAACAAAAGCAACACCTGATTGCTGGGCAAGCCAGTCTTTTAAAGGCGTGGGCCAGGTGACTCCAATTAGTCAATAAGGCCAATCATTCCATTCTCTGGATGGGAAAAACACAAGTCAGACAGAGGGAGAGACAGGCACATGTAACGTCTGTTTTAGGGCTTTTAGGTGCGTACCACCAGGCCTGAAAATTCTCAGGGAAGCACTGATCTTTCAGGAATCCACTTTCAGATGGAGGAATGCATTTTAAGTTGGATGAATGTGAAGAAATGTCAGAAATAAATGTTTATCTTTGTTGCATTACTATAAAGTTGTGCAATTCAAATTGTGTCAGTACCGATCAGTACCGATATCGGCATTGGCTGATGTTTTGCCTAAATCATCGAAAATCAGTATCGGCCAGAGATTTTCATATCGGTGCATCCCTACTATAGTATCATTATAACGGTAAATACATTAGCAATATAGAGGTACATCACTACAGTATAAATATACCTCTGCAATACAATGAGTATAGGCTACCTGTAGCTGACTACCAAATTACTGCACCTGCACAGCACTAATGTCATTATACCTACATTATTATTATACATTTACAGCACGACGGCATCATTACACCTGTACAATACATCGCTATTATAGCTGTAGTGCACAACTTACGCTACAGTATTATTAGGCTGATACCTGTGAAATGCACCTTCATTAAGGCGGCAGTGTAGTATAATGGTTAAGGAACTGGACTTGTAACTGAAAGGTTGCAGGTTCGATTCCCAGGTAGGACACTGCCGTTGTACCCTTGAGCAAGGTACTTAACCTGCATTGCTTCAGTATATATCCAGCTGTATGAATGGATAAATGTAATAAGAAGTTGTGTAAGTCGCTCTGGATAAGAGCGTCTGCTAAATGCCTATAATGTAATGTAATGTAATTAAGCAAACAATAAGAAGTATAGATTCTGTAGAAGAAAAAACAAATTTTGTAGAAGGGGCAAACTAATAATTAAAATATTTTACACAACATATGAAGCAAACCATGCCTCATTTTCCCAGAATGCAACATGTAGATTTTGTATTGTTGAGAGAAAAAAATGCATGTTGGGAGATTGCAGATTGAGTTGCCCAACAAGAAGGGAGTAAGCCAATGCTTGGAAAGGCTGTAATGGCAGAATTTACCTACAGGAGAAGGGGAACAAAATACTGCAGAACATGAGGAAGCTGGAGAAGGAGAAAATGGCCGAAATGGAAAAGCATCTGAGCAGCGGGCTTGAAGACAGTACTTTGGTTGTACATCTCTTTTCAAAAACCATTGAGGAGGAGCTAAATGTGTACAGCACATCATGAGCAAATAATGGGGACGATGTCAAGATTCACTTTTCCTTCCTGATTGCATGGCTATACAAACATTACACACATTTATAATACTATTGGCTGTATTACGTATGATTTCAACATTTTAATTCATGTTTAATATATGAATATTGCTAATGTCCCATTTATTTTATTGATTACCAATTGCAGTTTGTACCTATGGACCAGAATTAAAAGGTTATGTAGGACAGCAATTACAAATATTAAAAACTGTTTAATTTGTGACTGATGCAAGTAAAAGCCACATGGGTAATAGATTCCCTCTTGTGTATAACAGCAGTAAATAAAGAATGGGTTGTTATGAACACTGATTAGTATGGAAAAAGACAATGATTCAACTATATATTGCATAATTATTACATTTTTGTGTACCTTTGTTAAAGACTCTGTGAAATCACTCTTTTAAAGTATTCTTTTTAGACACAAGACAAATATAATTATTCCAGTTGTGTAAACAGGAAAATAATGAAGTTTACTTTTGTTGTAAAATGTCATTTCTAAACAAAAGAGCTTGAGGTCTGACAAGGCATGTCTGTTCTGTATGGATATTCACTTCATGTTAATTTCTGATTGGCAGCCCACAAATCAGTTGCACCACTGATTGGTTATAATGTTAAATATGGTGTTAGTTCTCCAATAAATATGGTCTACAAATAGCTAATCCTCTTGTATTGGGCAGTATAAGCACACATGCTTTAGGAATTAAAAAACTTACTCCAAATCCCACCTAAATAGACTTGATATCATATGAATTTTCTTTGGTTCTTATGTGTAATATGATTTCAAACATGATTGATTGGACAGTATTTAAAACTGTATTTATAGTACATACCAAAATATGTGCGGTAAATTGGCATTGTTTTAGCACAACTGCAAATCAGAATCTTTCTAAAAGTTCTAAATCACTGCAAATGAGAATGTTTTCCAAAAATGAGTTTGGGTTAATGCCAATTTACTTATTTGGTTAACTTGCCTCTACACTGTTTTTGACATGAAATAAATGCCGCAGACTTACAAGAACAATAGGACAAAGAGAATTCAGAGCCCTTTTCATGATCTTGTACTCATTGTAACTTTTCAAAGGTAGACCTCACTAGGTGTGTAAAGCTCACCTACTTCATTATAAAGTGCCATTAAAGTACTGGTGGATGAAAACATAATATCGACAAAACACTTTTTTATTCTGTGAATTTCAAAATGAACAACTGAACAAATATAAGGAGTTACCTGGCCTTGTTGATATACATTTGATAAATATGTATATTATGAACACTTTAAATAAAAAGTGGACAATCATGTTCACAAATTATATAATGAAGGAAATAACTATATTGATTTTTGTCTCACTATCAGTAATACCAATAGTGACTTGTAATATAGAACTTCCAGTGCATTTAGAAAACCAAGCTACCTCTATTCACAGGGTTTGCACAGGTTTTCACAAGGAAAATTCCAGTAACCAATTAACTTTTCCATTCTAAATTTATCATTTGAACAATATCTCGTGAAATTCCAGGCATTTGTTATAACTATAATCTCCCTTGTAATCTTCACAGTTTTTAACATAATACCATGCCACACTGTAGACAAAATGCCTGAGAAACCCTTTATACAGTTTCCTGAGATGCAAGAAAAATCTGGTCTTCATGAGGTTTAATCTGCATTAGTCTTGTGAAACTGAAGACTAGTTGGTACAGCAGCTGAAACAGAGGGGGAAACTTCCTTTAAAACAGATTGGGCTTGATTTACTAAGACCTTTAGCGTGTGCAAAACCTTTTAGCACACGCAAAACCAATAACATGACCAATGATTGGTCATGGTATTTGTTTTGCACCAATCATTGATTGTGTTATTAGTTTTGTGTGTGCTAAAAGGTTTTGTATATGCTAAAGGTCTTAGTAAATCAGCCCTATTGTGCATCACTTATTCCAAGATGATTGTTCCCTTGAACAAAATAAGCAGATAAATTATCCCAGTGGTACACAAGCTTTAGCAAGACCTTGAAACACTCTATCAGACCTGAGTTCAGCTGCTAATTGGCAAGAAAAGTTTTGGCCCAAATTCTAATTACGATGCTTCTTGAAATTAGTCTTAACGGGAAAACAATCAATGGAATGCATTGAAATGTTAAAATAGCTCTCAAAAGTATAATTCCAGCAATATGTAGTGTTCATGTGCCTAACAGATCTTAATAGAATACATCAAATTTGATTTATATTTAAATGGAGGTTGGCGTGTTAGTCAGATTTGTAATTCATAAATGAAAATGCTGTGGCTGGGTAGGAGGACAGAGGTGTCTGTATCCTGTATGAGTTCCAAGTTTCTTGGAAGACAGGTGTTTGGTAGGACTGCACCTTACATGCACAGTGCTGTGGAGGAAATATCTGATGGAAGACAGATCAGTGGGTGGAAGACTGAAGAGGGGCCCTGAATATCCAAAGTCCAGCCCTCCAGTAGCTCTTGCTCCAAGCAAAAGGAGTCTCCAATGCACTTTGAGACTTGTCATTCAAATTGCAACTGGCTTACATGTTAATGTTTGGCTTTCCCCTTTCATGTTTTTAACACTATATGCAACAACCTACATTAAACTCTGAATAATTAACAGATGCCTTGCCACATTCATCCATACACTCGTGTAAAGTCCACCCTGAGCGATACCGATGTTGCCCGAGTTGATTTTCATACGCATGGCTGGTATCGTATCTTAGCCCAAGGACAGTAGGGAAGGTTAGACTGTTTACATGTAATGATTAATACATACTGTGTTTTACCATGCAAACAGGGTTAATATGTTAAAAAGTAGTCCATGAATTTCAAATCGCTTTTGTCTGAAAGCGAGAGCTCCTGGCCCAAGGATCCCTTTTACCTCCGGCGTCATGTGACAGAGTTTTGCGGCGTGCAGGAGCCCTATCGTTCTGGTCCTCCCCTATCAGAAAAGTGATAGTGCAGGCCGTCGTCCAAGAAGTCGGAGTCGTGGGCGACGCCCTGGAGCACCCCGCCCTCCATCAGCTTCTTCCCGTACAGCAGCGTCTCACCCTGGTCGTGCGCCAGGCCCACCCGTTGCAGCCAGTCCGCCAGCTCGCTGCCCAGAAAGGCTTCCACCACAGTCCCTTCCCCACACCTGTGTGTTAGAGGAAGGATTCACCAGAACCACTAGACAGAGATAAGGGAGAGAGAACAGGAAAGAGCACAGGTAGGAAAGGCAGAGAAGTCACCTCAAACAAGGAAGGGAAGCTCTGCAAAGAGAAGCAATAAAGAAAACGATCTAGATCTAGAAAGAAATTGGTTCAAAAGTGCTCATCATAGACAAAGGCAGGTTTCAAAGCATTATTTGTAGAGGAGATAGTTGCAATAGTTTAAAGGGCCTATATGTATTTTTATATGCACAAATTGCTTTCAATTGCCAATTTATGAACAACTGAGACCTTCCCTGACTTTCTCCGTTGAGTATAAGAGCCTATGGGCTGATTTTTATGTAAAGGCTGCGTGTCGAATTTGCCGGGAAAATGAAGGATGTGTAACAAAGCGCGCTCCTGAGTGCCTTCCCTCTGTCCAGCTGGCCCGCCCCCCACAGCACCACAACATAAGGGCTAGCAAACTGAGAGTGTAACACAACACTAGCTAGTTAGTTAGCTGCTGAGAAATGGACCAGTCAACCAGCAAACGACCGGTCGAGTCCACCAAAGGCGAAGATAAAGTTTTATCGAAATGGCAGTGTGACCGAAATCGGGCAAAAACAAGGGTGAACATTGGCTGTGCATTCCAGCTATGGAGAGACCCAGGGATCAAAACCGACCCCGAGTTGGCGTTCTTCTTATTGGACAGGTAACGCTACTGCAAATCATGTGAAAAATATTGTGATGTTCCTGATGCCAATGTTAGCTTGGAATGTGTGAGACTAAAAAAAATATTTTTAAAAAATACTTTCCTTTTTATTTTTTGAAAGTGAAACACCACTGTGATAAAGTAATACAACAAACATGAAAATATAATAACCCCAGCCCACTCCCCCCAGACCCCCACCCGCCCACACACACACACACATACTCATACCCCCACGCTTGTACACACACACACACATCAATGCACACGCACGCCTCATCCATACAACTCTCGACCTCACCTATATCCACTCATTAGTATTAAGAGACGTGGGGAGAAAAATAAATAAAATAAAATAATAAATAATTATGATTAAAAAATTATAACATCCCCCAATGTGCTCCCCGATTGGTTGTTGACTCTTGATTGTTCACATCCCATGTTTATGACCTGTTTCTCTCACTATTTTCTATATATCTCTCCTATTTAGCCCACCATTCTTTGCACAATGTTAAATTTCCCCCAATTTTATATGTTAACTGCTCCAAATCTTTAATCTCTTCAATGAATTCCCTCCATTAATCAAAGGGCTTGGTTTCTGTAGCCAATACCCTTAACCCAGGGGTAGGCAACCCTGGTCCTGGAGAGCCGCAGGGTCTGCTGGTTTTTGTTGTTCCTCACCACTTAATTGATTAATTAAAGCAGTTGATTACACAGTTAACTCACCTCACCTGGTTTATTTGGTCTAAGTAGTTGCTGTGTTTAAGGTGAATACAAAAACCAGCAGACCCTGCGGCTCTCCAGGACTACTACTACTACTACTAGGTCGTCCTCGGACGGGCCCTCCATCGGTGCTTCCAGTCATCCCGATCCTCCATGCATCTGGCTAGCTCGCCGGTATTTCCTGCTCCCGCATCTTTCCTGAGTACGTCCACGTATGTTATTGTGGGACGTCCTCGTGATCGATGCCCGTGTGTTGGCTCCCACAGCACAAGTTTGCTGGCTGGCAGTTCTTGGTGTCTCTGGCAGTGACCTGCCAGCCTCATTCTCCTGACCGCTATTTTCTCGCTCACCCTTAGCGCCCCCCCATACAAGTGCGTGTTGGTGACATGCTCATCCTTGTTGATGCCAAGTACCACACGCAGCATTCTGGTGTAGCACCCATCTAGGGACTTCTGCAGGGTGGGCTTCAGGGTCCAGCATTCACTGCCATACAGGAGAACAGACTCCACTGTTGCATAGAAGAAGCTGAGTTTGATTTGTCGGGGGAGGTTGGAGTTCCACACACTGGGCATGCCATTCAGGGCCCTCCATGCAAGCGCCTTCCTCGCCTTAAGGTCTTGCTCGGACGAGTTGACCCACGAGCCCAGGTATTTGAAATCATTGACTTCCTTTAGAGCAGTGCCTCCTATTGTTATTAGAGGTGGATGGTCCGGGAGGATGTTATAGGTTATGACCTCAGTTTTCTTGGCATTTAGCTGAAGGCCAACCTTGGCGCACTCTGTCTCCACTCTGCCCAGGAGTTCCTGTGCTTGCTCTACGCGGTCAGAGAGCAGACTAATGTCGTCCGCGTAGTCCAGGTCCGTTAGGACTAGAGCGGGGTGTCGTCTCGACCTCCTAGGTGTTATTGTGAGGCCGAGTTCTAGCTCCCGTCCACTGATGGCCTTCCTGAGCGCATAGTCTCCAGGACCAGGGTTGCCTACCCCTGCCTTAACCCCTTCAACCCGTCAATTCTCACCTATTTAGGGGGTGCTCGGTTTAAGGCTTTATAACTCCAGGTGTGAGCATCACAAACTTCATAAATGACTTAAATGAAACAAGACAGGTGTACCATTCACAATACAAACTTAGATTTGTTTATTTTCATAATTTAACTCAAAATAAAGTGCCACAAATGCAAAGAAACGTTGGAAAAATGCAACAAAAGAAATAGATCATAAACTCCTTGTCCACAAGTGTGCAAAATCTGAGGATGATATGCAGAACTACTAAAGGTCTATGATGCAAAATATAGACAGTGTACCCTGTTGTCCATTAGTGTCTCCAAATCTATCCAAATGGCTAAATTGTGCACTGCTCAAAATAATTTAAAAAAAGATATATTTAACTACAAATCAACAGTTTTGGCTAATAAGACTCACTTTTGCATAATTTTCAAGTGGGAATTACTATATTTTCATCAGTATAGGGGGGTAGATATCTATGGGTCCAAAACCCCTATGCAAAATATATCATAAAATGAATAAAATTTGTTTTGCCCATTATAAAGCATATAAATTTGCTCCGTCCGATGGTTTAAGATAAAAACTCAAAAAAAAATTATATTGTGAAAAAGTTCAATATTTTTGTCACTCATGTCAGAAAGTGAAACTCATATACAGGTGCAGCTCAAAAAATTTGAATATCGTGAAAAAGTTAAATATTTTTTGTCACTCATTTCAGAAAGTGAAACTCATATATTATATCGATTCATTACACATAGAGTGAAATATTTCAAGCCTTTATTTCTTGTAATTTTGATGATTATGGCTTACAGCTAATAAAAACCCAAATTCAGTGTCTGAGAAAATTAGAATATTGTGAAAAGTTCAATATTGGAAATTCATGATGTCACACTCTAATCAGCTAATTAACTCAAAACACCTGCAAAGGTTTCCTGAGCCTTTAAATGGTCTCTGTCTGGTTCAGTAGGCTACACAATCATGGGGAAGACTGCTGACTTGACAGATGTCCAGAAGACAGTCATTGACACCCTCCACAAGGAGGGTAAGCCACAAAAGGTCATTGCTAAAGAAGCTGGTTGTTCACGGAGTGCTGTATCCAAGCATATTCATAGAAAGTTGAGTGGAAGGAAAAAGTGTGGTAGGAAAAGGTGCGGTGCACAAGCAACAGGGATAACCGCAGCCTTGAGAGGATTGTCAAGCAAAATCCATTCAAGAATTTGGGGGAGCTTCACAAGGAGTGGACTGAGGCTGGAGTCAGTGCATCAAGAGCCACCACGCACAGACGAATCCAGGACATGGGCTACAAATGTCGCATTCCTCGTGTCAAGCCACTCCTGAACCAGAGACAACGTCAGATGCGTCTTACCTGGGCTAAGGAGAAAAAGAACTGGACTGTTGCTCAGTGGTCCAAAGTCCTCTTTTCAGATGAAAGTAAATTTTGCATTTCATTTTGAAATCAAGGTCCCAGAGTCTGGAGGAAGAGTGGAGAGGCACAGAATCCACGTTGCTTGAAGTCCATTGGGTCTAAGGTATCAAACGAGCCCCAAACCATCACTCTGCGGCCAGATATGGAGTAGATGTGGATGGATCCCTTTAAGGGTTGTTTCTCCTGACTTTTTTCCCCATAGAGTTCTATAGGAAAATGAGTCAGGAGAAATAACTCTTGCAGTGATCCATCCACATCTACTCCATATCTGGCAACAGAGTGATGGTTTGGGGCTCGTTCGATAGCTCAGACCCTTGAAGACTTACAGCCATTTAGCCAGCCATGTGTTCCATACTGTACCAGTGTAATTTACAGCTGAATCTAGTCTCACCCCCAAATTCCCATAGAGATCAGTTCAAATGCAGAGAGGTTATAGTATCGCTTGTAACAGTACCTGAAAATAAGATATCGAGAGTCTTTTGATGTTGATTGGTCACAGACTTCAGGAAGTAACAGCATGCAAAGGATATGCGACCAAATATTAAATATGATACTTTAAAATGTTAAAGCAAAATATTGTAATTTTCTGAGACACTGAATTTTTGGTTTCATTAGCTGTAAGCCATAATCATCAAAATTACAAGAAATAAAGGCTTGAAATATTTCACTCTATGTGTAATGAATCTATATAATATATGAGTTTCACTTTCTGAAATGAGTGACAAAAAATATAGAACTTTTTCACGATATTCAAATTTTTTGAGCTGCACCTGTATATGAGTTTCACTTTCGGACATGAGTGACAAAAAATATTGAACTTTTTCACGATATAAATTTTTTTTGAGCTGCACCTGTATACATAAATATGTAGCCTAATCATTCACTCTTGTACCTCAATAAACAGTGTTGGAGGTCTCGAGGCCGTTTTTAATGGCCTCAGCCTGGGAAAGCAAGAACTCTGTGCCCTTCCGGACTCAATGACTGGGGTCGAGGCCGACTCGAGGCCGCCAAATTTGACTCATATTTTCCCTAACATTTCCCTTGTTTTCTGCTTCAATTACTTTCGATTTTTGCCCTATTTTTGAAACTTACTTGAAAATGTATTGTATCATGTCTGTAAGAACTAGGGTGGTGGGAATATCGTTCGTCGTTGAGCTTATCAATTCTCTTATCGATTCCAGCATGTATTCCCGACAGCTACGCTTAGCAAAACAGCGTCACGTCATGCACGCTGTCGTTTTTCCATTCAGTCAGCGCATGCTGGCAGGCAGAGTTTGGCGCTCCGTCTAAAAATATTAGATGTAAACGTCATTTTTTGAAAACTAACTTAAGCTACTATCATTTAAAAATCTATATAAAATGTGTTCGCGTAAGCTCTCCATTTTGTCAGTCTTCGGAAATGATCAACTATTCCACAGATTTGTGGTGTGTGTGGACTTCCCTCGGGAGCCTATAACTAACTACAAGTGTGAAACTACAGTGTTATGATTGGTGGTAGACCAATATCTGACAAGGATTTCCTGCTTGGTCACGCACAGATGAGTAGATTTGGAAAGCAAATTTTCTTTGATGTCTGATATTTTTAAGCACTCGTATTGATCAAGCCAAATTACATTTATGCTGCCATTTCAATTTACAGAATTATACAATTCTGACTTTTATTTGATGCTGCCACATGTGCAGGCATAAATATAGCAGATAAATATTTTCCATGATATGAAATATGAATGAAAAATGAATGCTTTATACTTCATAAATATTATGTCATTAAATCCATTTTAGTAGGAGCCTAATAGTTGATCTTTGAGCCAGTAGCCATACCACCGTGCACTAAGTTGCTGCTGGAAGTGGTGTTGGTGGACCAGTAGGGGGCAATCTTCCCTCTGGTCAAATAAAAATCCCAATGCCCCAGTGCAGTGATGGGGACACTGTGCTGTAGGAGATGCCGTCTTTCGGATGAGACGTTAAACCGAGGTCCTGACTCACTGTGGTCATTAAAGATCCCATGACACTTATCGTAAAGAGTAGGGGTTTCCCCGGTGTCCTGGCCAAATTCCCAACCTGGCTCTTTCAATCTGCCACCTAATCATCCCCCAGTTTAATTGGCAAAAATTCTCTCCCTCTCCACCTCAGCTGATGTGTGGTGAGCATTCTGGCGCAAAATGGCTGCCGTTGCATCACCCAGGTGGGTGCTACACATTGGTGGTGGTAGAGACGAGTTTCCCCCTCATCACTGTAAAGTGCTTTGAGTGTCGAGAAAGGTATTATTATTATCTTTTAATAGCCTGGGAGCAAATGATATTTAAGGAATCGATAAAAAATCGGATCGATAAGCAGAATCAATAATGGCATCGGTATCAATAAAATCTAACGATTCCCATCTCTAGTAGGAACAGATCGCGAGCGTGTATCACTGCATGTATATCGCTATACACGCGTTATGATCGCGCTATATGTGTTTACGCCGTCGACCGATATAAATTATGTACGTGCAGCAACGTTGGACAGTGCATGCGTACACACGACACAGACCCAGACTGTACTAGACACATGCATACACATCACAGCAGCAGCGCTCTACATGCATACCATGTATACACAGCCGCCCAAAGAAGAGGCGCACTTTGATTTCTTTTGATTAAAAAAATCTGAGCCATCAGCCCTTTCACATATGTGAAATTAGAAGTGTTATTGATATATACCAGTCAACAAATGCACATGAATTCCAGCAAGAAAACAATGCGCAAAAAGGGCCGGAACATCACCTTGCAAGAAACATGTGGTACCGCGCCAAAGGCAAAACATTTGCATACGTAAACTAATTAAGTGTGTCGGCCTACGTGCAGGCTTAAGAAAACGTGTCGTAAGTGGGTTTTTTGGGAGGAAATTATTTATTTAAATTCAATTTGAGTATTACACTTTTGTATGCCTTTTAACATTATACAATTAGAATTTTCTCCTATACCCTTCGTGAGTGACTTGAGAAATAAAATATCATTGTCATTGCCAATTTGTCATTGCCATCAACTTGCGGAAAACACGGCTTCACAAAGTTCATCCAGTTCTCAAAAATATACCCATTCTGTAATGTACGAGTCAATAAAATAGACATACTAAATATACTTTAATTTCTGATACATGGCATCCCATCCACTGAACTGTACAGCAAGCTAGCTGTTGTCGTTGTTTTAGTTTTATTGTCGTTCAGTCAGTGACTATTTTCGCCAGTCAGTGTGGATAGAACACTAAACGTTGTCCAGTTGAGTCAGGTCTCGAAAAAGGGATTTCCATGTTGCTGAAACGCAGCAGGGATTTCCGTGCGTGTCGCTAGTCGTAGCAAGCTAGCACGCTATGTACTATTATATACACACCCGCGCCGCCGTATCGTAATACGTAAACAAAAATGTGCGCAGTCTGCGCACGCACCCGGGTACTTGTGTACGTACTTTCAAAGATCTTTGGTACTGTGCACCATATCGTTGAGCTTTCCATGCCACGCCATCATGTGAAACATCAACCAAGTTTTAAAATGTCTGTAAGTTTTCGAATAATATGTTTTGATTACTATGAGCACGAGGAGTATGAAGAGAACAATCCAGTGGATTATAGTGCATACATACTAGGCATTATTAGCATTTTAAAATAAGTCAATCTCGTCAAAGTCATTGTGGAGCACCGACTTACGCAGGTTTTCGAGTGACACGACTTCCGAGATATGTAACGTTGACTGTATGATGTTGGTATGCTGGCACGAAACGAGTACAGTGCTACATTATCAATCAATCAATCAATAACCTTTATTTAAACTCGAAGGACACTGAGGTTGCCCTCATTTACAGTGATGTCGAGTAAGAGATAAAATAACACAAGATAAAAATGACAACATAAAGGCACAACATAAAATGATAAAATAAATAAAAGATTTTAAAAAATAAAAAGATAAAAAGATAAGAACAAGAACAGAAAATTCAGCTAAAAACAATTACATTGTGAGGTGCAAAATTCAGCAATCATAGTTTTAAAATGTCCAACAGACGGAAGACTGTCCATTTTTAAAGTGCTTTGCAGGGCATTCCATGAGTGGGGAGCACTAACAGAGAAGGCAGTCATACCTAGTTTAGAACAAGCCCGGGGAACATTGAGCATGAGCACCTCACTGGAACGGGTATGATATGAACCAGTGTTCCTTTTTAGGAGAGAAGTAATATAAGGTGGTTGCATACCGATGAGAGCTTTAAAAATAAATAAAAACCAATGTCTATCACGCCTCATTAAAATAGAGGGCCAACCAATCTTTTCATACAGGGAGCAATGATGTATATTATAGCTATCACCTGTAATGAATCTAAGAGCTGAATGGTATACAGAATTTAAAGATCTAAGAGTAGAAACAGAGGCATGTCTATAGACTACATCTCCATAGTCCAGAACTGATAAAAATACTGCTTCAATAATCCTCTTCCTGCATACCATAGGAAAACTGGTTCTATTCCTGTATAAGAAGCCAATTTTCTGTCGTAGCTTGCTTATAAGTTTGTCAATATGGCATTTAAACGTCAATTTTTCATCAAGCCAGATGCCAAGATATTTATAGACTGAAACTCTCTCAATAATAGAACCATTTGCAGCAGTTATATGCAGACTATTGTGGTCAAAATCTCTAGCCCTAGAGAACAACATAAATTTTGTTTTGTTCTCGTTAAGAACTAATTTAAGAGAAGCGAGAGCATCTTGAATGGTATTGAAAGAATGTTGCAATTTTTCAATAGCTAATTCCACAGAGTCAGCAATACAATACAGAATGGTATCATCAGCATAAAGATGAAATTGAGAACCACTTGCTGGGGACACAATATCATTAATATAAATAGTAAAAAGCACCGGACCTAAAATGGACCCCTGTGGAACACCTTTAGTAATTGATAAAAAATCTGATTGGACACCCCCTAATTTCACACATTGAGATCTGCAAGATAGATAATTCCGAAACCAGTTACATGCATTTCTATCTAGGTTAATGCTACCTAATCTATTTAACAGCAAAGAGTGGTCAACAGTATCAAAGGCCTTAGACAGATCTATAAACAGGGCAGCACAGTGTTGTCTTTTATCTAAAGCAGAAACTATATTATCTGTAACCAAAGTGATGGCTGAGATAGTGCTATGGTTAGCTCTAAAACCAGATTGGTGCAAAGATAAAATGGAGTGGCGTGAAAGAAACTCTTTAAGTTGACAGTTTACAACTGATTCTAAGGTTTTAGCCAAACAAGACAGTTTAGAAATTGGCCTATAATTATTAGGATCATTCTTTTCTCCACCCTTATGCAATGGGAGAACTTGCGCAGTTTTCCAAGCTCTAGGAACTACACATGAAGACATAGACAGATTAAAAATATGCGTTATTTGCGCAGCAATTAATGGGGCAGATAGCTGGAGAAAAAAAGGATCCAATTTATCTTCACCAGTGGATTTCTTAGGATCAATGGCTAGAAGAGCATCAAGTACCACACTGGGAGACACGGAGCTAAAAGAAAACTGGGAAGCAACATTGGGAGTAGGTACGTAGGCATGCTCTAAAGAAAGATGATTATCATTAGCAGAAGGGGATCCAAGACCCTCATCCTTAAAAATATGGCCAGCTGCGGCAAAATGTCTATTAAAAGCGGAGCAAATTGCAATTTGATCGTTTATAAGACCGTCATAAAATTTAACCTGAGAAGGTACAGAGGCAGAAGAATTGCTACTAATGGATTTTACCACCTTCCAAAATTTGGAAGGATTAGAATAAGTGTTAGTGATCAAATTCAAATAATAGTCAGATTTATTTTTCTTCACAAGAGACGTGCATTTGTTTCTAAGGACTCTAAATGCAGCCCAGTGTGAGGCCTCATTTGTATGTCTAGCACGAGACCAAGCTTTATTTCTAGACAAGAATAACGAAGATAGTTCAGAGGTAAACCAAGGACTAGATCTGTTCTTTACTCTATACTTTTTAAAGGGGGCATGTCTATTTACGACCGACAAGAAAGTGGAAATAAAAAATTCTAAGGCTAATTCAACATCAGGGATAATATTCGTGGAATGAATACCACTATTATAAAGGTCATGAAGAAAGGCTTGTTTGTTAAAATTATTTAAGTTTCTCTTAATTATAATGCGAGAAGAAGTCCTCTTGACATGTGTATCACGGATACATACAATAGGACAGTGATCACTAATATCCAGGTCAAAAACTCCACTTGCAGAAATTTTATCTATCTTATTAGAAAAGATTAGGTCAATTAATGAGGATTTTAAGGGGTTCTTCAAATTAGGCCTGGTTGGATCTATGATCAATTGAGATAAATTGAGGCTAACAGAAACATCTTTTAAATAATCAGAAGCATTTATATGTGTTCATACATACATGTAAGTATAAATTACACTCAACTCAGCTTACATTATTTTGGCACAAATACAAATTTTTCCTGTCTGGAACTTATATACATACATGTATCTAGGACTTAAAAAAAGCATTAAATACAATTTAAGTTGGGAAATATACATGGTATAATTTTTAGCACTGGACTCGGACTCGGACGGGTGGACTCGGACTCGGATTCGGATGGATGGACTCGAATTTGGAAGTTGTGGACTCGACTACAACACTGTCAATAAAACATAACTTTTCCCTGTACTCTACAGTATGTATACTTTTGCCCCTGGATTGCATTTTTCTGTTGTTTTTTGTTTTTTTTGTTTAATGTTCCTATTCATAATGACTCCAAGGAAAACTTTTACATTAATCTACCACATATCAGGGCACAGTAAATTGGAATCAGCATTTGCCATGCCCTAAGTGACAGGGGCGGCAGTGTGGTATAATGGTTAAGGAACTGGGTTTGTAACCGAAAGGTTGCCGGTTCGATTCCCAGGTCGGACACTGCCGTTTTACCCTTGAGCAAGGTACTTCACCTGCATTGCTTCAGTATATATCCAGCTGTATTAATGGTTGTGTCGTAGAGCGTGGCGTGGGCGAGAAAAAATAATTGTGAAATGGATTTGCATTAAAGATTTTCTAATTGTCAGATAAAATGCGTACATTAACTTGAAAATGAAAACGCGAAATGGCCTTTTGCATTTTCATTTGAATTATGTCATGGTTTTTGCGTACATCGAATGTAAACGAAATGCAATCGCCGATTTTCATTAGAATTTGGTGCGGATATGCTTCCATAATTTTGGACCCATTTGTTTGACATTGTTTGTCCTTGTTTTGACCACTTTCCAGCAAATGGTAGCAGTCTACCCAAACCTTTAAATTAAAACATTTCTATAGATCTCCATCTTGCTCGTGAGTTATCATTTAGCCATGTTTGCCTGAATTTTGGCAGCATAATAATAGTTCTGCAGGTTGGGGAGGGCCAGCCCTCCCTTCCTCTTGGCCAATTTAAGCGTTTTCATTTTAACCCTTGGATTTTTGCTGTCCCACACAAATTTAAGTAGCATTCGATCCCAGAATTTAAACATAGTTGGATTAATATACAAAGGCAATGTCTGAAATAGAAATAAGAATCAAGGGAGTACATTCATTCTTATAGTATCAATCCTTCTCATTAAAGACAAGGGAACTAAGTTCTATTTCTATTAATCTATTTAAATCCTGTTTGATCTTAATTTCCAATCAATCATAGTTTAACTTATATAGTGAGTCCATATGCATAGGCATCTCTATTCCTAGATATTTTACTTTATCTCAGTCCCATTTCCATGGGAATTCTTTCTTCAAAATTATAGGTATAGGATGCCCTAGGTTTATAGCTTCACATTTTTGAATGTTCAATTTATAGCCTGATACATAACTATATTAATTAATGGTCTTCATTAATGCTGGGAGAGTGATTTCAAGCTTAGGTAAGTACAAAATAATCATTGGCATATAAAGCCAGTTTATGGCGTACCCCTGCAATTTTTACCCCTTCTATTTCTTCCATCTGTCTTATGTTTGTTGCTAATGGTTCAATACATAGAGCAAAAATTTAAGGAGATAGTGGGTCTCCCTGTTTTGTACCTCTTCTTTCTTCAAAGTGACTTGATAATGTTCCATTGACTCTGACCTGGGCTTTTGAGATTCCGTACATGGCCTGTAACCAATTAATAAATATATCGTTGAATCCGAAGCTTCGACAAGTTTCAAATATGAATATGAAATTCCGTCAAACGGTTCTTCCACATCGAGGGTAAGAATGAGAGCCTGGGCATCAGTTTTCTTTATATGTTCCATTATATTCAATGTATCAATGTAACGTTATCTGATAATTGTATTTGCTATGAAACCTGTCTATGATATCAGGCATGATCTTTGCTAGCCTTTCCGCTATTATATCACTTAACAACTTTTGGTCCCCATTAAGTAAAGTTATAGGGTTTTCACACTCAAATGGATCCTTACGTATAATTGTGATTATGGAGTTACACCAGGTATCTTCCCATGTTCCATACTTTAATGCCCAATTAAAAGTTCTAAATAAAATAGGGACCAGTTCTCTCTTAAACTCCTTAAAAATATTTTCCTGTAAAGCCATCACTGCCTGGACTCTTACCTGGCTTTAGTTTCTGAATCGCTTTTAATATACTGTCCCCTCCACTATTATTGGCACCCCTGGTAAAGATGAGTAAAAATGGTTATAAGAAATTCACCGTTTGATGAATTAGCTTAATCTCACACTGAAAAAATGAGAGAAATCCAACCTGTAATTAAAGTAAATTATGAGGGGAAAAAAAATCCCTCATCAAGAAATAATTATTTTTAACAAAACCATGTGTGCCACAATAGTTGGTCGCATATACTTTGCATGCCATGACTTCCTGATGTCTGTGACCCAACAACATCATATAGCCCCTTTAAGCAAACAAAGTTGTTGTTGATACAATATCTCCACCCTGTGGTGCAAAGCAGAAATGCAGCAGAGCCAAGAAGCAGGGAATTAGGCTTGGAACTTTCAAAAATCAATCTTTAAAAAATTTGAGCTATGTATTGTAGTAGGCTATTATGTTTTCCATATAAATGTATCAGTGATGTAGCATCTTGTGAACAAAAAAATGTTAACACCTAAGAAAAGTCACGTCTAAACTCCACTTTTGCTATAGTTAGAGGGTGCATAATTTGAACGCAAAGTAAGGCACAAGGCTCAAATGGTCTGAATCTAGTCTCTTAATGAATTATAGGAGTGTCTTGGGTGTAATATACAATAAACCAATCAAGTGTCATCTCCCATTACCTTTAAAAGCCACCTGCGTTTGCACCTTGGCGGAATATGAAAGCGATTTACAGCTGGCCAAACAGACCAGCTCGTGCATGAAGGTAAAGCACACATGCAGAGAATATATGGCATTAAAATTCTCAGAATGAATTCTGTAATATGCTGCAAATTTGTTTTTGATTCTAATTGTTGAAAACATTTATTTTCCTTAATTTTACTCTTTGTTCTCTTTAAAATAGTTTTGTTCAGTTGAAACAGTTAACAGGTGAAATCAGTTTTTTGAACCGTATCAAAAAAAAAAGCTTATGCACAGTGAATCCCCGGGACTGTATGCCATTTGAAAAACTATAAATGCAATATTCGCTGGACTAAATTCCCCCCGGAAGTTTGCAGGAACTATTGGCCAATATAGAGTCATAGCTTGATCCAGGATAATTTGCAAATACATGTGTAACCTTACACATAGCACATCGCCTGGATGTTGATGGAGTGGGCTCCCTTACGTTCCACATATAGGCTATAAGAACGTTTACCCGTTCTTGGCTGACAGGTGTGATGGGGACTGGAATGTAGGCTAGGCTATTCATTGGCATGTTGGACTAGGCTTGACGTACGTAACTGCATGTAGCCTATGGTTGAATTTACGGCAGATTGGGATGCCTCCAATTGAATTTAAGAGATGCTGGAACTACCCACTCACAAAAAATTGTATAATACCATTACCGTTAATTGTTAATTTCACAGCTAGGGGAAGTGCATATAGGGACAGTAGGAATTAGTCTCCAGCTAAGCTGCCAGGAGATAATAGAAGTTAGTTAAAACCTGATGGGATAAATGTAGTTTAAGGCGTCATTCCCCTTCGCTGAGGAACAGGTAGCCTATGTGGTCCTTTACCGATGGACCCTTTATTATTATGCATTTTTTGATATACACAACAATAATATTTCACATTGTAATCTTGATATATTTATGCATGTTTGTGTGCGCCCCTGTGTGAGTAACAGACAGGCGGGTGCACGTGCATTGTGCACATGCCAATTTAGATGCATATTACTATCTTAATACCGCGCCATTAAAATAAGGTACATGGTGGTTTTAGCGCAAACGCTTTCTGTTGTCTCAAATTTGCCTGGCCACACCTCATCTTAAGACCAACACACCCAGGTCAGCTTTATTTTATAGTTTACTTGCTATTTAAACAACATGAGCGCTGGATGGTAAAATGACAACTGTGTCGGTCTGAAACTAGCAAAGACACTTTCGGTTACCGCCGCTTAGTGCTGGGTGTAAGATAGAGCCAAAGGTGTTTTATGAAACCGGGCACAGACCTCCGCTTCCGAATTAACTTATTAACGAATACAACTGAATAGTAATTCGTTATATTACTCGTTACTGACAATAGTAATATTATTACAGTAATATTATTACTAGTAACTCTTTACTGCCCAAAACTGACAGTACCTGGTGCACTTTCGGTTTAGAAGACACCTCAAACTATCACTCTGCTGCCAGATATCCAGTAGATATGGATGGATTTCCTATTGAACTCTATGGAAAAATAAGTCAGGAGAAGAAACCATTCAAGTTATCCATCCATATCTACTGTATTTCTGGCAGCAGAGTGATGGTTTAAGGCTTGTTTGATACGTCAGACCCTTGTTAACTTAGATGCATTTAGCGAACCATGTGTTCTATACTGTTCCAGTGTAATTTACAGCTAAATCTAGTCCCACCCCCCAATTCCCATAGAGATTCATTCAAATGCAGAGACATTTAGTATCGCTTGTAAGAGTACCAGAAAATAAGATATCAAGTCTTTTGATGTTCTTGGGTCACAGACATCAGGAAGTCATGGCAAGCAAAGGATATGCAACCAAATATAAAAAATTCATACTTTATTCTATATATAAATACAGGGGTGCCAATAATTGTGGCCAACGTGGTTTTGTTAAATTATTATTTCTTGATGAGGGATTTTCTTTTCTTATAATAAATGAACGTCAATTAAAGGATGGATTTTTCTCATTTTTTCAGTGTGAAATTAAAGTAATTCACCAAATGGTTCATTTTTTATAACCCTTTTTACTCATCTTTACTAGGGGTACCAACAAATTTGAGCATGTCTGTATTTGATAGTAAAGGTAGGGGTGTACTTACTTTTTCCTCATGAGGAATTTGCATTTATGTTCATTTGAATTCAAAAGTGATTCAAAAGTCAACTTTTTTAGCCTCATTTGTTGAATTAGTTTACCTTAATCAATCAATATGGTTGAAATTTAAATTAAATAAACTTGTGTCCAGATATGTCAAAAAAAACTACTAAAAAGTTTAATAACTATAGTATAATCTATAGTGGGTAGAGAAAATTTTCAACAAAGCCACACAAGTTATGAGTGGGACAAAGTCTTCATGTTGCTCGTTTATAGACTGCCGTATCTGCCATAAAATATTTTGGAAGAAATTTATGACATGCTTATCAACCTCAACCCCCCCTCCCAACCCCTCCCAGAAGATTTGCGGATTATAATATTTAGCAATTAGCAATTGGCAACTCAAAAAAAAAAGATTAAATATGGATGCAAGTAGGAATTTCAGGGGCCAACCTCATCAGCCAGTCATGTGAAATTTACCACCACATCCCAAAATAATTTAAAATGTAGCAAACACTTATTCTTGTAGTTTGGCAGTATATGGACTCTACGGGGTTCAGGGTCTTGCTGCCAATTATTTCATAAGCACACCCCAGTCAATGCGTACATGCAAACCTGTAGTCACACAAAACATCCAGGATACAGGTTTTGAAATTAATGGAGTCCGATAAACTTGTTTTCCTCCCTGCAACAATAAATACATTCTTACAGTGACCCAATACTTTTCACCTTATATTCCAGTGGGAAATAGAGGCTGAAAGTTGAAACATAATCTGATTACCCAGAAACACAATTCCATGGGTCTGGTTCAGTATCGGTAACAGCAGTTATAGAATCATGCATATAGAAATGCTGTCATTTGTCATTTTGGTCCATATGGTGTTATCCTTTCAAAAACACAATGTTATAGTCAGTCTTGGTCTCGACATGGAATCAAATTGCTCTGGTCTAGGTCTCAAATCCTCTTTACCCTCCTTAGTCTCTATCTTTACTTGGACTTGGAATTGGACATGACTGAGCCGGTCATGACGACAGCCCTGCTTGAAATGTATGGGCATTCCAAAAAATATAAATCCTGTATATTTGAATGTATTTATGAACATCAGGAAAGATAAACAGTTTGTATCATGTGTGAAGAGGAAAAGCAACCAAGCCATACCCAAGCACATGATTAATAGGCTATTAGAGATAGCTGATTTGTTACAGAGAGGGAAAAAGTCCTCCTGACTACAGCACTATCTCAAGATACACAGGGCTGGCGTTAAGAGACATGCTAATACAGTATTACAAAAAATGTTTCATGTAACATTCTAAACGTTAAATAAAGTGTATTGGTTAAACGTTATGCTGCCCACTAGATTTGTCTGGCAAACCCTATATCGTCACCTTCTTAAAATAATCGCCTAAGTCATTTTTTGAGGAACATGAGATTTTTGCTTAAATCAGCTCTTCATGATGCTGGCCACCTCTGGTAAAGTTGCCTAGATCCTTAATTGAAAGGATCATGCTGTTTTACCCCGGTAATGTAATCGCCTAAGTCAAGAGTGCTCTTAGGCTGTTTGTATGTTTGCCTAAGTCACAATAAATTTTGACTTAGGCATTTTTACAAGTTATTAATATGGCGGCTGCTTCAAGATGCACAAAGAAAATCAACATAAATTAAGTCATTTCCATGATTCTGGACTCGTCCCCGAATGGTAAGTGATAATGTTTACTACAATATTTGGCTAGGCTATAAATGTTGTGTAGTTATTTAGTCTTTAATCCTCTTATGTTACATAATTGACAGACAGCGTTATTTGTAAGTCAATAGTCATCTATTGATATACCCTTTTTGTGTGAAATGATTAACAAATATCATATATTCTGTATTTGGTTCAGTTTATTCTGTTTTCTGAAAAACTTGAAAATATGACTTAGGCGATTATTTTAAGAAGGTGACGATATAATGCACCTACTTATGAGAAACTAGCCAACATTATTTAACAAGACTTTCTATAGGAGCATGACATGAGGGGTCATATGAAAAGCGAGTGAGCCATTTTTTTCCCTAATCCGAATTTAAATGCTACCCACAATTTTAAAACTGTAACTTGACATACCTGTAAAAAGTGTGCCAATGACACACTTTTCTCAAGCACGGCAGAGTACAAAAACCATAATTTAGGGAAGGAAAGGTACAGTGGTAAGTGCTCTAGCAATGTAAAGCCTTAAATATTAAATAAATGAATGCTTTATTAAAGTTCAAAATTGATATTTGAAAGATCCTATCTGATGAAGGGTATGGCCAAAATCTTTCTACCGTCATGCTATGTAACTTGGTGCTATGGCATTAGTGACTGTGTCATTATCTAAATTACTAGTATCCTGACACTGACATCCCTCACCTTGTCATCTTCACGATGTCCTGCACACACTGGTCCTTGTGGTACCGCACAAACTGGGTGCAGGTCAGCCGAATCTCTTCAGGAACAACCGACTGTGGCTCCTCAACCCGCTCCCTGCCCTGCCAAAGACTTGCTAACCTAGGCACATTCAGAACAATACACAGGTAAGGGCATTACGGGAGACCGTATTCAGAATCTAAGGTTTACCACAAGACATTACTCAGTGCTCGAGTCTAACTGCATAACCTTACTCTCCGATTAGGTACCTCAGTGTTACTGCAAGACTTTAATTACATTATAATTAGTACCTGGTCCTTGTTGCAAAACCTTACTAATTAACTCGTTCTTACTTCAAGACCTTACTAATTACCTGGTTTTTACTTCAAGACCATCAGTATCGACGGAGGGGGCCAACCTCATCAGCCAGACTAATTGACCAGAAGAGTTGCTACAGCAAAATTAGATGGGGCACACCCTAAACAACCTTATGGGGCATGTCTCTGCCAGTACAAGGACGAAGGTTGGCTTATGGCAGGTATTACCTGAAAATGGCCATTAACTTTATTTGTCACCTCCAAATGCTAAAAATCAGTAACTGTAACCCTCATAAAATACCAAAGTCATACCTCTTTTTGAATGGTAGGATTATCAAATGCTTATCCAGTCCAAAGATTCCAAATGAAATGAACCCCTAAAAAACAGTAATGTGAGTATCACAATGGGTGCCTTGTGAATGCACCATAAAGCAGTTTCCCCCTGAGCTGGGGTCCATGAGGTTTACCTGTCCGTAATTGGCCACAACACAGAAAAACTGCAGCTCTAAGTATAGGCTACCAGGGACACGGTCAAACAGCCACCACAGGCAGCTGGACAGATTCTGAAAGAAAAAGAAGTCATAGTTTTATAAAGTCCCATTTGCTGGAACCAATATCACCACAACACCCATGCAAGTACCTAAACTATGCATAAAAACAATAATGATAATGGAAATACAACACAAATCATGATACTTAAAAGACAATAAAGTAACAAAATATATATATATATATATTTCAGATACTATTTCAATTTCAAATTTTTACTGGTATATCAATGTAGCGAGTGAATCAATTGTTTGAAAATAATGTGACGTAAAATAATCTGATGTGGAGGGGTCTTAATCACCCTGAAGAAACTTATTTCTAAACAACTGATGAGACAAAATAAAATTGTTGTACAATTTTTGTACATTGTACAAATTGTTGTACACTTATACCATAGCTACTTGCCAAATAAATCAATTATCCACCATCAAATGTTTAAAATTATGCTATTATGACAGCTTCTGCCACAAAATTAGTTACAAAAAACAACTTAGTAGCAACAATAGCTTAGTAGCAACCACAAACAAGCTAGTTATTTACAAAACATATATTGGGGATTTCCATTTATTGAGAAGTAAGCCAAGGTAAAGGGTGTAGATTTAATTCAATAAAATGTATTGTCATTATACCATTCCAGTATAACAAAAAGTGTTGTTTGCCAGTCTCTCTGGTGCAACATAAAAGCATAGTGCAGACACTGACACAGTTAAAAAACACACTTTCAAGACAGTTTTAGACATAAAAACACAAAAACAAAACAAAATAAGTAACTAAAAATAAGAATAGAAAAGAGTTCGAAATTTTTTAAGTTGTATGTATAAAGAGTGCAAGTCGTCTTGGTAGCATAAGTTATATTACATAGTCATCATCGAAAGTATTGCACAATGCCATGAAAAATTCCCATTTTTGCACAACCCAAATCCATAGTCAGGCTTAGTAATCAGTGTGTGGAGTGGATGGGGGTGGCGGACACTAGCTTTAAAGCTCTTGGAAGGAAACTGTTCATCAGTCTGCTGGTCCGTGACTGTATGGTCCGATATCTCCTATATGGCCAGGTTTAGTGTGTCAGCTGTTTGCATCTTTTACATTAGTTATCGATGAGAGGCTAGAGCACATTCTGACTGGACTACTTTTCTACGTGAAGTTCAGAGGGCTATAATCTGGTTTGAAACAGTGGTTATTATACAGCAGTTTTTATACAGAAATAATGAACGCACACTGACCAATAAAAATTGAGTATCCAGCAAAGCTGTAGCTTAATTACACTGTATGTATACATAATACACAGACACATACAGAGAATACAGAATATATGATGTATGATAAAATATGTTTGTTGATCAGTTTGTAATGTGGTAAGGTGTACTGTACATATTCAAATTCTTACCTATTTTCTTAATTAGTGTGAAAAGTTAACCTTTTTCAATTATTTCGCTCCATTTTACGTAAACCACTGTACTCGCACTCACATGACATTGGTATAATTGTTCTAATCTAAACATTGCTATAATCTTTCAAGCCACACTACTCACTAACTTTTTAAAAAACCCGAACAGGTTAGAACAGTGGTTCTTAACCTGGGTTCGATCGAACCCCAGGGGTTCGTTGAGTCAGTCTCAGGGGTTCGGCAGGGGTCAAGACACACACAGTATACGGTTCACACTAGCAATGTCGAGCCGTTTTTGTCGGAAGGGTTCGGTGAATGCACTGATGAAGCTTGCAGGGTTCAGTACCTCCGATAAGGTTAAGAACAACTGGGTTAGAAGGTACAGAGTATTTATTAAGCTCTGGAATTGTCTTCAGATTGGTTAATTTAAGGTCTATTAAGTCAATCAAGTTTTGAGACCTCAAAAACAAATTTTAATGGATCAACTGGAGTGGTGTCTAAACTTTTGCACATGCCATATTTACAATTTTCTTTTTTTAACTGTTAAATTCAACAAATATATATTAATTGTGCATTGATATTTGCAGAAATGTGTTTAAGTTTGTACCCTGCAGAAGTTGTGTTAACTTAGTTTCAGAAAGATTTGACAAAACGTACGGGTTACGGATGTAACCCCGGTTCTATGAATATGGTCAACACGCCACGGTATGGGTCATCCTCGTCGAGAGGGGGAGCTACTAGGAGATTGTTTATCAAATTAACCACCACTACGGGCGGAACCACGTCACGCCATAAATATGGCGCTGGTACACCGCTCGACCTCTTTTGCCGACTTGAGGGCACTTGCCGTCCTGCGGGCGCAAGGTTCCCCGCCTGACAACACCGCGTGGCGTGTTGACCGTATTCATAGAACCGGGGTTACATCCGTAACCCGTACGTTCTATTTCATACCGGTCAACACGCCACGGTATGGGTTACTGTATATCAAATAAGTCAGGCGGGGATGTAGTGGGGTAACCAGGACCGCATATCATAGCATGAGTGCGGGACCGATCAATAAAATTACACCATTGGCTGCTGTTCTTAACAGAAGAGCAAGCTCAAGTAGGAACGTGGAACATAACCAATGGGTGATAAAAACCCTGAATCATCACCATTTTACTTACAAGGTTGCTCAGCTGCCCCAAGGACAGAGGAGGCAACTGATGCCGATGACACTACGTCCAAGTTATAAAACCTGGCGAAAGTGAGTGATGAGGCCCAGCCCGCCGCTGCGCAAATGTCAGCGAGTGGGGCGCCACGTAGTAAGGCCCAGGAGGTAGCTACGCCCCGAGTGGAGTGAGCCACCACACCTGTGGGAGGGGGCGCATTAGAGCTGCTGTAAGCCTTGGAAATCGTATCTACAATCCAGTGGGCTAAGCGCTGTTTAGACAGGGCAAGCCCCTGTGTAGCCCCTCCATAACACACAAACAGGTTATTGGTCTTCCTAACCGTACTTGTGCGAGAAATGTAAGACCGCAGGGCCCGGACAGGGCAGAGTGAGTGCAGTCTGGCCTCTTCAGGGGTCTCATGGGGAGGAGGATGAAACGCCTCCAACACGATAGGCCGCGAGACGTATGACCGCGAAAGGACCTTAGGCCGAAACGCGGGGTTGGGACGCAAAGAGACCGATGAGCTACTGTCCCCCAGCCTTATACAGGCAGGGTGTATCGACAGCGATAGCGAGGAGGAAAGCCATCTTCCAAGAGAGGAGCTTTAGGCTGAGCCCAGTCAGGGGCTCGAATGGCGGTTCAGTGAGAGCATTTAAGACCAGCTGCAGGTCCCAAGAAGGGACTGCGTTCGATCTAGGCGGCCGAAGCCGCCTGGCTCCTCGGAGGAATTGACTGGCGAGAGGGTGAGCTCCCACCGTCCGGCCTTCAATAAGGTCATGGTAGTCCGATATGGCCGCCAAATATCCCCTTAGTGTAGATTCCGCCAGACCTTCTTCCAGAAGGGACTGGAGGAACGCCAAGACGACTGATACGTCACACCGGGTCGGGCTAGACCCGTTTGTTTCGCACCAGAGGCCGAACCTGCCCCACTTCCCGGCGTACAGCGCCCTTGTGGAAGGGGCCTTGGATGCCTGAAGTGTCTCCAGCACTGCTGATTCTAGGCCCTGCCGGCAACTCTGCCCACGGGCCAAACATGCAGGTTGTACATTTCTGGGTTCAGATGCCACAGCAGGCCTTGGGCCTGCGACAGCATATCCGCCCCCATGGGAGCGCCAGGGGGTGCCCCGTAGGGATTCCCTTAGGTCCGCCATCCATCTCTGCTGAGGCCAGTTGGGGGCAATCAGCAGAACCTGTGCCCCTGAGTTCCTGATCCTCGCCAGAACTGTGGGCAGGAGAGGCATGGGGGGAAAAGCATAGAGCAGGGCTGGAGGCCACTGGTGTGCCAGTGCGTCCACGCCCAATGTCCCCGTCGTGTCCATCATAGAGTACCACAGGGGGCAGTGAGCATTCTCCCTGGATGCGAAGAAGTCCATCTGTGCTTCCCCGAAGCGGGACCAAATGGACTGCACAATCTCTGGGTGCAGGCGCCATTCCCCTGGTCTCGGGCCACCCCTGGACAGCATATCGGCTGCCACATTGGTTATACCCGGCACGTGCACTGCCTTCAGGGACATGCATTGGGCATGTGCCCATAGCAGGATTTGACGTGCTTTCGCATGCAGGATTGGGGACCGTACCCCACCCTGGCGGTTGATGTAGGACACTACCGTGGAGCTGTCTGCCCTCACCCCTGCCAGCCCCAAGGGAACGCCTTCCTTGAGGCCAGGGGTGGTGAGTCATCAATCCACCATTTTTAGGCATTTCTGGGTAATGGGGAGTCGCCGCCGCCCCTCTTCGTGCGGGCTCACTCCCTGTGCCATCGCCCAATGCTGTAACGGGCGCATATGCAGCAGCCCAAGTGGCACCACCTGGGCGGCTGAGGCCACTGATGGAGCACAGATCAGCCAGTCGTCCAGGTAATTCGCAATGCGGATATCCTGACGACGGAGTGGGATCAGTGCGGCATCCATGCACTTTGTGAAAGTGCGTGGGGCCAGAGCTAGGCCAAAGGGGAGGACCGAGTACTCGTACCCTGTGCCCTTGAAGGAAAAGCGGAGGTACTTCCGGTGATCCCGGTGTATGGGGATATGGAAGTATGCATCCTTTAGATCCACAGAGGTGAACCAGTCGCCATCTCTCACCTGAAGGAGGAGATTGGCGAGGCGGAGCATCCATAGGCGCCACTTTGCGAGATGGAGAGGGGAAAAACGCGGTGCCGGAGGCTGGTAACCGCCACCGACGGAACTGGCCTCGGGAACCTGACTTACTGGAAGGTTTCCGGAACCGCGCCCGGTCCCGCGAGAAACGCGAGGCCCTTGGCTCCAGAGAGCCGGATGAAGGCCCCTGAAAGGTCGTGTGCTCCCCAGTGGGGGCGGGACCTGAAGCTGGGGGTGCTCTGTGGAAAAAACGGGTCCCTCTTGCTGGGGCCCGTGGGGCTGGAGCCCGTCCTACCGCCCCCAACATCTCTCTCGCCCTGCGTGACTGCTCTAAGAGAGCCTCCGCAGGCGGCCCGAACACCTTCCCCGGAATCACTGGGGCAGTAAGGGCTGCTACCTGTCCTTAGTCTGTTAGACTGGACTGAGACAGCCACACCTGGCGGCGTGCCAGAACGAGTGAGGACATGGAGTGCCCCAGGGCCTGGGCATGAGCACTAGCCCCGCGCATCATAATGTCCACCACACGCAGCATCTCTATTGCTGAGTTACTGGGGGCAGCGGAGGACATGTCCTGCAGCATACCCTCCAGGTACACCAGCAGTAGTGCGTTAGTGTTAGCCAGTCGGGCCACAAGAGCGGCGGACTGATAAGCCTTACACACCCGCTTGTCAGTAGCCCTGCATCGCCTATTGGGATGCTGGGAATCACTATCAGCTCTAAAGGTAGCGCCTGCGAGCATTGAAAACATAGGCCCAATCTGTGGAGGGGCCGCCAACCCGTAGGATGCGGCACCCGTCATATTGGCCAACTGGGTCTTGGGGAGTCTATATGCCCCAGGAGACTGCCAGGATGCCTGCAGTTCTGTCAAAAAATCAGGCAGGGGTGGTAACCCCCCTGTCATGGGCCGAAGAAGGCCACGGCTGAAAAGTGAGGGAGCAGGAACCGCCAAGGGGGGTAAGCGAGCGCGCTCAGCCGCCCTGAGAATCACCGCCCGATCGGAGGGATCCAAGGGCGGGAGTTCAGAAGCATCGTCGCTTTCCTGGGCAGACACTGACCCACCTTCAGTGTCAGACTGTTGGGGGTCTGTCCGACAGTACAGGCTATCCGACGCCGTCGTAGACAGCTCGTCTGGGTGACGGCAGGACGGTACAGGCACTGGGCCCTGAGGGTCCCGAGGCCTGGGTGACTGCTGCTGTGATGATACCAGCCCCAGAAGGGTCTGCTGCATCGCCTGCACCTGAAGCTGATGGAACTCCAGTTCCTGATGCTTACGCTTCCTAGCGCGCTTGCCAAACCCAGCCCCTTGAGCATACGGCTCCATATTATGCTCCACAAAAGTTGATTGCCCAGGTGGGACGTCCTCCCCCGACGGCCCACCATCTCCCGGATTCTGTACGCCTTCCGACATGCTTAGCCCAGAAGTGTGTCCAACACCAAGCCAAGGGCCCAAATCAGTGGTACTGAGGGACCGCAAGGGGATGTGGAAGCCTCCAGCAGCTTCTACTCTCACGAGCAGAGAGGCCCCTTCCAGCCTTTTCGTTGTTCTTATTGTTGTTGTTGTTGCTACTGCGCAACTAACAACACCAAGCCCAGTGGCTAATATAAGACAGAAGAATATTAGTTAATAATAATATAAACTTCTGTTGGAATGGCAGCGTGCTGCCCAAACCTACAGGAATAGAGTATGTCCAACACCAAGCCGAGGGCCCAAATCAGTGGTACTGAGGGACCGCGAGGGGATGTGGAAGCCTCCAGCAGCTTCTACTCTCACGAGCAGAGAGGCCCCTTCTGGCTTTTTTTGTTTTATTTATTTATTTATTTTTCAAAATTTTATTTAGTTTTTTTTTCTTTCTCTTCTGTTGAAATGGCAGCGTGCTGCCCAAACCTACAGGAATAGAGTATGTCCGACACCAAGCCGAGGGCCAAAATCAGTGGTACTGAAGGACCGAGGGGTGTGTGGAAGCTTCAGGTAGCGTCTGCCCTAACGGACACAGGGGCTCCTTCCAGCCTTTTCGTTGTTCTATTGTTGTTGTTGGTGCTACTGCGCAACTAACAACACCAAGCCCAGCGGCTAATATAAGACAGAAGAATATTAGTTAATAATAATATAAACTTCTGTAAAGAACGGCAGCAATCTGCCTACAACAACGTTTTTCAAGCGAGTCCAGCGCCAGTCAAGGGTCCGCAACAGTAGCACTGGAGGACCGCGAGAGGACGCGGAGGCTTAATTTATTGTATCATGCGTGTAATTGTTGCTATGCAAGTAACAAGTAAAACAACGCAATGCAATCAGAAAGATATCGGGTAAATCCAATCTAATTCTGTCATGAAAAAACCGGCCGTGAACCGGCTACAACAAGGTAATATCTTACCGTGTAAAGCAGCAAACAACAGCAAGCAAACCGCAGTTCCGCGTTGCTGGGGGAGGGAAAGCCCCGGAAACTTACGTTGTCCGGGCGATCGGGAGAGGCAGAAAACAAAAAGTTTTTGCGAAAATCGCGGATTCCAAAGGAACCAACAAACACAATCTCAGCTCGCCTCGAGGAGGCAAAAAGAGGTCGAGCGGTGTACCAGCGCCATATTTATGGCGTGACGTGGTTCCGCCCGTAGTGGTGGTTAATTTGATAAACAATCTCCTAGTAGCTCCCCCTCTCGACGAGGATGACCCATACCGTGGCATGTTGACCGGTATGAAATAGAACATGCAATTTGACCAGGGGTGCCCAAAGTTTTGCACACCACTGTACATCTTAGAGCCGGCTAGCTGCATCTGCTTAGTTGTGGTGGCAACACACAACTGCATGCTGTGCCGGCAGAGCATGTTATGTGCTCGTGGGACTAAAGCAGCACGGAGCATAACAAAGCTTATCCATGAAATATACACTACTGGTCAAAAGTTTTAGAACACCTGCTTAAACCAGTTTTTTCATGATTAAAAATGCTTTAAACTGTATAAACTTGTCTATACACATTTAATATTTCATTATATGATATGTGTCCTTATATAAGCAGATAATCATAAGTGAATTGCATTCAAAAGTTGAATTTTGTTAGTACATTGGGAGGGGTGGGGAGGGGCATTGTTTTGTTATTTAAATAAATTTGTACATACTGCTGTTCATGATGATGTCTATCTTAACAGGTGCTCCAGGGCCTGTGGAATTCTTCATATTTGAAAAAAATTAAATAAAGACCACCCATCATATTTAAAAATGGGGTCTAATCCCCCATCAGTTTCACCCTTCTTCATTCTATTGGAAATGCATGGTACTGCATGTGGTGAAACTTATGTAGGAATAAACTCAATTTCTCTTTAAATATGGCAGGTGGTCTTTATTTTTTCTAAATATGAAAAATTCTACAGGTCCTGGAGCACCTGTTAAGATAGATATCATCATTAACACCAGTATGTACCAATTTATTAAAATAACAAAACAATGCCCCCTCCACCCCTCCCAATGTACTTACAAAATTGCCATTTTCATTTAAAAATCAAACTTTTGCATGCAATTCACTTATAATATCTGCTTATATAAGGACACATATCATATAATGAAATATAAAATGTGTATAGATAAGTTTATACAGTTCAAAGTATTTTTAATAATGAAAAAACTGGTTTGAGCAGGTGTTCTAAAACTTTTGACCAGTAGTGTATGTTCGTTCCACATCTCACTACGCAATGCTCATGGCTGATGGCATATCTAAAAGCATTCTTGAAAGCACTCCAGCTTCGTCACTCTTCATGAAAAAGCATGCCAAACCTTTCAGTTTTGTTCAGCACCACTCCCATATGGTAGCTCACAGAGCTTTTGACTGAAAAACTTAGTCATGCAAACCTCAGGCAAACTGTAAATTGTTTTTCCCACAAAAGAAAATCTCAGAAAAATAATACACTGTAGCATGTATATTATCACGTAGTATTACCATGATATCACTGGCTAATGAAGGGGTAGGTAGGGTGTGTAGGGCATTACTCACAGCCAGCTGGCAGACAGTGAGAAGCAGGCACAGCAGCACATGTCGGGCCAACTGCCTGTCAGACTGTGGCTCCTCCTCACGGGCCAGAAGGCAGCGAGGTGACTCACAGCCTTCCACACACTGATCTGAGAAAAAAAGCACAGGGATAGGCACATGACTGGCTTGCATCACAGCAGTACACTCAGATAAGATCAGATAATGCCAAGTTTGGGATTAGTTCGGATCAAATCAACTGAACACATAAAAGAAATAGCACAAACAATTGAGAAAGATTAACCTGTGGACATCGCCAAAAAAAAGCCACTGAGTATTGCTGTGAAATATAACTGGCTGATATAACTGGCTGTATTACCTTACTTTAATGAGGAAGAGAATATCAGAAAGCATACCTGAACACTCAGGCCAAGGCAACCTACAACTTTTTTTTTACAACAACTAGACTATTGAATAATATACAAGGAGTCAAGTATGAAGAATATGGCCATCTACACATTCTCAGGCCCTACGCATTCTCTAGAGAAAACCAGATAAAATACATGGTTAAGGTAGAGTGTTCGGTAGTGTTCGACCCACACCGAAGTTCAGACACAGCAACAGGTGGTTTTAGCGACAAGACTTCAACACACCTTGTTAAAGACAACACTGAAGATATGTTTAAGGTTGCTACACAAAGTCTGTCACAATATTCCTACATAATTGCATTTATTTGTTGTACAAAATTGACAAAGGTTGTTTATTTGTGAGAAAACCTCCATCAGGCATAATAAGTCTATAATAAGTCTAATATTGTACCGTGCCACAATACCTGCATTTATGGATGCTAGGTTGCTTACGTTGGTGCTGACAATCATGTCAGGCATTGGTTCAGGCTGAACACAGTCACATGTATGGCACTCTGACAGGCAGAAGAACAAAACATGTAAAGCAACAGGCAAAAAAACAAGTACATGCAACACATTCACAGAAACTGACATGAAACAAATAAGTACAGTTGTGTTCAAATAAATAGCAGTGCGTTAAAAAAAGTGAATAAAGTGCAAATATTTTTTAATCGTTTCAAATATTTTTTTAATAGATTCTGCACATGCCGCTTTTTCAACAATGGTGCTTTACGGGGGCTTCTTGCTGATAGCTTAGCTTCGATCAAACGTCTTCTGACTGTAACAGCACTTACAGGTAATTTTAGATAATCTTTCTGGAGGTGATGATTGGCTGAATCTTTGCTATTCTGCTATTCGATCCGTTTTAACAGTAGTTGCTCGTTTTCTTCCGTGTGTTTCCGGTTTTTGTTGCCATTTTAAAGCATTTGAGATCTTTTTAGCTGAGCATCCTATAATTTGCTGCACTTCTTTATAGGTTTTCGCCTCTCCAATCAACTTTTTAATCAAATTACGCTGTTCCTCCGAACAATGTTTGGAACGGCCCATTTTACTAAAGGACAATTAATGACACCTGTTTTTTCACAGAATGAATTAATTCTCTAATTAAACTCCACACTGCTATTATTTTGAACACACCCCTTTCAATGAATGAGTCAATTACTCAGAACAAGCAGCGTGCATGTCATGACAGTTGGGTCTGTTGTTTTTCTATTACACTACTACATCTACAAGTAAATTATTTGCCATGCAGAAATATCACTACTACTAATAACAGTGTTCATCAGGTTACTGATGTTGTACTGCTATTTTTTTTAACACAACTGTACATGGAACAACATTCAGAAAAAAACCCAACAGCACTCCGCTACTGCTGTCTCAAGACAAAAGAAGATCCAAGGCTGGGGTTCAAGCGTCAACAGTGATTCTGCTTGGGACCATGTGTGCTCTGTTGAGAGCCTGCCCAACTAACTTGAAAGGTTTCAGAAACACTGGTGAGCATTTCTCTTCAATTCTCATTTTGGGTGCGAGAAGAGTTAAGAGTTAAGAAGTTAAGACAAGAAAATTCCAGAGAGACCTGTTGCGTGGTGTACGTAGCTACTCTGCATTTGTTTTCATCTTCAATTGTTTTGCATACGCTATTTAAAACATTTCAAACTGCAAATGCTGATCAGAGGCCAGCCAAACAAGCATCAGCTTTCTGCGGTTGTCCATGTGTTTTTGCCGCTGAGTCATGCAACCTAAATCTTTGGGGCGATTCGGTATAAAGACATAGCGTGCGCAGCGAGTTGGATGGAACATGCTCCAATTTTGAATTAGGCTACCTTTGAAGCCCTAACTTCTGAAAAGGTAAAAGCTTTAACCCGATCCACGTTGGCGCCCCCATACTATAGTGGTAGACGTATTGATCCCAATTACAGTATTCATGTTTGTCTTAAATATGTTAATGAAACCAAATATCTTACCTGTAGGCTATATGCAGCTACCGCCGTGTTATGATTAACCCTGAAGAGTTTATCTTGTTATGTTTCGCCAAAGTCCCGTACAGTCAACATTTCCACAGTGATCTATCACATTTAGGGCTGAAATATTCTATGTTGCTGTTGTTAGCCTATGTAAAAACACACATGGCGCTTTTGTAGCCTACGTTAAAAAAATTAAAAAAAATTAAAAAAACGTGTAGCTACACATTTTTATTTCTGTTTTAGAGTGTTGTTTATTTATTTTTCTATTTGTGCATTATTAAAATAGCCTAAATGGTGTAATATTCAAAAAGCTTCAAGGACCATTGATTTCTAAAACCTATAAACACAACCCCACTGGTACTTTACAACCAAAGCCTACGTGGGCTCTTTGGACTCCAAAAACTGTATTTACGGTAAAATTAATGCAAAAAACACACACACACACACACACACACACAGTTACATTCTCATTAGGGGCTGACATTTTTTTGAGATTGTAAATATGTTGTATATTATATTAAGTGACTTCTAAAACACTTAAAAAAAAGAAGATAAAAAAACGAATTTTCCCGTTTTGCGCTCTACTGTGAATTGCAGAAGTGCGACTTGCGGACCATTTTACCAGCACGCATCACAAATGGCTGTAAGCCATCAAGGGTCTGAGGTATCAAACGAGCCTCAAACCATTACTCTGCTGCCAGATATGCAGTAGATATGGATGGATCACTTTAAGGGTTTTTTCTCCCGACTCATTTTCATATTGAAAAATAAGTCAGGAGAAACAACCCTACAGGTGATCCATCAATATCTACTACATATCTGGCAGCAGACTGATGGTAGTGTACACAAAGTAACCTTATATTTGAAAAGTATTACAGTGGCATTTTCAAGAAATATTAGAATATACTTCAAATACAAAGCATCTGTTTGGGCCAGTATATTTGTAAATCTTTCCTAAACATAAAAAATGTATCTTCAAACATAAATGTGTAAATGCTCATGCATTAGGCCCAGGTCTGCCTGTGACTTAAAAATAACATTAAAGGGACATCCAACCTAACTTTCAGATAGTGTACTGAGAATCAAAGATTGTTACCTGGGTGGGTATCTGTAGGATCGTTGCTCCCCGCGGCTGTGGACTCTGGTGTGGCTTGGTTCTCTGAGCTGTCCTGGGGTCTCAGGTCCTCCCTGGTGCTGGAGAAAGAGCCTTGGCCCAAGGCCTGGTAGCTGCTTTCCTGTGCTCCCCGGCTGAGGCCCATTAGAGAGCAGCCCCCCAGCAGGATACTGCAGGTTAGCACCACTGCACTGCTGATAACCTGACACAAAGGGGCACCAATCACTGTTACATAATCCACTCCTCACACTGTACATCGGCTCAAAACACTCACGTAGGAATGTGTGCAGGTGTTAACTTATGAGCCTCCCATAGACCCCAACATGCTACCAAAGAGGTAAGGCCTAAGGTGTGTGTGCATATATGTAGCATAAAAGCAAATAATCAGAACAAGGGCAAGCGAACTTCACTCCCACTCAGACGTGTAGCAAGGAAGGTGACTCACCCCGCTGTTTGAAAACAGTCCTAATACCATAGATTGGACTGAATTTCAAGCAAGCTTATGTGCATCAAACTATAAAAAAGGGGAGAGCGAGTAGTGCAGTCCGTAGGGCGGCTGACTCTCAAACCATATACAAATCCCCCCATGCAGCTGGGAGTTCAATTCCCCGTCATGGTGTGATCCCTTCTCTGTCTGTAACCGTCTCTACTCTCCCCTGTCAGCGCAATAGCACATTTAAGGTCCTCCAAATGTGAGACAATTTGAGAAGCAACCTCCCAAGCACCCAATATGTAAGCCGACAGTCATTGCTGGCTAAGATGCTGTTACCCGAAACACGTAATTCAAAGTTCTAGTTAACATTCAATCCCAATCTAGGATGTTCTGAAACTCAGAGATAAAAGCATTTCTCTCTTGTCTCGTTTCATTGGATCTTTGAACTGAACTTGGTTTAGAGATACAAGTCTCAGATATAATGGCAAAAGGTAATTTCCTCTAAGTATAAGTACACGGAAATATGGAATGTACTTTGTGTCACTTTAATAATGGTGCTTGCTATAGGCCCAACTATTTTCATTCAAAATGGCTAGCTAACTAAAGTTATCAACTATAATAGCAGAGGTAAAACTAGCCCCGGAGAAGAATGCTTGGGCCGTAAGGCTAAGAGCAAAAGTGAGTGATATGACGTTAGCATTTTTGATAGCTCGAAACTTACACTCAAAATGTAGACATGAAAGGTAAGTGCTGCTATTGGTCATTTGCGACATTAACATCACATCTGACAAACAGACCTTGAAACTATGTCTGTCTTGCAAATGCCCCTTAGGCATTTTATCTCATATTTTAATTGCACTAACATTAAAAACCCGCCCGACCTGACTTGTTTTGAAGGTATGCGACCGTTGAAAGTGAAAGGTTTTTAAACGTTAGAATGACAACGCTGCAATTTGGTTAACCACTTCGCACAGATGACTAGAGACCAGGTCGCCAGCGCCAAGATTTTGTTCAACTGAGACATTCGTTGCTCCTGCAGCCAAACTATGAGTGGAAACAACAAAGTTCATGTTTTATCCTTATTGATACACGGTTTGTGACAACTTTGAGTTTCTAAGTGTCACTATTAGCAAGTTCATTTAACAAGCAACCCCCCACTCAGTCTCGCCTGCAACTATACCTACCCATGCGTGACATAGTGGACAATAGCGTCTATGTGTATTCATAAATATATTTCTTCATCATCTAAAATTTTAATTCCGTCATAGCAACAAGATAAACCCAACAATAGCCTGATCGTATGCCAAAAAAGCACAAAAAAGCGTGAAATTATTGTTTCATTATACCACGTCATTCTACTATCAATATCTGCTACAAAATATGAAATAAATGTACAATCCTACCATTGGTTTTACACATAAAGATGTTCCGTTTGACAGTGTTTTCCTGTTGGTGGAATATTATTTTATTGTAATGTTATCATATATAATATAGGCTATAGGCTTAGTATCTTCCTGGGCTATACTTGTCACTTAAGGCATGGAAAATACTCATTCCAATTTACTGTGCGTGGATATGTGCTAGATGAATGTAACATTTTCCTTGTAGTCATTATGAATGGGAAGACTTAAAAATAAATAAATAAATAAACTACAGAGAAATGCGATCCCAGGGCAAAAGTTTACATACTGTAGAGTACAGAAAAAAGTTTAGGTACAAAAGTGAATGATTAGGCTACATATTTAGTTATGTGTAACAGTGTGATTTCAATGTTTTCTTCTTAAACCATCAGAAGGGGGCAAATGTACAGTTGTGGTCACTCCACAGATTTCATGTTAGCAAACTATAGGTGTCGGCAAGTCAGTGCATGACACGAGTAATTTTTCCAACAATTATTTAAAAACAGACTATTTCACTTTTAAAACACTATATCACAATTCCAGTGGGTCAGAAGTTTACATACACAAAATGTTTTATATTTGGTTGCATATCCTTTGCATGCCATGACTTCCTGATGTCTGTGACCCAACAACATCAAAAGACTCTTGATATCTTATTTTCTGGTACTCTTACAAGCGATTTGGGGGGTGGGACTAGATTTAGCTGTAAATTATGCTGGAACAGTATGGAATACATGGTTGGTAAAATGGCTGTAAGTCATCAAGGGTCTGAGGTATCGAACGAGCCTCAAACCATCACTCTGCTGCCAGATATGCAGTAGATATGGATGGATTACTTTAAGGGTCGTTTCTCCTGACAAATTTTCCTATTGAACTATTGTTACACACAGTGGCGCGCACAAGCATGACTAAAAATATGAAGATTACAATATGAAATATTATTATTGTGTAGGCTATATCAAAAAATGCATAATAATAAAAAGGTCCATAGGTCGAAGACCACACCTGTCCCTCAGCGAAGGGGAATGGCACATTAAATTGCTTTCAGCCCACTCCATTAACATCCAGGCGATGTGCAATGGTACGTGTAAGGTTACATGTAGCTATAGACTATTCGCAATTATCCTGGATCAAGCTATGACTGAGCCTATATTTGCCAATAATTTCTGTAATCTTCTGGGGGGACAATCGTCTGTTACGGAACAATGGCTATCCATTAAAAAGAATCCGATAACACAACAAACCTAATGCGTGAATTGTCATTTACACCTAATGCGTGAATTGTCATTCAATGGAAAACTCATGCACTGCAATAGACGGACATTTGAGTTCTGAAAATGTGCTTCAGATGTCATTACAATACAGCTCTGTTCATCTAGGCCTACAGCCTGTAAATAAATAGAATGGTTTTGACTGAAAAAAAATGGTTTTGTCCAGTGAATATTGCATTTATTGTTTTTAAAATAGCCTAGGCTACAGTCCCCGGGATTCGCTGTGCATATGGTTTTTTCGATAGCCTACGGCTAAAAAACGGAGATAAATTTCACCATGTTAATTGAATTGTAGCCTTAGCCTTTAGCCTTAATATTTTTTAAATTACAGTGACCAGGCTTCCATACTCTCAGCTTGTTAAAACCCTGCTGATTTCATCTGTTATACCATAACTAAACAAAACGAATTTAAAGAGAACTTGTAACTTCATACAAGAGCAGGTCTGTTTCACATGCTTTAAACTGCACTTTTCACGGTCTTCCCGGGAAAGTGGACTTGTTTTTAAAGCATTAGCTGCTAGGAAAACACGTTGGTCACATTTCCATAAGCAGGACATTATAAAACAAGGGAAAATATGCGTGGACCTCTGGGTTACCAACCTGACAGCTTTATTGTATTTTGTGTCATCATGAAGGCAACACAACGGTATTTGTGTTAGAATGCAGGTAATGAACTTCGGATGAAGCTTGAACTTCGAGAACTGCATGAGAACAGCCTCATAGAATTGATGTTTGACAATGTTTAATTGCATAATCAAACTAAATTCATTAAAGAAGCAGGCTAATTTGGCATTTTCCATTGGTAGCTTATTCTCAGCTGTTGCAGGTGCTTTTAACAAAATTTAACCACATATATTTTGGAAAATAACAGCACTGTCGGGAATTACCGGGAACTCATAATGGTTAGTCCGAATAATATTGATCATCGGCTACTATTGATCCATATAGCCTATTCCTTGATCGCACTAAACAGGCACGAGCATGTCTGTTTCGCCATCGTATAAGCAATCCGCCAAGGTGGAAAAGCAGGCTTTTAAAGGGAATGGGATATGACATTTTGATTGGTTTATTGCATGTCACACCGAAGACACACCTATAATTAATGAAGAGACTAGGTTCAGCCCATTTGCACATTGCGCCGTGCTTAGCGCTAAAAAAACAGGCCGTCTAAATAGTGGACTTGCCCTAAATGCGCTTAGACCAAGCGCTAAGATCGCCAAGATAGAGCCCCTGGAGTTTATAATTTTGCAATTACTTGTCAGTCAGCCTATAACATTGTGTCCGCATTAAAAATGAAGATGCCAAATTTGGTCAATTCTCACCTTTTTAGGGGGTGTTCTATTTAAGACTTTATAACTCCAGCTGTGAGCATCACAGAAACTTGGAAAATCTTAAATGAAACAACACAGTTGTACAATTTACAATACTAACTTAGATTAGTTCATTTTAAATAAAGTGCCACAAATGCAAAGAAATCTTGGGAAAATGGCAAAAAAAAAAAGAAGTTCTTTAGTCTGCAATGAAATACTGAGCGCTACAGTTGTGTTAAAAAAAATAGCAGTACAACATTAGTAACCTGATGAACCACTGTTATTAGTAGTAGTGATATTTCAGCATGGCAAATAATTTACTTGTAGATGTAGTAGTGTAATATAAAAACAATAGACCCAACAGTCATGACATGCACGCTGCTTGTTCTGAGTAATTGACTCATTCATTGAAAGGGGCATGTTCAAAATAATAGCAGTGTGGAGTTTAATTAGAAAATGCATTCATTCTGTGAAAAAACAGGTGTCATTAATTATCCTTTATTAAGGAAGAAGGGAAGCAAATGTTTCACACATTTTTATAAAATATATTTCCTTCTGAATTGCTAAGTAAAATTGGCCATTCCAAACATTGTTCGGAGGAACAACGTAATTTGATTAAAAAGTTGATTGGAGAGGGGAAAACGTATAAAGAAGTGCAGCAAATTATAGGATGCTCAGCTAAAAAGATCTCAAATGCTTTCAATGGCAACAAAAACCTGAAACACGTGGAAGAAAACAAGCAACTACTGTTAAAACGGATCGAAGAATAGTCAGAATGGCAAAGATTCAGCCAATCATCACCTCCAGAAAGATCAAAGATTATCTAAAATTACCTGTAAGTGCTGTTACAGTCAGAAGACGTTTGATCGAAGCTAAGCTATCAGCAAGAAGCCCCCGTAAAGCACCATGTGCAGAATCGGTTCAAATTTGCCAAGGAACACATCGATTGGCCAAAAGAGAAATGGCGTAACATTCTGTGGACTGATGAGTAAAGTTTTTCATTTCGGGTCTAGTGGTCGTCGACAGTACGTCAGATGACCCCCGGGTACTGAATTAAAGCCACAGTACACTGTGAAGTCTGTGAAACATGGTGGTGCAAAAATCATGGTATGGGGATGTTTTTCATACAACGGTGTTGGGCCTATTTATCGTATACCAGGGATCATGGATCAGTTTGAATACATCAAAACACTTGAAGAGATTATGTTGCCGTATGCCGAAGAGGAGACGCCCCTGAAATGGGTGTTTCAACAATGACCTCAAACACACGAGTAAGCGAGCAACATCTTGGTTCCAGACAAAAAGGATTGAGGTAATGGAGTGGCCAGCTCAATCCCCTGACCTCAACCCCATTGAAAACTTGTGGGGTGACATTAAAAAAGCAGTTTCTGAAGCAAAACACAAAAATTCACAGAAACTGTGGAATGTTGTTCGTTCATCCTGGGCTGAAATACCTGTTTCTAGGTGCCAGAATTTGGTTGACTCGATGCAACGCAGATGCGCAGCAGTTATCAAAAACAATGATTATGCAACTAAATATTAGTTCAGAAATTTAAAGTGAAGTTAAATCTTGAAAAATTTCTTCAGTTTATACAGTAAGTGTTTGAGCTTGAAGAGAAAAATGTCAACACTGCTATTTTTTTGAACAGATTAATATTCCTTTTCTTTGCTTCCTGTAAAAGAATAACGCAGACTTGATAAAATTTGTTAATGCTTTGATTTAGAATTGAATGTGTAATATTTCCACTACATTTGAAATATAGAACTAAAAGCTATTCAAAAAATATTTGCAGTTTATTCACTTTTTTTAACGCACTGCTATTTATTTGAATACGCAGATTTTAAACACGACTGTGCAGACATATCTCAACCATGTTATGACCCTCGGTTACAAATGTTTCGTAAACAAACCATGTTTTTCTTTTGTTAGTTTGGTATTTCAATTACTACAATATCAATGAGGCTCAGTGGATATTCCATGTGTCTACTCCACAGAAGAAGAAAAAAAGGCAAATTTCGGACAACAGAAGAAGAAAAGAACGGCATTTTCAGTCATTAAAAAGGAATACTTTATAACACCAGAGCATCAGTATTACGTTTGATTGTAACGTGTCATCGCAGATACCAATAAAGTATGATCTCTATCTTTAAAACCATATCAATGACGGACATGTTTGAACACAGGAAAGTTTTGTTTGAAACTAGAATATTTACGGTGAGTCAAAGTTATTTCTTATGTGAGGTGGGCTCTGGAGGTCTAACTAGTCCCTATTTTTAACAAAATTTCACATATTTACACGACAATTAGAATTTTGAAATTTAAGTGAATGGTAGATTTGACCTCCAATTTTGATTGAAAAGTGGTTTTATTACGTCTTGTGGCTCTCCTGTGCACTGGTCGGATACGTGACATTTATCTGTAGTCTGTACCGGGTCACATTTATACAATGGGACTGACTCAATCACATTTCCCCCAAAAAATGGAAGGTTCAGAGGCCTAATCCTTGATTTAGAAAACACCATGAGCTTTGTTTTGTCAGCATTGAGAACAAGCTTCAATTGAAATAAGTTTTTTTGAACAGTAATAAAAGCATTTAGCACATTTTCAAATGCTTTTGCAAGAGTTGTCGTACAACAATAAATTACTGTGTCATCAGCATAAAAATTAAGTTGGGCATTTAACACATTATGATCAAGACTATTTATATAAATAGTAAATAGTAAATAAAAGAGGACCAAGTACCGAAACCTGGGGCACAGCCTTACAGACAGATAACGTATCTGAAATGAATCAGCAAATTGAGTGCACTGAGTTCTGTCCGAAAGACCATGCGACTTCATGATGCTGTACCATCATATGGTACCATCACTGCCATTGTACAGCATCTTAATCTAGATCAGGGGAATGTTCTTATTAAGATTGGGTAAATCTTCCTGCAAGGAAGAGCTGTGGAGTGCTGATGCCATCTGGAAGGCAGCCAAACACATCAGAGCGGAACTGGCGCCCGTTTGGTGGAACATTCAGCAGAGTGTACAACAGGCTGACAAACAAAAGAGTTGAGAAGCTGGTGGCTATTCAGTCCATCTTGAAACTCTTTGAGCCCATCAGAGATGACACCACACAAATTGAGGATTGTCCAGATTATTTTTCTGAAGATGAAGCTAGCTGCAGTTCAGATAAATAATTAGCCTAGATCAAACAAGTTTTTTTTTTTTTTTTGGAGTCTCCTGGATTGTGAAACGTTATGATTGACGTTATGACCTTTCATTACGAATGTTTCAACTTTGTTTAGGAGAATTTTTTTTTTTGTTAGTTTGGTATTTATTATTTGGTACTTAACACTATCCATGAGGCTCAGCGGATATTCCACATTTCTACTCCGTAGAAGAATAAAAATAAGTAATTTCAGACAACAAAAGAAGAAAAGAATGTTATTTTCTGTCATTAAAAAGGAATACTTTATAACACTAGAATATCAGTATTACGTTATCTTGCAAGTTTACCCCCCCCCCCCCCACCCCCCCCCCCCATCTCATAGGAGGACAACTTTATTTATGCCCAATAATACCAAATCATTATATAATCTTACATGGAAACAAGAAGTATATTAAAGATATACAAGTAGTAGTATAGGACGTGATATCAGTTTCACTCTTGCCTAATGAAGGTAATGTACGATTACTTATTAAGCTACGTTTGTGCTTTTAATAAAGAAAATGTAATAAAAACTCGCTGTAGTTGGTTTGGTCACGCAGTGTAGCCTATTTATTTTTTAATCTTGACATCAAAGGTTCCCACCCCGACCACAGCACAAAACAGGTCTCAGTCATGAGTTGCATGCAGTGGGGAGGTGAAGCATGCAAATGACGTTGCTTGTGGTGATGCATGCAAATTCCTTGGGCTTCTATTGTCTGACAGAAGAGACGTCAAAGGGCTTTCCTCATTTGCATGTGTCTCTACTGACAACATACTTTTCATGCTTCTCCACTTACTACCTCCTGTCTTTACTTACAACCTAATTTTCATGTTTAACCGCTTTCAAATGTAGATTTGTTGGTTTTAGATTTCAAGCTGTTTTGCGAACATGAGAAGCATCTGACAACACATAAAAAATGTTATTGATCAAACGACCTTATTTTTGATATTGGGGAGAAAATGTTGTTTTGAGACAAAGCAAGGTCTATAATGATGTAGCCTGTGTTTTACAGATTTTAATGTAATTCATCCGCTTGTGGCGAAGCTGTTATAGGATAGAATAAAATATTATTCCTTTATTTTCAAATAGTTTTCAGTTCAAAATATTATACTATGCTGTAACATATGTTGTTAGGCTATATCATTAAATGCACCTGCCTGTTGTTCATGCATTGAAAATAGATATGCCCGTATATTTTATCATATGTCCGACAAACTGTAATCCTTCCGGACATTATGGCTGGAAGTTTCAAATCTGAGTGCGACCTCTGGTTCTATACTGTACCAGCGTAATTTACAGATGAATCTAGCCCCGCCCCCCCACCCTTGCCCCCCATTCAAGAGTCTTTTGATATTGTTGGGTCACAGACATCAAAAAAATCATGGCATGCAAAGGATATGTAATCAAATACTGAACATGGCTACTTTATTTTACATTATGTTAATTTGTCCCAATACTTTAGTTTTCCTGAATTTTTTTTTACTATGTAAAAAAAGTGTTATAAAAAAGGTGAATCCTATATTTATACTAATACCCCCTAAATAAAAACAGAAAATCTGTACTTTAACCTCTTATGAATGGTTTGATTTCAAATCTGAACTTTTGGAGTATAGAACCAAATGAAGAGAAAATGCTTCCTTGTCCCAATACTTAGGTAAGTCACTGTATATAAAATATAAACCTCAAATAAACTCTTCAATATCTCAACTTATCTTGCTTCAGATAAATTGAGGTATTTATGTATTTTCAGAGGAAGCACCTGCATGTTGCAGTCACGCTACAGTACATGCCCAAAGTAAAAACAAAAGAGTTTGTGTATGTGTGACTATTCTTTACCATTAACCTTTTGATTACTGTAAATATAAATCTCAATAAAATACATTTTCAACGGAAAAAAATGCTACTATTACTCACGCATAGCCTACAAAGCACTGCCTGTAAGTTTTTAATTCCTACTTGCAAAAAACTAGGTCTGCCTTTAAAAGTATTGATATCAAAATGTGGCCACTAACAATATTGCCTATCGTAGCTCACACTAATTAAACTAGCTCTATTCCAAAGCAATACTATCCAATCTTTCCTAAATTATTTAATGTAACTAATGTAATCTCCTAATGTGGACATTCGTGTAACCATAATGCCTTCTCCTGAGGAGAATGAAAACATCTCTCTACCAATAGCCCACAATACCAAATATCATGTTTTTAATGTCTAATAAAATACAATGAACACCACACCACCCGTTGCCAACTAATATTATGTCTATAATAGATGCATCATTCATTCAATACAGCTAGGGATCACGATGAAGCAAATAAATTAATGAAACAAATCTATAGGGAGATATGCATGTAAAATAGCCTACATTCTAGCTTAAAAAAGGCACAGTGTTTTAAAGGGTTGTATACACGGTAGGAATAAGCTGCTAATGTGATATGTCGGCAGATGACCGATGTAGCTAACAAAATAATTGGCGTTTTGCGTAGCTGCGTGAAGAAAAATTTATAAATCTTTACTGAGGCTCGAACCTGGAAACTGACGTTTCTCTGGCAAAACTAGCTAACAAAAGCTTATTTGGACAACACACACGCATAATTCCCAGCCAACTTTGCATGGCCTTTGCAGAAGAAAGACAACAGCTACTACTGTCCAAGAAAGTAGCCTACCACCGATTATTATGATGATTATTATTCTAATTATTAGTGTTGGCAATACTGTCTGCAGAAGTAGGCTATGACATGTTCAGAGGCTATTGTAATTTTTTAAAAAGTGGCTAACCATGAAACGGATACGTTCGTTGAACCCGATCCCGTAAGGGCTTGTAGGCTATATTATCGTAAATTCTTAATTTTCCTAATATTTAATTTTAATTGGCACATTGTGTTATGTGTTCAAAGAAGAACTCACATTATATTAAAAACGGTGCCGTTTTCTATATACAGTATGCCCTCGAAAAGGCAAACCCATCTCCGTAAATGTTTTTGGTAAAATAGTCTGTAGCAATCTATAACAAAATGATATAAACTATAAATAAACTATTAAAAAAAACTATTATATAAATTTCTTATTTTCTTAGGTATTTTTGTCATATACAGTTATGCAACGATGATTGCTGGGTAATATGTATGTTGTTGTCCAATGTCAAGTCTCTATTTGATCATGTGACGAGATGATACGATATAGCTAGTTTAGGCTAGTGGTGGGCACCAGGATCCTTTTACTCCATTTACTGAAAGGATTTGTTCCTCCCAGATTCGTTCACTGATCTAGTTCAGACTCTCATTCGTGCTCATTCTCGTTCACTGCTTGTTCGCGAACGAGAACGAGACGCGCGCACATACAGTGAGGGGTGAAGGCAGAACCCAACTTGAAATTGAAAAACTGCTAAAAAATGAATCACCTACAATAGCCTAGCATCCAGTTATTATGTTATTCAAAAATCTTTTTGAAATATTTAGCCTACATTTTTAAATACATACATCAAGTTTGTTTTCGTGCAATTTAGGCAAGTTAGTTCGTAAATAGGTGGCCTGGTGCAAGTTACTAAATCGCCAGTTACTAAAAGTTTTAATCTATAGGCTATTTTATTTTATTAATAAGAAGCATAGCCTAATATTTATCAGTGTGGGACAATAAATGTGCAGGCTATCTTCTAGATCCCTGGATTTCAAATCAAAGTCCTCAAGGCCTGAGACCTGCTGGTTTTCCATCCTCCCTTTACCTGGGAGTCAGGTGTGAAGACAGCCTGGCCAATCACTAGCACTAATTGTTCAGTTAATTACCTGGGAGAAAGAAAACCAGGGCCAGACTTCGATTCAAGGTCCAGATTTGAATATCCATGTTCTAGATGTTAGGCTATATTATGTTAGTAGTAGTGTAGTGTAGCCTACTTAAATGATATATTTCAGGATTTTTGCTGATAATATGGATTATATTTTTCGCATAGCTACTGCATGTCACTAAAGAGTTGACTATGCTAGTAGACTACACAGGACACAGTTGGCTAGATAGGGCGATTCGGAATTTCGGAGCCATGACCTAATTTGCGACTCTGTCTTTAAAAAATGTGACGTCTCCGTTGGCGAAATGCAATAATACGTCCTACTGAAAATGTAGTCTACTCTTTCCTTCACATTTTATTTGCTTCACGCAAAGAGCTATAGCGTTTCTCAGATGTAGCTGGGTGCTTAGAAAGCTAAATGCTTTTAATTATACTCAGGCAAGTGTTCAGTGCAATACGAAGATTAGGGAAAGGACGCTCTGAGCTGCAGCGACTGCGTATTATTGTGCCAAACTCGGGAGAATCCGGACCCAGTGAATGTCATGACAGCATGTATGGTTCTTTCACTGATTTGTTCCTCTCGTTCACATAACTTTCCACCGCTCTCAGTCACACACAAATTAGAGGGGCTCGGAGAGCATGCCCCGCTCAAGCGGATCAATACTGCAATTGGCTAATGGCTTGTTAAATAGAAGTAGCTAAAACATCAGCGAATGGGAAGCTCGCAATTGAAAGAGGAACCAAAAGAACGAATCCGGGCACGGTGGTGAGTCAGTTCCTTTCGTTCACCAAACGGATTAGTTCAAAAGGAATTAATCGTTCACGAATGACACACCACTAGTTTAGGCGCAAAATCTGAACGTCAAGACTGACAAGCTGAGCACATATGCAAGCATATGCTTTTAATTATGCTTTTAAAAGCATATGCAAGCCAAGCGAGCAGTCTTAATGCCTTTCAAACAAAAGCGGCAAAATAGTCAGCCTATAAATGATGGTAAGCTAGCCAATAGCCTAGTAGATGCTAGGTAGGCTATTCCTAGCATTATATAACCCTTTGCATGATTAGGAAAGCAACCTTGAACAAATTACTTCATTACAGTACTCAAAATACTGTACAAATGATTTACACCACGACATGACACGTGTGCAATAGAGGATTTTGAATTGCAGTTATGACACATCAGTGCATGTTTTGATTGTTACTTCTTTGAAAGTTTACATCGCCAGCAACAACGATTAGAACAGCTGATGAACACATCTCTGTTCTGTGAAGCCGACAGCAACAAGCAACTGGTTAAGCTGGCTGCAGAAACAGTTTATCAATGTCAAAAATAAACTTAACGTTGGCTCTCGTCAGCTATACATATTTACAGTAGTTATATATACTGACCTGCTGATGTGCTTTAAAAAAATGTACAAACCTACATACATTTTCAATAACAGCTATAGTTAGCCCATGTAAACATTCCAGCTATAGTTGGTTGATTAGTTGATCTTGTTGATTTGATTGACTGTCTGTTTACGTTAGCGCGTGTCAAGAGCGCTAGATAGTTCTGATAGCTTTCTCTTTGATCTCTCTACTTTCCCAATACAATAGCCTAAGTAACTCATTCGACTGTAAAATCCAACACATTGTTGGTAAAATATATATACGCCTAATGGTGTGTGTGTGCTTCATAACTAGTAACTAGCGTGCACTAGGGCCCATCATAATAGCGTGCACTGGGGCCCGTCATAACTACCTTACGCCACTGATTTGTACCAATACATTTCTGCGCCAGTGACCAAGAATATAATGAAATTTAACACAATCAAGTGGTCAATATAACAAACTAGGCTACTGCTGTACTACCGTCTCAGTAACGGAAAATAATTACTCCCCTAGCTTTCAGTCGTTCCACGATCGTCTGGTAAATGTTTGAATCACAGGAGCCTACTATCAACTCTCCTGTTCCGAGCCCCCCTTTCAAGAAACCATCCGACCTGAGTAACGTTCCTCCTTCAGTGGGGTCACTCGTCTCAACTCGCCTGTCACCCTGGCATTAACCGCACCCTCACCTTCATACAACGAAGAATCTGGTGGCCCGACATGAAAGAGGACATCAACTTTGTCGGTGCCTGCTCAGCCTGTGCCCAGAATAAGGTTTCACATCAACCCACTTCAGGTCTATTACAGCCACTTCCTATCCCTCACCGTCCCTGGTCACACATTGCACTTGATTTTGTCACTGGTTTACCCCCTTCTAACAACAACACCACAATTCTCACCATCATTGATAGATTTCTGAAAGCAGTTCACTTCATTCCCCTCCCTAAACTTCCCTCAGCCAAAGAAACCACATCATTACTCGTACAACACGTCATCAGACTCCACGGCATCCCCACTGACATAGTTTCAGACAGAGGTCCCTCACTGCACGGTTCTAGAAAGCCTTTTGCACACTTCTAGGTTCATCAGTCAGTCTCTTCAGGTTTCCATCCCCAGTCTAACGGCCAGACTGAGCGAGCCAATCAAGTCATGGAGACCGTTCTCCGCTGTCTATGCTCTAAAAACCCCACGTCATGAAGCCACCAATTGCCATGGGCAGAGTATGCCATTAACTGTCACACCTCTTCTTCCTCCAAGCTATCTCCTTTCGAATGCTGTCTAGGTTACCGTCGCTGCGCTCGAACCTGGAGGATCACTCGTCGCAATCTGCTCCGAGCCAGCGCAGGCATGAAGGAGACTGCTGACCGTAAGCGATCCAAGGCACCCCAGTAAAAGGTCGGACAACGCGTTTGGCTTACTACCAGAGACATTCCCTTGAAAGTGGACTCACGTAAGCTTGCGCCCCGTTACATTGGCCCTTTTTCCATTTCTAGAATCATCAGTCCCACTGCTGTCCGCCTCAAGCTCCCTGCGAAGAATTCACCCTACCTTTCACGTTTCCAGACTTAAACCTGTTGTCACCCACCCTTCGTGTTATGTTCCCATTTGACACTCCACTTCAGTTCAGTTCGCTTGTCCGTCTACATTTCCATGTTATCCTAGAATCCACTACCTGTATTCGTGTTTGCACATTTCGGTACATGCGGGTTTTCTAACATTTACTAACATAGGATTTGAGATTCTTGAGACAACCCTTCTGTACGACTTCGAGCCTGCCTTCTCCTTCTGTTTTGTTTGCCGTGTCTTTCTGTTTTTTTGACTCTTGCAACATTTATTTTTACTACTCTTTTGGATTTTGATTTTGTACCGTCTCAACTGGCTACTTATCTTGGACTGTGAATAAACTACGTTTTTGCCTGCTACCTGTGGTCTGCGTTTGTGTCCTTCTCAGAACATCACAACGAGGAGCACTTGAATAGAGAGGTAAAAGGTCAGTGGTGAAACGTCACAACTTTATTATCTCCGACTTTCCTACGTAATTACAACTTGGAGGTTCGTTCAAGTGCAACTTACATGTTGGAAACTCGTATTTCCGATAATTTGAAGGCAGCATGAAAAGGACTGAAAAGAGGTAATTTGATTAGCTATGGTTGAATCCAGCTGAAGAAACACCCACTGATAAATATTCAGCATAACCCAGCCTATTTTCAACCTGCGCAGCACGCTGTGAGCTCCTCACTTCAGGTCCAAAAATAGCGAAATTCAGTAGCCACGCCCAGAGCACCATGCGCTACGCCATTGACTATGACGGCTCGCAGCACGCCATACGCTTGCCGGAAAATAGAGCCCTTAGTGTTCCAGAACACTCTGGCATTGAATGAGATAACGTGGAAATTCTTGTGGATAATAATGTGGATTCTTAAACGTTAAAATGCTTAACGCATGCACATTTTTTGTCGACAATAGATTCAACCTGGTGGGGATTGAACCCGGGTCGTCTACGTCAAAGGCAACAACTTAAGCGCTGAGCCATAGCAGCTCCATAGACAGTCATGCCTATAGGACTTTTGGCGCAATCAAAATACTACTATCAGATGTTTTTATTGGCTGAGCATGAACATGTTGTTATCCAATGAGGAGGAGGAGTAGAAGAAGAAATCATAATAATAATGTTTGGGGCTTTACTGTGTGGATGTGTAGCGTTGTACATTAATTCTGTGCGGGTACATGAGGTCAGAACGTACAGAAGTTAATGTTGTAATGCCGTAATTTGGCAGATGGCATACCTGCCATCCCAATGTAATCCCTATTATATTTTTAAATTAAATTATGATGCTCTGTTTTCTGTGATATCTGGTCTGGTGCATTATGTGATGACTGCTTCTATAGTAATGATCATTTGTCTTTTACGGGCTATTTGAATGACTTGACATCACTGTAACACACCTCATTAAACTTAACAGAAGTTCAAACAAAGCACAATATTTGTCTATGATGCCTGTGTCTTGGCTTGCGGCTCATCCCAAGCGGCTCTCACCTGGGGCCTTCCGTAGAAGAAGGCAGAGTCAATGTTGTCAGATGTCTTCTTTCCGGCAATAAGCAGGATTCCCACAACCAGCGCAGGAACTCTGAGTAAATTTACAAAAAAGGTTTGGTGAGGAAGATGACGCGTTTGCCCTTCACCCACTGTCACAGTACATCCTCTGGGAAGCTGGACTTACCCCCAGCCCACAGTCATGAAGATCCCTGGATGAACCTTCAGTTCATTGTCCCTCTTCATCAACGCCAGGGAGAATGCAATCAGACCTACAAAAACCAGAGCAGCATGCACCATATTAATTTACTTTAACCATAACACTTTTTATCCCCATATATCTCTTTTTTTTATTTGGGATGGCCAGTTATGTTTATAGGCACATCTCATTGCTCCAAAATCCTTCAACAATTCAGGAGAACGCAGACAAGAACATGCATCCTCCTATACGTGTGTAACTAGTCATTGTACTTTCACAGTGCAGTCCACCAGCTGAGCTACCTTTCCAGTTGGCACAGGCAAAACACGGAAGCCGGATCGACAGGAAAAGTGGCTGTTAGGTGGGTGGGGTTTTTCCTGCATTGAAATGTCTTAGACGGGCTGCCTAAGTGTTTTTTCAAGCCGCCTTGTAAAGATTGACACATCATAACAATGCTGAATACTTCTGACAAAATTTACTGCTCACTCCGGCTCCTCGACACTGCGGCCAAGTGAAATCAATGACGATTAAGAAAATATATAACTTAAAAAATTTAATTCCATGTTCTACTGGGACTTCATACCTGCCAACTCTCCCATTTTCTACCGTATTTTAAAGCGGTCTACTGGCATAGTCTACTCCCGTTTTGTTGTTTCTCCAGGGAAACATAAGTTTCTTATGATCAATCAGTCTTGTCCGTTTGATGTAAGCGAATTTGCCAGATTTGCTTTTTAAACATGATCCACACAGTACACCATCTCATGCTATCAGTTTAAACACAACATGGCAACCCAAAAGTAGATCGCTTCAAGGAAAAAAAAGAAGGAAAAACAAACAAAAAAAAAGAGGTGGTGGTCATGTGTGCTTGCTGCTGCCACCTTCTTTCCTTTTAAACGGTCTTTGCTCTTTGGTTTTTCTTTTAGAAACCTATTGTTGCCACAGGAAAACACACACTCATCTTCCTCCCTGTACAATCTCCCATATTTTAAAACCTGAATGTTGGCAGGTAGGCTATGCCATTCATTGAAGGCGTGACAGAAATTTTCGATGCAGCTGACCATAATCGAATAGTTTAACTTTGAACCAAGTAAAGTTAAAATAATTTTATGGGTTAGTGCTATTTGGTTTTGCAAACTACATCCCATGACGTCATAGCATTGTGATCAATAAAGATTAACAGCACACGAGCACTTAGTTCTTGTAAGTTTGATCACAAGTAGTGAAGTTAAAACAGTCAACTTATGCTTACTGTGAGAAATGTGCTGTTGAGCTCACGTGCAGACACTCCTGTCTACGCTCCATTTTGCCCTCCCTACTATAATAACTAAGGCCAAGCCCATGATACATAGGCAATATTTTTAGGAAATTTAGATGGGCAATATTGCCTGCAAAAAAGATGGAGATAAGCAAATAGGACAATAATCAGAGAGGAAAACATGGTGGCCTCTAAAAACGTATGGTTAAAAAATACAATTGGTCACATTTGTGGGCAAAATTGCCCATTTACATTGCCTCAAAAAGTTGCCTATGTATCATGTATGATTGTGAAAGCAATGGCTATTATTCATGGAATTAAAGTAAGATCCCAGCCACTTATCAAAATCCCTGTTGGGAACAAATAAAATGATGAATTAACACTAACAAACCTGTACCTGCTCTGGTCCTCTTCACCATGAAAAAAATTATAAAATTGAAAAATCTGAAGATTGCATAAAATAGGACAGTGTTATGTTAATCTATGCCAAAAACAACACTGATCCCTCCCGGAGTAATTCAGGGCCAATTATGCATCACCCTGAAGAGCATCAACCAGTGGACACATGTATGTTTTGGATTCAATTCCAGGCCTATTTCACATCACAGCACAGCAGTCTTGTACACTAGCTGCATGCACCACCACAAAAACCACATTTCCAGATTATTTCCAGAAATACCGCAAACTTGAATTATGACGACGAGCCATGACATACCTGTCCACACATAGGTGCTGTAAATTGAGCCATACAGCACAGTGAAGGTCAGTACTTGTCCGGTAAAGTTGTCTTGCTCCACAATGAAGTTCCACAGAATCATACTTACACAAACAAGAAACTATTGGAGTGAAGACATATGAAAATTAGACAAAAATGTAATTCAGAACAGCACTCTGATTTCCATAGTCATTTGATTGCTGGGTGGGTACACAAAGTTACTCATATTTTTTCTGGTTAACATCAATTCAAAGATTTTGCTCTAGGGACTGTGATGTTTAATGCGAAACTATGTACCAAGTACATGGACTGGAATAATTCATTAACTTGCCTGTGCCAGCAACAGGTTCATGGTGAACATGTGCGGGAGTCTTCTGTACTTCTTACTCAAGAGTATGACGCTGACAGTCCACACCTGCCACACACACACATACAATCCATAGATTTTTCTACTTCTCATAATTTAAACAAAGAGGTTTCAGTCTCTACACTCTGCTCAGATGAATGTACCTGAATGAGCTCAGTGACCTATTTAACCAGAACCAAATTGGCCATAAAACAGAAATTCATCTCTGATGTCAGTACACTATCTTTCTAGGCCATATGCTGCCTTCAAGTGCAGCTGGAAAGCTCCTATTTCCCAGTTGCCAAATCGTAATTCCGAGATTGATGCATTCACATGCTCCAAAGTCGGAATTACCAGCAAACATGGAGGTCTAGAAAGTAGCCTAAATGTTTCTGTTGATCCTTTATAAATAAATTTAAAAAACACATTGAGAGCTGATATCACTTTCTGCATGAGAAAGAAGAGGAAAGGAAACATATGAGGAGAGTCATGAATGATATACACCGATCAGTCACAACATTAAAACCACTGACAGGTGAAGTGAATAACATTGATTATCCCGTTGTTATTTTGGTTCTGTACTCTAGCACTTTGAGTTTGAAAGGATACAATGACAACGAGGTTGAAGTGCAGACTGTCAGCTTTAATTTGAGCTTTAATTATATTGGACAGTTTAACATAATGTAGAATAAAGTAATTTTTTTATATTTGGTTGCATATCCTTTGCATGCCATGACTTCAAACACTCTTGTTATCTTATTTTCTGGTACTCTTACAAGCGATACTATAACGTCTCTGCATTTGAATGGAAATCTATGGGAATTGGGGGGTGGGACTAGATTTAGCTGTAAATTATGCTGAAACAGTATGGAATACATGTCATCTAAGTTAGCGGTCCCCAACCTTTTTTGGGCCACGGACTGGTTTCACGTAAGACAATATTTTCACGGACCGGCCTTCAAGGTGTTGGGGGATAAATATGACTAAATAAAATGATACGACTGGCATAAAAACAAATATAAAGTGCACAAAAAAAACAACTCACCATCTCAAGAGACATAGACGTACAGATGGATGGTCCCGGTCATTTTTCTAAATAAAACATCTTTCAGATTCTGAATAAAAAACTATTTTATTGATTATCAGTTTCTGTGCGGCCCGGTACCAAATGACCCACGGACCGGTACCGGTCCGCAGACCGGTGGTTGGGGACCGCTGATCTAAGTCATCAAGGGTCTGAGGTATCAAAGGAGCCTCAAACCATCACTCTGCTGCCAGATATGCAGGGTTGTTTCTCCTGACTTATTTTTCCATAGGAAAAAGTTAAATAGCAAAATTTGTCAGGAGAAACAACCCTTAAAGTGATCCAACCATATCTAATGCATATCTGACAGCAGAGTAATGGTTTAAGGCTTGTTTGGTACGTCAGACCCTTGATGACTTTTAGCCAAGAGCCATTTAGCCAACAATGTGTTCCATACTGTTCCAGTGTAATTTACAGCTAAATCTAGTCCTATTTTTGTAGCCCATTTTGTTCCAAAAAAACAGACTCTATGGGTGGATTCCAATCGCTTATTTTCTCCTTGGTCCTCGCCTGACCCGAAAATCGATCGAGGTTCGCCATCTTTAGGACATTCCAAACCGCTAAATGCTCCTTGGAGGAGCGAAGAACGAGGAGGCTCTTCAGTGAGGAAACACAAGTGTAGCCTTTGCGGAAGCCTTTTCTCGAAAAAGCGTGACGTATATAAATTATCCACCACTCTCTGCCACGTCGCAGGTACACCCAGGCACAAATGCAATTTTACCATTCCTTTCCATTCATTACAAAGTGCTAATCCATAATTACACTTATTCTATTGTATCTACTTTACATTACATTACATTATAGGCATTTAGCAGACGCTCTTATCCAGAGCGACTTACACAGCATTTATTTTTGCATTTTATACATAGTATCCATTGATACAGCTGGATATATACTGAAGCAATGCAGGTGAAGTACCTTGCTCAAGGGTACAACGGCAGTGTCCGACCTGGGAATCGAACCTGCAACCTTTCGGTTACAAACCCAGTTCCTTAACCATTATACCACACTGCCGCCTACTTATTCAAAAGCCACGTTTATTCATGAAAAAATAGGCTAAAAAAGATTATAGTTAAGCACGTAAGCAGGTGAGGCTAAGCTCTCAAAATATCCAGTTTCAGAAAATAACGGAGTTTAATAGAAATGCGTCTCTATCTCTTTTCGCGGCTTGCGTTTAAAAAGCAGTTCTGGTGGGTACAGCCGCTCCAAGTGCGCTCCGAGCGTGCATATGTGGTGTAAAACGGGTGGCAAGCGTTTATACCTTACATGATTTTGCATCGTTATAGTGCTGCTGGAGTATTCTAGCTCATGGTTGCAAAAATATTTTTCTGAAATGTGCTCAAATTGATACAAAAATAGCATAACTGTTTCTCTTCCATTCTTCGCAAAGCATTTATAGAAATGTCAGTTTGATTTGTCCAGGTGTGCAATCTCATGCCTACGTTATCACTTGAGAGCTGACCAAAAAACATTTTCCATTGTCCCTATCACAACCTCACTCAATGAGTGAGAATAGGACACTGTAAAAGGAAATGGTTATAAAATAATAATTGATTGGACAATTTTATTAAGCTCAGATATCATTGATATTTGAGTTAGGCTAATGCAGCCCATTATGTTCAGTCATCTTAAATCTGAACCAGTGACACTGTTAAATATTCATTATTAACTGAAATTAATAATATATGTAACCTTTATATATGTAATTTACGTAAATTATTTAAATAAAATTTTTGTCCGCAACGCACTTTAAACAGGGTTTTGTTGTGTTTAATTTTTTGTAAGCATTACAGCAGAAGTGTGAAATTTTTAACATTATTTTTTAGAACTATTTTATTTTCAAACCCCCTCCCCTCCCCTCCCCCAGTCCACAATGCCAACCACTAATAAAAGTTTTCTAGGGGAAACACTGAGCAGGAATATCCCAACACATATTTTGATGTTTACTGAGCAATTACATCAGGTCTCCATTTTCCGCAGGGGAAAAAGCAGAATGTCAGCATGACCACAAGCCAAATTAAGCTGGCATCCACTGCAATGCGTCAGTGTGCACATTTCACCAATTGTGTTCATAGTTCCTTCAGAAACTGAAACCACTCAGCTTTAAGAGGAAGTTGCATCTAAACTCTAACTGATCACTAGCTGAAAACCGCAAGCTTGTTTCCCATTTATTAGACTGCTGATACTGGACACATCTACTCCATTCATTTTTCAAATTACAAAATACATTTATACCAAATCATGACCCAGACACATCATCGCAACTACTCTATTAAGCACACAAGTACAAATGAGTTTCACTCTATTGTCTCAATTCCAATAGTGTAACCAATCATGATGTTCAGCTACGGAAGTATTTTGATTGGTTCATACGGGTCAGCAAGTTGACAGTACTTAAAAGCACCAGCCATAACGGGGTTCATGAAGTCTCACCCTCCAATCCAAACTTATTCCTAGTTTTTCAACTAAAAATCTTTAATTAGGTGTGAAATTACCCACCACAGCCACTAAGCTGACGATGCTGATGTTGAAGCCAACATTCTGCAGTGCAGATGCTAATGCCTTCGGGTCCATCCATGGGATTGTCAGCAGCCAAGCGGAAACATACATGATTGGAGCGGAAAGAAATGTGCTTAATACCATCCCTGAGGTAACCTACAAAAGAAAAATGTAGAAGGTTACATATGTAAAAACAAGACTAAACCATATAAAAAATGCAAGGTATCAAATCCATGTGATGTTACCACACTACTTCTTTATCCATAAAACCTTTTTTAACCTCCAGTTTTCAAATGCCTAACTGCAGTTGTAGGCCTATCATGACTAACATTCTCTTTCAATCCAGCAGTGCAGACAAACATCCTCTGAAGGGTTTGTAGTCAGCTGCTGCTTCTTTTCACTCTGCAGCCCATTAACTGTGTTGCACTAACACTTCACATGCAGTTGGCACAAACAAAGACCAGCATGGTCGCTTCTGTGCGTTGAGGCAGAGCAAACCATTCAACTCACAACTTCTAGCTCCATATTGTACTGGGCTGCATAGATGGCCACGCTGGGAGCCGTGGGGAAGACTCCATAGAGAAAGGCAAAGTTGGAGAGGCTGCTGTGGTTGAGGGAACTGGTGTTGCCTGTATCCAGCAGCTCAACCATTTCCCTGCAGATTAGCGGCATCACCAACCTAAGACAGACAAAGAAAAACCAGTCCCAGAGAATGTCGCTCTCTCACTCAGTCTCCTAAAAACCCATTTTCACCTGCAACAATTTGTGATTGACAATGACGTTCACACCATACTTCAACGCTATTTCAGGATATAAATCAGGGTCCATAAATTACCCTGTACAGCTTTTGGCTATATTCCCATCCCTAGTAGGACAGAAATGGCCAAGCACTGAAAGAGTAATCATCAATTAATTATAATTATTAAATAAATTATAACTAAATAATAAAAGAAAGAGTGCCATGGACTATTGTCTACCATAAACTGCACATATATTCTTTAGATTCTTTTTTATAAAGCACCAAGTTGTCAAGTGGTGTCATGCTACAGTTGTGTTCAAAAAATAGCAGTACAACATCAGTAACCTGATGAACCCGTTATTAGTAGTAGTGATATTTCTGCATGGTAAATAATTTACTCGTAGATGTAATAGTAGAGTGGAATAGAAAAACAACAGACCCAACTGTCATGACATGCACGCTGCTTGTTCTGAGTAATTGACTCATTCATTGAAAGGGGCATGTTCAAAATAATAGCAGTGTGGAGTTTAATTAGAGAATTCATTCATTCTGTGAAAAAAACAAGTGTCATTAATTGTCCTTTATTAAAGAAGAAGGGAAGCAAATATTTCACACATTGTTATAAAATATATTTCCTTCTGAATTGCTATGTAAAATGGGCCATTCCAAACATTGTTCAGAGGAACAAGGTAATTTGATTAAAAAGTTGATTGGAGAGGGGAAAACGTATAAAGAAGTGCAGCAAATTATAGGATGCTCAGCTAAAAAGATCTTAAATGCTTTAAAATGGCAACAAAAATCTGAAACACACAGAAGAAAACTAGCAACAAACAAGATTCAGCCAATCATCACCTCCAGAAAGTTCAAAGATGATCTAAAATTACCTGCAAGTGCTGTTACAGTCAGAAGACGTTTGATCGAAGCTAAGCTATCAGCGAGAAGCCCCCGTAAAGCACCATTGTTGAAAAAACGGCAAGTGCAGAATCGGTTAGAATTTTCCAAGGAACACATCGATTGGCCTAAAGAGAAATTGCGTAACATTCTGTGGACTGATGAGTAATATTGTTCTTTTCGGGTCCAGTGGCCGTCGACAGTGCGTCAGACGACCCCTGGGTACTGAATTCAAGCCACAGTACACCGTGAAGACAGTGAAGCATGGTGGCGCAAAAATCATGGTATGGGGATGTATTTCATACTATGGTGTTGGGCCTATTTATCGTATACCAGGGATCATGGATCAGTTTGAATACATCAAAACACTTGAAGAGATTATGTTGCCGTATGCCGAAGAGGAAATGCCCCTGAAATGGGTGTTTCAACAAGACAACGACCCCAAACACACGAGTAAGCGAGCAACATCTTGGTTCCAGACAAAAAGGATTGAGGTAATGGAGTGGCCAGCTCAATCCCCGACCTCAACCCCATTGAAAACTTGTGGGGTGACATTAAAAATGCAGTTTCTGAAGCAAAACCCAAAAATTCACAGGAACTGTGGAATGTAGTTTGTTCATCCTGGGCTGAAATATCTGTTTCTAGGTACCAGAAGTTAGTTGACTCGATGCAATGCAGATGCGCAGTTATCAAAAACAATGGTTATGCAACTAAATATTAGTTCAGTAATTTAAAGTGAAGTTAAATCTTGAAAGATTTCTTCATTTTATACAGTAATTGTTTTGAGTTTGAAGAGAAAATTTCGACACTGCTATTTTTTTGAACATATTAATATTCCTTTTCTTTGCTTCTTGTAAAATAATAACGATAAAATTTGTCAATGCTTTCATTGAATGTGTAATGTTTCCACTACATTTGAAATATGGAACTTAAAGCTATTAAAAAATATTTGCACTTTATTCACTTTTTTTAACGCACTGCTATTGATTTGAACACAACTATAGGTAAATGTCATGCTCCACATTAAAAGTAGAAAAACAGAACATGGTGTTCCATCAATATACATATCACTCCATGTTTGTGCTTGCAAAGAAGGTCTATGTCCAAATACATAAGCCTAATAGCTAATAAACGTTTGTCAAGGAAGTTCCTTCCATCAACCCTCTCTCTTACTCTATGGACATGACACCCTTTGTGAGAACAATAAAACATTTTCACCCCTAAGGAGCAGCGCCCTGTTTATTTACTCATTGTACTTGTGCAGATACTCTACTGACAATGCTAAGGGCCAAATGTAAGAACACACCCAAATTATGAAATCACTACAATACTGCATTTTAAATGAGTCAATGGGCCTCATGCAAGAAACGCTCAAATTCGTTATGTGGCAGGTAAGAACGGTTTACAGAATTTTATGGCTTTCACCATTTCCCTCTTATTTTGGATTTACTACAAAATAAGTGGTCGCGACCGGTTGTATGAGTTGTGCCCAAAGCAAATAGGCCTAAATTGCTCACCATAATTGCATTACCATGTTTAAATTATCCTGTTATTTTGTGTTTTTATTGTCAAAATGAAATGACTGAAATATTTATTCTAGCCTACACATAAATGTATAGCAAGCACCCTGCATTCCATCAACAACCAAGTTAATGCAAAATACAACCTTCCTCGCTGCCTGGTTGAGAGGAGCGCATGACTTGCTTGATATTATCAAACTGAAATAGATCTAGTTTCACCCCAGCCCACGAATAGCCTATAAGATATTTTTATTTTATTTTTCCCCCCATGCAATTCACTGGCTGAGGCCAGGAAAGCTCACGACTGCTTATTGGTGCAGCAAGACAGTGCATGAACTATGTGAAAAGTTTTTATAATTAGTTTGATATTAACCTGAGGTATAATCCAGGTGCGTAGGCTGCAAAAATAAATTCAGAAAAAAAATTAATGAAAGAAACCTGCACACTGACATAAAATAAGAAAATCCAGACAAAGGTATACCTATGCAAAATAAAAATCTATTCACATGTGCTTGTGTGGAAAAGTGCAAAAAGAAAAAGGTGAAACAAAGGAAAAAGAAAAAAAACACTTTTTAGGAAAGATGCTAGTTTTATGAATGCAACTTCCAGATACAGGGGGCAGGACAGCTGGCCATATATGGCATTTCGGGGGCGTTAATTATGCTAATAGGAAATTCACGTGAACGCGCGTTCATTTAAGAACAGGTGAATTTACACTGGCCTGTAAGAAGATTTTTGGAAGTTAAGAGCGTTTGGTGATAGAGTTTAGATGCAACTTCCTCTTAAAGCTGAGTGGTTTCAGTTTCTGAAGGAACTATGAACACAATTGGTGAAATGTGCACACTGACGCATTGCAGTGGATGCCAGCTTAATTTGGTTTGTGGTCATGCTGACATTCTGCCTTTTCCCCTGCGGGAAATGGAGACCTGATGTAATTGCTCAGTAAACATCAAAATATGTGTTGGGACATTCCTGCTCAGTGTTTCCCCTAGAAAACTTTTATTCGTGGTTGGCATTGTGGACTGGGGGAGGGGAGGGGGTGTGAAAATAAACATCTCTCAAGAACAAATAAAAGAGAAAGTTAAGAGAAAGATAAGAGAATGTTCCTGCATGAGGTCCACTGTCTATCAACTTTAAAAACTAAGAGCCAAAATGTTCTTGTACTTCAGGTTGGACAACAGCACCAAAAACAACTCAGATTTGCAAGTGTTGTGTTGGAGCAGTAACTGCATAAATGTTTTACAAGGACAGTCAAACTCTTCATGTTGGATCTTTTACTCAAGAAGATATGCATGTGAACCATTTGCTACCCCAGCTTTGTTGTATACCAGCCCTATGGAACATATAATTAAAAGCCGATTTTTCCATGTTTCCTAAACAGACACCACTACACATAGGCCTAAATGATTATGTTTAATTATACATAAAACTTTCTATATATACAATTATTATTTTGTGTCTCTCAGCCTTAAATGTAGAAAATATTAAATAAATATTAAATATTAATATTAAACTGAGAAAAATTTGTTAAACGGGGGCTGTCTGTGGTTTGCACTCTCTGGTGTGAGTCGCATGTCCTGATTGCTACTCTATGCGTGGCTACCTGTTTACAGCAGAGCTGTGGGCAGGACACCATACTTACAGCTTGGCTGTGATGAGTAGGATCAGAGCAATGACAGTTGACCGGGTCAGCTTCCTCAGTTGGCCCACCATGGACAGGCCCAAGTAGAACAGTGCCGCGCCTCCAAAGGAGTTGGCCAGACCATCCACAAATTCCTCCATGAAGGTGGGAACCCGCTGGCCTAGGAGGAAGTGAGAGGCTATACCCACAATCACCATGAACACTATGGGGTTCTTTAAAACCTGCAGAAACACCAGGCCCACAATCTGCATCTTGTTCCGTCGCTGGTCCTCACTCTCCCGCCACTTCTGGACCTCACAGAAGGCAAAACCGATGGGGTTCAGGATCATGAGGGACACTGGTGCCACCAGGTAGATATACTGCAGGTACTCTGGGTAGGTATTCTTGTACAGAGCCTCCACTGTAAGCAGGGGACACACATTTCCAAGTCACACATTTAATTGGACAAAACTAGACTGGATACTGTGTAATCTGTGTCTTACACTAAGATGTTCTCAGAATATAATCACAGTCTATTGCACTTTTAAGACTAACAGTACAGACTAAAAAGTATGAGAGAGGAGAGAGAGGTGTGTGTGTGTGTGTGTGTGTGTGTGTGTGTGTGTGTGTGTGTGTGTGCGCGCTGAACAAAAAATGCCAAGTTACTCACGCATAGCCTACAAAGCACTGTCTGTAAGTCATTAAATAAAACTTGCAAAAACTAGACCTGCCGTTAAAAGCATTGATATCAAAATGAGGCCAAGCTACAACAAACAGTATTGCCTATCGTAGCGCAGACTAAAAAACTAGCTCTATTCCGAAGCAATGCTACCCAATCTTGCCTAAAACTTGGCCCTGTGTTTTTTCAACTTACCATCTGAAGAGAATGTGGTCACTCAAAGTTCAGATGTCAAATAACAAAAATTGCCTCATGGAAGAAGACTTCATTTCAATGATTGTTGAAGAAAAATGACACTCCAGATAAGATATGTTTATACTTGGTTATCAAGTGACTTTTAGAACAGGTTTTAAAATGTTCTATGCTGGTAGGAATTTTTCAAGCATCATATTACATTTGAATTGACAAACAGACATTTTTACCAAAGAACATCATTTACAATAGAGAAAGGGGGGATTAAGTTTATAAATTTTTCAATATGTACACCAAGTAAATACCAGGGCTGCAGGAACTAATTTCTAAAATCAAATAATAAAAAATAAAAAATAAACTTTTCGAATGCGGAAATTGCCATTCGAATGTGTACATAAAATTAAAAATAATTGATTATAAATGTTTTGGCTAACGTTATGTGAAAACAAAATAATTTTCTGTGGTGTGTGATTAACAATAGTTTCCTGAGTCTGAATCACAATCACAAAACGTTCCGACCTCTACATCAGAAATGGCAGAAAGCTGTGAACCGGAGCTCTAAATGAAATACCACTCACAACAAGCAACTTGAACACCTGCTAACGCTACACCTTAGAGCAGTGGTGTCAAACTCATTTTCACCCCGGGCCACATCAGCATTATGGTTGCCCTCAAAGGGCTGGTTGATTTTTGCGGACCTCGATTGTATTTGTTGACGGGGGGGGGGGTGCAATCAAGAATTTTCGTTTGACACCTATGCCTTAGAGCAGGGGTCCTCAATCTTATCCAGTTAGGGCCGGTGTGGCTGCAGGCTTTTGTTCCAACCAAGCAGTAACACACCTGATTCTACTCATCAAGGTCTTTAGCAAAGTCTCTTGTGGTTGATTAGTAGAATCAGGTGTGTAACTGCTTGGTTGGAACAAAAACCTGCACCCACACCAGCCCTTTCTGGATAAGATTGAGGACCCCTGCCTTAGAGTATATACAGTGCCCTCCACTATTATTGGCACACCTGGTAAAGATGAATGAAAAGGGTTATAAAAAATTCACAGTTTGGTGACTTAGCTTAATCTCACACTGAAAGAATGAGGAAAACCCAACCTTCAATTGAAGTAAATTTATTATGAGAAAAAAAAAATCCCTCATCAAGAAAGTATTATTTTTAACAAAACCACGTGCCACAATTATTGGCACCCCTGCATTTACATATAGAATAAAGTAATCATTTTTAATATTTGGTCGCATATCCTTTGCATGCCATGACTTCCTGATATCTGTGACCAACGTCAAGACTCTTGATATCTTATTTTCTGGTACTCTTACATACTATATAGTGATACTATAACGTCTCTGCATTTGAATGGATCTCTATGGGAATTGGGGGTGGGACTAGATTTAGCTGTAAATTACACTGGAACAGTATGGAACACATGGTTGGCTAAATGGCTCTAAGTCATCAAGGGTCTGACATATCAAACAAGCCTTAAACCATCACTCTGCTGCCAGAAATACAGTAGATATGGATGGATAACTTGAATTACTTCTTTTTCCATAGAGTTCAATAGAAAAATTTGTCAGGAGAAACAACCCTTAAAGTGATCCATCCATATCTACTGCATATCTGGCAGCAGAGTGATAGTTTGAGGCTCGTTTGATACCTCAGACCATTGATGACTTAGACATTTAGCCAACCATCTGTTCCATACTATTCCCGTGTAATTTACAGCTTAATCTAGTCCCACCCACCAATTCCCATAGGGATCCATTCAAATTCAGAGATTATAATAGTATCGCTTGTAAGAGTACCTGAAAATAAGATATCAAGAGTCTTTTGATGTCCTTTCATACCCCGTCATAATAGCATCACTTGTTTACCTGTGGAATGTTCCAAGCGGGTGTTTTTTTAACTTCCCAGTCTTTTTTTCCCCCTATCCCAACTTTTTTTGGAACGTGTTGCAGGCATCAAATTAGGAATTAGTGACAAAAATCAATAAAGTTGATAAGGTAAAACATTAAATATATTTTCTTTGTACTGTTTTAAAAAATAATTTACAAATCACTGCGTACTGCTTTTATGTGCATTTTACATACTGTCCCAACCCTTTTGGAATTGGGGTTTGTAGATAAATCCTGACCAGGAAACAGACACAAAAATATAGTTTCCTCCACAAAACAAGGGACATGTGTGATACTCACCTATGGGGTAACCTAGTGCAAAGTCATTGCTTTGAGTGGCAAAGATGGAGAAAAGGCCAGCCTTGCTGAAGCGAGTCTCTGGGCTAGTCACCAGCAGTGTTAGGCAGCATACTATGACAAACACTGTCACTTTGGCAATAAGGATGCCCCACAGGAAGGACCAGATGACGTTGCCGAAGTCCAGCAGCACCATATTCTTGAAGAGCAGGGCAGGCAATGCAAACTTGGACACAAAGTTCCCTAGGCCCCTGGCCTGCATGGACGTGATTGTGTTTGCTCTCCCAGCAATGTATCCACACAGTATGATCCCAAAGCACTCCAGGAGCGCTGGGAAGAGCCTATCAATGGACATACTGGGAGGGGAAAAAGAGGCGTTGTGGGATATGTTAGGACCCCATCTAACAGCTGATAAATCTTCCATGATGGTTGTGGGTTGGGTGATGAACCCTCACGGGTCAGCTATGGGATCTGAAGATATATGCTCAGTCACTGGCACAGCATTATAACTACCTGCAATACAAAAAGAGTGAGTGAACATGTTTTACCTTTGATTGCCCTCTTATAGTATATGTCCAGCTGTTTTGAAAATCTAGCTATCATGTACGAAAGGCGAACTCATTTTGGTTGAGGGAATTCCAAATAAACACTGGAAATGTATCATGTGTAATTTGTACAGTCAAGTGTGTGTTATCAAAGAGGTGAATGTCTTACCAGAAAAAATTCAATGAGTCCAGTTCATAACACAGACATTTACATTGTTTGTGGTTCATAATTTTATCAGCTGACAGGAGCCAGATTCACCAAGTATCAACAGCATCAACCTTTAAGAACAGTACATTTTATATTGATTCATCTAGCAACAATACCACCCTGTAGTCTTATATATAGATATAAGACTTCTAAGCTCAGTAGGGCTTTGATGAGAAACCTCCTGGAAAAATGAAGTTTGCTGCTGGAAGAGATGTCGGTATGCACCAAGACTTTGCTCAACTCAGATATTAATTTCTCCTGCAATCAAACTATGAGTGGAAACAACAAACTCTGTGTTTTAGCTTCATTAGTACACGATTTGTGACAACTCCGCCGAATGCGGAGTTTCTAAGTGTCACTATGTCTAACTATGAATAAACATAACCCAAATATCAGTACTAAGTGATATGCCTAAATTGAAATATGCCTTCCTTTTTTTTCACCATTGCCTGTAATTGATCCGGCAGGGTTTTGATCGGGTGGGATTAAAACGCGACCAGTTGACGTCATCAAGTCCTCTCAGCCAATAGAGAACCGCGGTCACTGAAGAGTTTCTGGGAATGGCACGCCCCACTTTGGGGGAATAATTCAGACTCGCTCCCATAGAAAACAACGGTGTAGGAAGAAGACAACAAAGATCGGGAAAAAACCCCTATAATACTCCCAAAAGCTGTTGCATTGTGAACTGCACAGCCAATGCAATTTTTAAAAAACTGACTTGCATTTTGCACGTTTGCTATGTCCAATTGGAAATCCCAAAAGACGAGTCCTGTGGCAAACTATTACGAGAGACCAGGGGGAAGAAAACGATATGGTGTTCTGCATCTCCACATGTCTGCGGAAAGCACTTTTAACAGGTAAATAAACATCACATAATATGGATAGTTAGAACTACAAGCTTCAACATTAACTGTCGCCCAAAACTTGAGCTCATTATTCCGATCGGGTCAGTGCGTTTAATATGCCCTCATAAGGCTAATTAGCTTGAGATATCGCTCGCTAACGAAGAAAAATCCAGAGGTCAACAGTAAATTTTACATGTTTACTAATGATAACAGGCATGCAACACAATACCAGCTATTCCTCTCAGGAATCAAACACAAAAATACAGTTTTGCCGTTCAAGGTAAGCTACCGATTAGCTTAATGCTAACGACTATGTAAACCCCATAGACGCACAAAAACTAGCTCAAAGGGTAATTCCACCCAAAAACAACATTAACCTTATTTAGCAGATCAAGGTGCAACTAATTAAGTCTCTCTTTGTGGCTGGCCAAAAAAATATTCTGTACTGAGATATTTGAATATAAAGTTGAAAATCCGGTAGAGGTATATGACATTTTGATGTATACCTCGACCACTTCCTCGTTTTTGAAAGACTAGTTTGTCAAGTGGGCACGTAGTTGGAGCCAGCGAGGGAAGAAATGCTCCATGACCGTCTGTCACTGTTCTGAGTAACGTGGTAGGGACACATCATAGATCAAAGTAGCTATCATTGCTATTTTATTATAATGTCAGAAAATTACATTGATAGGCTACGTTAATTTCCTAAAGATGCTTTGGGAAAGTAAACCAAACACGACTCGAGTGCTGTCGGTTACAGAGTCTCATTGCTTGACATCTTCTGCCTTACTGAATTACCTGGTAAGTACATTACAGGGCTGTACAGTGCGACATATATGTCGCACGTGCTATGAAAAAATCGGTCTGTGCGATAAATGAATTTACTGCAGTAGCACCCGTGCGATAGCCTGTAAGTGAGAAAAAAACCGATTTTTTATTTCGCATGTGAAGTGAGGGTTTGTGTGAAGTGAATCGATGCGCCTCGATATTCTCTTTGGTAGTTGTAGTTTATCGTGCGATTAAAAACCATGTCCCCGTCTGTGTAGAGTCCATACATTCAACACCAAATCCCACAATTCCTAGCGAACAATCCCCGTTTCCTCAGCAAGTCGAGGCAAGCGAGCTAGCTATCTATCTGGGACACCTATCTATCTGTTTGACGACAAAATGAAGAGGTATTTTCAAGTATTAAATCAAAGTAAAGTAGGAGAAGTGCAAAACAAAACCCCCAAACGAGCCCGCGAGGAATCCCTGCCAAATGAAAAGTGCGAAACAAGAAAGAAGATTTACAGGCACATTTGGACGTTTGTATCAACCTCTGACTCTGATCAGCCAGTTGCTGTGTAACGTTAGCTAGCTAGCTGGCACTCAAATAACGGCAATCAAACAAGCTTAACTTTTATTTGGGAACACGAGCTGGCTAGCATAACCAGTATGTTTGTATTTTTAGTTTTTTTTCAACTAACTTAGTAATTACCATTTCTCTTGAACGTTTGTATCACAATATACCTGATGGCCACCTCCATTTAATTCCTTAGCATATTGATGGTGGACAATTCGAGGGAAACCAGGAAATCTTTGTCTTATATAACCATCACATTAACGTGTGTGTGTGAGAATAGATGGAGTTAACGTTACAGATTAGCCTCTGTTAACTAATTTACAACATTTATTAATTTAGGACAGGTTGATCAGAGTGACCGTGATCTCCTACGTGCTCTATATCGCCATCTGGTGTTCTGAAACTACATAGTATACCTTTAATGGGGAAAATGCATATACATTCTACATTTTCCACAAAGAGCTACTAAACACCTTAAGCTCTGAACTCTGTGGATTTAGAAAGTCGACGGTCTGCTGAGTAGAAATGCCACTACGCGGAGACATCAAGCATAGTTTTTTATGTACAAAGCTAAATGTACTTGGCTATGGGGAAATGTATTGTAATAGCTCTGGTGGTGGGCTCTGGTACATACATGTGTGACACACAGACAGACAGACTCACACACGGGGATCAATTTAGAGTCCCCCTCCACAACTTCGTTGTGGTGGGGGACAAAAAGTGGCCAGCAGACATGCTAGATCTGTGACACACGCGCACACACACATACTGTTTGTTGTTTTTATTCTCTTATTAGTGATTTACACACTTTCTCAATTTAAAATAAAAATATTGTATGATGATATGAATTTAAACTGAGATTTGCACTCCTAATATGAAGCGTAAAATATTGATGTCTTGTATACAGTTGTTATGACCCTGCAATTTACCTTTATGGGCAAATAAAGAAAAAATGTTTGTCTGAAAAGATTTCTTGTTAAGGTTTGGATTTTGTGTGCCCTGTATGCAACATTCATGTCCTTTGCCAGTCACATACCTGTTTAAGTGATGAACTGTACAGGTGCAGCTCAAAAAATTTGAATATCGTGAAAAAGTTCTAGATTTTTTGTCACTCATTTCAGAAAGTGAAACTCATATATTATATTAGATTCATTACACAGTGAAATATTTCAAGCCTTTATTTCTTGTAATTTTGATGATTATGGCTTACAGCTAATGAAAACCCAAATTCAGTGTCTCAGAAAATTAGAATATTGTGAAAAAGTTCAATATTGGAAACTCATGGTGTCACACTATAATCAGCTAATTAACTCAAAACACCTGCAAAGGTTTCCTGAGCCTTTAAATGGTCTCTCAGTCTGGTTCAGTAGGCTACACAATCATGGAGAAGACTGCTGACTTGACAGATGTCCAGAAGACAGTCATTGACACCCTCCACAAGGAGGGTAAGCCACAAAAGGTCATTGCTAAAGAAGCTGGTTGTTCACAGAGTGCTGTATCCAAGCATATTCATAGAAAGTTGAGTGGAAGGAAAAAGTGTGGTAGGAAAAGGTGCACAAGCAACAGGGATAACCGCCCGCAGCCTTGAGAGGATTGTCAAGCAAAATCCATTCAAGAATTTGGGGGAGCTTCACAAGGAGTGGACTGAGGCTGGAGTCAGTGCATCAAGAGCCACCACGCACAGATGAATCCAGGACATGGGCTACAAATGTCGCATTCCTCGTGTCAAGCCACTCCTGAACCAGAGACAACGTCAGAAGCGTCTTACCTGGGCTAAGGAGAAAAATAACTGGACTGTTGCTCAGTGGTCCAAAGTCCTCTTTTCAGATGAAAGTAAATTTTGCATTTCATTTGGAAATCAAGGTCCCAGAGTCTGGAGGAAGAGTGGAGAGGCACAGAATCCATGTTGCTTGAAGTCCATTGTGAAGTTTCCACAGTCAGTGATGATTTGGGGTGCCATGTCATCTGCTGGTGTTGGTCCACTGTGTTTTCTGAAGTCCACAGTCAACGCAGCCATCTACCAGGAAATTTTAGAGCACTTCATGCTTCCTTCTGCTGACAAGCTTTATGGAGATGCTGATTTCATTTTCCAGCAAGACTTGGCACCTGCCCACACTGCCAAAAGTACCAAAAGCTGGTTCAATGACCATGGTATTACTGTGCTTAATTGGCCCGCAAACTCGCCTGACCTGAACCCCATAGAGAATCTATGGGGTATTGTCAAGAGGAAGATGAGACACCAGACGACCTGAAGGCCGCTATCAAAGCAACCTGGGCTTACATTACACCTCAGAAGTGCCACAGGCTGATGGCCTCCATGCCACGCCGCATTGATGCAGTAATTCATGCAAAAGGAGCTCCAACCAAGTATTGAGTGCATAGAAATGAACATACTTTTCAGTTTAAAATATCCTTTTTTATAGATCTTATGTAATATTCAAATTTTCTGAGACACTGAATTTGGGTTTGCATTAGCTGTAAGCCATAATCATCAAAATTACAAGAAATAAAGGCTTGAAATATTTCACTCTATGTGTAATGAATCTATATAATATATGAGTTTCACTTTCTGACATGAGTGACAAAAAATATTGAACTTTTTCACGATATTCTAATTTTTTGAGCTGCACCTGTATTACTTGTGGTTGTTTTTAGAGATTTTAGAGATGTTTTATACTCGTGCTACAAGTTTTTGGCCTGCGCTAAAAAACTATCAACCTCTGTAGCACCAGTGCTATGTGCAAAAAAAGTTAACGTACAGCCTTGCATTACGATCAATGACTATGAAAAGTAAAATAACATTAGTGAGCCGACCATAATCGAACGGTTTCACTTTGAAGTTGATTACAGAAGCAAAGTTAACGGCATTAAACAAAGGTGCAAATCCACATTTTTGAATCTGTTCGCCATGCAGTAGCTAGACACACATCAGCTTTTTGGAATTTCGAAAATTGCAATGTTTTAAATATAGCCTATTACTAGATTTTGTCATAGGTGGAAGGTTTCTATTTTGACCCCAATACATGGCCGGATCCTGCGCTGAACGCGCTGCCAAATAGGACTGCTTTGACATGAAACTGCCCGGTAGCAAACATTTCCATTTCAGAATTGCGGTAGTCACCACATGTAGGCTAGCTACACCACTTGTTTACCTTGGTTAAACATTAAAGGTTAATGTTAGAGGACAGGCATAAGAAATTAATTATTGGAATAAGTGTTGGAATTTGTTGTGTTTGAACTAGTATGTGAAGACGAGCAGTAAAATTCCAAGTCCCTCCGCTCCGGTCGTAACGTTATTCAGTGTGACTAGCGTTGTCTGACACCGCTCATAAATTATAAGCGCTCTTGCCAAGAGTCTTGGCTATTGTAGTAAACCAAGTACCTGGTACATGCGCAGTAGTTTGGGGCTATATCTCTGCTCTCACTACAGGAAGAAAGAAGAGCTCATTTTAATCAGGAGAGCAAGTTTTCTACAAATCAAATCATGGGTGGAATTACCCTTTAAGTGAGACCCGTTTTACAGTTCTGAAAATTTTATGTAGCAAATACATACAGTGTCCTCCACAATTATTGGCACCCCTGGTGAAGATGAGTAAAAAGGGATATATTATATTATGGTATATTTTGGTGAATTTTTAAAAAATTGAAAAATCCAACCTTTAAGTTAATTTAACCTCATCAAGAAATAATTATTTTTAACAAACCACATATACCACCCCTAGAAATTCTTATGAACAAAATGTAACTGAAGCATTTTTCCCATTTATATTTTACTTTTTAAAGTTGATCAGAGTGTTTAGGAACTTTCAAGCAGTCATCCATGACTTCCTGTTTCAGTGGGGTATAAATATGAGGTGACACAGAGGCCATATTCCCTTATTCATACATCAACATGAGAAAGATAAGAGAACACACAATTCAAATGAGGGAAAAGTGTGTTGAGCTTCATAAGTCAGGGAATGGCTATAAAAAAGGTACTCATCTGAAAATGCCCATATCTACCATTAGACCAATACTTTAAAAGTTCAAAGCAACTGGAACGGTTACAAACTTGCCTGGAAGAAAACGCAAGTTTATTTTGCCCCCACGCACAGGCTAAAAAATCCCCAAAAATCACTGTTGGAGAATTACAGAGGAAAGTAGCGTCTTGGGGTCATCAAGTCTCCAAGACTACCATTAGACGTCACCTCCATGCCAACAAATTATTTGGAAGGCATGCCAGAAAAAAGCCTTTCCTGTCATTTCACCACAAACGTAAGCGCCTGGAGTTTGCTAAACGCTACTGGAACCGTGTTCTACAGTCAAGCCGGAAAGTCTGAATACTTTGAAAATTTCACCTTCTCCACATTTTATTACATTACAGTCATATTCTACAATAGATTGAGTTCATTTTTTGTCACAAAATTCTACTTTTTCCCCCCCATAGAGTTCTATAGAAAAATGAGTCAGGAGAAATAACCCTTGCAGTGATCCATCCACATCTACTTTATATCTGGCAACAGAGTGATGGTTTGGGCTCGTTCGATAGCTCAGACCCTTGATGACTTACAGCCATTTAGCCAGCCATGTGTTCCATACTGTACCAGTGTAATTTACAGCTGAATCTAGTCTCACCCCCCAATTCCCATAGAGATCCATTCAAATGCAGAGAGGTTATAGTATCGCTTGTAACAGTACCTGGAAATAAGATATCGAGTCCTTTGATGTTGATGGGTCACAGACTTCAGGAAGTAACAGCATGCAAAGGATATGCGACCAAATATTAAATATGATACTTTAAAAATATGTTAAAGCAAAGGGTATGAATACTTATGTAAATGAAAGATTTCAGTTTTCGATTTTTAATACATTTGCAAAAATTTCTAAAAACATGTTTTCACTTTGTCCTTATGGCCTATTTTGTGTAGAATTTTGAGACAAAAAATGAACTCAATCTATTGTAGAATATGTCTGTAATGTAATAAAACGTGGAGAAGGTGAAAAGGGTATTCAGACTTTCCAACTTGACTGTATGGTCAGATGAAACAAAAATTGAGCTCTTCGGAAACTAACACTCAAGGTGGGTTTGGCGTACAAAGACGAATGGCTATACTGAAAATAACTTAATCCCCACTGTTAAGTATGGTGGAGGGTCCGTGATGTTGTGGGGCTGATTTTCCTCCAAAGGCCCTGGGAACACTGTTAGGGTACATGGCATCATGAACTCCATGAAATACCAGGGAATTTTTTTATCTGAATCTGGCTGCCTCTGCCAGGAAACTAAAACTGGGTCATCGTTGGATCTTCCAGCAGGACAATGATCCAAAACATAAATTTCAATTTTCCTCGCATCAATTTCAAAACATTGGTGCTCGCCTTCCAGGCAGTCCGAGGATCTGCCTCTCCATATCTCCAAAAGCTCATCAGACCCTACACACCTGCCAGATCCCTGCGTTCCGCCTCCTCAGGACGACTGGTACCACCCCCACCCCCCACCCCCCTTCATCCTAGCACCCGGTCTCGACGTCTGTCAGTCCTGGCCCCACGGTGGTGGAATGAGCTCCCCGTGGAGGTCAGAACAACAGAAAGTCTGACCGCCTTCAAGCGCAGATTGAAGACTCACCTCTTCAAGCTGCACCTTTCTCCACCCCTCCCTACCTCCTTGTGACCTCCCTTAATTATGTTTTATGAATCCTTGTTTAAGTGGTTCAAGCTTCTAGTTCATAATTGTAAGGTTTCTTATTGGTTACATATTATTGTTATCATTACTATTGTGTAGTTTGGAAATGCACTATGTACGTCACTCTGGATAAGAGCGTCTGCTAAAATGACTATAATGTTATGGCAACACAAGCACGTTCGACAGCTGCACAGAGCACTAATGTTATGACTGACAATTCATACTTTTTTTATTTTATTTTAATTTTATTTCAGATTTTTTCCCATTTTCTCCCAATTTGGTAGCCAATTGAATCCCTATTCTAGTTCAACTCCCCCCATGTAGCAACCGCTAGAGAATCACTGCTACACAACCCCGTCAGCCGGTAGTAACGGAGGACGCCACGCTCTTATTCAGAGAGCGACTCCCCAAGCTGACCGTGATTCCAACTCGCCCGGGGCCGACATATGCGCAGCGATTCTCTCCGAGCCCCTCCCCCCACCCGGGAGCAGCCGCCAATTGCCACAGGGCCCCGACCATGCTCGGAACTGGCAGGTCCGGGGCGCGAACCCCGATCCTCGGAGTCCTGAAAGTCAGCGCTCTTACCGCTGTACCACCGCGAGGCCCCGACAATTCATACTTGAAACCATAGGGGTGTCTGGCCTCTGTGCATAAAGTGGGTGATTTGAAAGCAGATAAATTTGGCAGACCTAGTATTGACGTTTCGGTTAGAGGCCACCGGGACAATTGGTTAGTAGATACAGGCGCTGCAATCACCCTAACACACTTAAATTTCCCTACCACTGGCAGGACCACAGAATTGATTGGAGTAGATACTGGTGTAATTACGGCTACACAATCCATTCCTATTACAGCACAGATTGGTTGTGATGATGTGTTACTAAATGTGTGGATGTCTAAAACACATGAAGACTCAATCCTTGGGGCTGACGTTATGAAGAAGAATACCTACATTGTTGATCTTGCTAATCAAACACTCTGGAAGGGTGGAGCAGATGTGGGTACTTGTGTTGTTATTCCTGACAGGCATGCAGTAGCTACAGTTAAAGGTTTGCTTGCATATGATCTGCCAATGCTTTTTGGTACAAAAAAAACATAACTCTTGCTGGAGTATTAATGCAACATGAGGATGTGTGGGCTAGACACAAACATGACTGTGGTAGAGTAACAAACATGGAAGTACATGTGCAAGGCAATGACCCTCCACTGCAGCGGCAATACAAGTATCCCAGGGAAGCAGAAACTGAAATTTCCCAAGTCATTGAATCTTTACAAAGTCAAAGTACAAAAGTGTGTGTCAACTGTGAACTCTCCAGTGTGGCCTGTAAAAAAGCCAGACAACTCTTGGAGATTAACTATTGATTACAGACAGATAAACTCAACTACCCCCCCCTGCAACTGCTGTAGTGTCCAGAACCCCTGACAGAATAGCTAATTTACAGAGTACGGCTAAAGTATATTCAGCATTAGATGTGTCTAATGGTTTTTAGTCTATTACAGTACATATGGATAGTCAGTACAAGTTTGCATTCACATTTAAGGATAAACAATATACATGGCGAGGGCTCCCTCAAGGCTTCCACAACTCGCCACCTTTGTTCCACCAATGCATGGCAGACATTTTGAAAGGATTAAGCAAACCACAACACGTAATAGATGATTTGTTGATCCAAACAGAAACTGAAGAAGAAGACATTGAACTCCTAGATGAGGTTTTGGATGTTGTTAGGAAGGCAGGATTAAAGCTTAATCCAAAAAAGGCACAGTTATTGGTACCTGAAGTCAAATTCCTAGGAGTACAAATAACTGAGGGGGGGGGGGGGGCGCACACCAGATCCACAAAAGGTGGAAGTTGCCTAGACTATATACAGTTACCGCCCTAAGATCATTCTTGGGGATTGTTGGATTTTGTAGAGCCTTCATTGAGGGTTTTGCAGAGATAGCCAGACCTTTATATGACCATTTGAAAGGAAAAAAATGTAAAACAGAATAATTGGATTGGAGTCCGACTGACCAAGATTCTTTTGAAAAGCTGAAAAAGGCCTTAATGACAGCACCTGCCTTGAGGAATCCTGACAAAGAAAATCTCTTTGCATTACAAGTAACTTCCACTGATCATGTTCTTTCAGCAGTATTGTTACAGAAGGGACATCATCAGCACAGACCTGTTGGGTATTTCTCTAGGGTTCTAACACCAGTTGAAAAGGGGTTTGATAAGTGCACTAAACATGTACTGGGGGTACACTGGGCCTTAGGAGCCATAGAACACATAGGGGGTTTTAATGAACTAGAATTACAAACTCCACATACTCCAATCAAACTGCTAATTCAAGGACACATTAAAGGGGTGTCAGCACAGAGGGTAGGTAGATGGCTAACTGAAATCAACAACCGGAACATAAGAGTAAAATATTCCCCCTCCTTCTGTTTACCAAGCTCGTTGACATATGATGGGGAGCCTCACAATTGTGGGGAGGTTAAGTATACAAACTCAAACCAAATCTTCAGAATTGTTTCCAAAAAAAAAAGACACACAACTGTATGTGGACGGTTCTAGTTATTGGGAAGAAAGACAATACTGGACAGGTTGTGCAGTCTGGGAACCTTCTAGTGGGGAAGAGACTTTGATTAAATGTCCTTCAAGTTATTCTGCTCAGAAGGCAGAAGTAATAGCAGTGTTGACAGCGGTCAACAAATACCAGGGCCCAATTAACATTCACTCAGGTAGTGCTGTTGTAGTGCATGCATTAACAGAACGTTTGGCTTTAGGGCAACAGAGGGGGTTTTGCACTGCTGATGGAAAGCCTCTGATGCATCACAATATCTTACAGCAGATCTGGGACAAAGCTAATCTCAAGAGCCGAAAAGAATTTGCATTACTAAGGTAAAGGCTCATCAGACTCCAGGTAAAAGTGAAGAGGGTGATCACAACAACCATGTTGATGAGTTGGCAAAAATTGCTGCAAAGAGTGGTGAGTCCTGGTGCGCCGGTGGAAGGTCGCACTGACAATGGCTCCGCATTCAACTAGTAGCTTTTTGTCTATTATTATTTGTATTGTTTTTATTTTTGTACGTACTGCACTGTCGCTCATACAGTATGATCGACAAGCACTTTTGGAAGTTCGTTCGTCACTGGACACGGACTTTTTCTCAATTTACCGGAGTACGTGCTGTGATTCCTTTGTCCTGCCGCCGTTGTGTTTACCAATACGCCGACGGAGGAGAAAGAAAAGAGGCAAACGTGCCGGTATCCTATGCAGATCACGGACGAGATACTGCAAACCGCCGTTACCGAGCATTTTACTGGCAAATGTTCAATCCCTGGACAATAAAATGGACGAACTACACGCACGGATTAACTTCCAGCGGGACATTGCGAACTGCTGCGTGCTGGCGTTTACTGAGACCTGGCTTGACCCGACGGTACCTGACTCGGCCGCTACCCCGGCTGGATTTTCCATCTACCGGCAGGACAGAACTACGGAGTCAGGTAAACGCAGAGGCGGTGGGGTCTGCATTATGGTTAACTCTCGCTGGGGTTCGGATGTAGCAGTGCTTACAAAACACTGCTCACCAGACCTGGAGCTCTTAACTGTAAAAGTCCGTCCCTTCTACCTCCCTCGGGAATTCAGCTCCGCCATAATCACAGTAGTTTACATTCCCCCGCAGGCAGATAAAACACGCGCACTAGAGGACATTTACGGAGTAATTAATGGACTAGAGAACGCTCACCCTGAGGCAGCTTCTATTGTTGTTGGCGACTTCAACAGGGCTAATATGAGGAAAGTATTGCCTAAATATCACCAGCATATTAACTTTCCTACCCGTGGTGATCAGACTCTTGACCATTGTTATTCTCAACTACGGGACAGCTATAAACCCCTCCCCCGCCCTGCCTTTGGTAAGGCGGATCACACCTCCATTCTTCTCCTCCCAACCTACAGACAACGTCTAAAACAGGAAAAACCGGTTTTTCGAGCAGTTCAACGCTGGAGTGAGAAATCCATTGCCACTCTGCAGGACTGTTTTGAAACCACAGACTGGCAGATGTTCTGTGTTGCAGCTGATGGGGACATTGATGAATACACAGACTCTGTCTCAGCCTACATCTCCAAGTGCATAGATGACGTTGTCCCGAGAGTCAATGTTAGGACTTTCCCCAGCCAAAAGCCCTGGATTAATGGTGATGTCCGTGCTAAACTCAGAGCACGGTCTTCTGCCTATAGATCTGGGGACCTGGAGGCCTTGAGGAAGTCCAGATATGACCTACGGAAAACCATCAGAGATGCAAAAAGAGCCTACAGGGACAAGTTGGAGTCCAACTACCACAGTTCCGACCCCAGACGCATGTGGCGTGGACTGCGCTCCATCACAGACTACAAAGGGAGAAATAGCAGTGATGCCCAGCCCGCCGCCTCTCTTCCCGATGAGCTCAACACCTTTTACGCACGGTTTGAGGTGAGCAACACCATCCCTTCGGAAAAACTAGCTGAGGACCAGGATGACTGCACTCTGTACCTATCTATGGCTGACGTGAGGAGAGCTTTTAAAAGAGTAAACCCTCGGAAGTCACCAGGGCCAGATGGCATTCCAGGCCGTGTCCTCAGAGCGTGCGCTGACCAGCTAGCGGAGGTATTTACCTCTATATTCAACCTCTCCCTGAAACAGTCTGCAGTCCCCACCTGCTTCAAACAGACAACCATTGTCCCCGTACCAAAGAAACCTTCCATCACCTGCCTGAATGACTACCGCCCTGTAGCACTGACCTCCATCATCATGAAGTGCTTCGAGCGGTTAGTCAGAACCCACATTTGCTCCTCCCTTCCTGACACCTTGGACCCCCTTCAATTTGCATACCGTCCCAACAGATCTACGGACGACGCCATCACCCTGACAGTGCACACCGCCCTCTCCCACCTGGATAAGGGTAACACATACGTGAGGATGCTGTTTATAGACTACAGCTCAGCATTCAACACAATTGTGCCCGCTAAGCTCATTCCCAAGCTCAGGATCCTGGGTCTTAACACCTCCCTTTGCAACTGGATCCTGGACTTCCTGACGGGCAGACCCCAGGTGGTGAGAATGGGTAACCGCTTCTCCTCTGCACTGACCCTGAGCACCGGAGCCCCTCAGGGCTGCGTACTCAGTCCCCTCCTGTACGCCCTGTTCACACACGACTGTGTGGCCACGCGCAGCTCCAACGCCATCCTTAAGTTTGCAGACGACACCACCATCCTGGGTCTCATCTCCAACAACGATGAGACCGCCTACAGAGAGGAGGTCAGCATCTTAGCAACATGGTGCCAGGACAACAACCTCTCTCTCAACGTCTGCAAGACTAAGGAGATGATCGTGGACTTCAGGAAGCGACAGGGGGGGGGTCACGCCCCCATTCACATCGATGGAGCTGAAGTGGAGAGAGTCTCCTGCTTCAAGTTCCTCGGTGTGTTCATCAGCGATGACCTATCCTGGTCCAGGCAATCGGTCGCGGCAGTAAAAACTGCCCAAAAGCGCCTATACTTCCTGAGGAGACTCAAGAAGTTTGGCATGTCTGCCAAAACTCTCACCAACTTTTACAGGTGCACCATTGAGAGCATTCTCACTGGCTGCATTACTACCTGGTATGGCAGCTGCTCCGCTGCTGATCGCAAGGCCCTCCAGAGGGTGGTGAAGACAGCGGAGCGCATCATTGGCTGCCACCTCCCCTCTGTGCAAGGCATCTACCACACGCGATGCCTTAAGAAAGCACAGAAAATCATAAAAGACTACAGCCACCCAGGCTATGGACTGTTCTCGCTGCTGCCGTCTGGTAGACGTTACCGGAGCATTCGGGCACGGACTACCAGACTCACAAACAGTTTTTTCCCCCAGGCCATCAGGCTTCTCAACCAGCAGCATTAATCGCATTCATCGCACCTCATTGTATGCTCTAGGCACTTCTTATGTACATTCAATGTACATCACCTTAATTTAATCTATTGCACATGTCTATCGGCACCTCCACACTTTATATTTAATACTCCTACTGTCCATATCTGGAACTGCTGCTAGTGTTTTACCGCTATGTATACTTATATTTGTTATTCTTGCCCTTATTTGATATATGTTTTTGTTTTTGTTTGTTTTTAATGCCTACTACATAGTTGTTGCTTGCCATGTCCTAAGAATTTCATTGTTCAGAATGACCTTGTGTTATACTGTGCACTTGATAAATAAAAACACTTTGACTTTGAAACATACAAGGAGCAACCAGCTCATCAAATAGCCATAGTGAGCCAATAAAAAATCCCCATAGATCTTTTTACATTGCAAAATAAAGATCCAGAGCTTGAAACGGTAAAAGAAACATTGATGGAAGGCAGACCCCTGTGAAAGAGAATAAATTCTTTGCCATAAATGAGGGCCTCCTAGTTCACAAGAAGCCTGTTGAGAGGTGGGTCACTCCTAGCTTTATCAGAAAGAACATTGTTGAATATATCCACCGTGTCAGTGGGCATGCAGCGACTGAAAAAGTCATAGGTATGGTGCGAGAGTCACATTGGTGGCCAGGTATCAGGCAGACTGTTTGTGACCGTTGTTTGATCTGTGCACAGATTAATCCTAGCCCACAAAAGCGTAAAGCCTTACTAGGACAACCACTTTCTGTAGAAGGCCCATGGATTAACCTGCAGAAGCATTCCCTATTAAGAAATGCACAGCTGTTGCCACAGCCAGAGCTTTGTGGGAACAAGTATTTTCCAGATGGGGATTTACTCACAGATTGGAAAGTGAGAGAGGTACTCATTTCACTGGGCAGGTGATAAAAGACCTGTGCGGCCTTTTGGGCATCTCCCAGAAATGACACGTACCCTACCATCTACAGTCATCAGGAGTGGTAGAGAGGATAAACAGGGCCATCAAAACAGCACTGAAAAAGGCTGTCCTTGAGGCTGGGACAAACTGGTGCAGTCACTTGCCTGGCATCTTAATGGCCATTAGAGGGACTAACAATAAAAGTACTGGCGTCTCTCCACATGAATTAATGGGGTACAGTACCCCAGCCGATCCAGGATCTGGTGAAACATGATACTTTTCTGAAAAATGTGCAGAGACAAATTCCTCTTTGCTGCTCACAGCATGGGCATAGCTCATCAATCCAACAAACATAGATGGGATGATGGTGTAAGACCAAATACACATAAATCTGAAGTTGGGGATCAAGTCATGGTCAAAAATTACCTTCAGAAAGGGCCTTGGACAGGGCCATATGAAATTGTGGACACATCCGCGGGGAGGGCAATCTCAAGGTTACAATGAAGGGGAGGAAAAGAATGGGGTACAAATGGTATCATGCAGACCAATGTAAACTGTATCCAAATGTTAAGCTGCCATAAGAGTAAATACTGCACTTGATGTTTTTCAGATATCAGGACATGAGGTGGACTAAAAAGCATCATGGGGGGATTATGGAACACCAATATGGGTATTTTTTTGTTTTTACCTTTTATTATATTTTTTATTTTTCTATTATTCCAATTTTCACATGCCAAAACACAAACAATGCCTGCATGGTGCACAGCAATGGGACTGCATATCTCAGCCACAAAAACTCCAATCTAACTTGCCACATGAAAGCCACATGTCTGGAGGAAGCTGCAGGAGAAAAAAAATGTCAGTGCCCTGTTGGCTCCTTCGCTCACAGCCATACCACACTGAAAACTCCAGAGGAGATGGGGTCAGTAGGACATAATGAATGCAGAGAAGGACAATCTTGTGGCATTCATCAGGTTTGCATCAATACACTGGGAAGCTACAGGTGTGACTGCATTCCTGGATGGACAATGAACCATGGTCAAGTATGTGAGAAGAAAATGCCCTCGGATGTGGCCTATGCCAGCTAATGGGATTATTACTGTTCATAACCTACATATGTATCTTAATTGTGTACATGACAGGAGGGTCTGGGTTTCAATTGATAACAAAACTATTTGTGGCAATTGTGCTGAAAATAATGTAAAAGAAGGTACTTGTGTATGTAAAAGATGCAAACAGGAATGCACGCCTCCTGTGAAATTCCAACACATAGTTAAGAACGCCATCACTGTTCCACTATCGTACAACCATATAACACACACATTGATGTTTGTTATGGCCATACCCATTTACACAAACAAAGATGTATATGGTAAGACCTTTAGCATAGTTAACATGGGGAAGTTGCAACAACACATTGACTAGAATACACAGGGATCATGGTCTAATAGTACATAATGGCACAGCAATGATGGCAGTGGAAAGCTTACAAGGCTGTGATATCAAGAAAGATGTAATCTTGTGCCCAGGCGATAGACTTAAACCAAATTTAGGATGTGGCTGGGCTAATTCAACCAATTTATACTTTAGACTGTTTCATCTCAACAGAGATAGTAAACCTGGATTACAAAAATATTCGACTCACTGGAAACGACACATATTGTATGAATGCAAATAATTACAATTTGACTTTAAAAGATCTTGTTTGCATACCACCAAGTAATTAATTCTGTGTTCAGGTCAACTATCCAATGGACATTGGGGGCAGAAAATTATACTACATAAAAAAACAAAATAGAACTACATTTAGAAGATCCATATGCATCATTTCTACAAGCAGCACCTTTACCTGAGATTATTGACATTTTGCAATTAGAAGATAAAGAGCAACAACTAAAATCCCAGATTATTAAAATAAATGCAGCTGAGAGGGGTTTGATTCAACAAATGCACAACTATCTTAATGGGCTTTCAGGAATAAAGAGAAACTACCAAGACACATACTGGGACCTGATTTTCAAGGGAGCCACGGCGGCATCAGTACTGGCGTTACTGGTTCTATCGGCTCTGACTTGCTACCTTCGGGTTTTAATAAAACAACACAAAAAAGATGCTGAGTACAGGAAAGGAAGGCTTTTATGGAAGCCAGAACACAGCAGTCTGTCATCTAGCACTAGAGTCATCTAGTGTTAGTGGGACACCTTTCCCTTGGTACGGCTCCATTTTGGTTGTTCCTGGTATCCAGTGGTGTCAAACATTATCTCCTAAGAATATGTTGTTCCTGAGTTAAACCTTTCTCTATTGTTTGTATATGGGTCAAGGTTTAAGGGGGGATTATGTAGGGAAAATAAATTTCCTGCTTCAATGTTCCTGGGTGGTCACCTAACACAATCAGCCTTACTCAATGATCAAGGGGGGGTTAGAAACAAAGCCTGGTGACGGCGGCACTGCTAGGGTGTGAGACAGGAGTTAGCCATCTTACCTAGGTGAAAATAACCATTTGGTTCCCTCCCACACCACATACAATGTCCATTTGTTTGCCTGTCACCCAATCAGGGACAGGAACCTGCATTCTATGTCAGCATTTTATTTCAGGTTTTGGGTATAAAGCTTGTACCCCACACAACACACATTTTGTGACTGAACTGTAATGAAGACGATTTTGCATTATAATTAAATTGCTATTGACTTAAACTTTGGAACTCAGAGTTTTACTTTACAAAGAACATAATTCCTACAAGCCAGAGGCATGTCGCCAGATCAAGTCAAATTTAACATTGTAGCCTATGTTGCCCGCTCGATGCTGGATAGTGATGTCATAGGTTGACATTTTAGTTATATACATTATAAAACATATATTATGTTGTTTGTCTTTTTTTATTTATACAGGGATTTTATTGTTGTGTCTCAGGGCAATCCCATTAAGTTGATACGCAATAGCGCATGCTACGCTGTACCAGTGTCTCCTGTTCCCAATCCAAATCACCTTACCTCAAGTCGAAGTCGAGTCCCGAGTCACAATCTAAGATCTCTCTATATTTATATGGTACTCCTATTAATGTCCTAAAGTGACTAACAGAAAAAATAATCACATTTTACAGCTATTACAAAATTGATTACAAGTACAGAGAGACATTGTATCCCCCTTTTTTATTTGAATAGGACATTATTCGGTAACTATTACTACTACACAAAAAGATATTTTCAATTTGCAAACGGAAAAATCAAGAACTCCTTGCAAATAAAAGCAATGATTAGGCTTGTGTTCAAGATCCGCCTGGCTTGTCATTGAACACAATCGTTATGTTATATTTAATCTGTGATGCTTTTGTGCATTAAGCAGCCAGACACAAAAATACCCAAAGAAAGCAAGAACAGTTAGGAAACAAGCAAAAATAAATACATTTTTAAAAAATAAAAAACAACAACCAGCGACTACCTAGCTATAATTTCAAGCGACTCTGGACAAACAAGACTAAAGTTTCTTAAAATAAGCGGAGATTGTTACACTATATGAAGATTTGGCAAGTTCGATAAGTTTTGACATACCCTAAGTGAAAATGTTTAGCAAATTAACATAAATTCTCTCCATCTTCTTTCAACAGCTTGTTTTCTACTCCACTTTAAGCTTTACTTTAACTTTGATCAAGTTTTAGTAACGTAGCAGAGTTGACTGGCAACAGCTTGGTTAATGTTTGGTTAGCCTGCGTTTTCCACCAGAGATTTATTCACAGTGGAAGCTTCAAGCTAGATATGAATTTCAACAAGTGTTTTGTTTTGAATGATGAACTTCTATAAAGTTAATTTCTACATTACATGTGCTCCACTACCAAGCCAGTCACTTACCTTGCAGGGTACATAGGGGACAGGTGCCTCACAAAATTGTTCCAAGTTTATCCTCTATCTTTGGTTTGCAGACAGTACATGTTGTGGAATGTGTGTTGCCATCATGTAAAGAATATTTATCAAATGTGAATTTTATCGCTCTTGGTTGCGACATAGCCTAGCTATAGGCTACGCGGTAGAATCATTAAAAACCACAGACCGTAGAAAAATAAAACACCAAATTCAAACAACGTCAAATACCCGCCAGGCCGCCACTGACACTACTAAATCATACCATGTACGTAGACCTAGGTAAATTCTAAAAGCATTTTTAGTTTTTTATGTATTTTTTCATTACTTATTATTAATCTATAATATTTGTGCTCTGACTGTTAGAAAGTTCAAGTCCAAGTTAAAGCCCAAGTCAAAAAACCTCCAAGTCAGAGTCAAGTCTCAAGTCACAGATGGTCGATTCCAAGTCAAGTCACGAGTCACGGTTATTGTGACTGTGCTGTACCGGTAACATAAGACGTGGGTCTCTGAGATTAATGTTAGTATTATCATGTGAACGGATCTTCTTTAGTTCAGTGGCTCAAACATATGGTACGGTTGCACCACACACTTTCTTTTTTATTTAGCTATCATTTGTTTTGCTAAACGATGTTTGCATTTCCGAGTCTGCCCGTAACTTGCCTATAGGCTCTTGGGCATGGCCTGAATATTATAGCTTTCACGCCCACCCAGGCCTGGAAACTGCATAGTCAGCAGAAAGTGACACACTTCATACTGACAGGCTTGCATAAGCTGGGTAGGACTGTGGAAAACGGACAGTCAGTACTCATTGGCTTGCAGCACTGTCAATCACAGTGGAAACAAGTTGTGCTAACTAATCGGTAGCTACCGAATGCTGCGAATCTATCAAGAACAATGAGTTTTTAGGACCAAGACTAAGCGCTTAACACTGGAGCTTTGAGTTTAACGCTTAAGGTTTTGAAGTTTACGCCATTTCTTCGGTATGATGGACTGTTTTACTGGAGATCGCCGTGCCATTTGTGTAAATCACATTTGTTTCATGGAGGTCTGTTAGGGCTGTTTCTGAATCGACCATAGACCATCTGTGGTTGGTTAAATTGCACGTCAATCAAATGCGCCAATGGGCGACTCTTTACCACGTTAGGCAAGTCTATGTTTATCACACAAAGAAGTTATTTCTTAAGCTATATGTATTTGCTACATATAACAATTTTGAGAAGTGTAGCTTACGTGCTAGTTTTCGTTAGCGCGTCTATGGGGTTTTCCATAGTTGTTAGCATTAAGCTAATCGTTATCATACCTTGAACAGCAAACTGTTTTTCTGTGTTTGATTCCTGAGAGGAATAGCTGATATTGTGTTGCATGCCAGTTATCATCAATAAACATGTCAAATGTATTGTTGGCCTCTGGATGTTTCTTAGTTTGCTACATAGCTATATCTCCAGCAGCCCAGCTACAGTTAGCCTAATGAGGGAAGATTAAGCGCACTGACCCGATCGGAACAGTTGGCTCATGTTTTGGGCCACAGTTATTGTTGAAGCCTGTAGTTCTAACTATCCATATTATGTGATGTTTATTTACCTGTTAAAAGTGCTTTCTGCAGACAAGACATAGGCTATGTGGAGATGCAGGACACCATATACACTGCTCAAAGAAATTAAGGGAACACTTAATCAACACAGTATAACACCAAGTCAATTAAACTTCTGGGATATCGATCTGTCCAGTTAGGAAGCGTAAATGACTGTGAATCAATTTCACCTGCTTTGGTGCAAATGAAAGTGACAACAGATGGACAGGAGAGGCAACAGCAAGACAACCCCCAAAAAGTAAATGGTTTTGCAGGTGGTGGCCACAGACTATTTCTCTCTCCTTATCCTTCCTGACTGATTTTTCTCTAGTTTTGCATTTTGCTAGTGCCCTTGTCACTACTGGTAGCATGAAGCTGTACCTGCAGCCCATTCAGGTTGCGCAGGTAGTCCAGCTCCTCCAGGATGGCACATCCATACATGCCGTCACAAGAAGGTTTGCTGCGTCTCCCAGCACAGTCTCAAGAGCGTGGAGGAAATACTGGGAGACGGGCCATTACACAAGGAGAGCTGGACAGGGCTGGTACGGAATGGTATCTGCTCCTTTGTGCGAGGAGGAACAGGAGGAGCACTGCCAGAGCCCTACAAAATGACCTCCAGCAGGCTACTTGTGTGCATGTTTCTGACCAGTCAGAAACAGACTCCATGAGGGTGGCATGAGGGCCCGACGTCCTGTAGTGGGACCTGTGCTCACAGCCCAGCACCGTGCAGCTCGATTGGCATTTGCCAGAGAACACCAGAATTGGCAGGTTCGCCATTGGCGCCCCATTCTCTTCACAGATGAAAGTAGGTTCACACTGAGCATGTGACAGACGTGAAAGAGTCTGGAGACGCCGTGGCGAATGTTATGCTGCCTGCAATGACCAGCATGACCGGTTTGGTTTAATTGACTTGGTGTTATACTGTGATGATTAAGTGTTCCCTTAATTTTTTTGTGCAGTGTAGTTTCCTTCCACCTGCTCTATCTTAATAGTGTGCTAGGATCTTAATAGAATAGCTAGGATCAGGTTCAAAGTTCTGACCCTGGCCCACACTACAGCTAATAGGACAGGCCCCGTCTACCTGCAGGACCTGATCCAGACCTATGTTCCTGCTCGACCACTTCGCTCATCTACAGCAGGGCGCCTCGCACTTCCCCCCCTCCGTGTCAATGGCGCTCGCTCCTCCCGACCGCGGAGCTTTTCCATCCTAGCTCCCCAGTGGTGGAATGAACTTCCCATTCCCCTACGCTCAATACCAACCCTGCCTGCTTTCCGTCGTGGCCTGAAAACACACCTTTTCAGGCTCCACCTGGACTAATACTTATCTAGGACCTCATGGTATGTCTTCATGTTGAACTGTGTACTCAAGTTTATACTATTTAGAATAGAATTGTAGTAGAGCTGATTTACCCAGTTCACTGTGAACTGCATTGTGTTCGTTACTAGGGATAGCTGATACTGTATGGGAAGAATGTGCTTTCTTATCTGTTCTGTAGTTACTTCGATGACCTTTCTATGCACTTACTGTACGTCGCTTTGGATAAAAGCGTCTGCTAAATGACTGTAATGTAAATGTATGTAGCCACAGGGCTTGTCTTTTGGGATTTCTGATTGGACATGGCAAACGTGAAAAACACAAGTCGTTTTTTTTTTTAATACATTGGCTGGCTGTGCAGCTCACAATGCAACAGCTTTTGGGAATTTTATAGGGTCTTCTTCCTCTCTAGCGCCGTTGTTTTTTATGGGCTCGAGTCTAAATGATTCCCCCAAAGTGGGGTGTGGCATTCACAGAAACGCTTCAGTGACGTATGACCACGGATCTCTATATGTAGTTGGCTGTCACCACGACAGCCAATCAGATTTAGATGTAAACAAACCATTGAGCGGCAAATAACAGCGAGTGGCTGGACCAATAATAAGTGTTTGGGGGTGGGACATGTCCGCTCAAATAGAGACACAGCAAACACATTTTTGAGGGGTGAACGACGTCGTTCCCTAGTTCACAGTCGGTCAAGACAGTCTGATGGATGCATTCTAATGCGTTCTTATATTTTTTTCTGGCTCGAGTGGTCAAGTTATTTTTGTAACCAGGCGTTGCAGTTCACTCTTTACCCACTGGGGAAAAAAGCTTCAAATATAGCGTTGAGTTGTTGCTGCTTGAGATGACCGCACGCAACGTCATCGATAATTGAATCAAGACGTATTATTGGGTAATTGAATCATCTGACTAAACGCGAGCGCAACATAATACTCGGAAAAAAGACAATTAAAACCTAATGCATGTTGCTGTGATAACATAAGTTATATTTATAATTGGGAAATGTTAAAGGCCATGATACATGGGCAATATTTTAGGCAATGTAGATGACCAATATTGCCTGCAAAAATAATGGCGATAAGCAAATAGAACAAAAATAAGTAGAAAACATGGCGGGCCCTAAAAAAATTAAGTATGGTGAAAAAATAGGCTACTGTTGGTCACATTTGTGGGCAAAATTGGCCATTTGCACTGCCTCAAAAAGTTGCATGTGTATCATGACCTTCATGATTGTGAAGGCAATGGGAATCTTTAATGGAATTAAAGTAAGATCCCAACCACTTATCGAGATCCCTGTTTTGGAACAAATAAAACCTAACCTGGTCCTAGTCTTAGCCATGGAAAAAATTATAACATTGAAACGTCTAAAGAACGCATAAACCAGGACAGTGTTATGTTAATCTATGCCAAAAACTGATCTATCGAAGCATACAATTGGAATAGAAGGGGTATAACGTTCGGTGTAAAATAGCCGCGATGACCAAGCTAGACTGGCCACGCTTCGGCACCACTTAATGTAAGCCTGTTTTTGAGGCAGGAAAACCCTGGACTCACACTGATCATTAAAGATACCTTGCATCGCACCGATATGACCTTTTAAATTAATGGAAAATAACAGCAGAGTATAAGAATGTGTTAACTTCAACAATTGTATTCACAACCGTTAGCTTACCAGCCTACTGAAGTTTTTAACGTTAATTAAACAGATGATAAACTAACGTTATGTACCAAGCAAATAATTGTTTACATGAACTATGTAACGTAATTCATTCTCTAGGGAAACTAACGTGCAAATCAAGTCACGATGTGTCCCGCAGCACGATTGATTGATTCAAAAGCAGGTTCATTGAAAACGGTGCACAGCTAGCTAGGGAACAGTAGCCAAATACGGCAATGTTAGCTTACGATTGCTACGCAGTTGTCAGACGGTATATTTCGTAACACTTTACCGTTAACTACATACATCATCAAGCTAACTAGCTAAAACAGATAACGTAAACTAACATAAATTCGAAATAGTCTATTGCCAGCCGTCTTACGTTAGCTGACGTTAACTTTGAAGTTAGTGTCTTGAAATAACAATGACAACCATAACAAGCTAACATAGTGCTGCCCAAAAATAATTTCCATAATAATCTAGATAGCCACGGTAGCCAATTCGACCGTAAACCATTAATAGAGAGCCCGCTCACCTCTGTCAATCCACAGCGATGACAGCGACTGAAATTATAACTGGCGAGGTTACTGTCTTCTTTTTCTTCTTCTTTGGTTTTATGGCGGATCACTTCCATTTATGCAGTATTACCGCCACCTACTGAAGGTATTTAATCAGTCCAGTCATTTGTAGGAATGAGAATAAATGTTTAGTTATTATGCTCCCAGATGGATTAATGAAAACTGATTTAAGGTCCATATTACCGATTTCTTCTTTTTTAAAATTATTCAGAGTACATGTTCCACAGTTTCTCTCTCATGACAGGTGTCACATTGTCCAGTTGGGTGTTTTTTAATGAGCTGTAATGATTAATTTTATTTTGTATGTCCAAGTCTTAATCTAATTATGATGCACTCTTCTTTCCTGTTTCGTCCAAATGGTCAGCTAACTCCAACCATCTTTTGAATTTGATATAAATGTCTACCTTTTGTATCTCTATCCCATCTCTCCTGCCACTGTTTCTATATTTGATGCCAGATGTATGATTTTGCCTCTGCTTTACTAATAAGTATTTCTAATTCTATTTAAAGTTCCCTTAGCAAACATGTCAACCCTCTCATTTCCCTCAACCCCCACATGAGCTGGGATCGACAAAAACAGAACCTCAATAGCAAGTTTGTTTATTCTAAACAATGTTTGCAATATTTTGTATAAAATGTCCTGTCTACAACTGGATGAAAAGGATTTTAGACTAATCAGTGATGCACTTGAGTCTGCATCCATTGCAATGCAAGAAGAATTGCCATAATTTCTGCCGAATATACTGATACATGATCTGAGATTCTTAACTCTTAATCTCTAATTCAGGGATATAGAACGCACACCCTGTCTTGCCTGTAATAGGGTCTTTTGATCCATCAGTGTATATATAAGAATATATATACTATATTTACTTTTTAAAACATTTTCTACCAAACTAGCACTATTTGTTACTTCTTTATTTAAATGTATTTTCTCCAATATGCTCAAATCTACCATTGGTTGAGGTAGAATCCAAGGCGGTACTGCTGGCAATGGCAAAGTAGGGCTAAATTACCATTAACATATTTTCATTTCTTTAGCTATCTCACCACCTACCCTCATAAAACACTCATTTTTTCCTTTCCCCATTTCCCAACATTGTTTCATAATTTTCTTTGTAGGATGACATTCTTTTTGTCCCTGCAAATTAGTCCAGTAATTAGCCATTAAATGTTGTCTCCTTAATTGTAGTGGCATCTCCCCTACTTCCACTTGCAATGCTACAATTGCTACAATGCTATCAGTTACTTTACCTCCCCATAGTGTACTGTACGTCGCTTTGGATAAAAGCGTCTGCTAAATGACTGTAATGTAATGTAATGTTGATTTAAGAGCTCCGCAACAAATTCTTAATGCTTGTGCCTGTATAATGTCTAGTCTTTTCAAAGTGGTTTCAGCTGCCGAGCCAAATACTAGACTTCCATAGTCTAAAACTGATCTGACCAAAGTCACATATAAGGTTTTCAGGGCAAATCTATCTGCTCCCCATACTATACCTGTCAAGCACCTCATAACATACAACACATTTTTACACTTGGTTTCAATTTTATCAATATGGTATTTCCATGTTGCTTTGGTATCAAACCATACTCCAAGAAATTTTTATATCTCTACCCTCTCTAATTTTTTTCCATATAACTGCAAATGGATATCCTCACCTACTCTTTTCCCAGTGAAGAACATTGTTTGAGTTTTCTCTACAGAAACATTAAACCCCCATTTTAACCAAGAAAATGCTAAATGCCTATAATTTAATGTAATGTTAACCACCATGCTTCTACTACAAGAATTGCCTCTTGTACCTTTTGTACTGTATATTTGATGTTCCTTCCTCTTTTCCAAAGAGCCCCATCATCTGCAAATAACAACTTACCTATATTTTGATTTACCTGATCATATATATCATTTATCATAACTGTAAATAGAAGTGGACTAATTATACTTCCCTGGGGAGGACCATTATCCACTACATATTTTTATTTATTTTATTTTATTTATTTATTTGTTCCTTTCATGAAAGTGGACAACATTATTTGTACAAAAATGCACACTACATTTTCAAATCAACACCTCCATGATTGGAAAGGAGCAGCAAGAAGAAAACATTTCTTATATTTGTCTGCCCCCTACTTGAACAATAAAAAAAGAAGAAAGATGGTCTGACTTCACATAGTTGATTTTCAATAGCCTACACCAACAACACTTTGATTATAACAACAACAAAAACAAACAAACAAAACAAAAACAAAACAAAAAAATAACCCATACAAGTACAAATTTACAAACTCAAAACAACTGATCATTAACATCCAATTTTAGATTCGAGTGCATATTGTCAAATTTTTTTTTGGGATTTGTACATTTTTTTAAATCGATGAATATCTGTACAACCTTTTAAATCCTGTAGTTGGGAATTCCATATTTTTACACCAACAACCGAAATACACATTTGTTTCAAAGTAGTCCGAGCAACTTGGTGCTTAAAATCTTACCTGATACATTATTCCCAATTCTTACCTGTATGGACCTACCAAATAGAAATTCTTTCATCCAATTATATGTTCTTCCTCCAACTCCCAAAATGTTGAGTTTACTCAATACTCCCTCCTTCCACATCATATCATATGCTTTTTCCACATCAAAGAATATGGCTACTACTCCTTCCTTATTGGCTTGTGCTTTCCTTGTATCAGATTCTAAACATACCAATGGATCCATTGTGTTACGACCTCTTCTAAACCCACTTTGAAATGGTGACAACAGATTTCTACTCTGTAAATAATTTGTTAATCTGTCTGTAATCATCCTTTCCATTATTTTACAGATATGAGATAATGAGTTAATGCAATTGGCCTATAGCTAGATGGGTTGATTGGATCTTTACCTGTTTTCTTTATAGAAACTATAATTGCTTCCTTCCAGCAAGCTGGCATTTTCCCCTCAAACCAACATTTTTTGTACATTTCCAACATTTCCCTTTATGTAAGATCACTCATGTGTGCTAATATACATAATATAGCAAACATTATCTTTCCCTGGCGCAGTCATTCCTGATTTACCTATTGCTCTTCTCAATTCTTCTATGGAAAAAGGTACATCTATTATACTATGCATGTATCCCTTTTTCTCAAGAACATTTGGATGTCTTCTTTTCATTTCCTGTCTCCCCAACTTACCTTCCTCTGTTAAATTATCACAACTATGAATCTGGACAAATGTTTTTGCCAATAATTCCACTTTTTCTAACAGCCTATTCATCTCCCTTCTTAAGTACTGGTAAATCCCATTCTTTCTTTATTCCACTCATCTTTTTAATCATACCCCATACTTCACCTATCGGCATTGTCCGCCCAATATTTGTACAAAATTCCCTCCATCATAACCTTTTTGCTCTTCTAATTGTTTTCCTAGCTACAGCTTGGGCCAATTTGTATTCTATCAGGTTCTGAAAGCTATGGAATCTCTATTTTTCTTAATTGCCATTGTACATTCTTTTTCTTACATTTTCCAGTACTTTGAGGTATGGATTGTGAAGCTGCTTTAATTATCCCTGCTGTTATCTGTTAATTTATTATGTCTACATTAGTGCTCATTTTTACATTACATAACTCCTTATCACACAATACTTGGAATTCATCCCACTTTGCTTTACCAAACACCCATCTCTTCAATCCTTCATTTTGTTTGCTTTTGTTTCTGATGTCCAGTTTCATTAAAATAGGATAATGATCACTTCCTATTGTATTATCACTAGTACTAGCTATTTCACTAGATACCACGGTTAGATCTATTGCAGATTCCTTACCATTGCTCAAATTTATCCATGTTCCCCTTCCATCATTTAAGCATACTAATCCTGTAGCTTCTACTAATTCTTCTACAACTTTGCCATTGCTATCAGTTACTTTACCTCCCCATAGTGTACTGTGGGCATTGAAATCTCCACACCAAATCAATTTACTATTTTCCCCGCCTATTTGTTCCAATTCTTCCAGGTACAATTTTTTACAGGGATTATATACATTCACAATTATATAGTTAGTTCTACCTATCCATATCTCCAGAATTATATTTTCTATTTATATATTTTCTATTTATATTTATCTATTGTTCTGTCCTCATTTAAATTAAATGTTATTTCTCTATGTGCTAACCCCTCTTTAATGAATGTGATACATCCTCCTCCTTGACTCCCTATTCTATCTTGCCTGATGGATGTATACCCTCTAACAATAAAAGTTCTCTTTCATCATCTCGTTTCGAGATCCACCTATGGGAATGACGTCCGGTCATGACCACCACAGAAGCATCCAATTGCACCACGTCTGGCCCTGACAGACAGTAGCGTGTCAAATGCGAAGGAGGCTCCGCCCTCCTTGTACGAGCATATATGACACCGCAACGCTACTACTCTTCAGTTGACATTCACTTCTCGCGAATTTCGGAGTACCCCACTCACAGCTTCGACCGTGTATCCCACACGAGCCTTGTCACTTAACTGTCCGCAGGAGGATATATCTCCGGATCAGCCTCCGCCGGGCGTGAAAGGTTCGGGAACGTGCGTCAGTGCTGAGTAGCTCCACTCGGTGTTAGCCTGCTACCCCGCGCGCTAGCCCTTGTATCGTGCCAGGCTACCCGTCCAAGACACGATTTTTTCCTGCATCTGCTAACGCGGAACAGGACAGTGCTGTCTCACAACTAGCCACCCACGCTAGCTTGTCTCTTTGCTCTCTAGCCAGCCGCCCACGCTGCCCGTTTCTCTGCTTAGCTGCCTAGCTCCCCGCTAATGGCTCTTTCTAAGCCCGTTCCTCTCGGCCCGTCTGAGGAGCTACGCTCGCGTGCCTGCCCGGCCGCATGCGGTGCCCTCATCGCGGCCAGGGACACTCACCCTCTCTGTGTCATGTGCTTGGGCTTAAAACATGCCCAGGAGGCCATTGACTCCCCAGAGAGCTGCAGCCACTGCCTCGCGCTGCCCAAAAAGCTCAGGCGACAGAGGCAGAGAGTTGCTGCTACCCACGGCAACGACCTGTGTCCCGAGGACTCTGACAAAGAGGACGATAGCACTACGGCCTCTCGGCCGCCTCAAGACCTTCCTTCTCTGAGTTGGGCTGACCGCTCCGACCCAGACATGTTGGCGTTCCCTCTCTCGCTCTCTGGTACCCCCATACTGGAAGGAGAGACAGCGGATAACGACGACATGGAGGTTGCGTCTGATTATTCGGGTGAGGAGGACGCCATTCCACCGGCCCAGTTAGCACCGGCTATGGGTACAGCTAACGCCCAACCCCATGCCGTGCTTCTGGAGGTATGTGAGCGGGCCGCAGCCCGTCTCAATATCGAATGGCCAGCCCTCCAGAACCCGGCCGACGAGGAGAGGGATGTTTATGATGGGAAATTCCTGGGCCCCCCCCCCCAGGCCCCAGAAAACAGCTTTTCCCAGTTCTCCCCGCCTGCGCTAAACACTTGAAACACTACTGGAAGGACCCGCTTGATTTCAAGCACGGTTTCTCCGGTCTGGAGGTTAAGGACATGGCCGCCCACGCCATGGGGGAACCCCCAGCTGTTGAGCCCTCCATAGCTCGACACCTTAACCCCATGCAGGGAGGTCTCCTGGCGCCGCCCAGGCCTACCCTCCCTACTAAGATGGAACGCTTCACAGCCTCCATCCACCAGGCTTCCTACAGGGCCTCAGCCCTCGCGGTTAGAGCCCTCAATGTTTCCTCCCTCCTCTCAGCTTACCAAGCTGAGCTCACAGAGGAGATGGGGAAACAATTACATAAGGGGACCCCTTCCCCTATACTGTGGCAAGAGATTGTCACTGTGAACGACTTGGTTCTGCGCAACTCTCGCCAGTGTGTCCAAGCCTGCGGCCGCTCCATGGCTCTCTCCGTAGCCGGCGAGCGGGCGCTCTGGCTTAATCTCTCTGGTCTGCCCGACAGTGAGAAAAGGCGCATAGCCGGCGCCCCTGTTGAGCCAGGCCAGGCTCTTTTCGGCCCCGCACTGAGCCTCATGCAGCAGCGGTGCGACGACAAAAGGAAAGAGGATGAAGCCTTCAAACTCTGCCTCCCCCGCAGAGTGACGCCTCACTCGCCGCCACCCATGCGGCCTCCACAGCCCCCAGCGGTGAACCGCCGTGTCCAGCCAGGACAGGGCAGGGGCAAGCCCCAGGGCAGAGCCCCAGGCCAGCAGGGCAACTCCCCTGCTAAGCCTTGGGGGAATATGTCCTTTGCCGCAGCCACGGCAAAGAAACCCTCTCCCACCCCCGCCGACCAGAAACGGAAGCGGCCAGCCTGACACTACCGCTATTGGGGGGCTAAGTCCATGTTCTGGGGCAGCCAGCCCCTTGGACACAGGTTCATCTCCTCTCTTCCCCCCCCATGAAGAGAAGGAGACTCCCAATTCAGGAGGACAGCCCTCCTCTGTTCGCTGCGGTCAGGGCACCTGTTGGAGTTCACGTGCCCCCCAGCTCCAGTCTCTGTTCCAGTACTCAAGGAGTGTTACCCACATTCAGTGTACAAGCGAACACCAGGCCATTCCTAATAAAGGCTCCCGCCCTGAAAGGCCAAAAAACAAAAAATGTGTTAAGAAAAACCCCTTCTTATCACATAAGGCCTCCCCTGGTTTCACCACTAGGTGGAGCGCCAGCCCCATTCAGCACGGCCGCACTCGGCCGTTCCCCTCTGCGGTCCTCCGCACCAGCAGGGGCGCTCACGAGCCACATACAAGCCTGGCAGGCTACGTTTGCCCCCGAGTGGGTACTACGCACAATAGCCAAGGCTACAGACTCCAGTTTGCAGGGAAACCCCCATGTTTCAACGGAGTCATTTACTCTCAAACCGAGAGGAGTTCGGCCCATGTTTTAGAGGAGGAAATTTCCTCTCTATTACAAAAGGGGGCGATACGTGTGGTTCCCAGAGATCAAGCCCAACACGGCTTTTATTCTCGCTATTTCCTGGTCCCAAAGAAGGACGGTTCCCTCCGTCCGATCTTGGATCTCAGAGTGTTGAACAAGCATTTGAGGCGGTACAACTTCAAAATGCTAACTTACAATACTCTTTCACGTTCAATACGTCAGAGCGATTGGTTCACATCAATCGATCTGAAAGATGTTTTCTTCCACATAGGCATCTATCCTCCCCACACGAAATTCCTTCGCTTCGCCCACCGCGGTGTTTGCTACGAATACACAGTTCTACCGTTCGGCCTCTCCCTAAGCCCACGGGTGTTCTGTGTCTGTGTGGAGGCGGGCCTGGCCCCGTTAAGACTAACGGGGATCAGAATACTGACTTATATGAACGATTGGCTAATCATTGCCAATTCGAGAGTCAGAGTCGTGAAAGACACGCAGTTAGTTCTGACCTCAGCCTCGCAGGTTTTACCGCTGGGGTTACTGAGGATGAGGGGCTTTATGAGGTGGGTTTCATCACTACACCTCAGCCCCGTACGCGATCTCCATCGCCGTCTCACAGTGACGCACGAGTGCGCGGCAGCTCTACGTCATTGGGAGAACACAGACTTTTATACTCAGGGAACCCCTCTCGGGATCGTTCTCATGAGAAAAGTCGTAACGACAGATGCATCCCTCTCTGGGTGGGGGGCCACTCAGGAAGGGCGTGTAGTGAATGGGATGTGGCCAATCCAGCTGCGCTCAGCTCACATCAATTATCTGGAGCTCCTGACTATATGGATAGCTCTCAGATATTTTCTACCCCGCTTAAGGCGACAGCATGTGCTAGTACGCTGCGACAATACGACTGCTGTAGCATACGTCAATCGCCAGGGGGGCATGCGCTCTCTCCATCTCCACAGTCTAGCCCACAGACTGCTGGTATGGGGCAGCCATCACTTTCTGTCGTTACGTGCGACCCATGTTCCAGGCATTCTGAACACGGGCACAGATCTGCTGTCAAGGGGAAACCCACTGTACAGGGAATGGGGCGAAATCGCCGTGGCTGGCGGAGATAATTCCTCTCCTTTATGCACAGCCGTGCGCGCTCCCGTTACGCACGGACCTGCTGTCTCAGGCGAACGGGGAAATATATCACCCCTGCCCAGAGCGAATAGCTCTTTGGGCTTGGCCCGTGAAAGGCACAACCTCGACGCTTTAGGGCTCCACCCTCGCAACCATTCAGAGCGCGAGAGCGTCTTCTACCAGATCACTTTATGACAATAAGTGGCAGGTATTTGAAAAGTGGTGTGCCTCCCGTCAGTCAGTGCCCTATCAGTGCTCTGTTTCTGATGTGCTGAGTTTTTTACAAAACCTGATGGATGAAGGGAAATCCTTTTCTACCATTAAGGTCTACCTGGCAGCTATCACTGCTTGTCATATGGGTTTCAATGACAATACAGTGGGGCAGCATCCCCTCGTGCACAGGTTCATGAAGGGGGCCCGCCGTTCTCTGCCTGTTGTTAAAAAGCTCATTCCCTCATGGGATTTATCACTGGTGCTGGAGGCTCTGTCCCAACGGCCATTCGAGCCTATACACGGAATAGAGTTAAAATTACTGTCTCTGAAGACAGCACTGCTGCTCGCATTAGCCTCTGCTAAGCGGGTCAGCGATCTCCATGCGCTCTCAGTGCATCCCTCGTGCACAATATTCTCCCCTAATATGGATAAGGTTTTCCTCAAACCTAATCCTGCCTTTATGCCTAAAAGCTTCCCAGCTTTCACATGTGAGGTGTTGGAGCTTTCCGCTTTTCACCCACCGCCGTTTTCTTCTGAGGAAGAGCAAAGGCTACATATGCTGTGTCCTGTGCGTGTTCTCCACACGTATATAACAAGGACTAGGGCTTTCAGAAAGAGCAACCAGCTCTTTGTGGCCTGGGCCCCCGCCTGCAAAGGGAAAGCCATCTCTAAGCAGCGGCTGTCCCATTGGCTTGTGGAAGCTATTGTTATGGCATATGGTTCAAAGGGGGTATCGCCTCCCTCGGGTCTGAGGGCTCATTCTACGAGGGGCGTGGCTGCATCATGGGCCCTATTTCGTGGGGTCTCCATGCAGGAAATTTGTTCAGCCACAGGCTGGGCTTCTCCACATACTTTTGTGAGGTTTTACCGTCTGGGTGTTACCAGGACACCGGTAGCCCATTCAGTATTGGGGGTGAGCTCTGTGTGAGCCACACACATCTCACTATGGGTGTAGTACTTCACACTGTTCCCGGACCCCAGTTACTACACTGGACAGTGGATTGTGTTTTGTACTTGCCTACAGGGGATGCGCTAGGCACCACCCTCCCGCTAGGGAGGGAGGCCTCCCTTGCTGGCTTGACAGCGTCTCAGCTGTGAGCATATGGCAATCCGGGAGTTGGCCAAATCTCCCATAGGTGGATCTCGAAACGAGATGATGAAAGAGAACTTTAGGTTACTGTCGTAACCCCGGTTCTCTGAAACATCGAGTGGAGAGATCCACCAACATTGCCCTGCTTGCTGTGCGCGAGAAGCGAATATGTTCACTGAAGAGTAGTAGCGTTGCGGTGTCATATATGCTCGTACAAGGAGGGCGGAGCCTCCTTCGCATTTGACACGCTACTGTCTGTCAGGGCCAGACGTGGTGCAATTGGATGCTTCTGTGGTGGTCATGACCGGACGTCATTCCCATAGGTGGATCTCTCCACTCGATGTTTCAGAGAACCGGGGTTACGACAGTAACCTAAAGGTTTCTGCCAAGTTTCTTGTATACATATTACACCAGGTTTTATTTCTAAATCATCAATATTTTTTAAAAATTCCTGACCATTAGCTATTAGACTCCTAGCATTCCATTGTAGTAAATGGAATACCATAATTTAACCACTACACTACACCATCAATCGGACGTAACATTTCATGAATCATTTCAACACTAATATCGTTTATTCACAAGAATTCTGTTGCTGCATCTACGATTGTTTTGAGTCTTGAACTTTTCCTTTTTTGCGGATACGTCACGTTAATGACCTTACCGACAAATGCTACAAAACGGAGCTTGTCAACAACCAATGTATCAGATGATACCGCACATTTATGTGAACACTTAGGGTACTTTTGGCTTTGTAGTACTTGCGGTAATCTGGGGAATTCTGAGAGGCTTTCTATCCTAATTGACGAATTTGCGCCTTGTTTAATTTCCCTCCCCTGCACTCCATCCGATACCTATCTCGTGGCTTCAGCGTATGATACTTTATTTAAAGTTTTATACCGCTGAACCTCTCTAGCCTTTCTTTGCACCTCACGTCCCAAATACGCTGCAGTGTTCTCCTCCGCAGTTACAACATTTTAGTTTTGCACTCGCTGCACAAGCCTCATGCTCTCCTGCACATTTGGCACATCTTAGTTTCCCTTTACATTGGCTTGCTACATGTCCGATTCTCTGACATTTATAACATTTTAATGGTGGTGGAATGTACTCACGCACAGACAGTGGCGTAAGGTAGTTACGACGGGCCCCAGTGCATGCTATTATGACGGGCCCGAGTGCACGATAGTTACTAGTTATGAAGCACACACACACACACCATTAGGCGTAAATGGCGTATATATATTTTACCAACAATGAGTTACTTAGGCTATTGTATTGGGAAAGTAGAGAGATCAAAGAGAAAGCTATCAGAACCATCTAGCGCTCTGACACGCGGTAACGCAAACAGACGGTCAATCAAATCAACAAGTCAACTAATCAACCAACTATAGCTGGAATGTTTACATAGGCTAACTATAGCTGTTATTGGGAAGGTATGTAGCTGTAAAAAAAAAAAAAATGTAATCAGCAGGTGAGTTCCTAGATAACTAGCCTATAAGCTACTGTAAATATGTATAGCTTGTTGAGAATTCCATTAAATCCATTGGTCACCTGTGACGGCAGTGTGGTATAATGGTTAAGGAACTGGGTTTGTAACCGAAAGGTTGCAGGTTCGATTCCCAGGTCGGACACTGCCGTTGTACCCTTGAGCAAGGTACTTCACCTGCATTGCTTCAGTATATATCCAGCTGTATCAATGGATACTATGTATAAATGCAAAAGAAATGATGTGTAAGTCGCTCTGGATAAGAGCGTCTGCTAAATGCCTGTAATGTAATGTAATGATGTATCACCTGTAAACTGTATCACCTGTGACAATATGTATTGATAATATTTGAATATGTATCTGTGAATGTATTAAGAGCAATATACAGAATGTATAAATGTATTAAGAGCAGAGAAACGCATTCTTAAGCACAGTAAAATATTATAAGAGCAGAGAAACACATTCTCTGTCTCTCTGACTAGAAGGAGCTGAAAGCTACAGTTGTTGTGGAGAGTCTGATAAGATGTTCCTAAACAATGGGGATTTTAAAGCTGGTGTTTTCAGAGAGTCCAGAGAGTCTGATAAGATATGAGAAGTTGGCGCTCCAGGCACCTGACCACTATTGTATCAGACCCTGGTTTCAGTACAAAATGAGCACAGAAACACATAGTGATAAATTAATTAAAATGCACTTTCACAGAATCCCATAAAGTTAATAAATAGAATGGTCACAGTGAGATATAGACATTTCTGTGAATATGAACGCTGAGTCTGACTATAAAAGTTGAAGCCACAGTTATTTTTTACACACAGTTAGCCGTCCAGAGAGTTGGAGAAGAACTTGGGTATTGTCCAAACACCTGGTGTCTGATCACCATGGTTACTCAGTTCTCTATGCAAAATGTTGCTGTCCGGTGGGGCGGGGCGGAGCTGGAGATTGGTGACTGGGAATCTGCGGGGAGGAGTTTGAGAACTCTCCTCACGGGGCGGAGCCGGGTGGTTGAGAAACCAGGTGTGACCTAGATACAATCCAATCGGAGAGGCCCTACGAAGGAAAAATTTAGAAGGTTCTCGAAGCGGGATGACGCTAATAAAAACAAGGCAGAGATGGAGATGGCCTGTGTCTGTATGGTCAATGGGGTCTGAGGAGACACCTGATGGGCAAGGATGGGCGGAGAATGGGATGGACAATCTGATAAAGAAACTGTATAAAAGTGAAACTAAAACTGATCATTTTTGAGTGTCTCTGCGGAGATGTTATGACTTTGATTGAGCGGTGTATGGAATAAAGTCTGGCATTTTTTATAGTCTCTGCGGGGGCACTACGCTAGACTTTTGTTGTACGTTGTATGGAATAAAGTCTAGCATTCTCTGAGATTACTGCCTCATCCTTTTTATTTGAAAACTTATAAAGAGATTGGGTCCAAAAGTAGAAAACTTTGAAATTCTTGTTACTTGTAAACCACAACAAATTAGCGGGGTCGGCAGGATTGGATCAAGTATCCACAACAAGCTGACGTTAAGTTTATTTTTGACATTGATAAACTGTTTCTGCAGCCAGCTTAACCAGTTGCTTGTTGCTGTCGGCTTCACAGAACGGAGATGCGTTCATCAGCTGATCTCCGTGATTGAAATGTCGGGAGAAATCTTTGTTGCTGGCGATATAAACTTTCAAAGAACTAACAATCAAAACATGCACTGATGTATCATTACTGTAATTTAAAATCCTTTATTGGATTTTAAATGCAGCTCAGAGCGTCCTTTCCCTAATCTTCGTATTGCACTGAACACTTGCCTGAGTATAATTAAAAGCATTTAGCTTTCTAAGCGCCCAGCTACATCTGGAAAATGCTATGGCTCTTTGCGTGAAGCAAATAAAACGTGAACGAAAGAGTAAACTACATTTTCAGTAGGACGCATTATTGCATTTCCCAACGGAGACGTCACATTTTTTAAAGACAGAGTCGCAAATTAGGTCATGGCTCCGAAATTCCGAATCGCCCTATCTAGCCTACTGTGTCCTGTGTAGTCTACTAGCATAGCCAACTCTTTAGTGACATGCAGTAGCTATGCGAAAAATATACTCCATATTATCAGCGAAAATCCGGAAATATATCATTTAAGTAGGCTACACTACATTTAGATATAACATGATATAGCCTAACATCTAGAACATGGATATTCAAATCTGGACCTCGAATAGAAGTCTGGCCCTGGTTTTCTTTCTCCCAGGTAATTAACTGAACAATTAGTGCTAGTGATTGGCCAGACTGTCTTCACACCTGACTCCTCGGGCCTTGAGGACTGTGATTTGAATACCAGGGATCTAGAAGATAGCATGCGCATTTATTGTCCCACACTGATAAATATTAGAATATGCTCCTTATTAATACAATAAAATAACCTATAGATTAAAACCTTTAGTAACTGGCGATTTAGTAACTCGCACCAGGCCACCTATTAATGAACTAACTTGCCAAAATTGCACGAAAACAAACCCGATGTATGTATTTAAAAATGACGGCTAAATATTTCAAAAAGATATTTGAATAGCATAATAACAGTGGGATTGTAGGAATTCACCTACAAAGGACAGTAGGTGATTAATTTCTGAGCAGTTTTTCAATTTCAAGTTGAGTTCTGGATCCGGGTCCCTGAAAGGAACCGTAATGCCCACCACTATAGCCTAAACTAGCTATAGCGTATTGTCTCGTCACATGATCAAATAGAGACTTGACAGAGCTCCTCTTCATGCCATCCAAAACCTCCCCACTACTTGACCTCTCCATCACCGTCGACGGGACCATGGTGGCTGCCTCCCGCTCTGCAAAGAACCTGGGGGTGGTCCTAGACTATTTTACAAAAAAAAATGAAAACCATGACGGAGATGGGTTTGCCTTTTCGAGGGCATACTGTATATAGAAAATGGCACCGTTTTTTATTTAAAGCGGATTCTTCTTTGAACACAGGCGTACTTCCGAGGTGGCGATCTAAATCACTCGCAAAGGCCCGTTCACATTGTTGGAGGGCCCGCTCTTTCTATGGGCCCCCGCACCCCACGGGCCCCAGTGCAACCGCACTGCCTGCACTGTTTGTATTTACGCCCCTGCGCACAGAATAGCTTAGAAAACCTATGACTTTCTGTGGCATAGGTCACTCAAAGTGAATTAGAATAGACATGGTTTCAGTCATTTGTCCTAGTTTCTTCTTTACTAATCTTTTAATCTCTGTTACTTTTCCCCCTCTTATCTCTCTCTACACTTATTGATATGGGTACACCACTAATAACCCCTCTGCTCCTTTCATTACTACCAGGGTCGTAACATTTAACACTAACCTCATTTAGCGATTTAATTAGCAATATTTTCTCAACTATGTTGAGTTTGATTACCTACAACAAGCAACAACTTTCCTTTACCCACAAATCTGGCATATTTTATTTCTCCTATTTCCTTTCTGATTGCCTAAGTAAGATTAATTGGATTAAGTTTGTTTTGTTCATGTTGCTCATTAAATATTATCATCACTTTCCATTCCTTTTTCACTTTTTTCACTTCCTCTCTGTCCGATTCACTTCTACTTGATTCCATAGTTTTCTTCCTTGCTTTTTTATTTCTGGCCGTGGACCATTCCATTCCAGTTCCATTCCCATGTTCGTCATCTGAACCGCTTGCCAAGTATTCAGCATTACATTACATTACATTATAGACATTTAGCAGACGCTCTTATCCAGAGCGACGTACATAGTGCATTTTCAAACTAGGAACAAGAACGTTTAAAAACAACCCTAAAAAGGCAAATACGGATCAAAGTACTAGGCGCAGTCAGTATGATTGGGGTTTTTTTTTTTTTGTTTTTTTTTGGGGGGGGTAATTACACAACATTAATAACAATAGTCACAGGGAGGTAGGGAGGGGTGGAGAGAGGTGCAGCTTGAAGAGGTGAGTCTTCAATCTGCGCTTGAAGGCGGTCAGACTTTCTGCTGTTCTGACCTCCACGGGGAGGTCATTCCACCACCGAGGGGCCAGGACAGACAGACGTCGAGACCGGGTGCTAGTATGAAGAGGGGGGGTACCAGTCGTCCTGAGAAGGCGGAACGCAGGGATCTGGCAGGTGTGTAGGGTCTGAGTAGTTTTTGGAGGTATGGAGGGGCAGATCCTCGGACTGCCTGGAAGGCGAGCACCAATGTTTTGAATTTGATGCGAGCCATCACCGGTAGCCAGTGGAGGTCAATGAGCAGGGGGGTGACATGGGAATGTCGGGGGAGGTTGAAGACCAGGCGCGCTGCTGCGTTCTGGATAAGCTGAAGGGGTCTAATGGCCGATGCTGGCATTACTTTATTTCCACTCGTCTTTCCTTCTTTCAATATTTACAGCATTCCTTATTTCGTCTCCTTTTGACCATCTCCCTTGACCGTGTCCTGCTGAGGACGCCGCCATTCAAATGGACACCGTCGTATCTCGTAGAAAGAAGCACGGTTTTGCTAACTAGCTTGCGTTTTTGAAATCCAACCTCCAAAAAAACGCCTGCGACAACACTAGCCTCAAAGACCCTCCTACTCTTCCTTCTCCTGAGACCGGCACGGTTACTGTTAGCCACCGATCAGTCTGCATCGATGTATAGTAACTATTCAATTTTTACTAGTAAGAGATTAAATTTGTTTGCAGTTGAATTCTATGGGGCTCTGCGGTTCAGATATCAACTATTTGCTTCTGACTAGTAATTATTCCAATAGTGACTAGTATCTACACTCCTCAAAAAAAGTTCGGAAACGTTATTTCGGTCGATTATTCCTCCCCTTTAATAATACCAATTGGTATTGTATTTTATATCGTTGGAAAGCCTGATTAGTCACCTTTACAACGAGGTACAACTTGTAAGGATCGTGCATTCGTGGAATGAGCAACACAGCTAACCGTGTGGGTAGCGGCCCAAAAAAATGTGCCAAAATCCCCTGCAATATTCTTCTGTTGGTATTCACTCTCGTTTTGAGTTGCTTGGTGGACTGGATGATTGCACTCTCCCACAGTAATAAGGAAAAAACAACACATATTGGCCATTTTTACACTTTATTCATTTTACACTGTCAGGGACCTCAGTAGCGTGTGGAAGATCCATACGCAGCCACAACAGCTTGGCACCTCCTCCTCATGCTGGTCACCAGCCTGGTCACACACTGCTGTGGGATGGCATCCCATTCCTCGGTGCCAATCAGGTGCCAGTCACACACCTGTGACTGGCATACACCTGCCGGCACTTGAAGCTCAAAACGAGAGTGAATACCAACAGAAGAATATAATATAATATAATATAATATAAAATGGGAAGAAGCATTTCTGTAACAAGGAAATGTTCCAAGTATATAACATCAAACATCCTGAAAGAAGTGATCCAAGCGCTAGTCTTGTCACACCTTGAGTGCTGCCCAGTCATTTGGTCATCTGCTACAAAGAAAGATGTGCAGAAATTGCAAACTGCCAGACTGGCTCTACATTGTTCGAGGTACACAAGTGTTGTAGAAATGCATAGAAATCTTTCATGGCTTCCTGTTGAGAACAGATTACATTCCCGCCTGCTTATTTTTTTCAGAAATGTTTTAATTGACAAAAAACCACAGTATTTCTCTGACCAGGTAGTATATATAAGAAATGAACATAACCACATGACTAGACAAGCCAGTTCAGGATATCTCGCTGTACACAGACACAGAACAAATCTCCTCAAATCTTCTGTAATCTATAGAGCTATCACAGGATGGAACTCACTGCCTAATAATATCACTAATATAAACACAAAACCCACTTTCAAGAAGAAATTAAAAGAACACTTAATGCAAACAAGCCTGCACTGACCCCTAGAGGCTCAAAGTATTATTTGGATAGTATGTAAGGTAACTTATATATATACTTCTTTTTACTACTTCTTTTGTTTTTGTTTGTTTGTTTGTTTGTTAGTTTTTTGTTGTTGTTGTTGATTTTAATTTAATTTAATTATGTTAGAATGACAATGTCTGTATTGTGAATGCAATTATAAGAACTATGTTCTATGAATGTAACCACACAACTGTTTTGTTGATATGTCTTTTTCTGTCGGACCCCAGGAAGACTAGCTTTTGTCATAACAAAAGCTAATGGGGATCCTAAAAACAATAAACAATAAACAATAAACAATAGGTAATGACTAGTCAAAATGACTACTTGATAGTTCAATTAACATTCTTACTAGTAGCAATAAAAATGTTACTAGTAACAATTGGAATAGTTACTAGTAACTAATAAATAGGTACAAGTGTCTAATTCATAGTTACTAGTAAAACTGAAATAGTTACTAGTAACTATTAGAATAGTTACTAGTCACTAAAGAATAAGTACTAGTATCTAATGAATGGTTACTAGTAAAACTGAAATAGATACTAGTCACTATTGGATTAGTTACTTGTCAGAAGCAAATAGTTGATATCTTAGATCAGAATAACAACTATAGTATCTATTAAACTGGAGATATCCTCAACTCGAATAAAAACTAGTAAAAATCTATTTGGTGATATCTTCATTGAAATGACTCAATACATAAACATGAGGCAGACATCCAGCATGCTCTCCGGTTTGCCAACCGCCAATAAAATCGCTATATGGCTATATCATCACAGAGGATTGGGGGTTCGAGCCAAACAGGGCACAAGTTTATTTTCGACAAAAACAATGTGCAACTGTGAAATACGTTTGATTTATTACACTGTTATTATTTTCACATTAATAAACGTATTTGTATTAAAAGGCAATGTTTCAAATATGAACTGTTCAATGTTTCACTTGTACTACAGCGAAATGGTGAAAGTCAGACGGACACTGACATCACGTGAAACAATTCAGTCACTGGACACCAAGGCAGAATGCAGGCTAGCTACGTTATGTCATTTGTCAAGCAAAGAAAAAAGTTAACAGAATATCATCTGGTTAACATCGCGTTGTTGCATTAATGTAAAAAAAATTCTATAAATAACTGTGCCATTGGCTACATGTGTTAATCTCACACAAATGCTGACAAAAAAAATGTGTCTGTGTGGAGCCTGCTGTGGTCTTGTGGTCATGACTCACTGTGGAAACCGAACCTTCAACACTCGCCGGCCAACATTTCTTTATGTCTTCATTAATTTCTTCTCTTCAGCTCTGTTCAGTTTATCCTTTTCACACAACACAATTAGGACAATTAAGAATTTACGATAATACCTTAAGAATTGATGATAGCCTACTATAAGCTGCAATAGCTGAAAAGATCAGATTTATAAACCTTCAATTCCCCAAACATATCAGTGTCATGGTTAGTCACTTTAAAAATTACAATAGCCTCCAAACATGCCTCTAGTCTACGCTACTCTGCAGACAATGTAGCTTACTGCAAACACTTTTAATTACAATAATAAGAAGAATAATCTCTGGTAGGCTACTTTCTTAGTAGTATCTAGTGTCTTTCTGGCTAAGATTCCTGGGAAATATGCGATGTCCAATTAAGCTTGTTAGCCAACGTTAGGGCTGAAATGTATAGCCTACCTAGGCAAATACGCGAACATGGTGTGATGTTCTGAGAAGGACCCAAACGCAGACCACAGGTAGCAGGCAAAAACATAGTTTATTCACAGTCAAAGATAGGTAATCAGAGTAGAGACGGTACAAAATCAAATTCCTAAATAGTAGTAAAAATAAACGTAGCAAGAGTAAAAAAAAGTCAGACACAGCAAACAAAACAGAAGGAGAAGGCAGGCTCAGTCATACTGTTACGATCCAGACACAGAGACCCAATAGCAGACAAGGAAGTAGCAAGAACGAGGTTTATTTCAAAGTCCGAGGTCAAAAAGCCAGGATATCAGATTTGGAGACAATACAAAAACAGTAGGCAAATAGAGTAGTCAGGGGTCAAAAAGTCAAAGAACCGGGGAATCACAGGCAGAGGTACAAAAACGGCAGGCAAAGGCAGTCGAAAAACAATCAAGTCGAAACCAAACGGCAAAGGCAAACAAACAAAATCGCTAGGCTAACTCGGGTCGTAAGGAAAGGGTGTCTCAGGTAATCAATAAATCGCTGGCTTTCTAAATCTCAGGCTCAGGAAATAAGGGGTACGTTCTGACAGGGAACAAACATATTTGTGGGTATAGGAAATGGGAGGGGAACAAACTACGTGAGGTTAACACATGAGGTAGCAATGATACAATCACGGAAACATAAGACATGGAAGGGACTCGGAAACATGCATAACAAACAACGGGCTCGAAGAGGAGCGGAGTGTGCTCAGTAATCACGAGGTGAAAACTACATACAAACAGCTGGGGCGAATTACAGAGATCGCGGAAAACTGGTTAATCTGTTAGTACCTAACTATAAGACAGACCGTTAGTTGTTAGTATACATTTATGTTAATTGGTTTAGTAAGTGCACTTAACTAATAAACCCCCCGAGTGATTGTTAGCACGAGTTAGTAATCTATAAAATTACACGTAAGGGAAACCAGGAAGTAGCAGAACACGAAACCCTCGGAAAATCCCGAAGTCACCTAAACAGTGCATACACGAGACAGGGTAAACAAACACACGACTGCGACTCAGACAACCCACGAACAGAGGGGAATGCAATGATGAATGATAAAACAATAATACAAACAGACATACATAATTACATAACACATACAGAAGGGTTGTCTCAAAAATCTCAAATAACACAGGCTTACAAAAAATCAGCACAGTGAATTGATCTTCTGACAGAGATTCCAAGTGGAAGGCAGACTATATACACCAGGGATGTAATGACACGAAAAGGAATCAAGTGTGGGTGGGAGGAGTAAGGAGCTAGACACAGGTGAACACAATAGGAAACAATAATTCAATAACGAGGGGGAACAGAAGACACGGACTGGAATGCACGCAAACACATAGATAACACACGGCCTGGGATTAGCAGGCAAACAAGTGCACAGCACAAGGGGTGGATTCTGAAAGTGTATACAGCTGAAGAGAGTTTAAAAAATAACAAATAGAGCAGAGATAGAAAAGCTAAAGGAGAATGACAGCTGCAGTGCGGAGCAACAGAGTGATTAGTAATTACGTGACGTTAGTACAAAATTCAAAATCGCCTATGTTAGTAAATGTGATTCGTTAGTTATATATACACATTAATCTATTAGTTATCGTTAGTATATAAATATAAACACACAGTTAGTATTGTTAGTTGGATTAGTATATGTACAATAATAATGAGTTAAGAAGAAAGGAAAACGAGACTTGAAATACAGGGGAAAACCCGCATGTACCGAAATGTGCAAACACGAATACAGGAACTGGATTCTAGGATAACATGGAAACGTAGACAGACAAGGGAACTGAGTGTTAAATGGGAACGTAACCAGTAATACTAATGAACACAAACAAACACATGTAAGGAAAATAATAAAGTAACAGAAAATAAATAGAACACAATACACAAACAAACTGAACCATAACACGTGGACGCTTCGAGCTACGCAAACAGTTTTTCTTTTGCCATGATATTTGTGAAAGGCAAACTGGAGGAAAGCACAGATTGAAGAAGAAAGTTAGTTACTGTTGTTGCCTGCTATAGCGTCCCTCGCTGCAATGCTCTGGTTTGTCTTTCACAAATGTCATGGCAAAAGAAAAACTGTATTTCCATATTTTACTTATACAAACTATTTAGGCTGTACCAACTAGCTGTATGTCTTTCTTTCAGCTAGAATGTGTTTGCGTCTAGCCTATTGTGCATGCATGTCTCCATATAGACTTGGTTAATTAATTTACATGCTTCTTAATGATCCATAGTTCAGGTGGTGCTGTTCATTGTATTTCATTAGACATTAAATACAGCTCATCTACACACTCTTTTAATGGAATTGTGGGCTATCAATAGGAGAAAATATGTTTTCATTCTCGTCAGTAGAGGTTATGGTTGCGCGAATTACAGGTCTTCACGGGTCCACCCGAACCCGAATACCCGAGACCCAAGCGGGCACGGGTCCAAAATTCTGACTTGTCTCACGGGTACGGGTCCGAACTGATATAATAGCCGCGGGTCTCAGGTAAGCAAATGTGAAACTGATTTGCCCATAAGGACCTGTGAGGACCCAATCACATTTTCTTTTTAAATTCTGTAGCTTAATATTATATTCTGTAATAACATTCCATATTATATTCTGTAATATTGTAATATAAAAAAAAGAAACCATATCGTCTGCTCTCGCATCTTTGATGACATGTAACAAGCGTTGAGCAGCACGTGCTTATTGTCTTTCATATTGTTTCTCATAGGCTACTGAAGGAGGCCATTCTCAACAGATCCCACCAGGCCAGACGATTGTCTTAGTTTATTTGTTTATTTTTATTAGAACTATGGAAAATCAATTTTTTTGTATTCTATCGCAAATAAAGGCTCATGGTTTTAGTTTCATTGGCTTAGTTTTTAGCCTATTGATTTTCAATTTCAGGCTATTTTGTCGGCTATAATTTGCCATGCGTAGGCTAATTTACGATATATAGCCCATTTTTAAATTATTATTATTATATTACTAATATTATTGCCCATTTATTTATTCATACAAATCTTTTAAGAATGCAAGTGTTATGTTGCATGTTAACTGTGGATCCATCGTTGGCTGAATAAAGTTGTACTTGTTGCTTTTCGTTAAAGTTATTGCCCTATAGCCTTATAAGTAAGCTATCTTAATGTTGTAATCAGACTAACATGATTGATTATCACCATGTTGTGTTTATTAGTCTAATATAAGCTAAAGATGTAGTTTTTAGGCCTTTTAGTAATATAATATTGCAGTGCATTCGTCTATTGTAGGCCCTAGGCTATTTTATAAAAGATTTCTTCCGTTCTTTCTCGGGTATGAAAAGCTGTATATGTGGATGACTTGTGCAAACATAAGTTATCTTTATATAAACATCCCTAAAACATCCCTATATTTCCCTTCTATGATTTCTGCTGATTTTGGACTTTGAAGTAGGCTAGGCATACTGTCAAATTTGATTTAATCGCAAGCAAGAAGCCATCCAGTGGTCGACTCAGCACACAGCAGGGTCTGGCAATTGGAATAAATGTTAAAACGACTTGCCGATTGATGTCTTTAGTGTGGTGTGGTCCTCATTAATATTTAGCAGCCAATTTGCATGCCACATAGATATCACGTTGTCAATGTGTTATGTTCTGAGCGTCTGAGTTCTGTCTGTTTAGTATTTTTATTTTCATTATTATTCTGGATTTATTATTTTTCATTCACCATTGCATTCCCCTCTGTTCGTGGGTTGTCCGAGTCTCATCTGTCTGTCTTTGTTTCGTGTTCCCCGAGATTCCACTCCCTGTCTTTGTCGTTGCACTATTCGGGTGATTTTGTTACATTCGGGTTCCCCCTGCATTTCGTATCTTCTGTTCTTCCTTCCGATTTAATTAATATATATATATATATATATATATATATATATATATATATATATATTACTAACATATTAATCGTACTGTTAGATTAGAATTAATACTAAACGACTAACAAACTAACATGTACATAATACTAAACCACTAACTTACTAACATTAGGGATTTTGAATTTTCTACTAACATTACTAATTTATCTTGAGTTTCTACCTGCAGCTGTCATTCTCCCTCGTTATCCTATCCCTGTATCTATCTGTGATTTCGCATTCTCTGCACAAGCTGTGCACTTGTTACCTGTTAACTCCAGGTCTGTTGTTATCATTCTTTACGTGAAGATACAGTCTGTGTTTTACGTCTGCCCTCGTTATTGTTTTATTGGTCCTTGTTACCCTCATTGTTCTCACCTGTGAGCCATCTCCCCTCCCTGTTTCCTCACACCTGATCCTCATTGTTTCTTGTCTCCCTCTGTGTTTAACCCAGTCATCCAAGTCATTCTTCACGAGTTCCTCACCCTTGATACCGTCATTGGTTTTTGCCTGTGTATATTCGAGTTGGTTCAGAGTATCTGTGTTTTCACGAGTCTTTGGTTTTTCCCTAGTTTGCCCTTCTGAGTTTCTGTTAGTTTTTGTGTTTGTTTTTTTTTGGTTTATTTTTTGTATTACTGGATTTCCCGGTTTTGACTTCAGCCTGTGTTCCCGCGACCCTGAGTCTGGACTTCGTTTTGTATCTCTGCTGTGCCTTCCCGGTTCCGACCTCTGCCTGCTTTTCAACCATTCTTTGGATTCTGTTTTTTGTACCGTTGCTATTATTAAAAACGTTTTTTTGATACTCCCTGCCTGTGACTGGGTCCCTTTTCCACCCGCCATTACACAATGTTACTAGTACTTACTGGGTTGGGAATATCTTTCTGAATAGTTACTAGTAACTAAAATATAAGTACTAGTATCTAAAAACATCGCACTAGTAAAAATGGAATAGTTACTAGTCACTAAAAAATAAGTACTAGCGTCTAATGAAAAGTTACTAGTAAAACTGAAATAGATACTAGTAACTATTGGAATAGTAACTAAAGAATAAGTACTAGTATCTAATGAATAGTTACTAGAAATGGATACTAGTCACTTTTGGATTATTACATTTAGACTAGTAAGATTGAAACTACTTTTGCCATTCATGTGTATGGGCAGAAAAGAACACTATAGTTGTACCATTTAAATTGAGCTGCCTTCTATCAAATTAATAACACCAGATAGAATACAAAGTAGTTATGTACACACTCATTTATTAGCAGCCAAATTATTTAATTACCTATGCATATTCAATAGATAAATACTCAAATCCACCTGCACCGTAGCTGAAATAGCTTCGTTCAGATAATTTTGAATCGTCTTATGCCCAATTCACTGGAGTAGTATTACCTGGGGACCTCATGTGATTTTTGGAGGTCGTCTGTGATCTTAATCCCGAGCCACTCTGCATTTGCGTAATTTGTAAAGTCTAAATTCCCCACTCGTAAATTACCTACCATATTTCGCACAAAACAGGTCATCTGATAATATTAGTCCTGTGTGAATCGATATCTCAGTAATTTGGAGTGATATTTTTTTCCCCAGCAAGGATTCCTTGTTTTCCCCCCGCATTTTTCTTCATGTTTCTGAGTTGAGATTTATGGAGGCTGCAGTGAAAATTATTATTGCTAATTCTGACATTTTGGGTGCGATTCTTATACCAAAAGTATTTAAATGTTACTGCTCAATTTAACGCGACTGAATTAAAAGGAATTGTAGCCTATTCGACTCTGTAGCCAACTTCAACACACCAATTTGCATACACTGTGCAAATGCGCAGAAAAACTGAGAATTTGGAAGTAGCCTATAGAAAGAAATGTTACGTTTCATTCGTACCCGTTGATAATCCCTAGGATTTCATAAGTAAATTTGAGTGAAATACTGACTGTGTTTATCCCGTGCGAATGCGCCATATGAAACTCTCGGGGGATAATTCCTAAATCATATGAGGTCACCAGGTAGCCTAATACCCTCGTCCAGTGCGAATAGGCCATTTGACATCCCGGAGAACACAGAGGGTGACTTTAAGCGTGCAGCCTGAACGTCATCATAGTGGGAAGGAAGCTTAGTCAACTCCCTGCTCTGTTATCCCAATTTTCACTCTCGTTATTCCCCTAAATGCCAGCTCACTGCAACCCAAGAATCGCATCAATCAACCTCTCAGGAATGTCATGGTTTTCCGCACTAACGTTATTTTGTTATGCGTACACCTTCATCAATAAAATGATAATTCTCAGACTCAATTCGCACGGTTACACTACTGTCATGCTCCTTCGATTTTGCATTCATTTTAACAGACCTGAATTACGTAGCCTAAATAATGAAAGCCATCTCTCGCAAACATTGAACATCTCCTGTAGCAACACACTTGGATAAAAAATGATTGGCTTTCCTTTAAACAACACACATGGCCAGCAATACATGCAATTCCGTTAGCAAGATGCCTGTAACGTTAACTAATCCACCTCGACGTAGACTACTACAAGCATTTAATGTTAAAGCTGATTTACCGAGCCCACTCACTGGATAGGATGGATAGGAGGCTTCGGTCTCCCACCCGCCTTCACTTGCAATCTTTCTTCACAGTTTAAGGATTGAAAATAATGTTACGTTAATCCTGCAGAATCCGATCCAGGATGTTTACATTCACAGATTAAATTTTCTTTCAAATGCAGCCAAATGAAATGGCAAAAGCTAACGTTACAAAAAGTGAGCTAGTTTAGGCTAACGTTAGGCAATGTTAGTTAAATCACTAACGTTAGCAATTACCTAGCAGACACAGTCATGGTCTACTCGAAATTAGCAGAGATGATTATATTGCTGGACAGCTGAACTCATGTTCTGAATGGTTAGACATTATGTCAATCATTAGGACGAGAACGCGCACAGGAACACGCATGATTGGAACTCTATTGAATACGCGAGGCAGTACTTCACGGGAGGGCTCAAAACCGCGTCATAATCCACAATTATCCAATCATGTCTTATAAAGTCCCCCATTGATTTCCAATGGTCAAGTGAAGCAGTCAGACACTGTGCCTCACTGAAGTTCCTTTTAAAAGTCAAACGGTGGCGCTGTTTTTCATGATACAAGCACAGAACTATATAAGAAGATACAAGGCATATTTTTAAATCAAAGCACTTCTTTTTTTTGCTTCACAAGGGAAAGTCGAAAATCGGTGATGATTCAATATTAAAGAAAGCCTATTTTGTGTGTGTGATTGTGTGATATGCATGTTCTTTTTCACCCCTTTTTTTGGTGAACCACTGCTTCACCTGTTGTCTTAGAGAAACCTACTCTGCTGTAATTATATTTTGACTAGTCAAAACTCAAATTTTAGATATCTGTAATTACATTTTGACTAGTAAGATTGAAACTACTTTTGCCATTCATGTGTATGGGGTTTCTCATTACAGATATCTACAATGTGAATTGCGGATATCTGCAACTGAATTATGACTAGTTGTAATTCCAGTTTCAGATATCTACAATTTAATTCATAATTCCAGTTCAAGATATCTTTAATTCCCCTCAATTCAAGATATCTACATTGTCCTTTTTATATATCTGAAATTATATCTTTTAAATTAAATTAGATATCTTAAATTAAGTTTTTTTTTTTTTTTTGAGTAGTTTAACACTGACCAGCTATAGGCAGAAAAGAACACTATGGTTGTACCATTTAAATTGAGCTGCCTTCTCTCAAATTAATAACACCAGATAGAATACAATGACAAGTAGTTATGTACACACTCATTTATTAGCAGCCAAATTATTTAATTACCTATGCATATTCAATAGATAAATACTCAAATCCACCTGCACCATAGCTGAAATAGCTTTGTTCAGATAATTTTGAATCGTCTTATGCCCAATTCACTGGAGTAGTATTATCTAGGGACCTCATGTGATTTGTGGAGTGTGAATTTTTTGACTTTACAAATTACGGAAATGCAGATTCTCTCGGGATTAAGATCTCAGACGACCTCCACAAAGTTTTAACTAGTCAGAATGACGTTGTATTAATTTTGATTAGAGATATCTCAAATTGGAGATATCTTTAACTTTCATGTCAGAAGCTACGGCAAGTACATATTTTTACTATCAGTTTGGCATTAAGACAGAGATCATGAGAGCCAAGAACTGAATAAAATCAGGTGAAACCCAATACATTAGCTAGCTGGTTGCCACAAAATCAACTGATGTTTGGTGGTGACAATGTTACGTTTCTCCCAACTGGTTTGGACCAAAACCCAGGACTCGGAGACAGACTCACATTAAGCTCCAGTCGAAGACCCTGCGCATCTCAGTGGTGAAGGTGGTGAAGTGGGAGCAGGCGGGCAGCTGGTTGTCCCATATGGCTGTCACCCAATCCCGTGCGCTGCCCCCCATGCAGGCCATGACGAAACACGATTTTACTGGAATCTGAAGAATAGGAGGCTGGTTGCAGTCAGAAGACGATGTCCCATTGCAACAGGAAGCTATGACATTTCCCCAGATTGCCCAGGTAGCGCTCAGGATATGAGACACAGGGCTCCCTGCCAGGGAGGAGCGGTGGGACCACAGGCTGGACCTCGGGAGCCAGAAGCGTTTCACTGACGTGGAGCCTCGGGAGGGGCAACTGGACAGACATCTGGTCCATCAGCGTACCCATCTGACCCAATTGGTTGGAGATGTTCCCCAGGGTCTTCTGGACGTCTTTGAGGAAGAGACTGTGCTGGCTAATTATAGCCTCTTGACAGGCGAGGGCATGGTGGAGCTGCTCCGAGTCCGCTGGGTCCATGTCTGGCCAGTTCGTTCTGTTACGTTTCTCCCAACTGGTATGGACCCAAACGCAGGACTCGGGAAACAGACTCACAATAAGCTCCAGTGCAGCACTTTATTTAAGGCAAGCAAACAACATTGAAGAGGGAGAGCAAGGTGAGACTGTATAAAGGCTTGTAGCTGCGAAAGCACCCGATGTTTGGTGCCAAGCTGGCTAACTTCCTGACTCGCCATTGTGGAGAAGCAACTTGTCGGTTTGAGAGCGACTCGCCGCTGTGGAGAAGCTTCTCGCCGGTGTGAAAGTGACTGGTCGGTTTGATATACTGACTTGTCGTTGTGGAGAAGCGGCCAATGTAGCACAAAGCCATCACTGTTTGTGTAGCCTATTATGCTCTCTCGGGAAAAGATTGCGCACATAGCCTATGTTAGCTAACCTATAGAATTTGTGAGGGGTGACACTAATAAAAGAAGCCCAAACAACTAGGTTAGCTGTCTCTGCCCATATGCAAAAGGTCTGTAAAAGTCCTATAAAAACCACATATGCCATATAGGCTACAATAGCCTACTTACAAAATAAATATGTGGTAGAGAACTAGCATACATTTCTTACTAAATCATAGGCTATAGTTTCCTACATGGTAGCCTACCAAGCCTGTTTTTTTTCTAAATATTACTAATTGATCCTGGTCCAAATCTTGACATTTTACTGTAGTCAGTGCAAAACAGGGTAAACCCAAAGAATCTGGCTCAAAAGTGTATCTAGTGGTAAAACCTCCAGTCTGTCATTGGCCAGAAACTTCCTCCAGCTGACGTATTCCTCCCGGTGACGAAATTGAAATCTGTACAGCTATACCCTGAAGTTTTGGAGTGAGGGCGGGCTACGCCCAAACTATAAAAGCGAATCTCAGCGGTTGATCTGCATGCCGTGGACAGGGAGAGGAGATAGAGAGCGAGCGAGCGATATAGCTAGCTTACAGTTTAGCTTTTTTGAATATTGTAGTAAGTTGTTTTTATAGTTAGCTTGATAGTCCCTTGTGCGGTATTGTTCTCAGAGACCCAAACGCAGACCATGTTGTAGCAATAAGGAACGTTTATTTCAGTCCAGATCAAAAGCCAGGTAATCAGATGCAGAGACAGTGCCAAATCAAATAGTCAGTCCAAAAATCTAAACTGGAAAATCAGGCAGAGGTGCAAAAACGGCAGGCAAAGGCAAAGTCACAAAACAATAAAAAATTCAAAACCACAAAATAACACAAGCAAACAAACCGAATCGAAAGTCGAGTCGGAAAACGGAAGGGTGTCTCAGGAATCTTGATAAATCACTGGCTTTACAATCACAGGCTCAGGAAGTACGATCAACGTTCTAAATACACAGAGAGTGACGAGATACAATGGGGATCAGGTGTGTGGAAACGGGAAAGGGAAATGACAAACAGGTGAACGTAATGAAACAATGAGGGAAGCTGATAATACACTAACAATGTAACACAAAATACGCGGACCGGATACACACATAACACATAGACTTGAACATGAACTGGGTAGTAAAAGACAAGTGCATACAATTAGAGAAGGGAAAGCGGAAACAAGAGTCAACTGTAGTAAAAGAGAAAATCAAAAAAAGATGATCAGCGATAGAGCAGGTAGAAAGAGAGACAGCTGCACATAGAAACTAAGATTACTTTAGTGCCAAACCTAAATCTAAGCTGTTAGTAGTAGTTAGTTAATTAGTATAATATACAATGAGATAATTAGTTAAGAAGGAAGTGCATGACAGAGGAAATACAGAGAAAAACCGCAATCATAAAAGGCTCCCGAAAAGTGTGACGAAGACAGGGGAGTGACGGCAATGAAAACACAGAACAGTGAAACCATAAATATAAATACACAGATAAACAAACAATATACAGAATCCTGACAGTCCCTTGTTTTTTGATAGTTAGTTTTTCAGTCTAGCTTAGCAAGTAGCTAGCTAGTTTATATGTATTTTTTAAATATATAGTTTCTTAAAAATAAATGGCATGGGTAACAGTGTTGTAGTCGAGTCCACAATTTCCGAGTCCGAGTCCACACCATCCGAGTCCGAGTCTGAGTCCGAGTTACGTGAATCTGAGATGTTGGGTGTCATGGCATGCAAAATTATATGGAATGGCCCAGGAATGTTTTGAATTGACCAGTGTGTGATGTCCAGCATGTATTTGGCAGCTTTTTTGTGCCATCTGAAGGTAAAAGTTTATTTGGATGGAAGATTATATTTTTGAGTTGTATTTCATTTTGAAGTTTGCGCTTTAGCCAGATCAGTGTGGCTTTTTGGTTTTCTGTTTACAGTTTTGGAAAAATGTATTATCATTTCAGAAAATGTGTCTTAGATGTTGGAGAAAACTGCAACAATATTCGCTCTGGTGGGTTCAGAGAAAAGAGAGAGATGTAAAAATTCTACCATGTATATTTCCCAACTTAAATTGTATTTAATGCTTTTTTTGAAGTCCTAGATACATGCAGAAAATTTGCATTTGTGCCAAAATAATGTAAGCAGAGTTGAGTGCAATTTATACATACATGTATGTATGCCTAGTATGTATGCACTATAATCCACTGGATGGTTCTATTCATGCTCCTCGTGCTCATAGTAACCAAAACATATTATTCGAGAACTTAGACATTTTAAAACTTGGTTGATATTTCACATGGCGTGGCGTGGAAAGCTCAATGATATGGTCCACAGCACCAAAGATCTCTGACAGTACGTACACAAGTACCCGGGTGCATGCGCAGACTGCGCACGTTTATCTATGACGATACGGCGGCGCGGGTGTGTATATAATAGTACGTAGCGTGCTAGCTTGCTACGACTAGCGACATGCACGGAAATCCCTGCTGCGTTTCAGTGACATGGAAATCCCTTATTCGAGACCAGACTCTACTGGACAACTAGACAACATTTATGTAATGGGTTTATAATGGTTCGGAGATTCAACGCAAAGGTGGGGAAGTCAGAACAAGTCAGCTCACATCTGTGAGGACCAATAACAGGGAGAGAAAAATAATACAGGAACGTAATTCCTTAAGGCTACACAGCCACAAAACGAAAATCAACCCACAAAAATGGGCAAACTAGTAAACTAGTATTGCCAACTAAATCTCCCAAACTCAAATCATGAGCAAGGACGGAAAACTTAGCAAACAAAAGAACATTCGCGGCTACCTTAGCTCAAAGCCGGTAGAGTGTAAAACCAAAACGAAAGTACAAAAAAAAAAACTGTCTCGTAGGGAACAGCAATGTACAAAGTAGATAGCACCAAACGCTACCAGGAGGAAAACAATCCTATACCTGATTAAGTAGCTATAGCAAGTCCCCCCTGAACATAAACAAAGTTTAATATCAGGAGGTCGCTAGTACCTAGCTATACCTGGCTCGAATGCAATGTCGTAAGACAAACAAGCACCGGAGAAGCGGAAGTGTGGAACTTAAATACCATGCACGTAGAAGCCCAGGTGAAAACAATAATAAGGACTGCAAACCACGAAACGGAACAAGGAAAAAATCGGATTGATTCACAATCATGAAAACCAGAACAAGAACCGCAAAAGAAAAAAAAACAACAGCCACGAACCAGTACAGTTTAGTCTTTTATCCACACTGACTGGTGAAAATAGTCACTCTGACTGAACGACAATAAAACTAAAACAACGACAACAGCTAGCTTACTGTACAGTTCAGTGGATGCTATGTATCAGAAATGAAAGTATATTTAGTATGTCTATTTTATTGACTCGTACATTACAGAATGGGTATATTTTTGAGAACTGGACGAACTTTGCGAAGCCGTGTTTTCCGCAAGTTCAATATTATTACCTTATCACGCCCAGATGTGAGTGAGAGAGGTAGCGGACAAAGCAGCTGCCGTGAGTGCTGTCTGGAGCAGAATGCGCTTCTCCTTCCGGAGCAGAAGTCACGGAGGTTACACTAATGTTAACCCTATTCGACCAAAAGTTGTGTTGTGTTTCCCTTGCATAAATTGTATTTCACTCAATTCCCTGTAGATGGACATATGACATTTTTTTCAAAGAAGCACAAGCTGCAAGTAAGGCCAGCCAGATGAGAAACATTTTTCACTCATTTTGCATCAAGTTTTAGAAATGAAGTTCTTCGTCTTATTTCAAACTTAAATAAAAAACAGGTAAGGAGAGGGAGTGAGAAGGAGAGCAGGAATGTGACAGGGTTGAAGGAGCTGGTGTCAAGAAGGTGAGTGAGAAAGGAGAATATTGTGAGGGTTGGTGTAAGGTTCGGAGAATCAGACGCGACAGATAAGGAATCTAAAAGCGTATGTAGAAGATACGCCACAAAGTGGATATAACCGCACTAGGGAAAAAATGAAACAAAAGAATGGGAGAAAAACTTCCCAGCAGAAGCCGAATGAAAACTACCTCAAAAGGAGGCGAGACTCGAAAATAGCAAGTATAAATAACAAAAGAACCTCACGCTCTAAAACAAAGAGCACACACAAGAGGTTGAAAACCAAAAGAAAAACCCAAGTAAACGGGTGAAGGAAAGAAATAGAAAATCAAACCTGTTACCGAAGCTCTTGTAGCAAAAGAGCTGAACACAAAACATAACAGGTCGAGAGATTTAGGATAAAGCGAACGATTGGAAAGAAAAGAATTAACCAATCTAATCCTAATTATAACCGGACTTGCTGCGTTTCTTATTTGTACAAACCAGAAATGCAGTGACCGAATTCCTATACCTTTACCGACTTCATTTGTCAAAATGGCAAAGACAATATCGAAGTGCAGGAAGACGGAAGTCCTGAGCTATTTATAACCGGCAGGAAACTGAAAGCAGGTATGAGGAATAATAGTCGGGTGAGATCCAAACACCGGAACAGAGGCGGAAAAAATCAGATAGAGAGCCCAGACAACGCCAATAAGAATAAGGACCGCAGAAACAACCAAGGCTGCCAATAACCATTACATTACATTACAGGCATTTAGCAGACACTCTTATCCAGAGCAACTTACACTGCATTTTTGCATTTATACATAGTATTCATTTACAGCTGGATATATACTGAAGCAATGCAGGTGAAGTAACTTGCTCAAGGGTACAACAGCAGTGTCCTACCTGGGACTCGAACCTGCAACATTTCGGTTACAAACCCAGTTCCTTAACCATTGTACTACACTGCCGCCTAACCATGACACAAATACTAAAAACTAAGAGAACAGAACACAATGCTATTTCAGTCTAATCATCATGTAGAGAATTATGTTGGCCATCTTATCCATATTACAGTTTTTACAATCACACGTTAAAACTGGTTCCATGAACAAAACATCCCAAGCTATTAAAGCAGCTATCAAAAGAAAGACTCTTTCCATTAATCTATAACTATTCACCTGTTTTCACGCAAATTGCATATTTGTTAAACCCCACACACAAATCTCTTCATAACACACAGGTTGAGCTATGCTGTATTGTTAAATCACAAGTTATGTAGATTAGCTTACAGTAGCATGTGGTTGCAAAGTGCAAAATGTTTAGAGGTTGTTCTGAAAAAGCAGATGGTTTATTTTTTATAGGATGGTCATTCCACACAAAACGTGGATTTCGACATCCATCAGTCAGAATGTTCTGACCATGAATCTGAGATGTTGGGTGTCATGGCATGCGAAATTATATGGAATGGCCCAGGAATGTTTTGAATTGACCAGTGTGTGATGTCCAGCATGTATTTGGCAGCTTTTTTGTGCCATCTGAAGGTAAAAGTTTATTTGGATGGAAGATTACATTTTTGAGTTGTATTTCATTTTGAAGTTTGCGCTTTAGCCAGATCAGTGTGGCTTTTTGGTTTTCTGTTTACAGTTTTGGAAAAATGTATTATCATTTCAGAAAATGTGTCTTAGATGTTGGAGAAAACTGCAACAATATTCGCTCTGGTGGGTTCAGAGAAAAGAGAGAGATGTAGAAAAGGAGGATGAAGGAGCAGGGGCGGCAGTGTGGTATAATGGTTAAGGAACTGGGTTTGTGACCGAAAGGTTGCCGGTTCGATTCCCAGCAAGGTACTTGAGCAAGGTACTTCACCTGCATTGCTTCAGTATATATCCAGCTGTATTAATGGATACTATGTATAAATGCAAAAGAAATGCTGTGTAAGTCACTCTGGATAAGAGCGTCTGCTAAATGCCTATAATGTAATGTCTGATAGAGATGCCTGAGAAAGCAGAAAACAGAATACGATTAAATATTAGTCTCATGTTAGGCGTACATTCCACAATTTTTTTTTTTTTTTGAATTTTCTATGGAGAGGTGCTCACATTAAACATCAGTCGTTGACAATTCCTCTTCTCACCATAGAAATGCACTAACTAGGTGATTTGCAAAAAGAAATTTGGAGGTTGACACATTCTATGTTTTTTTTAATCAAATGCTTTGACTTCATCTCTTAAATCTTAAAGGGTCAATCAGAAGGAGAGAGAGAAAAGGGTCATGCAGGCTGTACAAGTGAGAAGGACCAAACAGCTGGAGAGAGGGAGAATGATAAGGCAGCTGTAGAACCTCCATTCAGAAGTGATGAGGATGATTTAGGTGACAAAGACACTGGGCCCAGACAAATAAAACTGAATAGCTACCCACAGGACAGCTTGGGTACACAGAACAGGGCATTTCAGTACTGCTGGTTTGACAAATACAAATGGCTAGAATACTCCGTAAAAAAATGCAGCCTTCTGCTTTCCAAGTCAGGTATTTGGCAAAAACATAAAAACTGTTGCTTTGGTCAGTCGTGGATGTAAAAACTGTAAGAAAGCCTTGCTCATCTTTGGAAAGCATGTGATGGCACAAACTCATAAGAACAGTGTTGTAGCATGGCAAAGCTACAAGGCTACTGCCAGTTGAGGAAACATTGCTCAGTTGATGGCATCTGCACATGTAAGTGAGATAACAGAGAGAAGGGAGTACCTAAGGCAAATTGTTGCTGTTACCTCCATGTTAGGAAGGCAGGGATTGCCTTTTCGAGGCCAAGATAAAACTGATGGAAGCCAAAATAATGGCAACTTTTTTACACGTATGGCACTTTTAAAGGAATTTGACCCTTTTTTGCAAAAGTACAGTGCTCCATCTCATACTACTTATCTCTCACTAACATCTCAGAAAGACATGATAGAGTGTTGTGCTCATGAAATCATTGATGTCATAATCTCTAAAATGACAAAGTCTGGAATGTATGCCATCATGGCGGATGAGGCCAGGGATGGACAGACAGAGCCGTTGCCTGTGTGTGTTAGATACGTTACAGAGGGGGCAGTGAAGGAGCGTTTTCTAGCACTAACTGAGATTAAGTCATTTGATGCCCAATCCATAGCAGCTGAGTTGCAGCAACAGCTCCAACACAATGGTATATCAGAGCTAAAATGTGTAGCACATATATGGTCCAGCCGTTGTCAGCTGGGGGTGTGCAAGCGCATTTCAGAACATTGCATCCAGAGGCAAAATATGTGCACTGTTATGGTCATGAGCATAATCTGATGTTATGCCATACCTGCAAAGCTGTTTCAGAGGCTGCAGAGCATCTACTCCTTTTTCAGCACCTCCCTAGTTAACCACCACAAGTTAAAAGAAGCTCAATCCAAACTTGGATTGACGTCAACTGAACTTGTGAAACTTTAAACCACCCGCTCGGCATGCCAGCTGCGATCCATTAATGCAGTTCTTGACACTTTCCCTGCAATAGATGAATGCCTGTCCACCATTGGAACCCAATGGCTGTTGGCCAGAGCATGAAGCTTCTGTCCTCTACAGTGTATTTACTGCTAATGTTTCAGACCCTTCTTTCTGTGACTAAGTACCTTCAAAAGGAGACTGTAGACCTGGCTGAAGCTTTTATCTACAAACAAGCTGTATGCAATACACTGAGAAACAAACGCACAGATGCTTTGGCCACAGATCTGTCTGACAGAACTAAGGCCCTGTGCAACACCCACAATATCCCAGAACTAGAGGCTAAATTAAGGCAAAAACGAAAGCAATTGCCAGACTTTGTGCTGGAGACAACCCTTGGTTTAAGCACAGAGTTAAGCAGCTCAGGGGATTCCCCTGCTTGGACAGGATGGTCAGTGAGCTTGAACAACGATTTGCAGGTGTAGATGCAAGCTTACTTAAAAGCATCCAGGCATGCAGCCCTCTGTCAGAGCACTTTTTGTGCAAATCACATTTAACTGAGCTTGCCAAGCATTACAACATTGAGCTCAAATCAGAGGAAGTGCTGGTAGACAGAAACTTTCTTGCTCCCAAGAAAGAGGCTGGATTTGCACCTCAAGACATGTTAACTGTACACAACCTCCTTGACACAGACATGTTTCCCTCACTGAAGGCAGTCATTCAGGTTGCCCTAACGACACCTGTAAGCAGCTTCTCTTACAAAAAATCATTCAGCGTATTGCACCGGCTGCACTCCTGGCTGCGTAAAACAATGGGTCAGCAGAGGCTTCATAGTCTTGCAGTCATGTCAATTGAGAGACTTGAGCTGCTGAGCCAAAACAGAATCATAGATCGATTTTCCGCCATCAAAAACAGAAGATATTCCTTGATGCTCCCACCCACAAAATAGTCACCCACCCATAAGTTTGCTACTTGATGACCCCAAACCCATACCTCTAAGAGGAATCATATGGAATGTTTTATGATTACTTGTTTTGTAATTTGTTAGGTGCTCTAAGACAGTGAGCCTCCCTTACAAATTATTTGATTTCATGTTACACTTTACTTTTGTTATTTTTATACATTTAAAACCTGCATGTACAATAGGTGTTACAGTGATACTCAGGATAGGACCCAAATGCAGGACTCAGAGACAGAAGGCTGGTTGAACTCCACACAGGAGACTTTTAATATACACTGCTCAAAAAAATTAAGGGAACACTTAATCAACACAGTATAACACCAAGTCAATTAAACTTCTGGGATATCGATCTGTCCAGTTAGGAAGCGTAAACGATTGTGAATCAATTTCACCTGCTTTGGTGCAAATGAAAGTGACAACAGATGGACAGGAGAGGCAACAGCAAGACAACCCCCAAAAAGTAAATGGTTTTGCAAGTGGTGGCCACAGACCATTCTCTCCTTATCCTTCCTGACTGATTTCTCTCTCTTTTGCTAGTGCCCTTGTCACTACTGGTAGCATGAGGCGGTACCTGCAGCCCATTCAGGTTGCACAGGTAGTCCAGCTCCTCCAGGATGGCACATCCATACGTGCCGCCGCAAGAAGGTTTGCTGTGTCTCCCAGCAGTCTCAAGAGCATGGTAGGAGATACCGGGTGACGGGCCATTACACGAGGAGAGCTGGACAGGGCCGTAGAAGGGCAACAACCCAGCAGCAGAACCAGTATCTGCTCCTTTGTGCGAGAAGGAACAGGAGGAGCACTGCCAGAGCCCTACAAAATGACCTCCATCGGGCTACTCGTGTGCATGTTTCTGACCAAACTGTCAGAAACAGACTCCATGAGGGTGGCATGAGGGCCCGACGTCCAATGGAGCTTTGTGATAGTCAACGGAGTCGCCCCAGCGCAATCTAGGTACCAAAAGCTCACAATATGGTAAAAAAAAATTCTAGGCTGCACAGAAAAGCGAAAGGCATGATTTAAAAAAGCTCATCAATGAGTGTTGACAAGGCGCACTGAACTCTGATTGGTTAAGAACAAACCAATGAGATTTGGAACATGGTCACGTGGTAATCCGAGTTACGTCACAGTACAATCACGTGAGGAGGTCTATTCGCATTTTCGACTCAAATCCAAATCCCATCTCCGCTGGAAATATTTTTTATAAAAAAACAAAGATTTTTGCCGGATCTTTTCAAAGGTAATAAAACGTTGAAACTACATTAAATATCAAAACAAACACGTACCTTTTCACCGTCGTGTTCTCTTGTATCGATGTATTATCTGCCGTAGTTAGTGTGTGCTTTAAAACAATACATTTTGGTGAAGTACCGAAAATGAATTGGAGTGAATGGGGACCCTGACAACAGGTGTTGTGACGAATTCTGTTGTCCCCCCACGAAATCACGTTCCCCCTAGCGTTGCTGCGCAATTATTTCAGGAAATAGCGTAATGGGCACGCGATCTGAATAGTGGTGGATATTACGAATCACTTTACTGATTTGAATCGTTCAGTTCAGTTCAGTACAAAGATTCTAGTCACTATGTGATTCGTTCACTAGGGTCAGTTGCGCAAGCGGACGAATATTTCAACAGCCTGCATGTTCAGTTCACTATAGCTACTCGTAGTTCAGTAGCCTATATCATTCCTAGGTATTGTGGAAAATTATTCCAGTCAAAAGCACTGTTAAGTAAAAAACAAACTTTTTCTATAAACCTCATATGAACTTTTTGTATTTTTTCCTTGTAGTTATATAGTTTTCTGGATTAAGCTACTATATGACAGCTCCAGGTGAGCGTTTTAAATATGGATTAGAAGCTACGAAAATATGACATGACAATTTGTATGTTCTCAAGTTCTGACCATTTTGTGGTAAGTAGCCTATTGTAAAACATTGCGTTTTCAAATGGTAAAGTTGTCAAAAGTGTGACAAGGGTGTGTTTATCCTCTTTTTTTTTTTAAAGCAGAGGATTTTTTTTTCACCCAAATTGAATGTCGATGTTCAGTCATCTATGGGGGGAGCCCTTATACAAAGGGTTGAGCTAGGTGCACTTTATGTGGCCTAGTGGTATTAATCACCCAGTTTGTCAGTAGGCTACTAGATTAAAATAGCGGTTCAGATTAAAATAGCAATCATTCACGCAGTGTGTGATCTAGACTGAAATCCAATTCCATAGGGGGAAACATTATCTGACTGCTGAATTTAGCCCCATCAGATACTGTGCCCCCTATGTTTTTGAAGAAACGAAGGCCTTACATGCACCAAAACTAATACTGGTAAAGCATCTCCCCAAATACAGTCAATTCACCAAGTTTCACCATCTTACCATCAATTCTGTCCAATTCCATAGGAGGAAACATTATCTGATGGCTGAATTTAGCCCATCAGATACCTTTCCCCCTTTGTTTTTGAAGAAAGGAAGGCCTCACATGCACCAAACTAATACTGGTAACTCATATCCCCATATAGAGATCATTCACCAAGTTTCACCATTTTACCACCAAATCTGTCCAATTCCATAGCGGGAAACATTATCTGACGGCTGAATTTAGCCCCATCAGATACCGTGCCCCCTATGTTTCTGAAGAAAGGAAGGCCTCACATTCACCAAACTAAAACTGGTAACTCATCTCCCCATATAGAGATAATTCACCAAGTTTCACCATCTTTCCACCAAATTTGGGCGGCAGTGTAGTATAATGGTTAAGGAACTGGCCTTGTAACCGAAAGGTTGCAGGTTCAATTTCCAGGTAGGACACTGCCGTTGTACCCGTGAGCAAGGTACTTAACCTGAATCGCTTCAGTATATATCCATCTGTATAAATGGATAATATATTTAAAAATGCTAAAAAGTTGTGTAAGTCGCTCTGGATAAGATGTAATGTCATGTAAAATTGACCCCCCATCGGATACTGTTACCCCTTGATTCTTAATAAAGGAAAGTCTCAGGTTCACCAAACTAATACTGGTTAAACATCTCACCGTACAGATTTATTTCAGCACCAATATATTACTGCATACATTTACATATACACTATATGCCCAATAGTATCTGGACACCCCTCAGTCTGGGGCTGTTTTTCATGGTTCAGGCTAGGCTCTTTATTTCCAGTGAAGGCACATCTTAACACTACAGCATACAATGACATTCTAGACAATTCTGGGTTTCCAACTTTGTGGCAAAAGTTTCAGAATGACAATGCCCCCATGCACAAATAGAGGTCCATACAGAAATTTGTCGAGAATAATTATCTTCTGACTGAATGGAAACAAATCCACTCAGCAATGTTCCAACGTTCTAGTAGAGAGCCTTCCTAGGGCAGCTGTTTTAGCACCAAATGGGGAGTAACTCCTTATTAATGCCCATGATTTTGGAATGAGATGTTTGATGAAAAGGTGTCCATATACTTTTGGCCATGCAGTGTATCATTAGTAATAAATAGGTTATAATATATAATAAATAGGTTATGGAATGTAATGTAATCATGTTCATTGGGCTTAATATATATTTTAAACAGTAAAATAAAGTCGGTTATGTAATGTACACGTTACAAGACTACGTGAATGAATGTTTTAACTAACCAAGTCACTGACACCATACAAACTGATGACAAAACCACCTGAACACTTGCTGCTTTTCTGAATGTATTTCACTGTTTTACGTATAGGCTGATCTGCATATCGCGGCTTCTGATCTTAAGATTTCCTTGTAGGAAACGAACAAATCACTTAAAACGTAGCCTACACAAACTGAGATTCACACCAGTAGCACGAGCATTGCTCCTTGGGAGCGAGCTGATTTCATATTGCCAAACCAATTTTTTTGAACATTGTGTGTGTGTGTGTGTGTGTGTGTGTGTGTGTGTGAATGATGTGGTGCTGGATTTTTATGGGTGTTATAATTAAAAACAAAATATATTAAAAAGCAAATATATTACATATTAAATAGAAAATACATTAAAAGGCAACAGTAATTGCATTAAAAACAGGAATTAAATTAAAAAACAAAACTATGTGCATTCCTATGTATGTGTGCATATTTATGGATCCTATTTTTACCCAAAATTAAGCGGAGGCACCACCCCTGAATAGGAAAAAAGATTTTCTTTACTCATATCAAAATTCAATTTTACCAGTTGAATAAACACAGAAATACAAGATTTTTTGTATTATGACTTTTATTTTATTTTTTTATATCAAAAAAAAAAAAAAGCTAATATCTCGCTAATATGCGCTAATTTGCATAAACCCAGATACGCTTTTTTAACCTCAACAGATACAACCTGAATTGATTTTTTTTGTTTTAATGTGATTAATGACTCAATAGTTAGGGCTTTTCAGAGGCTTTTGTCAAAATATTGTTTTTTTAATTAATTATTCTAAAAACAGTATTAACATGCTGGAAAAACCTGTTTTGGGCCTATTTTTACAGATAAAATGCCACATAAAATGAAAATGACAAAACATATTTTAAAAAGCCTCTGAAAATCCATAGATATAACATTTAAGAAGCAGTATGTAAAATTATGTAGCTGTACCTATTGTGAAAGTAAAAAAAAAAAACATATCCCGTATGGTCAATATATGATTTTAAGAAAATGGCCGTTAAAGATTTGCTAATGTAAACAAATAATCAAATAATCTCAGAATTGACATATGGAAGCAAAATCATCGTTTTTGAGGGTGGTGCCTCCTCTTAATATGACATATTCAGGCTTAAATAATTAAAATATTATTTGAATACTTTTTAATAACAGGAACCATCAAAATATCTGTTGAAATTCAGTTCAGAAGGTGGCCCATTTTAGTTGACAATTAATGGCCCATTTTATCTAGCACGTTAAGGTAAAATGGGCCATTAACTAAAAATGCATTTTCATAAGAAAATAGTTTATCTTGCAAAATATCAGCATTTTTTCTGATAGAGGCTATCAAGGCATTGATCATGAGACATTGCTTCTAGATGTTAGTTTGTTTCTTATTGATATATCAACCTTATCATTGAAAAGTCAGATTTAGCATGTCAGGACACTCATCATGCAGTTTTCTTCACTAGTCTCTGTATAAGGCATTGCCCCGACCATCTTAGCAACCTCAGACCAATCAAATCAGTTGTAACATGAAAAATACTGTTGTGGCAAGTTTGAAATTATTTGCAACGATTGGCTATTAAATCTGAAAGCACCATGACGCTCCAACCTTATCTGGCTCATTTTGACCTTATGGCCCAATTTACTTGACGTCACCCCTACATCTTTTGGCTCTCCTGTGCGATGGTCGGATGCGAGACATGTATTCGAAGTCACATATATCGTATAAGTCATTGGACAATTGGGAGCGATTATCAGAGCTGTGCGTGTCACAAGCGTATTTGAAAACAACACGTGTCAATGTTACAACAAGTGCTGCATCTCTGTGGTTTTGCGCAGGAAAGTGCATTTACACATCACATGACCACCGGTGAGAAAAATCATTTTATTTGTACAATGGCAAAGCAACAAAAATATTTCCCATGCTCGAGGCTGCTGAATTCTGTAGTCGTCCTCTGGATTCAGATGAGATTTACATCCACTAGTGCAGTGCCAGAAGGCAAAGCTCTCGATCTACCGGTCAATCTTCGTTCCTACTCTCACCTATAGTCATGAAGGGTGGGTCATGAATGGGGTGGGTCACCGAAAGAACAAGATCGCGGATACAAGCGGCCGAAATGGGGTTCCTCAGGAGGGTGGCTGGCATCTCCCTTAGGGATAAGGTGAGAAGCTCAGTCATCCGTGAGGGACTCGGGGTCGAGCCGCTGCTCCTTTGCATAGAAAGGAGCCAGTTGAGGTGGTTCGGGCATCTTGTAAGGATGCCACCTGGTCGCCTCCCTAGGGAGGTGTTCCAGGCACGTCCTGCTGGGAGGAGACCACGGGGTAGACCGAGGACTAGGTGGAGGGATTATATCTCCACGCTAGCCTGGGAACGCCTTGGGATCCCCCAGTCAGAGTTGGTTAATGTGGCCAGGGAAAGGGAAGTTTGGGGCCCCCTGCTGGAACTGCTACCTCCGCGACCCGATTTCGGATAAGCGGGCGAAGATGGATGGATGGATGGATAGTGCAGTGCCCGTGCCCATACAAAACGTGCCCGTTCGGAAAGGGCCGATTGCTTGGTCCCCGGTATTGATGCTTGTAGCTTTCTCGAGAACCGTTCATTCAATCAACTTCACAGTCGACACTGCACTTTCTTGGGTCCTGAGCAATACACCTAGCGAATTTCAACTTCATACAGTACGGTTGTCGATCAAAGCGAAATACAGAGACAGACAGACAGACAGACAGGATTTCTTCCTTTATAGTTAGATGACTCTTCATCTGAAGCACGGCACGATTCATGCCGAATACGAAGTTTCACTATTGTCCCATAGCAAGTACATTTAACAAACAACCGCCCACCCAGTCTCGCCTGCAACTATACCACCCATGTGTGACATAGTGGGCAATGGCGTCTATGCGTGAGTTCATAAATATATTTCTTCATCACATAAAATTTGTATTCCGTCATAGCAATAAGAAACCCAACAATAGCCTGATCGTATGCCAAAAAAAGGTGTGAAAAGCCCTGCTCACTCAAATGCAAAATAAACATGTGAAATTCTTGTGTAATTATCAATATCTGCTAATAAATATGAAATAAATATCCAATCCTACCTTTGGTTTGACGCATAGAGATGTCCCTTTCAAAATTCAGCGGTCATTTATTATCTGGGACAATCCGTGTGAGAAATAAACAACACTTTATAACGCTGTTACACTATCTGAAACATCAGTGCTGAAAATTCAGTGCGGGATTGTGCGAATTGCGCATATATTTTATGAATCCCACATATATGTCTGAAATAAAGCGGGAAAATCTCGTTGATACATTTAGAATGAAAATAAATTGGTTTTAATTAATAACCTAATAGGCTACAATTGAAAATATAATTGTCTGCACTGTTCTTTGGGCATATAGGCCTTTAAAGCGTGAAGCAGAGAGTTCACGTGGTTCCATGTCAAAAGTGTTATCGCCTGCACAATCCCACAAAAACAAACAGTTGATAGGTCTCCTAAAAACAGCCTTTCGGTGCAAAAAACGAGTTAGAAAATATTCTCTCAAGAAGTGGACTGAGAAGTGGAAAATAAACTTGACTTCGGGAAGTAGCAAATTATTTTTTTTTTAACAAAATGTAGTCAAAAGTCATCCTGGACAGTTTTAAGTTATTGTCATAGTTTTAAAGGAGGCCATGAAGAAAGGGAATATGGTAGGCTCTATTTTTCAGACTTCTAGCCTACATAAATTATAATGGCAGTAAGACAAAAGAAAATAAAGTTAATAAAAGAATATTGTATAATGTTATCTGTCAACCACCCCCCCCCCCCCCCCCCCCAACCTTTGAAATCCCCCCAAAATTTTGTTCATAAAAATGTATTTTCAGAACTGACATTTATTTTCATCGATGCGGAATACCCCCCATGCTCTGCAAACCTGTCTCAAGGGGTTAACCCTTTGCGTTAGCCGGCTTCACAAAACCTAACCACCGCAATCTGGTTTAACCGGTACTACAAACGTGGTTATGAACTTGCGAAGTGAACACAGGCTTTGCTATTCAAGCTCTGTGCGCGTTCCATAAAAGGGGTGGTGTCTATGACAACGAGCCTGTAGCGGTAGCCTACAGCATGGGTTGGACTAGAGCAACGTATTTCTCTCCCGTGGAAAAAGACTGATACGGACAGATATAATGGATGGATACGGAGAACATAAAACAATCATTAGAGCAAAAAGCAACATGTCTCCAACAAAACCATGGAGGAGCTTTTACAAAAAAAAAAGTAGTTATAAATTAGTTGATACCTTATTTACATACCACTCATAACGAATAAATCTTTCAGTACATTGTCATACAGTTTATATGTAATGTGACAACTGTACTACATTCTAGAGCTTCTAAACTTTAAACTTGATACAGCATTTTTTAAATCTTGCTGAAGCAGTCACACCAAAGTTTATTCAGAGAACGGATTTTGTCAGTCTCTAAAACATTTTCCAGAACTCAGAATTTTTTTTCCGGAACTCAATAATCTCGCCCTGCGAAGAGACTTCCTCACTATCCACACATATCCTTTGACCTTTGTCCAAAGCCAAGGAGACACATATAACAAAAGTTAAAAGTGTTTTAGAAGTGGCTTAATATAATATACAACGTATTTACGATTTCTAAATACCTGTAATAACTAACACAAATACGCTTGTTTAAAACCATATATGCCAGGGGTGGGCTTCAGAATGAGGGGACAGACTAATCAGCTGTCCATTAACACCTTCCTAATTTCCATTAGCTTTGAGTTTCATATGCTTTGCAAGAAGTCACATAGCCTCTGTTTACTTACTCGCTGTTTACTTTGAGATGCTGAAACTGTTGCTACTGCTATTAACTGTAACAGCAATGGACATTGAAAAGGTTTTTAAGATCAATTGATGTGGTGTCAGTGGATCACGACTTGGAAAAAGAAAAGGATAAAATTGACTGCAAATTCCAAAGGAGAATTCACAGCACCAGAGGGGTGTACTACGAAGCGAGATTAATGGCCCTGTCACACTATTGCGTATGAGAGAAACATATGAGTTGCGTATGTAAATACGCACAAAAAGCCCTTGAAAATAGCGTATGGCCAGCGTATGCCTAGCGTATGCTTAGCATATAAACCATACGTCCGAATACGCACAAAATTTTTAAGCATGCTTAAAAAACTTTTTGTGCCTCGCCGTATGCCAGCGTATGCCAGCGTATGCCACCGTACTTGAAACGTATACAACCTATGCCTAACGTACCCCTAGCATATATCAGCATATGAGTGATATTTTTCATACGCTGGCATACGCTAGTATGATACGCAATAGTGTGACAGGGCCATAAGGGGATAGCGAGCTAAATTAAGCTTCAACCTTGGCTTTTCTGTATCACAAAGCCGACTCACTTTTAATCGGGGTATATTGCCAGGGCAATTTACTCTGCACGGCTAACCTGCTCCGGGGCAGGTTATGTTCAGGCTATCGGATTGAAACATATGAAAGCACCGCACATAGACAACACTCACTCCTATCCAAATACAGATTTATTGTCCATTTGAAGGACATGATTATGTCCTATGAGGGTAATTACCCTTAGATAATCAATTTCTTTGTCTCAGTTTAGTTTCCAGTGCCAAAAATGGCAACACAGCTCCTTTCTGGTCATAAAAGGTCATTTATTACCAACCAGTCAGACTAACAATGTATGAGAACATGCACACAATTTACAGGATCATATTAATTACTACAACTATCCTATATGAACATACACCAGCCCATAATCGGGACAACAAACTAATATGGCTTCCGTAAGAATTTTTTGTTATAAAGTACAAAAATGGACCATAAAAAACATGTAGCTCTTTGCAGAGTTTACACCTTTCATCTCATGTGTGTTGTGTGTGCACATTGTACATAACTGTAAAATAAAGCTAACAAACCTGCTTGTATCATCGCCAAAGCAGCCTATGCACTAATTTACTATTTTATTATTAAAGAACCTATGCAATCAAAATTCCCTTTTTTATATTGATATCATACAAACAGAAAGATTTTAAATGCTGTATCAAGTTTAAAGTTTAGGAGCTATAGAATGTAGTAGTACAGTTGTCACATTAAAAATAAACTGTATGACAAGTACTGAGAGTATAGATGTATTATTAAAAAACTAGTGGTTATTTGATTTTCGTTTTAAAATACAAAAATTAAAATGAAATACAAGGCATTTTTCTTTTTCATGGTCATAAAGGAATGAGTGAAATTTTAAAAATGGTTTGATTTTCGTTTTCTATTTTGAATAACAAAGAATAAAATCACTAGACAACAGAAACAAAAAAAGGCACGTTTTTTCATATTCATAGTGGTCATTTACAAGACAAGAGCGCCAAATGTACCATTAAATCAGAGAAGAAGCGGCCGCCGCGGTAGTACAACGGTAACAGTTGTACTCCGAGGATCGGGGTTCACGCCCCGGTCCTGCCATATCCGAGCGTGGCCGGTGCCCTGTGGAAGCGGCAATTGGCAGCCGCTTCCGGGTGGGGGGAGGGGCTCGGAGAGAATCGCTGCGCATGGGGACCCAGGGCGTGTCACGGTCAGGAGCTCGAGGAGCTGCGCCCTGTAGAGGACGTGGCCCCTGCCTTCCAACTACTAATATACCGATTGACGGGGTTGTGTAGCAGTGGTTCTCTAGCGGTTGCTACACGGGGGGGAATTGAATTAGAATAGGGGTTCAATTGGCTACCAAATTGGGAGAAAAAGGGAAAAAAACAGAAACAAATAGAAAAAAGAAAAAAAAAGAAAAAAAAATCTGAGAAGAAGCACCAAATAGTAGGATTGCCAGACTGCCAGTGTTGATGGACCACAATACAATAGGCTTAATATCATAGTATTTATTTGGTTCTTTATGTATGATATCAATATAAAAAAGGGAATTTTGATTGCATAGGTTCTTTAATAATAAAATAGTAAATTAGAGCATAGGCTGCTTTGGCGATGATACAAGCAGGTTTGTTAGCTTTATTTTACAGTTATGTACAAGGTCCACACACAACACACATGAGATGAAAGGTGTAAACTCTGCAAAGAGCTACATGTTTTTTATGGTCCATTTTTGTACTTTATAACAAAAAATTCTTACGGAAGCCATATTAGTTTGTTGTCCCGATTATGGGCTGGTGTATGTTCATATAGGATAGTTGTAGTAATTCATATGATCCTGTAAATTGTGTGCATGTTCTCGTACATTGTTAGTCTGACTGGTTGGTAATAAATGACCTTTTATGACCAGAAAGGAGCTGTGTTGCCATTTTTGGCACTGGAAACTAAACTGAGACAAAGAAATTGATTATCTAAGGGTAATTCCCCTCATAGGACATAATCATGTCCTTCAAATGGACAATAAATCTGTATTTGGATAGGTTTTTTGACACCTATAACCATTCCCCTAATATTTTGCAAAAGTTGGAAATTATCTAATGGTACACAGCGGGGACAGAAAGTATTCGGGCAGTGAGTGTTGTTTTGGCTCTGTCATCCAGAACATTCAATTTGAAATGGAACAGTGACTATGAGGTTAATGTGCATACTTTCAGCTTTAATTTGATGGTGTTTACATCCATAATCAGATGAACAGTGTACTCCCACTTTAGGGGACGAAAAGTAGTTGGACAAATTAACAAACTTAAATAAAGTCCTAATATTTAATATTCGAACAGTATGGATCACATGGTTGGCTAAATGGCTGTACGTCATCAAGGGTCTGAGGTATCAAACGAGCCTCAAACCACCACTCTGCTGCCAGATATGGATGGATCACTTTATGGGTTGTAGATGCAAATATATTTCCAATGAGTCAAGCGTTTATCTTTAGAAAGATTTTGAGTATCTCCTGAATTACTGTGATGCACAATTATCCATTTTGGATAGATTTTTGGACACCAAGGTACACCATTTGAAATTGCTTCATAGGACTTGAGCAGTAATACAAGTCCATTTAATATTTTGTACACATGCAGACAGGAGGTTTGTGAACCAGTTTTACCTTGTTCACATATTTGGCTCTCAGGGGTCCACTGCAAACTAGTGTGGGGAACATTGTTTTTCACTGAGGGTTGTGTATTCACTGCCCATAATTTACATATTAATTTTTTAAATAAAAATTTATTGAAGACATGATAATAAATGGTACAAGGGTCTTCTTTAATTACAGCCATTATTGGTGTTTGTGTAACGTTGACAACTGGAGTTATAAAGCTTTAAACAGAACAGAAAAATAATGTCAAATTAAGCCTCTGTGCAAAAGGGTTAAAGACGGTTTTATTTGGAAAACCCAATCTGGGAAAATAAAATTATAGAAAAAAATTGTGAAAAAACAAGTCCTCGTGAAACAAGGGTGAGTAATAAACAAAAAGAAAAGTTACGACCCCATTTATACAGATGTGTAGGCTCCAGAGCAAGGGTCATCTGTGAAAGTACCGATTAAGCCCCATTCAATAGAAATGTGACATACGATTCACACTGGGGTGGGTGGGGGTTGAGGATAATCAATTAACTCTACCATATACGTCAGATATAATATAATATATATATATACACACAGTTGCACTCAAAATGATTCAACGCCCTTCACTTTTTGCACACTTTATTGTGTTTTTAAAATTTTTGCCCATCAATCTACGCTGAAACGTGAAAACGTTTAGAAATTTTTGCAAATGTATTAAAAATCAAAAACTGAAATTTCTCATGTGGATAAGTATTCAAACCCTTTGCTTTAATGTATTTTTAATGTATCAATTTATATTTGGTCACACATACTTCCTGAAGTTTGTGACCCATCAACATCAAAAGACTCCATCTTATTTTCAGGTACTGTTACAAGCGATACGATAACCCCTCTGCACTTGAATGGATCTCTATGGGAATTAGGAATTGGCTGTAAGTTATCAAGGGTCTGAGCTATCGAACGAGCCCCAAACCACCACTCTGTTGCCAGAAAAAAGAAGTCAGAAGAAACCTTAAAGTGATCCATCCACATCTACTCCACATCTGGCCGTAGTGATGGTTTGGGGCTCGTTTGATACCTTACACCATGGATATTCAAATTTGGACCTCGAATCCCAAATCTGGCCCTGGTTTTCTTTCTCCCAGGTAATTAACTGAACAATTAGTGCTAGTGATTGGCCAGACTGTCTTCACACCTGACTCCCAGGTAAAGGGAGGGTGAAAAACCAGCAGGTCTCGGACCTCGAGGACTGTGATTTGAATACCAGGGCCTTAGACCCTTGATTGACTTACAGCCATTTCGCCAGTCATGCGTTCCATACTGTACCAGCAAAATTTACAGCTGAATCTAGTCTCACCCCCCAAGTCCCATAGAGATCCATTCAAATGCAGAGGTTATAGTATCGCTTGTAACATTAACTGAAAATAAGATATCAAGAGTCTTTCGTTGATGGGACTTCAGGAAGTAACAGCATGCAAAGGATATGCGACCAAATATGAAATGATTCTTTAAAAATACATTTAAGCAAAGGGTTTGAATACTTATGCACATGAGAAATTTAAGTTTTTGATTTTTAATACATTTTAAAAACATGTTTTCACTTTGTCATTATGGTTATTGAGTGCAGATTGATGGGCAAAAATGGCAATTTTATCCATTTAAAATTAAATGTACAACACAATAAAGTGTGCAAAAAGTGAGAGGTTGAATGATTTGGAGTGCAACTATATATATATATATATATATATATTAGTGCCAAATGATGGAAAAAAATAGAAAAAAAGACCCATGAGTATATTCTAGAAAACAAGACAAAATAGATTGGGTTTATATCCAATTTATCTTTGGCTTAAAGACTGGGGTTCTTTCTTTGGTCCAGTATGACTTACAACATTCTAATCCTTCTGTATCTAATCATTCTTCACATAAATAATTTTAATTGTTTAAATAAAGCAAGAACGGATATACTTTCTATTCAGCACTTACAAACACGTAAAACACACCTTCCATCAATGAAATTGAATACACACTGACGAATCATGCATACCAGACATTCTCCTTTTCATAATCCAATCCAAAAAAATAAAATAAAATAAAAAAAGTAAATTATTAGTCACACCATTCATTCTCTAGATTACATGAATGTGCGGGATCGGGGTTCCTGGAGTTATTCTGAAAACAGCTCATGCAATAGGATGTATAAAAGACGCTGTGCACAAATGTGTAACAAAGACTAACGTTAATACTGTTCTCAACTAACAAAGTCTAATTAATTCAAACAAGGCAGAATTGTTTTTAAAAAGCAAGCAAAAAACAGTTGCTGACACCGACTTTTTTCTTTGGTCCAGTGTGGCAGTCCATCACTTCTTTGTTTATCCTTATTGGAAACAAACAGTACTGACCTTCTCACAGTCCCATGTTGACAAACTACACAACACTTAATTTGAATCCATTTTGGCATGGACTCTCTCCACCAGGGAGAGCGTTCTGTATCAAAAATAAAGGTAATACATAGAAAGTTTGTGGATTATAAACTTCACTGGTTATACCTATATAGTGGCACAGTCTGGGATTATAATGGAAGTGGGGTAAACCAACAGGAGACCTTATGCATCGATTATATGCATAGGCTTTGGCAATAACAGACTGCATTATCGGTCACATCTAAATTTTTTATTATTGCCCTTTGAGCACCCCCATTATTACTCTTGCATAGGAAAAAACAAAACAAAAAAAAAACTAAGTAAATTTAGCGTTTAATAGAATATAACCCATTTGAAAACCAGAAACAACAGAACAGACACCCCACCACATTGCCCCACACTCAGGTCTCTATGTAAACATATATTTGAAAGGGTCTAATTCAAAGCTTAGTTATTAAGGGTCCGCTGTAAATTTCAATATCATCTTATTATCTTGGCCTATATAAGGATCTGGCTAAGTGCTGCACATTTCCTTAAAACAGTGGTGCCCAATCATGTGCCATGGAGGGCCGAGAGTATGCAGGTTTTCATTCCAACCAACCACTACACCTGCTGATTTCACTAATTAACATGCCTTCAACCAGACGGGAAGGAACTAATTAGTGAAAACAAAAGGTGTAGCGATTGGTTGGAATGAAAACCTGCATACTCTCGGCCCTCCATGGCACATGATTGTGCACCACTGCCTTAAAAGAATAGAGGTGAAAGAGAAGAGCAGACAGGTCTCTGATAGGATATAATTGGGAGTGGAGGTTTGTGATGGTGGTCCAAAAGATGGCAGCTCCTGTGTCCTAACTGTGTCCCTTCACCTGGGGATGGGGGGCAATGGAGGTGCACCCCTTTCCCTTTTTCCAGAGCCTGCAAATGCACAAAAGCTATTAAGCAGGGCAGAGCTGCGGCAGACGGAAAGACCCTGCTGACAAAGTTGGCTGTTGAATGTTTTGACAGCTGTGCTTGCCTCACCTCTGCTCTCATTCTTGCCCATCTTGCTGGGGTAGGTCTTCTGGAAAGGCACGTAGGGCTCTGGAGGGGGCAGGTCTGATACCGGATGGAAGGAGAACCTGCCTTCCCAATCATCTGTACACAAACGCACAAACATGTCAGCCTTCTCCTTCAGCATTCAGTGCAACAATGGGCTTGCTCTTCTAGATCCTTACAGATTGATTGACCCTCTGGCTGATGCAAAATGATCAGTGAGTAGGTTGAGCCATTGAGATAACAGTTAAAGCTTTCATGCAACACTGACCAACACACAAGGCTCCACACCTAAAAATCCATCCACTTAACTCCTGAAAAAGATTACATACTGTAGAGTACAGAAAACGTGATGTTTTATTGAGGCACAAGAGTGAATGATTAGGCTACATATTTAGGTGTGTGTACCAGTGTGATATCAATGTTTTCATCTTAAACCATTATAAGAGGCCAATATAAGAAATAAAAAATATTTATGACAGGTTTTGGATAGGTTTTTGGACCCATATATATCTATCCCCTCTATACTGATTAAAAGATAGTAGTTCCCATTTGAAAAGTGTGCAAAAGTGAGTTTCATGTGCCAAAACAGTTGATTTGTAGTTAAATATGATTATTTTATGATTTACAGCAGTACACAATTTAGCCATTTTGGATACATTTGAAGACACTAAGGGACAACAGGGTACACTTCCTACATTTTGCATCAAAGATTTTTAGGAGTTCTTCATAGCACCCTCAGATTTTGCACACTTGTGGACAAGGAGTCTATCGTCCAGGAAATAGTTTTACCGGTTTCACATTTGTAGCTGTCAGTATTTAGTTGCAAACTAAAGAAAAACTGTTTTGCATTTGTAGCACTTAATTTTGACCTAAATTAAGAAAATAAACTAAATCTTAGTTTGTATTGTAAATGGTACAACTGTGTTGCTTATTTTAAGCCATTTTCTGTGATGCTCACACCTGCAGTTACAAAGCCTTAAATATAACACCCCTAAATAGGTGAGAATTGACCAAATTTGGCATCTGTACAAAGAGGTTAATGGATCAACTTTTGTTAAATTCAGAAAGTAAATAATAATTCTCTATTGAAATTTACATAATCAGAAATAAGTAATGTTTAAGTTTATACCTTGCAAAGATTGTTTTAACTTCTTTTCACTTAGAGATTCAATAAAACATGTAATTTGACCAGGGGTGCCTAACCTTTGCATAACACTATGTTTTCCCATAAGGAGGACTGGACATCCACAAATGTTGTTTTTTATTTAAAAATAAAAAACATCCACCAGGGGGGTGTACAAACTTGTGTGTAAATTTCTTAGTCAAAGCTGAAATCACAAAATAAATATTCACTACAATCTTCTTTTATATCCACCCAGATCCTCAAGAAATTATGCTAAAACACATGGAACTATATACAGTAGCAAGTTATGTGAGGCATTCATATTGGTTATTCTCCCTTTTTTAGCTTTAGAAGATGAAGACTACTACACTAGCGAGTAAACATATTATGCAAACGTGATTATCTGTAGTCTGCTGGTATTCAAAGGAATGTGCAAACACAATGGAGATGTTTTTCTAAATCTAATTTACCTTTATTTGCCCAATTTCCAAATGCATTTAGGAAGCTTAAAGACTCACTCAGTAGAAATTGGCTTTTTAAAAATGTATTTAAAAAAAAAATATATGTTTCTTTAGAAAATGGAAATAGGCAGCATAGCCGTTAGAAAGCTAGTCTTGACGGAAGTCTTCTGTGTAAATATAATAAGTGGGCATGAATGCAGGTTTGTCTACTTAAATACCCGAGACCAGACTAAATTTTGACCCACAAGTCCAGTTTGGATCTAGACAGTATGCCTTGGGTCTCATCATTTGTTCCTACGAGAGACTAAAAGTTGCCCAACAATAACTCAGTGTGTAACTACTCTGTGTCTTTGTGATCCCGACGCTGCTACTGCTTTCGCTCACTCAAAGGTAAATCATGCTGAAAACACACATCAAATGTTTGAATAAAAGTAGGTTGTGTTAGAATAATAATGCATACTCCTCATGTATTTAATTCATTAACTAAGATTAACCCTCATATTATGTTCTGGATAAATTTGACCAGGTTCAATGTTTGACATCTCTTAAACAGGTAACCTTGTTTTTTCATCTTGACACTATACGACTTTTGCTAATTTGTTGGGATTGAATAGTAAATACGCAATAAACATAATGCTACGTTTTCAAAAGTCCTGTACCAACTTTGTATACAAAGGTAATGTGTGGGGTAGATGTATAAAATGTAAAAAAGAAATTAAAAAAACCCCACTTTTTTATACTTTTATCTCAAATTTTTTGTGGGTAATTCTTGTGGCATTTTTCCATACGGGTTTTAAAGTTCACAAACTTTCACTTAGCCCAGGCTCTAAAATCAGATGTTTCATCACAGAATTTAGGGATAAAAGGCTAGTCAATTGGGAGACACACAAAAGGTGACACAAAGTGTCAAACAATTTCTATTACAATAGTTTTGTCAGTTTAAACTTTTGGGGTCAATTTGACCCCAGGGCAGCCAAATGTGAAAGGGTTTGGATCCGTTTCAGGTGTGTGCATCCAGAAGATTCGGGTAACATTTCACATTACAAACAAAATTTTAGTTTAACGACAAAGTTTACTTTGAGGCAGAAGACTAAAGACTACAATTCAGTCACGTTCCTTGAATGCAGTGTAGTGAAGTGCAGTACTTGCAGACATTCATCCATATTTGTTCAACAGCTGGATAAACACAGACTAAAAAAATGATTGCTGATACTGAAGAGTTGTCTGCATTCAGGACTTATACCTCCGATTGTTTGGTATTGACAGAACCTTTTGAAGTTAGTGTGATTTGCTTAGATATAATGTTTTCTGACGAACATACAAACACCAATTCCAAAAAAGTTGGAATGTATAATGCACATAAGCAGAGATGTGTAAATTCTCTTTTAAATATATTGAATTGAAAACAGTACAAAGAAAAGATATTTAATGTTTTACCTTTTCAACTTTATTGATTTGTCAATATACGCTAATTCCAAATTTCATGCCTCAACACGTTCCAAAAAAGTTGTTCAAAAAACATGACTAGGTATAAAAGGATATCCAGAGTAATAATATCCGACGAGTGTGTCCAGTTCGGGAACCTAAGGGTAGCATCTCTGCTGTTTGGCCTCATCGCACTGCGACCTCCGATGTGCATTAAAGCAGTTTGCAGCCGAGTGTGATGCGGTTCGGATGAGGATCAGCACCTCCAAATCTGTGGCTATGGTTCTCTCCCGGGAAATGGTGGTTTGTCTTTTTCAGGTGAGGGGGGAAGCACTGCCCCAGGTGGAGGAGTTCAAGTATCACGGGGACTTATTCACGAGTGAGGGTAAAAGGGAGCAGGAGATTGACCGCTGTTTAGGTGCAGTGGCAGCAGCATTGCGGGTGTTGTACCGGACGGTGGTGGTGAAGAAAGCTGAGCCAAAAGGCAAAGCTCTCGATTTACCATTCTATGTAGAATCAGGCATTTCCCTATGGAGGTGTACTGGGCACGTCCAGCTGGGAGGAGAACCTGGGGCAGACTGGGATCGGGGCTGGAGGGATTATATCTCCCAGCTGGCCTGGGATCGCCTAGGGATCGCCCAGGAAGAGTTGGAGAAAGTTGTCAGGGTGAGTGATGTATGGGCAACTCTGCTTGCCCTCTTGCCACCGTGACCCTGATTTGGACCAAGCGGACCAATGTCGAAACGCGTCAGCGTTATTTTAATGTGTGCCTAATAATAAATAGTAAGGAATCTGTATTTTTAATTATTTTTGGATGTGCTACCTCACTCATGTTTATGAGTAGATTGATCAAAAGACTCTTGATATCTTATTTTCCAGGATCACTTTAAAGTCGTTTCTCCCGACAAAAAAAATGAAGTCAGGAGAAACAATCCTTCAAGTGATCCATGATACATACGTCAGACCCTTGATGACTTAGTCATTTAGCCAACCATGGGTTCCATACTATTCCAGTGTAATTTACAGCTTAATCTAGTCCCATCCCCCAATTCCCATAGAGATCCATTCAAATGCAGAGAGGTTATAGTATCGTTTGTAAGAGTACCTGAAAATAAGATATTTTGATATCCTTTTATACCCAGTCATGGTAGCATCACCCGTTTACCTGTGAAATGTTCGAAACCAGTGTTTTTTTAACTTTCCAGTCTCTTTTTTTTTTTTTTTTTTTTTGCTGCCCCTCTCCCAACTTTTTTGGAACATGATGCAGGCATCAAATTCAGAATTAGCATATATTTACAAAAATCAATGAAGTTGATAAGGTAAAACATTAAATATCTTTTCTTTGTACCGTTTTCAATTAAATATATGTAAAAGAGAATTTACAAATCACTGCTTTCTGCTTTTACATGCATTTTACATGGAATTGGGGTTTGTATAAGTTTACTAAATGGTAGAAAAATGTGTTGCATTATGCACACTTAATAAAGACATCATAATATCTAGCATGTTGCCTTTGTAGAGGATTCCAGTTAGAACCCAGCTTACTCTGCATGTAAAGGATTTCTTGTTTTGTGAGGGTAATGTCACCTAATAGAACACGGGCAAATGTTCTCACATGACTTGTTTCAGCTGCCTTCCAACAATTTAGTAGTTAAACCAAACAAATGTTGACTGTGTAAGCTGTACATTGTACCTAGTGGTTTTCATTATACAACACATTTCAAGCATAATTGATGCAGAGGGAATCATCCTATAATGCTGCCTGCACTCTTGCCTGAGGGGTTATGGTGAGAGTTCTGGAATCCGTTTCCCATGGGAGGAGGCGGTGGAGGCGGGGCACCTCCTGCCCCAGGGCGGTCGGGTGGGGGCGGTGGTCTGGCTCCACCTCTGGGTGGCTCTGCTCCCAGTCGAGTTGGTGGGGGAGGGACTGGCGATGACCTCACACTCCCTCCTGTCCTACCTCCCGGGGGTGGGGGTGGCAGGGGTCCTGAGACAGTGCACAATCATCATCAGAGATACTTCAATGAAGACCAGCAGCTAAAACAAACACCTGTATCATGAAACTACAGCACTTTATACCAGTTCAATTTGACATACTTCAGGCTTAGTTATCAAGCAGCTTTAACCCCTTTGCGCAGACCTCCTCGTGGCATGGCGCCGGTGCAACAAACAACAAACTCTGTTTTAGCTTTAGTAGAACACTGTTTGTGACAATTCTGCCGAATACAGAGTTTCTAAGTGTCACTATTGTAGTGTAGTTTTACCCGTTTCACATACTGTATGTAGGTCTCAGAATTTCATTGCAAACGAAAGAAAAACAAATTTATTATTATTATTTTTTAGCAGTTTCTTTGCATTTGCGGCACTTTATTTTGACCTGAATTATAAAAATAAACTAATGTAAGTTAGTATTGTAAATGGTACAACTGTCTCAGTGTTTCCCCTACAATACAATAGGCGGGGCGGTAATGTAATAAAATGGTAATGTAATTTTTTGAAAACTAATTTCACGATTATTTAAAAATCAATAGAAAATTTGTTTGCGTAAACGCACCATTTTATGACCTGTCTTCGGAAATCATCAACGATTCAATGTACCCTATTTGCGGAGTTTGTGGACTCTCCCCGGGTTAGTAACAGGCTCCAAGTAGCCTAGGTTATGAAATTACAGTGTTTTGATTTGCGGTAATCTCACTACGATTGGCTGCTTGGCCACGCGCAGAATAGATTTGTTTAGGTTACGTATATTTTGAGTACCGCAATAGTGTAACGCTCACGCACTTTCGCACCACTTCGCTTTGCACACGGTCATTTCCCCACTCACCGCCATATCATCAAGGCTATATTATGATATACAGTGCCAATAAAAAGTTTGAGTACACCTGCTTAAAACAGTAAAAAACACTTAAAACAAAAAGTAGTTTTTTTCATGATAAAAAATACTTTAAACTGTATAAACAAAAAGTGATTATTTAATTATTAAATTAAAATGGAAATCATGTACAGTATCAGTCAAAGGTTTGCGTACACCTGCATAAAACCATTTTTTATGTTTTATTTTGTATATTGTAACATGTTTTCATTGTCAAGTATTTACAGAAACTTGTGTTGCTACGTAAAACATTGTCAATTATGAATAAAACCAAGTTTCTGGGCATGATTTCCATTTTTATTTCATAATTAAATAATTGAATGCAATTCACTTATGATCATCAGCTTATATAAGCACACATATCATATAATGAAAAAAAATGTGATGAACTTTTATGTGATTTTTTGAGAGATTTGGACCATCTCCTTTAATCTAGCCTAGAATGTCATTTTTATACATCTAAGCATTTTAACCCTATTACCAAATGCTGGGAGAAACAAAGTTCAACTATGTACACAAATTGTGGAATTTGCTGGGATAAAGATTCAGTGTTGATACCCAGCCCAGACCAGTCCAGGCCAGCGCTCCTTCCCCCGTTAAAGTAACATTGTCAGAGACTCAAAGTGATGTTCGCTCCATCAAAGACTTAAACCTCGCAAAACAAACTTTAAACAAATAAAAATGGACACGATAACCCTGGTTTATATTTAGTAATGCAACAACGTTCTGTTTAAAAGCATGCACTTTCTCTCTGTGATAAGCGGAAACGAGAAAATGCACCAGCCTATAAATGCATTGTACTCGCATGAGTACTCGAATAAGTTAATGTTTTATTTTGGGCTGCCCCCAAATAGTCGACTAAACCATTAGTCGATCAAAAGAAATTAGTCGACCAAAATTTTAACTGGTCAAATTGTCGCATGTGTGAAAAAACTTGTGTGGAACTATTAATTCCGGACGTGCTCCTTGTAACAAACAATTGGTGTCTATTAATTAAGGAATAGATCAGTTGTATAGAATGTCTGAGAGAAAATCAAGAGTATGCGAGCATTTCGAGCGTCTAAAGGATGACCCCAAAAAAGTTAAACTTTACAAGCAACAATTCGCCTATCATTCAGCGCATCTTCTCAAAGGCCGGCTTCATTGTCAGCAAAACGCGGAGCTCACGTCTCCCGAGCAACGTCAACAAACTTGTGTACCTCACGCATAATATGAGAAGATTGAGATCGGAGGAAAAACTGCAGTGAGTAGGCCTAATGTGATGAGCTTCTCTGGTCACAAGTAGGCTAAACACTTTTACGTTGCTAATATAGATTATAAATTAATCTTTTGTTTGGCCTGATGTTGTTGATATTTCTCTTAAGTGTTTGTTTGCTGTGTTTTTCATTTATTTGTTTGTTCATATAATTTATAGCCCATTCACTTACTAAAAGATTTGTATATATATTTTTTCCATCTAGTTTTGATAACCGTGAAGTTGTTAAATTAGCTACATTGTTTGTGCTCTTTCGTATCACCGGATGCTTTTTTATTGAGTTATTCTCTATTTTTAAGTTGTGTGTTGTTATAAAGAGTGGAAATAAAAATAACAATGTTAAATGTCTCATTGCTCGTTGTTCCGACACATTCATTTACCGTTTTGTCGATGCCGTTAATACAACGCTGGCCATAAGCAAACTGATGCCGTTAATAGGCAGCGCAGGCCAGCCAATCGCAGCCTGTGCTTTTAGCTATAGGCTAATTGATATTTTAAATGCTCATAATGACAGTTTTGTATTTCTCTGTAATATAGTAAACTTCCTATAGATCAGATGGAAGTCAAACCATGTTCTGATGCTCAAAAATACACATTTAAATAATTAAATTAATAACATGAATTTAGTCAACGGTTAGTAGACTATGGGTTTGAACTACAGGTCGACTGAGCAAATCTTTGGTCGGGGGCAGCCCTAGTTTTATTATAAAACACTGATTTATGCCCCTTTTTTCAGTTTTCTCCTTGACTTTCGTCAATATTTTCAGTGAAAAAAACCCAGCCTTAATCATGTTTTATGAATCGCCTGTATTGTCATTCCAGACAATAAATTTATCAACATTTTGCTACCACAGAAAAGTAGGACACTCCTGCAAGGTACAGTATTATTCTCCATGAATAAGCCTTCAGTACAAGTTGAGTGCAATGGTCCATTCTCCATTGTAGGCATAGAAAGCCCTAGTGTTTGCAAGTTAAAACACAACGGAAGAAAATGTGCTCAAATGGTATCATGCGATCCCAATGATACATTCCTGTAGATGGTAACTATTATGATTAGAGTTAAGTTGCAACCGTAAACAGGTATTAAAACATACAAGTTGTTCCATCAGGCAGTTATAAAAGTGAACAGAAGTTGTATGCTGCGGACTGCGGTGCCAAGTCCCTGATAAAAAGCTAAAACTAGTGTAGGCTTATGTTTCCTACCTGAGCGCCCAGGTGGGTTCCGGCCAGGTGGGGGTGGTCTTTCATTGGGAGGGGGTGGTAGGGGGCCAGACCGCCCCGGTGGAGGTGCGGGGGCGTGAGAGTTGAGAGACAGGTTCCTCTGGGGCAGTCTGGGTGTGTGTTCATCGCCTCCGGGTGCGGGGGGCAGGGGCGGGGGACCGGGTCTGCCGGGGGGCAGGGGAGGCACGCTGCCGGCGGAAGGACGGGACGAGGAGGAGATCATTGGCTTGTTGCTGAGAGACGGGGGTAGAGGCGGCCCGTCCCGAGGCATGGAGGGCCTGTTCGCCGTAGGCACTGGTGGCGGGCGGTCATCGGAGGGCCTGCCAGGAGCTGGGGGCAGGGGTGGGCGGCCGCTGCTGGGGATGGGCGGTGGTCCAGAGGCCGATGGCTGACGGCCAAACGGGCCCCCCGCTGGGGCGGGAGGTAGGCCTGATGGTCGTCCCGGGAGGCTGGGGGGCGAAGACACAGGGGTAGATCCCAGGGATCGCCCCCCTCCTGGGACTTTGTTCTGGAAGCCTCCTTGGTTGGGACGTGGGGTATTGGGCACCGGGGGTGGTCCCCCTCCCACTTCAGGTCTTGGGGGAGTCACACGGGGCTTGGGTAGGTCAGGCGCGCTGCCCCGTGGGACTGATGGTGCTCCAGGGAGACGAGGGGGGGCTCCCATGCCCCCAGTGAAGGGTCTGGGGCCTGAGGATCTTCCTCCAGGGGGCATCAAGGGAGGTTTGACACTCCCAGAGTCTGAAGTGTAAGAGTCATAAATTAGGAATATGAACACTGCATCACACTGAAAAAACTTTAATCATAGCATTCCAACGGAGCATCTCCACTGTTTCTCCACAGGGATTACCATTGCCGTCTCTGTTCCCGGCGGATCGAAGCTTGGGCATCCCACCCTGGAAGAGTCCACCAAGCCCTCCAGGAGCTCCTCCACCAAACCCTCCTCCTCCACCACCTCCTCCACCACCACCTCCTCCTCCTCCTCCTCCTCCTCCACCACCTTTGGGATCTGTTAAAACAAAGTAAAAGCCTTCTCATTTCACCAGAAAGATGAAACTCCAGTGTAGCATTACCCAGCTCACACACAGATGCACTGTCCACACAAGAGAATGGATCCAAAAAGAACGAGCCACCTAAAAGGGAGAGGTGAAGCCACAACCACAGCTTAACAGAAGTCTAGGACTTCATGACAAATACTTCAGTGTAAATTCCCATATATGGGAAGATGCTGCAGCTAACTGGGAATTTTTTTTGTGTGTCCTTGTTATGTTGCCCTGGACAGAGACAGCACACTAGGAGAACACCATATGACCAGTCTGCAGAAGCATCAGCCTGCACTCCGAGCCTGAAGAAAGCAGTCAGCAACTTTGTCAGGCTAAATTAAGGTCCCAACACGCAATTTGTAAAACAGTGATTTTAACCTATGCTTTTATGTAAATATTAGAGACCATCAGGGTCATTTTTAGGATGTAAAGACGTAGGGGGTTCGGGGGCATCCTCCACCAGGCAGAAATTTTGATGAACAAGCTCTATTTTGATGCCTTTTCATGCACTCTGGCACATTGATTTGATTCAAAATATATTTCTTAATTGAGAAATTGAAATGTGTACCTCAAAAAACGTGATCAACTTTCCAGATTATTAATTGCAAACAAAACAAAAAAAAATTGAGCTGCTGAATATAGCCTATTGGATTGACACTAACGAGAAGAGAAAATCATTCTCTGCTCGCTCCAACTGGTGTTCATCATAGTCATCATCACGTGTTCAATACCACCAACCAATCAAGTGTTGACTCTCCGGTGAGTAAAACAATTGGACTATAACTTCGTTATTGCATTGTGTCAAGTAAAATCACACGTTGATTATTATTCTTATATGTATTGTGGGTAGCCTTTAACTAGGTTGAAAATATGACTGCAGACCCCTTCGTTTCGCGTTTAAAAAAAAAAAATTTTTTTGTTTTTGCAGATCTACACTGATCTCATAGGCAACGGCCTCTGGAATCCAAACGACGGAATCCGTTATAGCGACAGATAACTTTAATCCCTGCCCTCCTGTACGATGGCTCCTGGATGTTAAAAAAGAGTTTCTCTCAAACTTTGCGCTATTCTCGACTGACTAAGGATAACGCATGGATGCTGAGAGGCCTGCTTTAGCCTCATTATGTGAGCAGCCTTCCTGCGGGGCCAGCGTTCCATTAAAACACTGATTCTCAAGTTCAGTCCTAGGGCCCCCCTGTGTATGCTAGCTTTCGTACCCTAGCTTTTGCAATCCCAGAATTTTAACAAGCTGTTAACTTTTCTTAATTAGGTGCTTTTCATGTTCATATGGATTATTCACCCTCTTACCCAGTTACCCAATACATGCCATTTAGAATAAACATCTCATGTTGACATTGTTCTTACTTAGTTCATACAACTATATTGTCAAATGAATTGTATGATTATATAAACTGAATTCAAAAATGTACAATATGCATGATTATCATGCATTATTCCTTTGCAATGAACTACATAATGCAGCTACTATATTGACAGCACCACATGGTCGTTTGCTAGCTAGCTAAAACTAATTTTTATTTCAATAATGCCAATATTTATTGTTCAAATAACCTTTAGAGAAAAGATGTATAAGGAACCCGCTTGAAGTATAAGGAACTTCGTTAATTAGGCAATTGGCCAATAGAATCTCAGGACATATGCGATGTATCAAAATACTAACCTTCTATACCATATACAAAGATGGTGGACAACGTTATCTTATTAAGCACAATCAATGACAATAAGTTGAACAATAAGCAATTAGCTTATTACAGGGAAATGTTTAATTGTAGCTCTTCATTTAAGCCTTTGGGATGCAAATATTTCATATAGTAAATCCACCTACATTCAGCTTGAAGTAAGTGTTTTTCAATATTGACCCCCAATATTGACGTGATACTTTAATATGTTCTATAGCACAAAATGATAAATCAGATCCAATCTCATCCAATCTCCTAATTGCACTCTTATGTTTAATGATCCGTGTCTTAACTTGTCTGTTAGTTTTACCTACATATTGTAAACCACACGAGCAAGATAAATTACATGTCTACTTGTACAAGTCAAAAATTGTTTAATGTGATAGATTTTATTTTATCCCTAATGTTATGTGATCTGTAATGAGAAAATAAAGGGGGATCAGTAAAGAACTTTTCAAAACATATTTCGTCAGATTGCAATTCTTGCCAATACTTTAGAATAGTCTGCTGAATATCGTAGTTCAACGGAGAGTAAGTAGTGATGCACGTATCTATGGTTTACTTTCTTTTGAAATTATCTTTTTTGATGAGTTTGGCCCCACATCCATATTACAGACTTTATTTAAAGCTACATCTAGCCAGTGTTTAGGGGATGCTCTTTTCATGAAGTTCTCACACATAATCCGGGCTTTCTTTTCAAAATCCAAAGGGTCGCTACAGATTTGTTTCAACCTTAAGAACAGTGTATATGGTAGTCCTTTTTTCAAAGATGTAGGGTGAAAACTAGATGCATATAAAATGTTATTCTTATCAGTGGGTTTACAACATAAAGTAGTACATAATTTACCAGAGGATAGGCGGATGTTTGTGTCCAAAAATGCTACCTCCGTTTGACTAACATCCGCATTAAATTTGATCGATAGAACCATCTCATTCACGTATGTCAAAAATAATCATTAAATGTATCTAATGGTGCCCCCCAAAGTAGAAACACATAATTCAAGTACCATTACCAAAGAAGTACATGTTGAAAAAAATGGTTATTATGAAAGATGTATTTTTCTTCAAGATATCCCATAAAAAGATTTGCATAATCTGGAGAAAATGTAGACCCCATACTCGCTCCTCGCCTCTCCAGATTATGCAAATCTTTGCATAATATTTACTGACCCCCTTTATTTTCTCACGAAACGTTAGGGATCATCTCGTCAAAACAGACACGTACATTACCTCCGAACAATGACATACGTCTAGATGATACACCTGGTTTCTTTCCTTGTAGGAATTGTGCTGCATGTAATAGTTCAGGTAAACGACTGAGTACTTTTGGGAGCTTCATGAGCGGTAAAATCTATCACATTAAACAATTTTTGACTTGTACAAGTAGAAATGTCATTTATCTTATATCGTGCCCATGTAGTTTACAATATATAGGCAAAACTAACAGACAAGTTAAGACACAAATCAATGAACATAAGAGCGCAATTAGGAGATCCCCTATTGTAAAAAATCCCCTATTGTACGTCACTTTAAAGAAGCCAATCATTTGTTTTCTGATTTATGATTATGTGCAAAAGAACAGATTAAAGTAGCATGCAGGGGGGTCAATATTGAAAAATGGTTACTTCAAATATGAAATCATTGCATCCCCAAGGTTTAAATGAATAGCTACAATTTGTACCATCTTTGTATATGGTATAGAAGGTTAGTATTTTGATGCATCACATAAGTCCTGAGACTATTGGCCAATTGCCTAATTTACAAAAGTTGATTAACTTATATAGTTAATGTGTAGGTGTGTGCAGCCTGTTTTTTGAGAGCTGATGATGGTGTAAACTGAAACGCTTTTCCTTTTTTCAAAAAAATATTTTTGGCACTTTTATTTTATGAGCACATGTTGTGAATAAATATATTTTGCATCGGTATACTTCTGTTTGGATTTCCATTTTTCAGTAAGTGTGTGGGTTCCTTATACATCTTTTCTCATTAGATTTTTTGCATCCTACGCACCTGGATTATACCTCTTAAAGAATTTTGTGAAGAGTGCAAACTTATTTGAAGATGTTTTGTTAAATAACCTTTAACCATATGCCTCAATCAAAACATTAGTCTTATACTTTTAGATTAATAATGAGTACTTACCATATAAATGAGTGCAATGTGTGAAATCTAAATTTCTGAGAGTACCAAAAACCTCAAGGTTTTTTGCAACGTCTGTGGTCACCAGCGCATGTGACAGATGTGGATACCTAATTCAATATCGGCAAATCTGACTGGCTATACATGTAACAAGCAGATGTATTGGCAGAAACATTGCACAGCACAATTAAAAATATATTCTCCAATATTCTCGCAGCATATTCCCCAAAGTTACAAGTGGGCTAAATTGATACTCATCCAATAATTTTGTTACCTCTTTTAATGAAATTGTTTGCAATTGTATAATGCAATAAATAATGACATGCATAGCTATTTCTGATATAATGTAGCTTAAGAGGGTAAATAATCGCAATAAAAAAAAAATGACCAGGTTGTTAAAATTCTGGGATCGCAATTAATTGTGGTTGCAACGAAAACCAGCATATACAGGGGGGCCCCAGAACCCAACTTGAGAACCACTGCATTAAAACAACCACATAGCTTCCGTGTACCTTGCTCAGCATATAGTCAGCTTTGGTCAGAAATATGCTCAAAAAAAATCTTTAAAATGCCAGGTCATGAGCCACAACACCAAATAAATATTTCCTAATTGAAAGAGCAGTGTCCTACCCTCTAAATTTAGCGTGATATAATGTGATACAATGTAGCAGCAAAGGCTAAAATGAGTGCGCACTGAATAAATCAGTTCTGTATCAGTGTTTACTTACTCTCAAATACTGGGTTACTCCTGTCATTTGTCACGGTCTTCTTCAGTCTTGAGCCTTTTGATATGTCTGATAATAATGCACTTCTTCCTTGCTGTTCGGACCTGTTGAAGTTCGGCTTTTCTGCGTTTGCCTAAAAGGAAATTACAACACAATGACCAACAGTACAACGTAGCTTAGACTCTCCACAGGGGTCACTGTGGTGCAGTGGAAAATAAAGATGCTAAATTGCAAAACAAAGGCAGAAGTAACGAAATTACAATGAAGCACTTCAGTCAACCTATATGTTGAATAATGGAGCATGTGAACACGCCAATGCCCTGATGAAGAGGGTAAGCATTTTAATTGTAATTTTTTACTAATTTCTCGAAATGTCATGATTTAACTCATTCAATGTCAGAGTCTTCCAGAACACTAGAATCCCTGCAGTGCCAAGCCAATATTATGGCTGTCAACATGATCCTGTCAATGTTCAAACCTCTCACAAAAAACATTATTGAACAGAATTACTTTCATCATTGGTGATGTGCATCAAAGCAAGATCAAAATCAGCTCTTTCTTGAGAGATTTTAAGTTGGACATAGCTGGACAGTTTGACACTTTCTGTTTTGGACACACCACAAGCACATTGCATTATTTAAGTAGATGGATAAACAATAAACTGAACAAATACATGCTCCATCAAAACTCAAACAGGTTTTGAGTTTAATATGTTAAGAGGTGATTGTCAGCTTTCTGGCAATACCAATATTATATTTCTATTCAGACATAATTCAACATAAGTCAGCCAACACATTTATCCTTGACTATGTGCAAAATTTAAGCATGTCGTTGTGTTCGTACCTTGTGTTTTAAACTTGCCAATATACCGTTAGACGAACATGAGTAAATGCTTGTCTGATTATGTATTAATTTGCCACTCGATCTGTCGGGACCAGAGTCAAACAATATTCTGTTATGAGCTAAGCACACTCATATAGCCATACAGATAACATTTGGTTTATTTAGGGCATGGTTTATTTAGCTCATAACGGAATTTTGATTGGATTTAAAAAAAGGTTTTCACTGTTTCCATGTTTTGGCCGACATAAGTTGGCCTTGGCATTTTAGAACGTTGGTATTTGTTGAATTATGTTGCCTGCGGCACTTAATGGGTTAACATTTATTTCACCAGGGGGGTGTAGTACAAAGCAGGATTACTTAGTTAGCTGGATAACTGCACTGAGTAAAACTTGGAACCCCCAAAATCTAGAACATGGACTGAGGTTTAAAAAAAATTATAATAATTTAAAAAAAGAAGCTGTTCCGGGCTTTACTCAGTGCAGTTATCCAGCTAACTCAGTAATCCTGCTTTGTTGTATACCCCCGCAGGTAAGGTCAACTGAGAATGCAATTCCCTTTTGCAGTGACAACCTGGATAATGAAAGTGGGCAGGGGATGCTAGGCACTGTGTAGCCACCAGCCCAATCAGACATGGTTGGGGAAATGTCCAAATGTAGAGCTGGTTTTTGTGGGAATTTGTCCAGAACACCAGGGTTGACATCCTTACGCTTTCAAAAAGTGCCATGAGATCTTCACTGACCACAGTCAATCAGGACCTCAGTTGAACATTTTATCCATAGGATGGCACTTTCCATAGCACAGAGGAGCACTGCACCTCTGTTTGGTCCAGAGTGCCAGCTAGTAGCCCACCAATATCTCCTCTAACAACAACTTAGTCTTCCCAGGAGGTCTCCCATTCAAAGACTAACCAAGCCAACACCTGCTTATATTGAGCAGTCATGAGAACAGTACAGCGTGGTACAGCTGCTGGTACTATCACAAACAGGTAATTCAGGAAAAATATCAAACTGACCCAATCATAACCCCCCCACATTAAACCCGAGACACAGATTCCATTCTCAGGGAGTTATTGGACTGTATTAATCACTGAGAGCAATAGCTTTTGCATTAACAACAGACTCTAGTGGGCAAAGTAACAAGGAACGAAACAATATTCTAATATAACCGTTTTGTGGTGTACATATTCAAAAGGGAAAGTACGGTTTACCAAAGTAAGTGTTGGCGGAGGAGGAGGCGCAGGTGGAGGTGGTGGTGGAGGCACTGGCATCTTGGCCCCTTTGTAATCCTTTCACTTCTCACACCTGATGGATAGAACCCACACAATCACCACACTGATCCCCCCAAATGTACAGAACACACACAATCACCACACTGATCCCCCCAAGTGTACAGAACCCATACAATTACCACTGATCACCCCGAATGTACAGAATCCACAATCACCACACTGATCCCCCCAAATGTACAGAACACACACAATCACTACACTGATCCTCCCAAATGTACAGAACACACACAATCACCACACTGATCCCCCTAAGTGTACAGAACCCATACAATTACCACTGATCACCCCGAATGTACAGAATCCACAATCACCACACTGATCCCCCCAAATGTACAGAACACACACAATCACCACACTGATCCCCCCAAATGTATAGAACCCACACAATCACCACACTGATCCCCCCAAATGTACAGAACACACACAATCACCACACTGATCCCCCCAAATGTACAGAACCCATACAATTACCACTGATCACCCCAAATGTACTGAACCCATACAATTACCACTGATCACCCCAAACGGCACCAAGCACTCCCAGTGCACAAAATGCACAACACGTTTCCACACTTTTGACACAAGAATTTGTTTCTATGTATTAAATGTTTTTTTGATTTTATGAAACAGATATGCATGTCGAAACATCAGCAAACAACAACAAAAACACAGCAAGACAGAAATAAATATATACATATAATAATATAATAGATTGATTACATACAGAAAACTAACAGGAGATAACACATTAAGAAAGATGAGAAGGGTACATGAGAACACAGATCATCACAAAAGGAGATGTCAAGATATTGGAGAATACACATTCTGTAAATTTTAGAGATTATTTCTATGCGTGGAATTGCTGTTCTGTAGTTGAAAGTGACTCAAAAGATATGGTCATTTACAGCTGGGCAAGTAATGCAAGTGACATGTTTTGAACCACAGCCAATTATTTTCAGTATATAAACTCTAAATTCTAATGTATACTTGTGTTTTACAACACTGCTAAAACAGTGTATCTGAATAACTTAAAAGGTAATTCCACCGAAAAACAACATGAACCTTATTTAACAGATCAAGACGCAACTAATTAAGTCTCTTTGTGGCTGGCCAAAGTAATTTCTGGGCTGAGATATTGGCAAATAAAGATTCAAGTTTGGTAGAGGTATACATAAAAATGACATACACCACTACCCTTCCTCATTTTTGAAAGACTACAGTGGCATCAAATGGGCATGGAAGTTACATAGGCATGTAGGCGGAGCCAGCGAGAGAAGAAACAATGCTGCGTCTGTCACTGTTCTGAGGAGGGACACATCGCATATCAAGCTGGCTATCATTGCTATTTTATTATAATGTCAGAAAATTACATTGACACTAAACAAACTAAACAAAGACTTGAGTGCTGTCCTTATGCGATTACAGAGTGGACAAATAATCCAACTCTGGCCTCCGGTCTCATTCCCTGACATCTCCTCTGCCTTATTGAATTCCCCAGAAAGGAACCATGTCAACTACATTATGATCCATGACCATGAAAAGTAGACTAACATTAGCAAGCTGACCATAATCGAATGGTTTCCCTTTGAACATACGTTTACATAAGCAATGTTAACAATGTAATTTTCTGGGCTAGTGCCATTAGCTGTTGTTAGCCACATGTTTCTTGGCATTAAACAAAAACATCGGTTTGCCATGCAGCAGCCTAGCTAAACCACACATCAGCTTTTTGGCATTTTGAAAATTGTGGAAGGTGGAAGGCTTCTGTTTTGAGCCTGAATACACAGCTGGATACTGTGCTGAACAAATTAGCCCTTAGTAGCCAAATGTTGGGGAAATAATTGACAGAGGAAAACAACCAATTGCAGCGCTCTAACGCGCAGCAACTATTGCTAGCATCTACTTCCTCCGACAACACAACAAGCCATGCAACTCTTTGCGTGGTTTGTTAACATAAATGCAGCGTATACCGTCAGCTAACTTTTATCTTTTTTCGTGATGGTTAAAAGGTTTGCCTGGGGCACATGCAACAGTCATACTCTCTACAGCTCAATCACGTTTTACGTTCCCTAAACCTAAAAGTCAATCAGTGAAATTTAAAAAGTGGATTCGGTTATTTGCACAACCACACAGGCAGCTGAATGTCAACAACATAGATTTTTATATTTAGATATATACAAGTTTATATCTATGGTCAACAATATCAGTAGACACACTTATGTTTGCTCCAAGGTACTGAGGTAGCCCAAGTCATGTTTCATTAGCAAAAGTTGTGATAGGCATACTTAACATTACATGAGTTAGCTAGTTAACCCATTATTACTTAGTAGTTGTTAAGACCTAGCTACGTTAGCTAGCCTACTATAAACCGAGATGTAACGTTAACATAGGTTACACCATAAGCAGGTACGGATCTAAACTGTCAGGAGGTGCAGCTTCTCTCTACACCTCTGTGATTGGTAACTCGCACATCGTATATGTAGCCCTCCATGGCATATTGCAGACCTTGCTGTCTGTATCTAGCAGAGATTTGCCCAACCCCATTTGACCAAAACGGGTCAAGAATAGCAGAGGGAACTGTCATAGTTAACGTTACTTAGCTAGCGTTCTAGCCAAATAATATTAATTAATTAAGTAATTAACAAATAAATAAATGAACTAATGTTAACCAACCTACCCTACTGTAGTGGCTACACTGTATCCTATACAATATACTATGGTAACAGCTACTACAGCAAGTTTTCGCAGTGACAGTAAATGAAGTCTTTCCATTAAACTTGATGTTTTATCAGTTGGTTTAGAAAACAGAAACTACCGGAGAATCAGACATTGAATAGTGTTATGAACATTAGGGCTCGCTCGAGCTCGGGCGGGGCTTAGCGAAGGGTCAATTAGGGAGTGCTTCGGCATGAAACTGTGCCCGGTTGCAAACAGCAGAAAACATTTCCATTTCAGTTGGCATTGCAGTAGTTACCCATGTAGGCTACACCACTCGTTTACCGAGGTTAAACGTAAAGGTTAAGATTAGAGGACCGGGATGATAATGATAATGAAGGAAGTGTTGTCTGGCTAGGCTGGCTAATGTTTTCACGAGACGATACCAAAAGTAGATTAATGGCCGTATTTCCCCCATTTTTCTGGAGACTCCAGCTAATGGTGGTGGTATTTTTTCTGTAGAACTGTTACATAAGTGTCTAACTTGCCAGTGAGTAACGTGGCCTCTCATAAAGAGACACTGCAGGATTAGCAGTAAAATGCCCAGCCCTCCGCTCTCAATGGTATTCAGTGGGAGTAACTGTGACTGGCATTGTCTGACATCGCCCATAAACTGTAAACGCTCTTGACAGTTGTAGTTCACAGTAAAGCAGGTACCTGGTATATCTCTGCTCTCACTACAGGTAGAAAGCTGGCCTTTCAATCAGAGCTACTTTTCTACAAATCAAACAAATTTTCAGTGGAATTCACTTTTAAGCCAGTATTTTATTAAATTAATAATATGCCTCCAAGGGTCCTGGAGGCATTTAATTATTTATTTAATTTACAGGGATTATTTGAAATCGTATGCGGTCACACTCTCTTTCTGTTTGCAGAAACACCATTTTTTGGTCTATCTTTTGATAAAATCAATATTGACTTAAAATCAATAAGGACTTAACAGCAGGCACTCGTCAAAGATCAGTTTTTTAATAACACCTCCATCAAAGCTAATCAATTAAGAGTCTAGTTAGAACTCAATTTATAAAACGCCAGAATCAGGACTTAATTGCACATTATTAAACCACGTGAGAACATTCAAATATAGCCTAAGAGCATTGGTTAGCAGCTCTGCTCAAGCGGTCAAAGCTTGTGCTAACTGGAGGAAAAGAACAGCCTGCATCCTATTCACTTTCATTCTGTTGTCATGCTCCACAAAATGGCCACTGTACACTCAGTTAACTACTTCCTTAATTTCCCCATAAAAAACAGTTTTTAATCAAACAAGCCTCTTTAAAATGAACTACTTCCTGTATTTTGAGGCTTCACTATCCAATCAGATGGCTTTGTTATACAAGTGTGTTAGCAGTGCTCTGCAGTGTGCCGGTGCAGTGCTGGATTTGCATGTCAAAAGTAAAACAAATGAGACTAATGTTGGAGGCCCTCGACTTCCTGTGAAAGTGGTCAACAGGAAGAGCAGTGCGTTGAAAGAAAAACCCACAGCCATCCTGTCTCTGCAGCCGTACATCTCTCCTCCTCATGTCGATTTCAAAATTCATGCTAACTAATGAACCTAAGAAGTAAGGTTTTTAATAACGACAACAGTAAGAGTAGTCGTTCTCATCAAATTTTTGCAGCTGCATTCTTTTCCTTTTTTGTGTGTTCTTTCTTGACAAATTGAGTCTGCTCTCCTCCTTGGCCCCCCTTCATTTCCAAATATCAAACAGCCGAGTTAACATTTGCATCAGGTAGAACCTGAGGGTTCCATTGAAAGGCATCCCATGCTGCTCTCCCCATGGACCGACCCCGCACAGCTGCTTCTGTGCCAACGCACGCATTGCTCCCCCATCTGACATGAGAGCGCATGAACCCCCACACATTCCACCACTTTTCTGACCTACTGCCCAGCTTCAAATAACTGAATCCACAGTATACACACAACCACACGCAAATTCTACAAAAGACATATCATTTTTTGTGGCCCCTGCCTTATGCTTTATCAGACTTGCAGGAGAAAACATGTCAAAAGCAGGGACACATTCACAAAAACATTTTACTTAACGTTTTAACGTTTCTGGAAAGGAATCTGAAAACTTACTTGTATGTAGATTGCAAAGCAACCCAACCTTATTATTTTTAGGCCTTTCGCTAGCTACAGGGACATGCTGTGACCAATCAACATTTCTGATCATCATGACACCTATCTAATGCCTCACCACATCCATCACTGTGCACGCATTTACCTTCTGCCAAAAGGCTAATTGAGAGGAGACAGACAGCCCTTTCAGAAGAACGTGGATAATATTCTAACAGTCCTTTGGAAAACCAGGAAAAACATCCAGGCTTGTCACTGGCTTCATCTGCATGACAAAGAGACAAATACCTCTCTTACCCAACCGTTATATCGCCATGGAAATGCTTATCGCATTTTCCCTTCATGTCCGTTTCCGTACACCGCCTTCTTTCCAGGTAAAAGCTGTATCTGTCCTCTAAATAGGTCCAAGGGTGCAATGTTGCCCTTCAGCTTCTCCCTCTTTAATGTGGCTCTGTAATAAACACTGAATGTGTCTAATGAGACTATATGCAAAGTAAATGACAAATAAACCCAAGTCAACAAGCAGCCAGTGCTCAGCACTGTGACTTTTTCCCTCCCATGGTAAAACACGGTGACTGCTGCAGCTACTCGTTCTGTCAGAGTGGCCTGCTGTCATTTCTACCAATACTGCCATTGCATTCCGGTAGAGGCAGTTACTGTGAGATGAGTAGTCAATGACACATACACACATGCTTTGACCCTTTTTGCTTCGCCACAGACAATGGGGCTTCCTGATAGGCTGATGCCGCAGAAGCCCTGAAGCCAAGAAGCTCACACACTGATCACTGTGCTGTGGTCAGTCGTTAGTATCAGCTGAGTGCCTCACAATTAACCCTTTCATTTCAGGGACTGGAGACTGCATGTGGACAGCACAGCGGTGGTGGGCTCTGTTGAGGAATCCCGTACCCAGGCACCTACAGAAGCAGAGAGTTACATCAACGGTCCAAATTTAGCACATTAAAAGGCAACGCATGCTGGAGTTGTGAGCTTCCTGTCAATAATGTTTTACAAATGCGTCTCGGCAGCCATGGTTTTTGGGGGTGGGGTGGGGCTGGGCAGTACTAGATTTTTGGGGTGGGGATTGGAGGGCACAAGTCTAGTATATATATAGATTTAGGTCAACTCAGACATTCATTGCCCCTGCAACCAAACTGAGTGAAGACAACAAACTCCTTGTTTTACCTTTATTAGAACATGATTCTTGCCAACTCTGCCGAATACAGCGTTTATAAGTGCCACTATAGTCAATTTAACATGCAACCCCAACCCAGTCTCACCTGCAACTGCACCTACCGGGGGGGGGGAACTAGATTTAGCTGTAAATTACACTGGAATAGTATGGATCACATGTCTGGCTAAATGGCTGTAAGTCATCAAGTGTCTGAGGCATCAAACAAGCCAAAAACATCACTGCTGCTGGATATGCAGTAGATATGGATGGATCACTTTAAGGGTTTCTTCTCCAGACTTATTTTTCCATAGAGTTCAATAGGGGTCTAAATACTAAATAAATATAAAATCCTACCATTGGTTTTACGCATAGAGATAGCCCTTTCAAGATTCAGTGGTAATTTATCGTCTTAAATCAATTTGAGAAATACACACCCCTGTATAACGCTATTACAGTATCTTAAACGTCTGCGTGCAAAACCCCCCCAGCTGTACGCATTACAGTACGTTCTGGTTTGATTGACAACTCTTTTATCCAATAGAGTACATTATAAGCTTCACAATGGTGCTTACAATGCTTTATTGGATGCTTTGAACAATAAATTGCAGCTGGGCGTAACATCAAATCTAGTTTTTACTAGTTTAGTTTGACGCAAACAACTTAAGCCGCGATCACACCGGATCCGCTTTAACAGCTGGCAGCGCCTTTTTTCAAATTGTTTTCAATGAGTTTGAAGCATTTGTTTATCCGTTTCGGGCGCCTCGCTGTTTTTAGAAAAACGCTCGGTGCACATGGAGTTGAAATTATCGTATCTTGAAGCACTCCGAAGAAAAGGTGCCCCAGGTCACTGTCACTCTTTTCTCCTCTGTCCAATCGCACAATAGTAGAGGCGGGCCTTGATTCTGCCGGTCGGTTCCGCGTAAACAAAGATGATTGAGGAAAAGTTGGTAACGTTAGTTGGCGTTTCAGCCCACCCAGAGTTATACGATTTCCCTAATCATGAATACCATGATAAAAAGAAGCGATCTAAGGCACTCCGCTTATACACTGCTTTTTAAAGACAAATAACGAAGCAAACCTTTGGGTAAATTTAGTTCGCTAACACCGTTAACAACGTAAGCTAAGTGATTGACAGGAATAGAGTTTGGTTGCCTAGCAACACCAAAAAAGATGCCTCCGATACCTTTTTCAGAGTAGGCTTTCGTAAAATCAAGACAAGTAGTGCTCCCCACGTTTTGAAGCCTACAAAGCGCATCCTGTGTGATCATGGCCTTAGAATTGGCCTTGTACATTCACTCACCGAGGCATAGTTGTTGTTTTCCTGCCATGTTCACAAGTTTTTACAAATTTATGAACTCATCAGCAAAGCTACAGAAAATCATTGCCTGCTTACATGGATTTTGACACCAAAGTTACCAAGATACCATAGATAGCCTACCATACCATTGATTCTATCAGAGAACATGCCTACGAACATGAGGATGATCTTCCTCCTCAATATGTAAGTATTACTGTTGTGACATTTCAAATATGTAAATTAGATTTTACACTCCGCCAGTGTCGTGCCATATGTTTGATATTGTTATTTTTGCATTTTGAGTGCATTTCACATACTGTGTTAGCGTTCATAGGTGGTTCAGTCATGTTTGATTTGCCCTGAAGCATTTGCCAGCATTTTCCTCATGATGGAATATTATTTTATCGTAATCTTATCATACATAACAGTGACAACGGCGTATTCGTATTTCCCTGGGCTATACTTGTCACTTAGGGCATGGAAAATACTCATTCAATTTTACTGTACAAATGTGCTAGATGAATGTAAAAGTTTCCATGGAGTGAATAAGAATGTGATTATGCTGTATAATGGACAAAAAATATTTTTGGATAGGTTTTTCAACCCATAGATATCTATCCCCAATAAAATATTGAAGATAGTAATTCCCACTTGAAAATTATTCAGAAGTGAGTTTTATGAGTCAAAACAGTAGTTAAATACATGATTATTTAATGATTTACAGCAGTGCATAATTTTGCCATTTTGGATAGATTTGGAGATGCAAAGGGACAACAGTACACTGCCTACATTTAGCATTATAGATTTGTAGTACATCTGCATTTACATTTGTGGACAATAGATTCTCTGCATTAGTGGGACTTTATTTTGACCTAAATTATGAAAATAAACAAATCTAAGTTATAATTGTAAATGGTCAAACTGTCTCGCGTCATTTAAGCCATATTCCAAGTTTCTGTGATGCTCACATCTGGAGATATGAAGCCTTAAATAGAACACCCCTGAAATAGGTGAGAATAGACCAAATTTTGCATCTATGCAAATAGATTGAGCACTACTGGCTCACATGCTCTTAAAATGTCTCCCCTTTCATATTTCTTGCTCGCAAAACCTGTCGGCAATGAGGCTTGTGAGAAGAGCAAGTACCAAAAATAGGCCAACACAGCATTAGCAGCCAAGGGGGCAGATGCAGAACTTGACTGGAAACCTTTGCTACAAACCTAAAATGCAATAATTATTCTTTTGCAAAAAATAAGAAAATAACAATCATAGTCATAGTCATCACCACAGCTAGTTAGACTAAAGTAGTAGGCCTAAATGTTCCTTCCAGTTATAGGCTAAAGGCTAAATATATTCTCATTTAATGTCATTCAGGTCCTAGTGGTATATTAAGCTGCACAGCAGATTAAATGCTTAAAACAGAGCAGACAGGCCTTCATTTAGCCAATAAGACACCAGGCATTATGAAAAAGTGTATCTAATCTATTTTCAACTTACAAAAAAGCCAAGTTACTCATGCATAGCCTACAAAACACTCTCTGTAAGTAATGAATTACTACTTTTAAAAACTAGGCCTGCCATTAAAAGTATTGATATCAATATGAGGCCGTTACAACCAACAATATTGCCTATCGTAGCTCACACCAATTAAACTAGCTCCATACCAAAGCAATGCTAACCAATATTTCTTAAATCATTTAATGCAACTTGGCCGTGTTTTTTCCTCTTACCATCTCAAGAGAATGTGGTCATTCAAACTATAAATGTGAAATGACAGAAATTGCCTCATGGAAAAACACATAATTTCAATGTTTTAAACAGTTGAGAAAAAATGACACCCCAGAATCTGGAATAAATAAGGAGGAGGGAGCGGCATAGGAGTGTGTGTAACTTCTGGTACGCTGCGCAGACCAACCACAGCCAAAGTGAAATTTGGTAGTCAATATCTGAATACTCTGTATTCTGCACACTAATACTAATAAAGCTAGAAAACAGTTTCAAAGACTGTCACTAGTCTCAATTTCAGACAAAATCCGACATGGTCCGGTACCGCTACCACATGGGAAACATTACGGTACCGAAAAACACCCGCATACGTATACCTATGTTGTAGCCTTGCAGTTAGTGTGCCCAACTCTGACGCTGGAGACCTATGGTTCGAGGCTTGCCTCAGCAAAGATTTCTTTCAGATTTTTTTATTCATTTGCAACAAAAAAGGATGTGCAGATTGTGCACATTATACTTTTCACACATAAGACCATGTGACCATATGAAAACCACTGATTTTTTCACTGTTAACATTACTCTTTAACCAAAATATGGTGTAGCCTGCTATGTAGCCACATTTTACATACAACTGGCTGGCTATACCTGCCAGGCATTTCATTTTGCTCCATTAATTTAAAATGAAAAATTATTTATTTATTTATTTTTTAATTAGATAAGCCAGTACTGCCATATGCTAGCTAGTGTTGTTCTCTTTGTCCAGCCTGACAGTCAGATTGATTGGACACGTAGCCGAGACGGTCGATCTGTGACTTTGACGCTCCAGTTAAGGGGCACGCTATTTTACAAGTAGCCTATGACAAGGGGTTCTGGGCATTGCAAGAAAAAAAACATTCCACTTACTTTTTTTTATTAAACAATATCTTATTGAATTAAATGTCTAATACACCATTTTAATGTATATATATCGATATATCCAATATCGTGTTGCACGTTAATATCACCATATCGCCCAAAGCTAGCAATGACAGTCTATAGCCACGATATTTAAAAAAATATATTATTCTTTAAAATATTTATTATTATCATTGTTATTCATATTCTAAGGACAAAACCTACGTACATGATTTTAAATAATAATATTAATTGGAAATAAATAATTAATTGGAGTTAATATTTCTAAATCTGGATAACTCTAAATCTTTGCATTACTGCGTGTGCCGTGGCCTGCCCGACAAATCTGAGTAATGCGTTCTTTCCCACACCCTTTTCTATTTTAGTTCTGCTGCCTCGCAACAAATTCTGTATGCTTTGTTTTTTAATTATAATTTTTAATTATTATTTGCTCTGTATTTATCATTTTGTTATTATTACATTACATTACATTATAAACATTTAGCAGACGCTCCTATCCAGAGCGACGTACATAGTGCATTTCCGAACTAGGAACAAGTGCGTTAAAACAATCCTAAAAAGGTAAATACGTATCTAAGTACTAGGCGCAGTCAGTATGATTGGGTTATTTATTTATTTTTTTGGGGGGGTGGGGACTACACAGTATTGATAACAATAGTCACAAGGAGGTAGGGAGGGGTGGAGAGAGGTGCAGCTTGAAGAGGTGAGTCTTCAATCTGCGCTTGAAGGCGGTCAGACTTTCTGCTGTTCTGACCTCCACGGGGAGCTCATTCCACCACCGTGGGGCCAGGACAGACAGACTTCGAGACCGGGTGCTTGTATGAAGAGGGGGGGGTACCAGTCGTCCTGAGGAGGCGGAACGCAGGGATCTGGCAGGTGTGTAGGGTCTGATGAGCTTTTGGAGGTATGGAGGGGCAGATCCTCAGACTGCCTGGAAGGCGAGCACCAATGTTTTGAATTTGATGCAAGCCATTATTATTTGTATACAGGCTATTTAGACTATGGTTAATATAATAATGGATGGATATCCGATAATATTGGATATTGTGAAAACCCTACCTCAGACCCTTGATGACTTACAGCCATTTAGCCAACCACGTGTTCTATACTATTCCCGTGTAATTCACAGTTTAATATAGTCCCACCCCCCAATTCCCATAGAGATCCATTCAAATGCAGAGAGGTTATATTACCGCTTGTAAGAGTACCTGAAAATAAGATATCAAGCCTTATTGAGTCTTTTGATGTTGTTGGGTCACAGACATCTGGAAGTCATGGCAAGCAAAGGATATGCAACCAAATATTAAATATGATGACTAAGTTTATGTTCATTTGTCCAATTACTTTTGGTTCCCTAAAATGGGGGGGACTATGTGTATAAATGGCTACAATTGCTACACCCCTGATACGGATGTAAAAACCCACAAATTAAAGCTGAAAGTCTTTAAGTACAGAGCCAAAACAACAAAAATATTGCCTATCGTAGCTCACACCAATTAAACTAGCTCCATTCCCAAGCAATGTTACCCAATATTTCCCAAATTATTTAATGTAATGTAACTTGGCCCCGTTTACCATCAAGGGAATGAGGTCATTCAAACTTTGTGTGCCACGTAAAATTGTCAAATACCAAACATTTATAGTGGCAATAATCTGCCATTCCGAAATGTGGAATTTTTTGGAATGTGTTGCAGGCATCAAATTCGGAATTGGCGTATATTTACAAAATGATTAAATATATTTTCTTTGTATTGTTTTCAATTAAATGTATGTAAAAGATCATTTACAAATCACTGCTTTCTGCTCTTATGTGCATTTTACATACTGTCCCAACTTTGTAAAACAGTTGTCTGCATTCAGTGCTCTGGGATTCAGTGCTCTGGGTCTATGAAAAGCACAGCATGAATACAATGCATAAATATTATTATTAATGTATTTGGAATTGTATTTGAATAGAAACCTACAGAGCCTACATTCTTTTGTTCACAAAATTGTGTTCACAAATAACATTTCTAATTGTTTGGCAATATAACTGCTATCTCACTTATTTTGCTTTATCTGACCTACAAACATACAGTAGGCTACATTATGGGCTAACCACATGTATGGGTTGGTTTGTAAAATTCAATATTTGGGCTATTTATTAAGTCTCAATATTTCTCATTTTTATTTATTCATCCTAAAGCTAGCCCCAGAACATTTGAATATTCGGATATTCGCTTGTTAGGTAGACATTCGAATCTCAATTCAGGATTCGGATTATTCGTTTTATTAATATTATATTATATTGGCCTATGTATTATTGTTATTACTAATACTATTTCAATGAAGGCGAACTGCACAATAGGCTACATTTAGTCAGAATATCCCAGTACTATATTTATACTTTGTGTTTGTAATAAAATATGAAAGGGCGTGTGACATCCCGCGGTCCAAGAACGCTTTAGTTCATGTGGCCATTAGAACAATGGCGACTGCGAAGATATCGGCTGTGTGGACAAACTTACTGATAAAAAAAAAAGCTCAGTGTATAATATGTCACAAGCAACTGGTATGTCATGGAGGCAAAACAAGTCTGAATAATCATCTGAAATCTGAAAGTCTATCTATAATTTATCAGAAAAAATATATTCTAGTAGGCTAGGCTCAGACCTATACTATGGCTATGCTCACATTAGCAAACATTGTGGCTACCTGCTTACATGCATAGGCTAGCAGGGTTCGTATGGTTATGAAAAACCTGGAAAAGTAATGGAATTTGAATATCATTCTTTCCGGGCCTGGAAAAGTGTTGGAAAAAATGGAAAGGTTTGGAAAAGTCATGGCAATTAGTTTCACAAATCCTTTCATGTTGTTCATTTAGCCTACACTCAATTTAAAATAATTTATATGCTTTTAAAAAAAATTATAATAATCATGCAACATTAAAAATATGGGCAGACATGAGCCCCGTAGCCTTCTAGAGTAGCGACAATGAGGGAACGCTCTACCCTTTCATTTACAAAGCTCCATGTTCATTTCATGACAGAAAATGCTAAAATACTGCAAACAAAATATTTACGCTAGTTGAATTAAATGAAAAATACTTTATTGGCAAGATCTGTTTGAGTAAGAATAACGCAAAGTAAACAATTATGATATCTATCAATTAACACCTAGTAATTAGCCCAGCACTGGAAATATACTACGGGGCAAGAGGCAAAAATGCCCCCCAAATAAATCTATTTGGTTTTGTTATTTCATAGCTTAGAATGTATAGCCGACTGTATTCTGTTGACTACTAGCGATAGCTCCTACATTGTGAGAAAGTTGTGCTTTGTTGGATTTGCTTTGTAGATTGTGTCTATGACCTTCAATATGCACTAATTGTACGTCGCTTTGGATAAAAGCGTCTGCCAAATAACTGTAATGTAATGTAATGTATTTTGCCCCAGAAAGCACAAGGGCAGGGGCAAAAAAATTCCCCTAAAATATTTCTTGTAAGATTCATATTTACATGCATTCTTGTTACTCTCACTATAAAGCGCAGCTAAGACATTTGTTGGCCAATTCATATATGATTTGGCCTACGTGCACCCACTCCTACGACAAATCATGGTATAGCCTACTCTGACTACGCCACTGCTTGTCCTGACTGTGAACGTTTTCACAATGGACTGCTTCGTGGTAAGACAAAATAAATCTGCGAGTAGGCTAGTGCTCCGCCTGGCATAAGTAATTAAAACGGAAATGCAAAATTAACTTTTTTTAAAACTAATGGAGCATCTTCCTCATGTAGGCTGTGTGATGTAACAGGAGGAAGCAAGCAGCTGGTTTAAGAATCTTTGCTAATACATATCACTCATATCAACGATTAACTATCTATGGTGCCCCTATAGTGCTGATTCGTCGACGCCCCAATGATAGTATTTCTATGAAATATACATTTCTATGAAATTATAAATTACAACTAAGAAAACACCAAAATTCCCACGCAGGATTGTTAGCCAATATTTGTTAAATTTTGCACTACAAAAGGGAAAGCAATGTGTGCACTAGCTGCTGCCTACTAAAGCTCTGACTGATATGTGTCAGTGTTATGGAATGCTTATCAGCCAAAACAAATTTATAGATTTTTATTCTTTTAATCAACTATTGTCTGTCATTCATGTTATTCAAGGTACACAGTGAGCTTTGGGATTCTCGTGGTTAATTTCAATACCAAATTTTATCCTCCAGTGACATCACAGAATATTTGGTCTTGAAAATTTTGTTTCAATGAGAAGTCATGAAAAAGTCATGGAAATCGATTGGTCAAAATGTATATGAACCCTGGCATAGGCAATGAATGGTAGACAAGCTTAATAATAATAGCCTAATATAATAATGTCCCAATAATGTTCTACTTATTAGCCTATTTAATGAACTTGCTGTAGAATGTTCTCGTCGGCCATTACAGATTTCTTATTGCCAACGCGCTTTGTCCGACAATGATTGTGTTTTTATTGTAGCCTATAGAGCAGCCTGCACCTGTTATGAATCTATTACCATAGGCAACTGATCTGCTGTTTTTATAATGATCGTGTTCAATATATCTTTCTAAATAATTGGCATGCTGGGTAGAGCTTTGAAAAAAAGGGCGACAATGATAAAATGCAGTGCCGTTGTTTTCGCGAGGGCTATACCCTTCATTACTGTCGCAACTACAGAACGAATTAGGTATAAACTGGTGCCCCCCATTGGGTGTATAATGAACTGCAACTGTTGTGCTATGATTACCCAGTATACTATTATGAAACATTAATATTGCGTTTAAAAAAAAGAAATATGTTATTTAATTTTTTTTTTTAAATGTGTTTTTATGAGAACTAATATTTGGAAATTCGTTCGCAAAACACCAACGAGTATCTGAAGCATATAAAAGAGTCAGCCCTAGACAGAAGCAGTGCTGCTCTCTTCAAAACAGACCGGTCTAGACGAGCAGATACCGACAGGGCGCACAATGCTCCAGCAACAGAACTCTGGCTGATGCTTTGGGCACCGCCTGTCTACACTCAGATCACTTTAATAAGAGAACACCTATTTTCGGGAACTTTATGGGTTTTGCATCACTATTTCCAGTCCCAAATGCCTCTGTCCTTAGAACTGTGAAAGACAGGAAAATGCACTTGGCCTTAAAAAATGAGATGAAGGTCTCTTTCGATGCATTACAGGAAACTATAGCATTTTATTTATTTATTTTTATTTATTTATTTGAACAAAGTGACTATTGACCAAATAAAATCAGGACATTTCTGTTCTTCTTTTCTCAACCAGGGTCCAGGTCACAAGGCTATTTAATGGTCTCTTCTGGAAACTGCTTGGCTTTAAGATGCCAAAATGCCTTTGCCCATCTGTAATGTTTGCCACTACTCTGGGCCCATGTGACAGAGTGAGTTTGCATTCCTTACACATTAGCTTTTTGGGTGCTGGACACACGACCGTCCAGACCTGACAATAATCAGCATGGATTTACCAAGCAGGAGGGTCAAGAAAAATGAAGTGATTGAAAAATGCAAAGCGAATCAGTCTACTTTACCTGCATAACAAGCACAAGCTCTGGGGCAGGTGGTGTGACAAACGTCCTCTCTTGTTATTAAGTTTACCTCACAAAAATAGGGATGCCTCACAAGAAGGCAGCTCCAAAACATAGGGCCTTACTGAGGTTAAGGTCAGGTTTAAAGCATTTAAAAAAGTAACTTATTAAACATGCATGGAAGGTCATAGATCAACTGGCTGTGATATACGGCAATTCTTAATTGTAAAAATATTAAAAGGGCATACAATTTCATAACTCCCTTCACAAAAAGTGTAAAATACTAATTAGCATCCAGTCTCAGTGCTTCCACACAGCACGATGTGGCGAGCGGTTTCCTCTGCAGTGAATCAAGCAGGCTGATTAGAAACCTTGCTGAGCAGCACAAACTACATCCTGTATGAAAGCACTGTTCTACATGTGAACATTGACTCCATCTCCCATTTCAAAACCCACCTCAAAACTCACCTTTTTAGACAGGCATATAATTTATAATGTTCCTGTTTGTCTTTGCTCTGCTACAAACTCTGCATTTGTAAATCTTGCTTTTGCATTTTAAGTGTTTTAATATTTCGTATTTCTGTATTTTTTGTATATTGTGTTTTTTATCTTGTATTGTTGTACGGCGACCTTGAGTGCCTTGAAAGGCGCCTTATAAATAAAATGCATTATTATTATTATTATGTGCCAATGTTGACCACAGCGCAGGACACTTTCACAGCACTTAAAATGTAAGAGTAAACCACCAAACTCAATAAGACCTGTAAGCTCCTGACTGATACAGTCCTTTTTATTCAGAGACATGCATGAATGTTAAAATTAGCACTATTAACATCTGTCAGAAGAAACTGACCCTCAAGTGATAAAAAGTATAGTGCTGCTGACACACGATTATTTCACCCAAATCAAATGTTGATTTTAGGAGCAATAATAGTGCAGAAAGGCTATACTTTTCACTTCATATTTTATCTCTACTCAGTTACCCAACTAAAGTTCTTTGGGCATCTTCTGTAAAGTTCAACTGTAAAAAAAAAATTAAAAAAATGTTCTCTTGTATCAACGGAGAAAGAGACCTTTGTAGTCATTTGATTTAGATACACTTGGCTAAAAGAAAAGGAAGTCATTATTCAGTTACAAATACTTTCCACTCAACTGAGCATCGTCCCTCCAACACACACACACACAAGTTCAAGCTGTCCCCTCGATGGCCTAATCTACAGCCAAAAATGCATTTTACCAACAGTTTATATAATTATCCATAATATGACAAAAAGGCAACCTGCGGCAGCAACACTTTTTTATATTATGATTCCAGGTGTAGTCAGAAGTGGGGAGAAAGCTTTCAAAACAACTTTACACTCCATATTTCAAGGGAAAACCAAATGCTCCTACAAGGAAGATATTTGTAGAATACTTAGAAAAAAACAAGTTATGTTAAAAGCTTAACTAACCACAAAAGTAATGCATGTATTGAACACCGAGCCAAACCATCCTCACGTTTCCCCTTACAACTGCTGTTGGGCAGCTGTCACTTCAGAATCCTTCAGAAGATCTCAGAAGATGGTAAAAAAACAAAACAAGTGACAACTGTAAATTTTGGTTTGTAGACACGCGAATGGGAGATAATTGCTAATGTACACTTCACAGTCGTCCTCTGTTATCTGACTGTCATGCTTGACCAAAATCCCGTTTCAACAACAATCAGTTCATGTCTGAAGTATAACATTTTTTTCTTGATATTCACACCTATGTTTCTAGCGCCCATCTGTACTGTATAGCAATCATTAGTAAGTACTTCCACTTTCGTAAGTCACTCTGGATAAGTGATTGTAATGTAAAAAAAATTTACAGGAAACTTGTACAATGTTTATAATTTATAACACTATAAATTACATAAAATAATCTGGACTGACATAGAGAACTGATAGAGGCCTAAAAATGTTGCAATCAAAATAATAGTCCCATCATAGACCTACCAGTAACCGCTACTGTAACGACATGAGAAAACAGAGATGATCTTAATGCAACGCCAAAAGTAAACTACAATAACTTATTTTCAATGGCAAAAAGCTTTGGGTATGACCTGTAAAATGTAGTCATTGCAACACGCGAAAACCTTCCCTCATTCCTTCATAATATACTTACTTGAGCTGAGCTCCAAATGTCAGTGATTACTTAATTTCCCTTCAGAACACCGTTAAGGTTTTTTTTTTTTTTTTTTTTTTTTTAAAAGAGGAAGATATATTGCCGGTAACCTGAATTGTCAAAGTAGCAGAACACTATGTTACAATGATAGCTTTCTTAATTTTGTTCTGAGCAGTCAATAGACATTGCAGAAGTTGCAGTTCCACATTTAGTTGGACTTCTGCATCTCAGTTCCTCGTGTGGTCAGAGTTCAATCCATGCCGATGCAACATCAAGAGTGCTCAGCACAGCGTGCAGGACTGACAAAACACAGTCGGTCGAAAGCCTCTTACCTATTCCGGATATTCCCCTGTTCTGGAGTTTATCCTTCCTGGAAAGACATGAATATAGGCTTTGAGGAAAGTGCTCACCTCAAAGCTGTCGGTCTCTCCTGGCAGCACAAGTTCCCGGCAGGGTCTCTTCCTGCGTTTTTTTTTTTTTTTTTTTTTTACAGACCAACACGTCACACTTCCTATGTCACGCCTGTGAGCCTGCCGGCACTCCCTGCTGCCTCGCTGCTATTCAGCATCACCCGAGGCCTTGGGGTTGCTTTTCTGGCAGCAACAGTTCCGCTGAGTACCGAAGAGCACCCTTAAAGGCTGAAGTGAATGCCAAAAACTAATTCTACCGATGGGGGATTTCATAAAACTTAATTTTTGCAAGCTGCTCACAGTTTCACTTCAAAAGTGGCACCATCACCAGAAATAGGACGACGGATCATAGCAAAAGTATTTCTAACCGAGAAAGGTAGCCCTCTTCTTTATTGCAATGAACAGAACGGAATGAAAAAACCCATAAGCACAGAGGAGCGTTTGTGCTCCTTCTCCATGAAACAGAGATCTTTTTATCTCCCCCCCCCCTCCCTCTGCACCTCCCTTCATCTTACATGCTCACTAATTCACAAGCTCTCTCACGCACACACACACACACGCACTCACACACGCGCTCACACACACACGCGCTCACACACGCGCTCACACACACACGCGCTCACACACACGCGCACGCTCACACACACGCGCTCACACACACGCGCTCACACACACACACACTGGTGATTAGGTTCAATTTACACAGAAAAATTAATGGGTTACACTGTAAAATTAGTTTTTATAAATAATGGGGTTATTCGATCAGATGGTGCTCACTCTTTCAAATTTTTATTGGACATAGGCGTACTCTTTAACCATCCATATGAAAACACAATCAAGCCGGAAAGTCTGCACACCCCCTTTCACCTTCTCCACGTTTTATTACGTTACAGACTTATACTACAATAGATTGAGTTAATTTTTTGCCTCAAACATCTACACACAATAGCCAATAATGACAAAGTGAAAACAGGTTTTTAGAAAATATGCCATTTTATTTTACTGACAAAAATAAGTTATTTAGGAGTTAAATATCTGTACACACCCTTAGCCTAATACTTGGTTGCTGCACCTTTGGCAGCGATTACAGCTTCAAGGCGTCTTGGGAAAGACGCTATGAGCTTGGCACACTTGTTTCTGGACATTTTTGCCCATTCCTCTTGGCATATCCTTGCAAGCTCCGTCAGGTTGGATGGGGAGCGTCGGTACACAGCCATTTTCAGCTCTTTCCACAGATGTTCAATTGGATTCAGGTCTGGGCTCTGGCTGGGCCACTCAAGGACATGAACAGACTTTCTCCGAAGCCACTCATTTGTTCTCTTGGCTGTGTGCTTCGGGTCGTTGTCATGTTGGAAGGTAAACCTTCACCCCAGTCTGAGGTCCAGAGCGCTCTGGAGCAGGTTTTCTTCAAGGATCTTGGTGTACTTAGCTGCATTCATCTTTCCCTCTATCAGGACTAGTCACCCCGTTCCCGCTGCTGAAAAACATCCCCACATCATGATGCTGCCACCGCCATGCTTCACTGTAGGGATGGTATTAGCCAGGTGATGAGCGGTGTCTGGTTTCCTCCAGACGTGACGCTTGGTATTCAGGCCAAAAAGTTCCATTTTGGTTTCATCAGACCAGAGAATCTTGATTCTCATGGTTTGAGAGTTTTCTAGGTGCCTTTTGGCAAACTCCAAGCGGGCTGTGATATGCCTTTTACTAAAGAGAGGCTTCAGTCTGGCCACTCTACCATAAAGGCCTGATTGGTGGAGTGCTGCCTGGATGGTTGATCTTCTGAAAGGTTCTCCCATCTCCACATGAATACGCTGGAGCTCTGGCAGAGTGACCCTCGGGTTCCTGTTCACCTCCCTGGCCAATCTTCCCCGATTGCTCAGATTGGCCGGGCGGCCAGGTCTAGGAAGATTCTTGGTGGTTCCAAACTTCTTCCATTTACGAATGATGGTGGCCACTGTGCTCTTTGGGACCTGTAAAGCTGCAGAGATTTTTCCGTACCCTTCTCCAGATCTATGCCTTAACACAATCCTGTTTCTGAGGTCTGCAGATAATTCCTTTGACCCCATGGCTTGGAGTTTGCTCTGACATGCACTGTCAAGTGTGAGACCTTATATAGGCAGGTGTTGGCAATCCCCAATCATGTCCAATCAATTTAATTTATCACAGGTGGACTCCAATTAAGTTGTAGAAACATCTCAAGCAGTATCAGTGGAAACAAAATGCACCTCAGCTCACTTTTGGGTGTCATATCAAAGGGTGTGATTTTTAATAAAATGTTTTCACTTTGTCATTATGGGCTATTTTGTGTAGAATTTTGAGACAACAAAATGAACTCAATCTATTATAGAATATGTCTGTAACGTAATAAAACATGGAGAAGGTGAAAAGGGTGTGCAGACTTTCCGGCTTGACTGCATGTTCAGTAAAATTACATGGGCATATTAGTCGAGTCTCAGAACTAATATGCCCTCCAATCATATTTTTTGCTTTATTCAGAAAGCACAGAGGGTAACAGATAGTGAAGGGACAGCAATGAAAAAGTGCCATGGGGGGATCAACAACACAAAAAAAGACAACAGGCTCTAGCCTATTGCGTTCTGTGTAGCTAGCTACTTGCATACTAGATAGTACTTTCTTCCAATAGGCCTATACCAGCTAGAACGTACTTCATAGTATGCAAGATCGCAAGTAGCCTACGCTTCAATTTAGAACACACTTGATGATAGTGTCAGAATACCTTTGATCTAACAGGAAAAACAATAGAATCACCTCAGCGAAATTACTCAAAAGCTATAAGGTATGTAGGCTATCATTAATTATTTTAAATGAACTACAAATGTTATGGTACAGTGCATGACATTATTAACAATACATACTATTTTGCCATTAACCTACAGCCATGGTGAAGCAATATAATTTTGTGTGTGAACAATCAATTATCGTTAAGTTCTTTTAGTTACTGTCAGCACAACCTAAGCAGTAGCAGAATCAGGCCAAATCATCTCATGCTACCAGTAAAACGGAATAAGATGCCTTGAACATAATACAGACATATTATATTTATAGGCTACTGCCTAGGTCATGCTGTCAGTTACTGTCACAAGCTGACCTTACAGTTTACTCTGAGAAATGTCTGTTTATTTAACTACAGGGCCAGTAGTTGCCGCAGCAATTTTGATCACGGTGCTTCACATTTTAATTGAGCGAATGCCTCAAATGCCTCTCTGGCGAGAATAGCTCATATGAGCTGCGGTTGTTACGTGTTGCATGTTTTCTAGTCTATGCTTCGCCCAATGATCTGGTCATTCAACAAAAATGGTCTGAGTAAGTATCAGTGTTTGTTTTTTCATAATACGCCAATAGGCCTATTACTGATCCTGCCCAGTCAGTTTATTTGAAAATGATTTTCAATATTACGACTGTTATTGGTCCCGTCTATGACCCGACCACATTCACATCATGCATGTTATTAATATCGCTCAACATAAATGTATGGTCTGAGTAGCTACTGCTTTTTAACATAGGCTATTGCCTACCAGCTGCCAGTAATGAAATGGTTATCAATAAATATGCCGACTGTTATTGGCCAACTTTCATTTAGTGAATGGTTGTCATGTTTTATAGCCTATGCATAATGGAACACAGCCGACATTTTCCCACGCTTGCCTGAGTGACCGCGTGAGGATGGTAACAATTTAGACTAGGTTTATCTTTTTATTTATTTTTTATTTTATTAAGAAGACATGACAGTAATTTGGGTGCAAATTAGCTAACTGTTAAAAACAAAACGTAAACGTCTTCATAAAAAAATGGTTTCACTAGTATTTCCTGACTAGCAGGAGCAGCACCGTTTATTCGACTAGACGACTCGTCCTGCACATCCCTAATGGTGGCTAGGGCCTATAGCATCCAATCCAAGCGCGCGCTTGATCAGAGTGGAACAAACGTAACATAGTGTTTGTTTCGTTCATCGCACATACACTACACATTCATAAAAAAATTGAGATGGTCTCTTTTTTTTTCTTTTTTTATAAAAGGATATGTGGAAATGTAATGCATTATATAAATGTGATTTTTTAATAGATGGGTGTGTGGAAATGTAATTTATTTCAATAAAATTATAAACTTAGGATGATTTACCGGACATTATGACCGGTAAGATTAAAATGTTGGACTTTGACAGTTTTTGCCGGTAAAAAAAACGGTAATTACCAGATAACGGAAACCCTGAGTAGAATGTGATATCAACGATTGCAATGTTGTGAAAACTTTTTGAATGTCATAACACCTGTTGACCCTGCCCACAGAGAAAGAGACAAACCCCCACCCCACTGCTTCTCCACACCTCGTTGTCAATGCACATCAAAGTAGCTGTGATTGCAGGATTACAGACTGACATAGCTACACTAAAAATGTCAGCGCCAAGAGTCCAGGTAAAACAGAATATTTTTTGTTGTTGCAGAGTTTAACATCTTCGCGCAGACACCAGCTCCAAGATTTTGCTCAACTCAGACATTCATTGCTCCTGCAACCAAACTATGAGTGGAAATGACGATCTCCATGAGTTCCATTTACCGGCTGGCGAGCCAGCGCATTGGCGAAGTGACATTTTCGGCATGTATTTTCACGCTCCTGAGCCCGTTTGACTTGCCATGCGCCGAAAAATGGGAGGAGAGTCGCTGGTGGAGGTGTGTCAGTCCAGAGCGAGCAGCGAAACTGCTCATTTGGGGCTCTATTTCTCGGCCGGTGGGGAGCAATCACTGACGAGGTAGCAATTTAGTCACGGATTTGCACGCACCCGAGCTCGTTTGGTAATTTGGGGACTCGCCGTGCGCTGAAGTGGGAGAGAAGCTGCTGCTGGAGGGGTGTGTCAGTCAAGAGGGAGCAGCCGAGTTCAATTTTACTGCAGCTTTTAATTTCAATTTTACAATGCTATTTTGGGCAAAATTTACACTGCGATTCGCGCTCGCGTTGCCTGCCAGGTGAGACCATGTTAACGGCGCAAATTGCACTACAGCGTACGGCGAGTTGCTCATTTCTGGGTTTCCCCAATGCGTGCGTGATCATAACCTATTCAAAAGCCAATCAACCATTTTTGTGGATCATATGTGGTTCAATTTGACTTGGAAATAAATACCCCAAGGAGGAAAGAAAATATACTTTGCATTTATTGCTCATTGTCTTTTTTATAATGTTAATTATTGTATTTCTTTCTGTTTTTAATTGTTTATGGCTGTTATTATACTGCACTGTGGTCCCAGGGGTACTGTATTCTTTCTTACACCCGTCTGCAATGAGAATAATGACAAACTTGGTGCAAGGCGGCAGTGTAGTATAATGGTTAAGGAACTGGCCTTGTAATCGAAAGGTTGCAGGTTCGATTCCCAGGTAGGACACTGCAATTGTACCCTTGAGCAAAGTACTTCACCTAAATCGCTTCAGTCTATATCCAGCTGTATAAATGGATAATATGTAAACAATGCTAAAAAAAAGTTGTTTATGTCGCTCTGGATAAGAGCGTCTGCTAAATGCCTGTAATGTAATGCAATACATTCTTATTGCACGTATAGCGCTAAAAACGTGTAATAATGTAACTGATTCGAACTTAATTAAATCAAAGCAAAATAGATAGCCTTAGTCTTCCAATGCAGAATCCTGAAGGTGAGGAAATGGGATATGTTGCAAGGGGAAAATTGGAAATAGATAAATGATTAAACGCACACTTAGGACCTAGAAAATAGGAAAAGAGAGGAGTTAAAAAAACATTTTTTAAAAAGCCAGTAAATTATAAATGGGATTATTTTAAAATGTATTTTATTGACTGATTGGAGGCTAAGGAAATTATTAAAAGCTTTTTATTTTTCACAGTCCAGATAACCTATTCGTGACTTTTATCGCCTTTACGTTCTCGTTCTACAAGGGGGAGGCCTCCCGACCACGACCGAATGGGCGTGTTCTGCTGTCGTTCTTCACAAAACCATGTGATTTGGGATAGCCCGACATGGTCAAAACGAGTCCAATGCACACCAGAGGTCGCGCTAGAATTTTAAACAGAATGTCCGGAATGATTACAGTTTGTCGGACATATGACAAAAAAAACGGCTTCTATTTTCAATGCGCATTTGGTGTTGGTGACTGCGTGCGTAATGTTTTCTCAACAAAAGAAGCCGTCTTCATTTTGCATCATTAGTTTATTAGAACACATTTTCTTCAGAATAACGAGCAATAACCTCATTTTGAATAACGATTTTAACATTTCTTTACTCCAAGGCAAATTACAGAGTTGCGGAAGATGCTATAAGGAAAAGAGCCAGCAACGACACGTGACAATTGGGATCCGACCTAACATTAACGAACAACGCTTTCGGGAAAGTCAGACCAAAACAGTGTAGGCTATTGATTTAACAAGGAAAAAAAAATGCTGATTATATCAAGCTTATAGCCTATTAAGTTAAAGTAGCCTAGCATATGCCTACTGACAGTTAAAAACTTCCTTTTTATAACTGGCAAAAAAAAAACAAGCAATCCATATGGCTCCTTTCATTTGCGACGATGCTTCATTCCATGGAAGTGAGCAGCTACTGATTTGAAATCGAATGTCTCGTACGTTTTAACGCAGCTTGAGATACGCATGATACAACCTTCTCCTCCTGCAGGCTGCTTCCGAGTGCGGTTTTGATCCGGTTTTGGAGCAAGAATCCCCGCTCTGCTGGCACACACGGCACGGGAATGACACAGTCCATCTTTGCCACCTGCGCCCAGTCGGGATAAATGTCGGGAAATTCTCGGATCAAAACTTCACAGGCTGACCATTTGAAATAGCGGATTTTGTGAGAGTAGCGTTGTCTGATTTGCGGTGATAATTGCCGTGGTTTTGAGACTAAATATGTTAAATTACTATATTGCAAAGTAACATTATAATTTTTTAGTTTTTTAGTTTCTTTACCGGCCCGAATGTCTGGAGGGAATTACATTTTCCGGCCTCTGTCATAAAAAAACGGTCAAAACCGCCAATTACCAGCCTAACGCGACCCCTGATGCACACGGTTCTTAAAAGGACTGAAAAGAGGCAATTTGATTCGCTATGGTGCAGCTGAAGCACACCCACTGATAAATATTCAGCATAACCCAGCCCATTTTCAACCTGCGCAACGCGCTGTGAACTGTGCACTCCTCGCCTTTGGTCCAAAAATAGCTAAATTCAGTAGCCATGCCCAGTGCAGCATACACTACACCATTGACTATGACGGCTCGCCGATGCTTCCCAGAAAACAGAGCCCACGTTTTAGCGTTATTAGTACACGATTTGTGACAACTCTGCCAAATACGGAGTTTCTAAAGCCCCGTTCACACTACAGTTATGGTTGTCACACCTAATTTTAGTGCTTAATCCGGTCAAGTTCACACTTAGTATTGTTATGAACGAGAGCAACAATTAGTAGTAATGAGTCCTGCTTCGGGAATCCCTTTCAACCAGTCAGAAGCCTACACGACGGACCCACAGGGATATACACACCCTCCTTCTCGGTGACGCATCCATTGCACGTGTCAAGGTCTTCAAAACATCAATACGCTGTCTACCGGAGGCAACAGTCTCTGATATAAATGAACATCTACCGACTCTCCTCTCCAATCACAAAGGAATTGATCGTATTGTGATACATGCTGGCATGAATGACTTTTCCAAACACCAATCTGTGAAACTAAGGAAGGACTGTAAGGCACTTTTTAAAACCCTGTGCACTCTGAAAACTCAATCTATCATCAGCGGACCATTCCCAAGTGAGAAGTGTGAACTCTTCTCCCGCACACTGTCTTTCAATACATGGTTGCAAAGAAAATGTATCAAAAAGAACATTCCATTTATTGACAATTTTGACTTGTTTTGGAAACAAACAAACCTATTTAATCACAGTGGTTTGATTTTAAATGGACACGGGGCTAAAACCTTTGCCGATCACATCCTATACCATCTACGTCAGATACCAGTCATGCCTCAGTCACATGATCATCGGAAATGCAGAAAAAATACACTGAAGACACCTGATAACGCCATCACCACCCACCTGGAAGACCACTCTGCGCCGAAGGATACCGCCTCTTCTCTCCTCCCTCCCTCTCCCCCTCCCCCTTCATCAGTCCCCCTCTCTTTCTTTCCTAGCTCCCCACTTATTTCTACTCATCTCCCTCCCCCCCCTGCCCCTTCATTGACGCCCCCCTTTCCCTCTCATAGTCCCCCACTCACTTCCCCCCCCCCCCTCACTAGTCCCCCCCTCTTCCTCTCCAAGTCCCCCTCTCACTTCCTCTCCAAGTCTCCCTCTCATTTCCCCCCTCCTCCCTCCCTCCACCTCTCCCCTCCTTCCCTCTCCCATACTCTCCCCTTCTTCCCCTGACGCTCTCTCTACATCCCTCTCCTCTTTCCCCTCCCCCCCCTCTGGACCATATCCCATTTTCCAACAGGCTTGAGGAGCGTGTGCTCGGTGGACTATTTTGTGCAGCTAGTCCACTGTCTCAGTCCAAACATCAAGCCATCCTATCTGAGATGAAGCGGATTGCTCCTCTATCCCCCACAACGACCCCCCGCCCCCCTCCCTCCCCAAATTTGTATCCAGAGCTCACCCCTTCCACACCCCGCCCACCCCTCTCATTCCCGAGACACCTCCCTGAAGCCCTAGCCCCCACCCCACCTCCCAGACGCCCTAATCCCCACCCCACCCCCCGCTCCCAGCTCAAAAATCCCCTACCCAAAAAGTCTGGGTCACCGAACCTACCTGTCCAGCGCAAAAAAAACTTTGCACAAAAAGACACACGCACGACAGGCACCTGTCCACTCCTCCAGAGCCCTCCGATCATCCTCCCAGCCGGTGCTCCCTCCATGCACTAAGTGAGACAGATCGGGTCCCAGTCTACCCAGTGGAGCTACGCATAATCACTCTGACAGCACACTGGGACTCTACGAGACTCCATCTTCCATCATCCCTGTGATTTTAAGCAATAGAACCAGGAAAACTCATGTCAGTCATGGTAGGAAGTTAGCTAATCTTTCTGTCATCCCACGTTTAATCCCATCTGTCATAATGCCCACCTCTAATTGCACTATTAAGTTGGCCCTTTTAAATGTTAGATCCCTTAGTAATAAATCTTTTTTAATTAATGATTTTATAACTGTTAACAACTTAGATTTTATGTTTTTAACGGAAACATGGTTAGAAAAAAGCAGCAGTGAAGCTATACTTATTGAGTCTGCTCCACAATACTTCAAGTATATGAATGCTCTTCGTGTTGACAGGAAAGGCGGAGGGGTGGCTGCTATTTTCAGAGATGCATTTCAATGCAAACAAGTATCCTTAGATAATTTTGCTTCTTTCGAGTACCTTGGCATTGTGCTACAAGGTTCTCCTCGGATACTATTTTTAACTATCTACAGACCTCCAAGATACTCCCCTAAATTTATTGATGACTTTAGCGAACTCCTCTCAGTAATCTCCACTGATTTTGACTGTTTTGCTATAACCGGTGACTTTAATATCCACATTGACAATCCCAATAATAACTATGCTAAAGAACTGCTTGCGGTATTTGATTCCTTTGGTCTGAATCAGCATGTGACAGGTCCCACACACTGTCGTGGTCATACACTGGATCTGGTAATCACAAAAGGTGTAAACATTGTAAGTATTGTTGTAAAGAATGTAGCAGTCTCAGACCACTACTGTGTATTCTTTGATATGTTGACCTGCCCAGACATCCAGTCTAACCTATGCCCTGTCAGAACACGATCTATCAATGAGAATACAAGTGCATTATTTGTTACAGCTCTTTCATCAACACTTAGCATAACATCAGACTCTGTTGATGTTCTTTGTGACAATTTAAATTCCAAAATCGTGAATATTATGGATGATATTGCTCCCATAAAAAACAAATCAGTATCTGGCAAACAGAGAGCACCTTGGAGAAACTCCCAAGCAGTAAAAAATATGAAAAGAGAATGCAGGATAACTGAACGCAGGTGGAGGAAAACAAAGCTACAAATCCACTATGACATTCACAAAGAGAAGCTGCGAGCATACAACTTAGAAATAAAAAGGGCCAGACAGTCTTTCTTCTCTGGTGTCATTAACAGAAACACTAATCATACCCAGACTCTCTTTGCCACAGTCGACAGACTGACAAACCGTCCAGTTCAACTTCCTCTTGAACTCTGCTCTGTTAATAAATGCAATGATTTTGCCTCGTATTTTAGCATCAAAATTAGCGACATTCGATCAGCCATTAGCTCCTCTGCACCCAGCAACATAGCCGCACCATGCTCTTCTTCTCTGTTAAAAAACTGTCCCCCTTGCTTGTCGCATTTTAGTGAAATTGACATTGAGGCGCTTGAAGAAATAGTGCAGCACCTTAAACCATCTATTTGCTCATTAGATCCGGCACCCTCTAGCTTCTTAAAAGGTAACTTTAGTCATTTATCTTCAGAACTACTGCAAATAGCTAACTGCTCACTCCGGACTGGCCTTTTTCCGAAATCTTTAAAAACAGCAGTCATTAAACCTCTTTTAAAAAAGAGAAATTTAGACCCATTCAAATTAAATAATTATCGCCCTATTTCTAACCTTCCCTTCATTAGTAAGATCCTTGAGAAAGCTGTTTCTAATCAACTCAACTATTTTTTAAACCAAAACTGCCTCTTTGACACTTTTCAATCCGGTTTTAGACCCCTTCACAGCACAGAAACGGCACTCATCAAAGTTTTAAATGACATTCGCGTAAACAATGACTTAGGTAAAATCTCTGTTCTTGTTCTGTTGGATCTCAGTGCAGCCTTTGATACTATTGATCATCAAATACTCATTGACAGACTACACCACTGGATCGGGCTCTCGGGCACAGCTTTAAACTGGTTCAAATCTTACCTACAAGATAGAGATTACTTTGTAACCATTAGTAACTATCAATCAGAACGAATTACTCTGACCTCCGGGGTCCCCCAAGGTTCCATCCTCAGTCCTCTGTTGTTCAATTTATATATGCTCCCCCTCGGTCAAATCTTTCAAAGATACCAAATGTCATACCACAGCTATGCGGATGACACACAAATTTACCTGTCATTTACTCCTGACGACTGTAACCCTATTGACTCCCTATATCAATGTTTAAAGCAAGTAAACAGCTGGATGTGTCAAAACTTTCTCCAGCTAAACAAAGACAAAACAGAAATTATTGTTTTCGGGAGCAAAGAACCGAGACAAAAAATAGCTCGCCACCTTAACACTCTTGGTTTACGAACAACCTCGCAGGCCAGAAATCTAGGTGTACTCATTGACTCTGATCTCAACTTTGATAACCACGTCAAATCGATAACCAAATCCGCCTTTTATCATCTTAAGAATATAGCAAGAGTCAGAGGCTTTATGTCAAAACAAGACCTAGAAACCCTCATTCATGCCTTTATCTCAAGTAGGGTTGATTACTGTAATGCTCTTTTCACTGGTCTCTCCAAAAAATCCATTAAACGGCTCCAACTTATTCAAAACGCTGCTGCCAGGCTTCTCACAAGGACCAAAAGAAGTGCACACATCACCCCAATCCTTAGATCATTACACTGGCTTCCAGTCCGTTATAGAATAGATTTCAAAGTGATGCTAATAGTTTATAAATCATTGAACGGCTTAGGACCAAAATACATCTTGGAAATGCTCAGGCCATATAAACCTAACAGACCTCTTAGATCCTTGGGATCGGATCAGCTCATTGTGCCTAAGGTCAAAACAAAAATGGGTGAGGCAGCCTTTAGTTTTTACGCTACCCATAGCTGGAACTTACTACCTTACAATCTTAGACATGCCTCTTGTATTATGTCTTTTAAATCTGGTCTGAAAAGTTTACTCTTCTCACAGGCCTTTGACTGTACTTAGTCCTGTCTGAAATTTCGCTGCATTGCACTGCATTTTACTGTATTTTTATTAAGCCCTGCCGGTATTTTTATTTTTAAATCTATCGTCTCTTGTGTATTTATTGTAATTTGATTTTCTTTCTATTTTTAATCTCTCCTGGAACTTGCAGAGGGAACTCCTCCCCCCTTTGTACCTAGCATCTCTGACTAGAGTGTTCCACTAGAATCTCTTATGTACCTAGCATTCCCAACTGGAGTGCTCCATTACCGTGGAATATCCAGTGTGTTCGACTAGAGTGTTCCACTAGCATGGAACTTGCAGAAGAAATTCCAAATTTTTTAATATCTTCTGGAACTTGCAGATGGAGCTCTCTCCCTCTGTACCTAACATATCTGATTAGAGTGTTCCATCAGCTCATGTCTCTATTTTTAATCTCTCCTGGAACTTGCAGAGGGAACTCCTCCCCCCTTTGTACCTAGCATCTCTGACTAGAGTGTTCCACTAGAATCTGCCGGTATTTTTAATCATCTTTAATCAAAATCGTCTATCTTTTAAGTCTATTTATCTTTTAAAGCCATTTTATCTTTTATCTTATCTTTTATTATTATTATTTTTTTTCTCCTTCTTTTATTTTTTCTTTCTATAAATTGATCTTAAACTGTTAATGATGTATTGTCAAATCAATCTCTTTTGTCCCTTTCATTATTCTGTGAAGCACTTTGAATTGCATTCAATTGTATGAATATGTGCTATCCAAATAAACTTGACTTGACTTGACTTGACTGTTAGAAACAGGTAGCAACTACCGAAGTTGACTCTTGTTCCTATGCAAATGCTTGGTTGTGCGAATGTTGACAACTGGTAGCAAATGCGCAGTGAATAACTGCAAACCGCTCCCTGACTTCCATAGAGCATGCTAATGGCGATGTTGAGTACTGTTAAAAGCAGCATTAGACAACATTGCTTCATTCGCAACTAGATTAGATGTGAAAACGCACAATTTCTCCGGCTTCTCTCAGCAGATATCAACAACAACAAAAAATGGCCTCGTGTCCATGTTTGTTGACATTGTTTACACCTGCGCGATAATTGAAATGCGAGATTTATATTCAGAAAAAATATTGTCCCATTACAAATTTACTGACAGCATTGTAAATTCAGGAGTGAGTCCTGTTATTCATTTATACTTGTAAGCATTCCTGGTCTTCTAAATATGCGCGTGTGAACAGACACAGAACATGAGAAACTCGAGCTGATAACTTCGATTGTCGAGCCCCAAGTGTGAACGGGGCCTAAGTGTCACAATTGTTCCATAGCAAGTCAATTTAACAAGCAGCGTCTAAGTGTGAGATCATAAATATATTTCTTAGTCATATAAAATTCCTAATCCGTCATAGCAACAAGATAAACCCAACAATAGCCTGATCGTATGCCGAAAAATCTGTGAAAAGCCAGTTTCTTTGATCAATCTATGCTGTCTCTTCTTGATAACTGTAACGGTTACGCATTGCTTAGGATATAATATTCGCATGCATAGCTTAATCAGTGAGTTAAGGATAGTGGCGAGAGTCTCCGTCTGGGAGATTCGATTTTAAATAGATTGATTAACATGTTGCAGTAACATAGTTTCACAAGTAAATAGAAAATAGCACAACGACTGAAATGATGAAGGAATATAGCTCATCTTTAATGTACTTGTTTCCAAGATTAGATAATGATTTGGTATTATTGGGCATAAATATAATTGTCCTCCTATAAGATGAGGTGGGGTGGAGATGGGTTTAAAATGTAATAAAATTATCTTATCCACTAATATACTGATTAGCCTATGCTCTAGCTTTATATGAAAGCATCTCAAAAATCATCTAGGGCTTTGAAAAAATAAAAAATAAAAATAAAAAATCTTCATAAATGAAACATTTTATTTTAGAAAATGCCCTGTGTGAGGTTGTGTAGAAATGCAAGAAATGAGTTTTCAAAGGCTCAAATTTTTCTGGGGGAGGACCCTGCTACTTCGTCCCCCCCTTGTGCACCACCAACATCTCCTCATGACCCCTCCCAATCAAAGCAGTCAAGAAATGGCCCTGCTACTAACTATATAAGAAATAAATAATCAAATCCTACCATTGGGCCATCGGGTTTATGCATAGAGATGTCCCTTTCAGGCTGCTGCGGTGGTGTATCGGTAAAAGCGCAGACTTTCAGTCGAAGGTTCAATCCCTGATCCTGCCAGATCAGAGTATGACTGGTGCCTTGAGTATGACTGCCATCTTATTTTCTGGTACTCCTACAAGTGATACTATAACCTCTCTGCATTTGAACGAATCTCTACGGGAATTGGGGGTTGGGACTAGATTTAGCTGTAAATTACACCAGAACAGTATGGAACACATGGTTGGCTAAATGGCTCCAAGTCATCAAGGGTCTGACGTATCAAACAAGCCTTAAACCATCACTCTGCTGCCAGATATGCAGTAGGTATGGATGGATAACTTGAAGGGTTTCTCCTCCGGATTTATTTTTTCCATAGAGTTCAATAGGAAAATTTGTAAGGAGAAATACCCTTAAAGTGATCTATCCATATTTACTGCATATCTAGGCAGCAGAGTGATGGTAAGAGCTTGTAAGATTACCAGAAAATAAGATACCAAGAATATTTTGATATTGTTGGGTCACAGACATCAGGAAGTCATGGCATGCACAATTTTGCCATTTTGGATACATTTGGAGACGCTAATGAACAGCAGGGTACATTGCCTATATTTTGCATCATAGACCATTAGACGTTCTGCAAATCACCCTCAGATTTTGCACCCTTTTGAACACGGGGTATATGATCAAGGAAATGTATAGTTTTACCTGTTTTACATAAGTAGCTCTCAGAATTTCATTGCAAACAAAGAAAAACAATTCTTGCATTTTTTCAAAAATTTATTTGCATTTGTAGCACTTTATTTTTACCTAAATTATAAAAATAAACTAATCTAAGTTAGTATTGTAAATGGTACAACAGACTCGTTTCATTTAAGCCATGTTCCAAGTCTCTGTGATGGTCATACCTGGAGTTATAAAGCCTTAAATAGAAGACCCCCTAAATAGGTGAGAATTAAGCAAATTTTGCATCTGCGCAAAAGGGTTAACAATAATGCAAGAAAACATTTTCCATTTATTCACAAGTTTGGTAGCTAATGAAGTGATGGTTTTGCACAGTTCATAGTCTAAAGTTGGCCATCTACTTCATTGTGATTGCGATAGCTAACATTAGTAATATATTTTTATACATGTACATTGATGAACAAGGCTAACCTCTATCAGACAGTTACCTAATAGACCCCTTAACTGGTAAGATCAACAACTATGACGTAATTCGTGTGCAGATGCTAACTGGAGGCAGAAAAGCTAACAAACTTTTGTAAAGCGCAGTCAGTGTCCAGCAACTGGAGCTGCATTTCCTGCATTTATATGCTGCTGCAGCTGTAAACTCTCTGCACTGACCGACACTGCTCGTTATCGGAAAAGACTACAAAGAGCCTAAATAAACTGAAATTTAAAAATAATATTGAGGACAACGTTTAAATGAACACGTATGCGTTTGATAGGCTACTGCTACTTCATGCAGTAAACTCAGAACATTCACTGCGGATGACCTAATAGCCCTATAGCCTTTGTTTAGTTGTCCGAAGTTCCAAAGCAGCCATAATTTTGAAAATATGTTGCTTTTATTAATAAAATGCCTTTGAAAAACAGTTTGTTGATATTGATATTCAAGAATCTCAGCCAATAGTACGCTAGTAGACAATGCCATGGGGGTCATTCCATATCCGATTAACAAATGCCCCATGCTCTTCAATCTCGGATTTTGCTGAAATCTTTACCAAAGGTTCTATAGCCATAGTAAGGGAAAGATCCAAAGTTGGAGCACTGTTGTCCAAGTAGTTTTTTTTTTTAGATATGGCCATTTTACTGTGCAAGGTATGAGTCACATTTTGCCCAAAATTTGCAGCTGTCTTATTTTGGGCTATTTCCAGTACCCCATATCTTTGCAAATACAGCACATAGAGCAATTACATTTTCTGTGGTGATAAAACAATGACCTATAGACTTGATATAAATCTAAATATCAGTGATTAATGTTAATAGAAATTGCCCAGATGCAATATCACGACACCCTCCTAAAGTCAGGAAAAAACATTTTGTAGCACACTTTCAACAGACCAAAACCTCATGAGGGCATAAAACTTCAATATAGTTCCATTTTGCAGGTATTTTCATGTAGTTTTAGTGTGCCAATTATAATTTTCTTTATAAACACCTTCTTGGAGACCAACTAGCTCAGTTATACACTACTTTTAACACTCGCAAATGGGTCTAGCTATTATGTATGGCCAGGCTTGTCGAACAGAAACTTAGCCATACTAGTACAGCTTGTTAACAGAAACGGAAAGTGAGACAGATGATTAATCTGATATAGAAGTTGCAGTTCCTGTGCCCACAGCTGTGACATTGAGAGACTGTGAAATTGGCAAATTTGTTAGTTGTCAGTATGATGGAAAGTGGTGGATTAGCCATGTACGAGACAAATCTGACATAGAAGATGATGTCCAGATATCATTCATGCACCATCATGCTAGTTCATTTAAGTGGCCTGCAAGGGAGGACATTTGTTGGGTACCACTGCAGTGTATTCTTTGTCTGGTGAACAGTCCCAACACTCCAAATGGGAGACAATACTATTTTGGAGAAGGAAGATGTGGAAACCCTATCATGTTCATATTGAAAGCAATATTTCAACTTAAAAAAAACGACTTGGCTGCGCCCAGGTGAATTTATAAAATGAATGAATCTACTACTAATTTCATTCTTCAAAAAGACACAAAAATGCCCATATGTTGCAGTTCCCCTTTAAGCTTGTTGGTTTTGTGAGTTCTGGTTCTACACCATCTGCACACATGCAACTTCAGCCACATCGGTAATACTGGGTAATATACACTTCAAATGAACTGAGATATTGTGTGGGTTTATTTGTTCTGCTATGTTGAGCCAGGCCACATGGTTCAGAAGGCCGTGTCTAACTGTGACAATCTGCGCTTCTTTCCTAACTAACAGGAAGCTGAAATTAGACTTGCTCAGTTATCGCTCAGCCCGCATATCACATTACCCTCATGATGCATGCAGACCAAGGGGACAAGACTGGGCTTTCGTTTTGAAGCTCACTTCCTGGTTGGGCTGGGAACAGTAATTGTGCCGTTGCTCACTAGCGCCACTGCGATTGGCTCCAGTATAAGTCTTTCACCATGTAAGTCAATGGCAGCAATGTGGTCAAAATACACAGTCAATAAATTTTTCCCACAAAAAAAAGTAATTGCAATAGGTGCCTTTCCTTGATCTAATGCCTCTGCATGTGCCGATTATAATTTTTTTTTAAATATTGTGTCGTTTGGACAGGGTATTAACATTTGTTCAGAACCAATCAGAGGGACAGGTTGAGTCCTCCTTCTCCACGGAGCAGACGCAGTTTGTACAAACCGGCGGTGAAAAAGACATCCGGAGCCTCAAAACTGTTTTTACGAGGCTGTGGGAAGGTAATGGGTGACGTCACAGCGAATTTGTCCATATTTTTTTTAAACAGTCTATGGTGCAGACGCTCAGCGATGAGGTGGGATCACGTGCTAGTCAAAGGAAGCAGTGAGCATCCTCTCAATATGCTGCCTTACAGAGGGACTGCAGCTGCTCACAGATGCCAGTTTCCCTAGCAGAGGCTGATAGCCCACAGTTATGCGCAGACAGCAGGCTAGTTACATAAGCAGCAGGCTACGGTTATACAGGCAGCAGTCCACGTCACAAAGAAGAGCCACAGATACAGACAGAGAGGTCCCAGTTACACATATAGGGCTCAGAGTTCCACACAGACAGCATAGTCTCTTACAAAAACAGAGGGGACCCAGTTACACACACAAATGGGTCTCACACACACACACACACACACACACACACACACAGGTAGCAGTTACACAAAGACAGCCTCCTACCTCATGAAAACAAGTCCCAGTTACGCACAGAGAGGGATGAGTGTCAGACACGGACAGCATCCAGCCTTATAAAAACAGAGGGGTCCCAGTTACACACAGAGGGGTCCCAGTTACACACAGAGGTGTGACAGTTATACACAGACAGAAGGCAACAGCTCTGCAGAGGCATGTTTCCACTGGGACTGAAAGTGTCACAAGGTCAGCAACAATACGCATCTCTGTATATTTGTCATGCAGACCACTGGAAAACGTCCATCAATAAACTTCTGGACTTTTCGCCTCCCGGCACTGCAGAAAGAGCTGCAGTAACAAACCAGAGATGACCTCCACAGTAGCCCCGTTCTGTCAAGGACCATAAAACCTGACACACTGGAATGTACAGGCCTACAATGCAACCCTTCAACAATCACTTGCAGGCATAAACTACAGACAAAGCAGGCATGGACTCGAATGTTTACCTGCAGTGCACTTACTTCTGCTGTGGCGGGCGCATCAGAAACCTGTATAACAAGATGCCAGGGCGGTAAGCAGAGTGCACCGACATTCTTCAAGAATGCAAACCTAATGTCAACGAGACTTTCAGAACACAATGGCCTGCATGCTTCCAAACTCAATGTAGCGAGAGAGAGAGCCAATTCATTCGGTTTTTGAGATGTAAGTTAGCAGTCAACACCCAGGAACTGCAGTCTGCACTGTTGTGTGCAAATGCAGTTATGAGGAGTTAACTTCACATTGGTCAAGACAAAGCCACTTAATCTCAGAAATCACCCAAGGACCTGCTCCTGACACCAGAATTTTTTTCTTTTTCTTTTAACACTCATTTCATAATTCTCTAGGATGTCATAAGGCGTTTGCTGAAGAAAATCACCAATTTGAAATTATACAAAAACAAAGTAATTTCTGCTTCTGTCAGTGTTCCAGGAGACAGCCATGAAGACAGTTCATCAACCCTCCTAGCCAGAAACTGCAGGTGAGATCAACAGTAGCTAATGTTAGCTGGCTCGTTAAGCGATCTCTAAATCTGGACAATTTTTATATCAGGTGTTCAATGTGCTGGTTAGCCAACTCATCCTGATGTGAGTGCATAGAACACAATAATATATGTCTGTGTCAGTGAAAAACAATTCAATCATTTTTAATTCAAGTAGGCCTACGTTCACTTTATGGTATTAATTCACACAGGCACTGGCAAAAAAACTGCCTAAAGCAGTGTTCCTCAACCCTGGTCCTGGGGGGCCGCAGGGTATGCTGGTTTTTGCCTTAATACTGGCAACCAAGTCAGACCCAAGAAACCAGGTCTGGTGAATGAACGGTGTTATCTGCTGCTTTAATTGATCAATAAAGTACCAAGTAACAACGAAAACACTGGCCTAAAGCAACACAAAATGAGATCCCGAAGGCACCCCATCCAAAATCTTACAGGACACAGCATCAGGTATAATTAAAGAAAAAAAAAGACAAAAAGGCAATACACCAATGAGGTGATTACCGTTATTGCGCTCAAACAGATATTTGATCATTATTGAACTAATCTATCGCCCAGGCCTAAATTAGCCTACGGTTGTATTTTTGTGTCTTTTATATTTATTTTCAGTTGTTTCACTTATGTTCTATTTTTTTTTCTTTCTTGTTTCTCCCTGTCAATACTGCACACTGCAATTACAGCCTTGTAATTGGCAGGTGCCATTGGAAAAGAGCACCAGCCATTTAAATAGTATGCATTGAAATTGCATACAGTTCCAGTTTTGTGCAGTACTGAAAACAGTCTTTTAGCCTTTTATAAGTAATAAATCTTGCTCCATTACAATTGCCATCAGGGCGCATTGCAATGGTTCTTGGCTCCTTGGGTCATATGACTCAAGTCACCCTGCTATCCCACAATCCATCACTCTGTCTGCTTTGCCTGCATGTTGCCAAACTGGGTTGCAACCTTGCTTACCAAACCCTGTCCTACCTGCTCCATGGTGGCAGGTTACCTTTTCCTCATGACAACAACCACACTTTACATTTGTTTATAAACCTTACAATCTAATGTTATTCAACCAAACCGCACGTTTCAGCCATAAACCTGAAACCGAGAACTTAGCACAATTAACCAACGGATTCTGCAAAACGATCATGGAATTTTTTTGTCAGTGTCAGCTTGCATTTAAAAAGATGAAAGCACATAATAGAACAGACATTTTGAAAAACACAACATAAGAATGGAGTTTGTTAGTAACAAACACAACCTTATAAAGAAAAATGACAATAAAACACAGAAGAACTAAAAAAGAAATGCCATTTCAATTTGAAGTTTGTAGACTGTGGTCACGTCATCGAAGCAGAGGAAATACCAAATCAAATGTAGGCTAGGCTACCGTGTAAGATTAGGCCTAATAAAGCAGAGATCGGTTTCAGACTTAATATTTATTGTAGGTACAGACATAGTCTATGATATGTCATTAATCTCTCTCAAACCACTATGTATTCCTATTATTTTAGGGTCACAATGTTGCGGTTGAATAAATGACACCACTGTTTTCAAATCAAACCTCGATGACGATAATGAAATAAGGTTTCAGTTTTGGCGAATAGGCTATGGATAGGACTTCGAGGATAGCGAGAAAGGGTCATATTTTGAAGCAGCAGATATTTTGTCAATTGCTCTGAATTAAGAGTAGGCCTAGTCTATAGGCTAATCGGTCTCAGAGTCACGGAATGTAACTATTTAGCTAGTGTCGAACGCTCTCTAAATGTCCAGGAAATAAGGGGCGGAAAAGGGTTCTTCCTCCCCGGTCGAATTGGCACAGGCTGCAGGTAACGTTAGGTTAGTTAGTGAAAAGTTTTGAGGTGAACGTTAAATGATTCACAGTCGAATGAAACAACAAGCTGGTTGAATAATCTTGAAGCAAGATTTCATGTAGGCCTTGTTGTTTAAATGCAGTTAACTTACTTTCGGTGTACGCGTAGGCTTGTCTGAATCAAAAGACCACAGTGATAGTAAATGTTTCCAGTAGCCTATTGTGTTATCTTCCCACGTAGCTAAAACACATACCCGAACCTAAAGAGAAACGTAACGTAGACAATCTTACAAAACTAGCAAGCTACGTCTCTTTGGCGACTTGTCCACAGCCGCTCCTTCAGCGTAAACATTTGATGTTGACTTCCGTTCAACTTGTTTCTCCACTTCACCGAATTCAAAAGTTCTCAACTGTTATTACTTACCTTTGTGAACTTCCTTTTGTCTCCAGCCAAATTTACATAACTCGCGATTTGCTTGTGGCTTCACGAATTCGGCAAACGGTGCATTTTACTCCGAGTTAAGGTATTTATAGCTTCTGCGTCTCTGGCTCCAGAGAAACTTCTGCTTCCCAAAATCCGGGACATTCGCAGTGATGCAACGTTTGCCAGATGTGGTAACGTTAGCCTATTGCTGAAGTTCACGGAAGGCGTTTCTAGACAATTCCAACTTGAATAGCTAAATCACATGAAATCCAGCAGCCGACATAGCCTATGCATTTCAACAACTGAATCGTAATAAACGTGCACACAAAAGGACAAACTATGTTTAAATTAGGTTCCTTATTTATTACGTTGCCTATTGATTATGTTGTCATTCATGTATTCACCGGAAATATTAGCCTATCTAAACCCGAGTTGGTCGAAATATGTAATTAAAACGTTTTACATAACACGAGGGTGTGTGGTGTAGCCTATTGTGCTGTCTTAATGTTTATATGTTGCATAATGTTGAAATATGCTAATAAAGAAAATAAAACACAAGAGTGCACGTGTAGGCTTTCTGAAAATAAAAGTTTGAAATAAAAAGTAACCTTCATTTTCGTTAGGGTATAAAACCCATGAATACATGAAAACGGCTATTAATTCAACATCCACATGATGACATCAAACTTCTCCCTCTGCTGTAGTTCTATTAGTTCTTTTGAGGATCTGAGGATTTAATTATCCAGATTTAAAAATAAATATACAGTGGCTTCAGAAAGTATTCATACCCCATTGATAATTTCTCATTCTGCTGTGTTACAGTCAACTTAAAACATATTTACATAGGATTTCTTTCGACTCCTGTAGAAGTTTAATGTGCAAATTAAACGAAGTACTTAGATATCTTCAGGATTATATTAAAAATAAAAAACGGAAATATCACATTTACATACAGTAAGTATGCACACCCTTTGCTTTAACATATTTTTAAAGTATCATATTTATATGATACATAGTCGTATATCCTTTGCATGCTGTTACTTCCTGATGTCTGTAACCCATCAACATCAAAAGACTCTTGATATCTTATTTGCAGGTACTGTTACAAGCAATACTATACAGACTATACAGATACTATATAGACTAGATTCAGCTGTAAATTATGGAAAATGGAATGGATGTAAGTCATCAAGGGGCTGGGCTATCGAACGAGTCCCAAACCATCACTCTGTTACCAAATATGGAGTAGATGTGGATGGATCACTGCAAGGGTTATTTCTCCTGACTCATTTTCCTATATAACTCTATGGGGGAAAAAGTCAGGAGAAGAAACTTTTGAAGTTACAGCTGAATCTAGTCTCACCCCCCAATTCCCATAGAGATCCATTCAAATGCAGAAAGGTTATAGTATCGCTTGTAACAGTACCTGAAAATAACATACCGAGAGTCTTTTGATGTTGATGGGTCACAGACTTCAGGAAGTAACAGCACGCAAAGAATATGCTACCAAATATTAAATATGATACTTTAAAAATATGTTAAAGCTAAGGGTGTGAATACTTATGTAAAATACTTATAGAATACTTATGTGATATTTCAGTTTTTTATTTTTAATATCATATTTTAAAAAGATATCTAAATACTTCATTTAATTTGCATATTATAAATAATTACTTCTACAGGAGTGTTTTAATTTGACTTTGCAACACAGCAAAATGAGAAATAATCAATGGGGTATGAATACTTTGTGAAGCTACTGTATATTCAAAGTGAAATGCATCCCATAGGTCTATCAGAATTCTGGTGACAATTTAGTAAAAGATCCAATAAAATTACTTGTCATCACTTTATCAAATACATTTGGTTTAATATAAGAAAATCCTCAGTCTAAAGTGACATGTATCAACCAAATATAGAGCAGCAGTTGTAGCTGAAACGGACCAGTGTACACGGACCACTTTGATGCTCTGTCTGTTTCTCTGTTTGTTGTATTTGCATTTGTAAAGCACTTTGAGATTTTCTCTGTAAAATGAAAAGCGCGATATAAAATGTATTACTGGTCCACAGCCCCTGACCAGTAGGTCTGTCCATGGACTACTCCGAGTGGTCCACGTACACTGGTCCGTTTCTCTCTAGCGCCCCTAGTGGTAGTGACAAGTGGTCCGTGACTCCGTGTACACTGGTCCGTTTCAGCTACAAAATATAGTTTAGGCCTACTAACAGTTTAACTAAAGAGTTAAAATTGAAGTCAATCAGTCTCTAATAGCATAGAAGTATCCAAATAACTGATAAGTGGCTCTTGTCTACAACTTTAATACTTTGTTAATCTCTGTTTTACACATTCAGTAAGCACAAAACAAAGTACGACAAACATTTGATTATATTAGGCAATAATTAGACTTGAAAGTGAATGCAAGACAATTCTGCCCTCACTTGGTTTCTGCATGTGGACAAATGATAACACCAGACAGATGACACATTATCCCACAGCCTGTTTAGTCACAGAGAAGTGTATGAAAACCTCTACCCTCATTTAATTAATACTCTGATTTACACACTACCTTACTTTAGTGATTGCCAATGAAAATATTAACTGCAGTATCTTGATAAATGAAAACATAGCTTAATTTTGATGAAGTCCCATGATGAGGTGAGATGTCCAAAGAGATTATCTTGTGGAAGCGCCAACAGGCTCCTGCATGAGTGTGTGTCCCTGGAGGCTCTAGCCTTGCATGCTGAGCTCAATGAGGCGGCCAGCAAACACACCCAGTGTGCCGATGATGCACACGGCCATGAAGACGCACAGCAGAATGTGATCCAGTACCATGGCGACAAATTTCCACTCCTCTGCAGCCTGGAGAGAGGTGAATCAGAGAGCAGACACAGTGATTAAGAAGTGAAGCGAGTTAGAGAACAGACAAAGTGAGTGAGGACTTTGGGAGCAGAGAGCAGAGTGAGTAAGGAGAGTTAGGAGAGAGTCAGTGACCAGAGTAAATGAGTAAGGAAAGTTAGGAGAGAGTCAGAGAGGACAGAGTGGGACACAGATAATGTTACCAGAGAGGATGGATCAACAAAGTTAAAACAGGAAGATGTTTTCATTGAGTTATTCATAATGTCATTGACATTTACGATAGTTATTAATTGAAGGATTGTTGTGGAACAATATTTATGCTGTATTCAATATATTCAATATTAGTGAATTTGTCATTGTCAATATTAATATGAGCGGTCATGACGGTAACATGCCCAAATCCGCGGTAAGCCTCCCATGACCGCGGTATGGCGATTATTTCTGCAGCCATAAGTGAAAGACCAGAGTAAATGAGTAAGGAGAGTTAGAGACCCAGAGAGCAGAGTCAGTGAGTGAGGAGAGTTAGGAGAGAGTCCGGGAGCAGAGTCAGTGAGTAAGAAGAGTTAGGAGAGAATCAGAGAGCCGAGTGAATGAGTAAGGAGAGTTAGGAGAGAATCAGAGAGCCGAGTCAGTGAGTTAGGAGGGAGAGAGCAGAGTGAGTGATGAGAATTAGTAGAGAATCAGAAAGCAGAGTCAGTGACTGTGAGTGAGGAGAGTTATGAGAGTCAGAGAGTAGAGTCAGTGACTGAGGAGAGTTACGAGAGAGTCAGAGAGCAGAGTGAGTAAGGAGAGTTAGGAAAGTCAGAGATCAGAGTCAGTGAGTGAGGAGAGTTAGGAGAGAAGTGTCAGTGAGTTAGGAGGGAGAAAGCAGAGTGAGTAAGGAGAGTTAAGGCCTTTTTACACGGGGGACAGAAATCGCTTGCGGAGTCGCCTCCCTGCTCTATGCCGTCCACTGAGCACCATGTGAAGGGCTTTGATGGGAAAAAGTACACAGACGGATATCGCCACTCTGCGAGTGTTACCATGGAAACGGCCTGAACCTTAGTCCCGAATCTGAACTAAGGAAAACGGCTACAATATTATAATTTAGCCTGTTAGATGAGGGATTAGTGACTAGGCACGTAACGTTACCTTACCTGTCGGGAAACTAACTAAGGGTACTAACGTTAAGTGTCAATTTCCTATCAGATACCTGAAATGCTTATGTACTGGCGAACAGCAAAGTTTAGCTAGCTAACGTTCGCTATGATGTGAATTCAACACAGGGCAATAGCTGGCTAACGTAGGCTACTTTATTTGTGTATTTATAAAAAGTAATGGAGTTTCATTGCCACTGCAAAAAAGTTTTTGTTTTTACGCAAATGCTATGTATCTGTTCGTATTTGATAGAGCTTTCAATGTATTGAAATGTATCTCCAATAATATCCAATTACTGCTTGGTAACGGAGGTACAGCCAGAGATTTTGGAAGTGTTAATGCAAATCTATATTGTTTCTTTTATGACAACCAATAGTAGTCAGGCATTTACCGCAAATGTTTTGATAAAGGCTTTTGACCAAACATCAGCCAAGAAAAGCATGAGCTGCAGCGAATTTTGTGTGCAGAAATAATTTCCCTACTTTTGTACTACAAGTGTTGGACTTTTTAAAGTGTTTTAAAAGCCAGCTTAAAGGGTAACAAAGCACGCTGGTTTAGCTCGACCCCGCCCCCTGTTGAAATTCGATAAAATGCCAAAATCTGGGCGTGATAAGGTAATAATATAGGGGCTGAGCTCCAGGTACCAAACCACGCCCCAGCAAATACGTCAGCTGGATGAAGTTTCTGGCAAATGACAGACTGGACATGCACAGGACCTAACGTTTTACCACTAGAGACACTTTTGATCCAGATTCTTTGGGTTTACACTGTTTTGCGCTGACTACAGTAAAATGTCAAGATTTGGACCAGAATCAATCAGTAACACCAAATGTATCAGTTCTCATCTAAAATATATATATTTTTTGTGCTTTGTTACCCTTTCAATTTTTTTTGAGCTTATTCTTAAAAGTAGCAACTGAGCTCTCCATGTTTATATCTAGTGGCAGGGTGTTCCATAGTTTTGGTGCATAAAAACAGAAAGCCGCCTCACCAGAGGTTTTGTGTAAAACCTTTGGAACATCTGAAGTGCTACGGTATCGCTGATATGCGTAGTAGCTTTGACACAATGAGCGCTGAAGTATACGTACCCCTATACCACAGACCCGAACAGCACCACTGCAGGGTGGCTAGGGGCCTGGATTTTGCAGTGTGCCCAATCACCAGCCGAGGGCCAAATCAGTACTACTGAAGGGCAACGGGGGGGTGAAGAGCCTCAGGAAGTGTATGTCCTCACGGACCCAGAGGCGAAAGGCATGCTCCCGGATTCTGCACATGTTCAGACATCCCTGATGTTGAAGTATGCCCGACACCAAGCCAAGGGCCCGAATCAGTACCACTGAAGGGCCACAAGGGGATGGAGACCACCGCTGAACAATGAGGAAGCAGGAGCCCAAAGGGGGAAAGCGAGCATGTTTAGCCCCCCTTAGAATCACCGCCTCGTCGGAGAGATCCAGGGGCGGGGGGCTCAGATGAACAGTATTCCTGGTCAGCTAATGACCCCCTCTCAGTCCCTGACTGCTGGGGGTCAGGCCGACGAAACATGCCGTCTGCGACATGCTTGGCCTGGAAGTGTGTCCATCACCAAGCCAAGGGCCCAAATCAGTGGTACTGAAGGGCCGCGAGGGGGTGTGGAAGCCTTGGGTAGCATCTGCCCTCACAGTCAGAAAGGCCCCTTTCAGCTTTTTTCTTTTCTTTTTTTGCTGTTATTATTGTTGTTGCTACACAACTAACAAGAAAAACAAGCCTAGCGCGGATAGTATAAAACAGAAGGGAATCAGTTTAAATGAGTATAACTTCTGTAAGGCACGGCAGCAATGTACATCAATGATAAGGTGTGCTTAACACTAAGCTAAGGGCCCAAATCAGTGGCACTGAAGGGCACAAGGCGGTGTGGAAGCCTTAAGGTAGCGTGTGTTCACGGCACAGAGGCTCCTTCTCCTGTTGCTGTTGCTCCTGTAGTTGTTGTTGCTGTGCAACCAACAAGAGAACAACACAGTGCCTACGCGGTTAGTATGAACAGAAGAGGTATCAGTTACAACTAATATACAGGTGCAGCTCAAAAAATTAAAATATTGTGAAAAAGTTCAATATTTTTTGTCACTCATTTCAGAAAGTGAAACTCATATATTATATAGATTCATTACACATAGAGTGAAATATTTCAAGCCTTTATTTCTTTTAATTTTGATGATTATGGCTTACAGCTAATGAAAACCCAAATTCAGTGTCTCAGAAAATGTGTAATGAATCTATATAATATATGAGTTTCACTTTCTGACATGAGTGACAAAAAATATTGAACTTTTTCACGATATTCTAATTTTTTGAGCTGCACCTGTAATTACTGTATAAAAATGGCAGCGACCTGCCTACAACCACGATAACAAATGTGTCCAACACTAACCCAAGGGCCCGAATCAGTGGTACTGAAGGGCCGTGAGGAGTGTGGGGACCAACACAATGCCTAGTACGGCTAGTATAAAGTATAATAGTATAATAAAAGGTATTAGTACAAACTAATCAGATTTCTGTATAGAAACGGCAGCAATCTGCCTATATCAATAATTACAAGTGTGTCCAGCGCCAAGTCAAGAGCCCAAAACAGCATGCACGTGCATAAATAGACCTCAAAGGGGGCTTGAGCGCCTGCCGTTTGGCCTCCTATAGAGAAGTGTCCTTTTAAAAAAATATATTTTTTTAAATAAATAAATAAATTCCTGTTTGCACAAATTTGCATAAATTCCTAAATCCACAGCCTGCCCTGCCGAACAGATATATTGATTGAATCAAAATATCCGGTCGGGAGATTGGTGCTCTCCCCAAAAACTGTATTTACGGTAAAATTAATGCAACAAAATTTGCTGCTCGCATAGCCTATGTACCGCCAAAACCCATTTCTCTGCCAGGAAAAACCCTGAATTTTATATTTAATTATTTACAAAAATCGCCTGCGTGCCCGTTTATGAATTTGGTATAAACTAATATAACTATTCAAAAACGGCAGTCATCTGCCTACTACACAATACAAGCGTATTCAGTGCCAAGCCAAGAGCCCAAATCAGTAGCACTGAAAGGCCGCCAGAGGGCGCTGAAACCTCAGGTAGCATGTCTACTGTCTACTGACACAAAGGCTACCTCCGGCTTGTCCCTTTTTTTCCTCTCTCTAGTAGCAACGAGGAGAAAGACAATTCAATGCCTCAACATGGCTAAATACAATCCGAACATATCGGTGTAATCCAATCTAGTTCTGCAAGGAAAACCAGCAGTGAACTGCCTAATACAAGGTAACAACTTTACAGAGAAATGTTTAGCCAAACAAACAGCAACAAACCGCTATTCCGCGTTGCAGGGGAGGGGAAGCCCAGGAAAGCATACTCTGTTCAGGGCGTAGCTCCAGGCAATCGGGAGAGGCAAAAAAATCACGATTCCGCGGATTCTAAAGGGAACCCTAAAAAAACATGACCCATACCGTGGTGTGTTGACCGATATGAAATAGAACTTAGATCAGAGTCTAGAATCACACCCAGGTTCCTAACTTCAGATTTGCTCTGTTTCGCCAGACAGCCTAGTTCTGAGAGCAGATTGTCTGTTTTTTCTTTGGGTCCTACCAGTAAAATCTCAGTTTCATCTTCATTTAAGTTTTTGCTCATCCAGTCGTTGATGCTAGTAAGGCATGCAGTCAGCGTACTCAGGCCGTTTGGATTTTCAGGAGAAACAGAGACATACAGTTGTGTATCGTCAGCATAACAGTGGTAATTCACATTGTGATTCCTTATGATAATGCCTAGCGGGAGCACATAAAGTGAAAATAAAATGGGACCTAGAATGCTTCCTTGGGCAATGCCATAATCAATGTTGACTATCTGTGAAACACGGTCACCCAGCTCGACAAATAACTGTCTCTCAGTTATATAAGAGCAGAACCAATCAAGGACACTGCCAGAGAGACCAACCCACTTTTCTGTCAATTAAAATGCTATGATCAATTGCATGAAAAGCAGCGCTAAGATCTAGGAGAAGAACAGCCACATTATTTGAATCAACAGTCATTCTCAGGTCATTAACAACTTAAAAGGGCAGTTTCAGTGCTATGGTTGGCATGAAAGCCTGACTGGAATTTTTATAAAATATTATTCTTATTCAGGTGACAGTTAAGTTGGCTAAAAACAATCTTTTCCAACACTTTACCCAGAAATGGAGGTTCAAAATCGGTCGATAATTATGAAGAATGGACATGTCCGAGTTTGATTTCTTAAGTAGGGGTTTTACCATAACTGTCTTGAAGGCTCTGGGGCAAATACCTGATTGTAGTGAAAAGTGAAGGATCCTATTTGTGTCCGGGGAGAGGCAGTGAAAAGTATTTTTGAAGAACTTAGTAGGGATAGGGTCGAGAACACAGGTAGATAACTTCATTTTCATATTAGTCTCACTGATGATTTCATCATTTACAAAGTCAAAAGAGGTCATCCTAGGTGGATAAGGAGATCCCAGGGGGAAGAGGAACCATAGTTAGAGATACCAGCTCTGATATTAACAATTTTATCTTTGAAGAATGAAGCAAATTATTCACATTTATCAGCAGGCTTGGATGCTTGCTGCATCAGCAAAGGCTGGGTTTAAAAGACTCTCAATGGTTGAGAAAACGATATTTGGGTTGTTCTTATTCTCTTAAATAATCCTCAAAAAATGGGCTTGCCACTCTTTTCTTACAGCGTTATTGTACATAAAAATCTGTTCCTTATAAATGTCCTGATGAACTTGGCGCTCTTCCTCCATAATCACTCGGCTTTGCGGCAGTTTCTTTTTAGCTGATAAATGGCTACACTTTTCCAGGGTATCTTAATTTTGCAATGTCCTTTTTGACTTATGACTGTGTCAACTGTAAGGCATTTCTTAAATTGCTATTAAAATGATCCACAAGATCATCTACAGAAGAACTATTTGAAGGAAGAAAAGAGCTAAACAGATTAGTAAATCCAACTATTGCTGATGAATCAAGATTACGCTACTACATTACTACACAATTTTGATAACAATGGTCACAAGGAGGTAGGGAGGGGTGGAGAGAGGTGCAGCTTGAAGAGGTGAGACTTTCTGCTGTTCTGACCTCCACGGGGAGCTCATTTTACCATTCCACCACCGTGGGGCCAGGACAGACAGATGTCGAGACCGGGTGCTAGTATGAAGATGCTAGTACATGCATAGAATACCTTTCTTATTTCATAATTGCATTTTAATGCTTTATCTCTGTGGGTGGCTATTTATAGGCTGTGCCGAGTCTTGTAGGCTATTACGTGCATTATACTAGCTGACGTTAGCTAGGTCTGTTCAGATCAGTGCATAGGCTGCAGAATAAATATGAATGGATTTAGCTTGCGAGCTAGCCATCAGAGCATGTTGTTTTCGGTTCTTTTTAGACGTGTAACATGAGAAAACCGAGCAGATCTGTAATAGAAACCGCGTCTCCCCATTAACTTCTGTAATGAACTGTGATTCCCTTGATTCTGTGCGCTCCCAGAGACGTGACGTGTTGAACTCTGAATTGGCTGCATGCGCCAATGAGCAGCTCCCATAGAAATCCATGGAACCGGTAAGCAGAAGCTGTCTACAGTTCTTCTTATATATCTCGATGGTTGAACTTCATTCATAAAACCAAGGTTTCCCATATACAAAAGGTCTGTAAAAATCATATATGATCATACCAGCAAAGTTTTATAAAAAGCATGTTGATTAGTATTATATTATATATCTATATATAAACATCGAACAAAAAGTTTGGAAATTTGTGTTTGGTAGATTATTTCTCTGTTGTAACAATGCTTCTTGGCAATACATTTTATACCGTTGGAAAGCCTGTTTATTTCCCTTTTAAATGGTACCCCATTTGTAAGGAACATGCATTTGTGGGATGAGCAGCACAGCTGAGTATGTGGGTTGCACCTATGTAAAATTTGCCAAATCTTCTCTGCCAATGCCAAACAGCTTATTCTGCTGTTGCTAGTGACTCTTGTTTGGTGGATTGGATGATTGAAGTCTATCAGTAACAAGGAAGAAACAAGACATATTGGCAATTTTACAATTTATTAATTTAACAGTCAGGAGCCTCAGTAGCGTATGGAAGAACCATACACAGCCACAACAGCCTGGCACCTCCTCCTCATGCTGGTCACCAGCGTGGTCACACACTGCTGTGGGATGGCATTCCACTCCTCAACCAGGATTTGTCGCAAGTCAGCCAACGTGGTTGTGTTGGTCACTCTAGCACGAACAGCACGCCCAAGCTGATCCCACAAGTGTTCAATTGGGTTGAGGTCAGGACTGTTGGCAGGCCATTCCATTCTCTCTACTCTCAAATTCTGGAGGTAGTCTCTGATAAACCCCGCTCTGTGGGGGCGAGCGTTGTCATCTTGGAGGATGGAGTTCGGTCCCAGACTGTGGAGATATGGGATTGCCACTGGTTGCAGAATCTCATCTCGATATCTCTCTGCATTGAGATTGCCTCCAATGATGACAAGCCTCGTTTTTCCAGTGATGGAGATGCTGCCCCACACCATCACACTCCACCAAAAGGTGTTACTCTATCGGTGCAGCAATCAGCATAGCGTTCTCCCCGTCTTCTCCACACTTTGACCCTACGATCCAACTTCTGTAGGCAGAATCTGGACTCATCGCTGAACATAACGTTCCTCCACATGTTCAGGTTCCAGTGCAGGTGTAAGCTGTTTGGCATTGGCAGAGAAGATTTGGCAAATTTTACATGGGCGCAACCCACATACTCAGCTGTGCTGCTCATCCCACAAATGCATGTTCCTTACAAATGGGGCACCATTTAAAAGGGAAATAAACAAGCTTTCCAACGGTATAAAATGTATTTCCAAGAAGCATTGTTACAATCTACCAATTGTTACAATCTACCAAACACAAATTTCCTAACTTTTTGTTCGATGTTTAGATATCTATCTATATATCTCTATATTGTGGCAGCCGGCCAGGAGCACCCCGCGGCTGGGTAGTGAATGACCGTTATCAGACATATCCGTGTGTTTCCCCTATGCCCATAGTAGGAGATCGGAAGCCAAGCCGGGAGCAGACGGTAATCAGCTGGAGACGCCGCTCACCTGGGAAGGATCAGCGCAGCCCAGGTGCACGGGATCATCAAACCAAACAAACTCCCTTTAAAACCAGGAAGTATACAGCATTCGATGGAGTAGCTTAGGCGAAACCGTGGTGGAAGTAGGAGACGAGAGTAGTGTTGGAGAGTAATTAAAAAGCGCCGTGTATGATCGTTGATTTTAGGAAAACCCTGCCGTGTGAAAAAGGCCTGGGCCGTATGAGACCCCAATTTGGATTTGACCCTCGCCTGTTTGACTTCCCTTCCCCCGCACCAGCCCTGGACAGTAAGAGACCCCTGCTTTCGGACACCAACGATTCTCTTGGACTGTGGACTGGCAGCTGTTGTTATTGTGTGTATGCTTTTGCCGTCTTGTGTACCGCAGTAACTTTAACCAGTAAAGCTTTTGAACTTTATTTGTGCAGTGTGGACATTCAAATCCTTATTCTCAGTCAAGTGGCAGCCCTCCCCTCCCCTCCCACACGGCTGCCACAATATCTATATATCTATACAATTCTTATACAATCTCTCAATGTTTATTTTTATAAGGAGTACCATGTACCCACCCACATCCCTCTTGCTATCTGCAGACTTTCCAATACTTAACGATTTCTCTCTTTCCCACATCTGACACACAGGTCTATTCATGCATCTTAGCCTGGCATCTCATCTGGGATGAACAGCTGACACGTGAAGCTTAGTCTGGCCAAGACTGAGATGCTTTTCATCCCTAAAAAGCCCTCTCTGCTCTGGGACCTTGGACAGCACTATAGTAACTGCCATCCAGTCTGCAACCTGACCTTTGCTGAGAACATAGCACTGGTGAGCCTGGCATGCAGATTCTTCCTCTGCAACATCTGAAGAATCTGCCCATTTCTCACCATATATAAATTTCAAATAAACTTCAAATTGAACGCATGGCTTGCCACGTCCTCCAATAAAGCTAGCGCAGCCATGGTTGAGTGTTAATAGTTTGCTTACAGTTGACTATTTATAGGATACATTGTCTTTAATGAGAAACACTTTGTGAATCATAATGAATATCACATTCACCATGCCCCAATTTACAAGTTTCTGCATGTCATACAATAATGGTATATAATGTAAGGAAGATTTAAAATTCAGTAATTAGACTATCAGTTTCCTTTTCAATTTAGAATCAAACTCATTTTGTTGGCTGATAACAACACCAATAATTTTCCATGCCAAATAAACGTTCACGTGCGGCTCTCAAGCCTGCAATACTTCGGCATAACCAGCAGGTACTGTGCGTATGTCAAGTGAAGACCTGACATGGAGCTATGACCGTTTCCATGATCAAACGGAGTCACGTTGAAATTATATAAATCACTACTTTGTTGTGATTTTCTACCTACGCCACACGTAAGATTAAATTTGATCGAAAGTACTTTTTATAAATGAGGCCCCTGGTCTTGGCCCTCCTGACAATCTTCTGGCGTAGACTCAAGACTCACCTGTTCAGATTGCATCTTGGCTCCCTGAATTAATTGTTAGCATGCAATTCTTGCTTTTTGAAATAGCATTTTAGGGGTATGTCAACAGTGATTTATACATCAACACTTGCCACGTTACTGACATTTTGGTTATTATTTAGATGGTTATCTCACGCCTGGATTACTCCTCCCAAAGTTTTCACACATCACCCTCCTGCTGAGGTCAGTCCACTGGTTGCCGGTCGTCACCAGGATCAGGTTCAAAGTTCTGACCCTGGTCTACGCTGCAGCCAAAAGGACAAGCCTTTCCAACCTGCAGGACATAATCCAACACTACACTCCAGCTGGACCACTTCGCTCTGCTCGTCCAGACTACAGAGCTTCTTCACCTTAGCTCCCCATATAATGTGGAGTGTTAGATTCTGAGAATCAAACGCGACAGCCAGGGCTTCTAAAAGTACTCACTGTAGTGGGAACCAAAAAGGCGAACAGGTCCACACTAGGAAAGAAGCTATATATACACTGCTCAAAATATTAAGGGAACACTTAATCAACACAGTATAACACCAAGTCAATTAAACTTCTGGGATATCGATCTGTCCAGTTAGGAAGCGTAAACGAATCAATGCTTTGGTGCAAATTAAAGTGACAACAGATGGACAGGAGAGGCAACAGCAAGACAACCCCCAAAAAGTAAATGGTTTTGCAGGTGGTGGCCACAGACTATTTCTCTCTCCTTATTCTTCCTGACAGATTTTTTCTAGTTTTGCATTTTGCTAGTGCCCTTGTCACTACTGGTAGCATGAGGCGGTACCTGCAGCCCATTCAGGTTGCACAGGTAGTCCAGCTCCTCCCGGATAGCATATCCATACGTGCCGTCGCAAGAAGGTTTGCTGTGTCTCCCTCCTCAAGAGCGTGGAGGAGATACCGGGAGATGGGCCATTACACGAGAAGAGCTGGACAGGGCCTTAGAAGAGCAACAACCCAGCGGCACGACTGGTATCTGCTCCTTTGTGCGAGGAGGAACAGGAGGAGCACTGCCAGAGCCCTACAAAATGACCTCCAGCGAGCTACTCGTGTGCATGTTTCTGACCAAACTGTCAACCGAGCCCCTCACCACTCCACTCAATGCCTACGCCTTGGACGGAAGTCTTCCGTGTCACTCACTCCACCATTCCCCTTCAACTAGTCCTCTCCGGGAATCACAGAAAAACCATCCAACTCGACATCATCCACTCCTCCCAGTCTCACCGGTCCTCGGCTAACTATGGCTCCGTCTGCACAATCCCCATCTCGATTGGGAAACCACCCAAATTCAAAGCTGGAGCCCCATATGTCACTCTGTTTGTCTTCGTTCTGCCCTACTTCCCTCAGGAGGTTCCTGTCCTCCCCTCAAGCCCCCCGAACCTGACCTGTCCTCCATTCCTAACTAATATTATGACCCTTCCAGAGTATTCAGTAAATCGTTTGCCTTGTCCTTACCCCCTCACAGACCTTACAACTGCGGTGTCAATCTGCTGCTTAGTGTTCCACTTGGTGCTCTGGTCGTAAAAAAGATGCCGGTATTTTCCACGACTCCCTGGCCGCAGGTATTATTCGCCGGGTTCTTCTTTGTATCAAAAGAAAATGGCTCCCTCCGCTCTTGTATCGACTACCGTGGCCTCAACGCCATCACCATCCATTACATTACATTACAGGCATTTAGCAGACGCTCTTATCCAGAGCGACTTACACAACTTCTTATTACATTTATCCATTCATACAGCTGGATATATACTGAAGCAATTCAGGTTAAGTACCTTGCTCAAGGGTACAACGGCAGTGTCCTACCTGGGAATCGAACCTGCAACCTTTCGGTTACAAGTCCAGCTCCTTAACCATTATACTACACTGCCGCCGCCGTAACAAATACCCCCTACCTCTGATTAACTCTGCTTTTGAGCCCCTTCACGGTGCCACAATTTTTTCCAAGCTGAACCTCTGCAACGCCTACCACCTGGTGCGGATCCGGGAGGAGGATGAGTGGAAGATGGCGTTTAACACCCCCCTCGGGCACTTCAAGTACCTGGTGGTCCTGTTCGGCCGTACCAATGCCTCAGCGGTCTTCCAGACCCTCGTCAACGACGTCCTCCGCGACCTCCTCAACCGGTCAGTGTTTGTGTACATCGAAGGCATCCTTATTTTTATTTTTTAAATACACAAGACCATGTGAAGAATGGTCTTGGGTATTTAAGACCATTCTGGAGAATAAATAGTTTGTAAAGAGAATAAAGAGACCCTCAAGAGGGAATAGTGCCCGAGTATAGCTCTATGACTATAGGGTTCATAGGGTTTGTGAGGCAGTAGCGAGGTGGAACGTTGCTTACTAAACGCCTCCGCGAGGCCGGCGTACTGTTTGGGGACATTAGCCGGCAGCTGGAATTCAAGCACCCCTCCCACTTCAGCACCCTCAGTGTCCGAAACAGAGTGAATCTCCCAATCAATTTCCGAATCGGACATCAACTCCTGCTACGCAAGAGGTTGCTCAGCAGAGTGATCCCAGGCTAGACTCTCCTCTCCGTTCTCAGAGGAAACATGAGAGGACTCCTGTTTGATGGAGCAATTCTCCTCATCACTCTCTGAATAAGACTCGGTATAATCCTCAACCCCTCTTCCCGACAGAAAAAGACTGGAGGAAGAACATTGACGTTTGCATTGGGAACCCCACTGACGAATAACGGAACCGGGACCCCTCCCAATTAATATGTGGGTTATGGCAGGTAAACCAGGAATGGCCTAAAACCAGCGGATATGCAGGGGATTCCACTAAAAAACCTGAATCTCCTCCGTATGATCCTGATACGGAATGCGCATGCATATGGCGGAGGTAACCCGGGAGATAGTGCCTGTGCCTAACAGGCGGCCGTCCAGAGCCGTAACCAGGCGAGGAAGAGGGAGAGGGTGGGTAGGAATCTTGTGGGATTTAGCCCAATCAGAATCAATGAGGCACTCAACTGCCCCGGAGTCAATAAAAGCATTACAGTGGAGCTGGCAGTCATTCCAGCGTAAATAATTCGGCAGAAGGGTCCGAGGGTAAATTAAATCTAGTCCCGCTAGGCGACTCGGTTCCCCTAGTGAGACCCCTCTTTTCCCATAAGTTTGGGACATTAGTCCTTTAAATGACCCCACCTCTTACAGTACCCACACCACAATTCATGAGACTTAGTGTCCCCTGTTTCGCGCATGGAGGACCCATCGACCTGCATGGGCTCCTCCTGCTCAATAGAAGATAAAGATGGAATGTGAGATGGCGCTGGCGTGGAGGAAGAAGAGTAACAAGCTGGGCAATGTCTAAAACCCTTATAAGCCCTCTCCTTCTTTCTTTCTCTAAAACGGTTGTCTAAACGAATGGCAGTGGATACCAGAGCACTGAATGTAGCGGGTGGTTCGAGACCCACAATGGCGTCTTTTATGGGTTCCGATAGGGCGTTAAGAAACAGTGCACTAAGAGGCTCATCGGCTAATCCTGTCACCCCCGCAAGAGCACGAAAAGTAATAGCAAAGGCAGCCACGGTGTCGGTTCCCTGATGAAGATGGTTCAAACGCATGGTGGCTTCCTTGCCAGAAACGTCCTGATCGAAAACTGACACCATCTCTGCCATAAGCCTCTCTGTGTTGTTCATGATGGGCGAATTAGCCCTGATAAGTGGGTCGGCCCATGCAAGAGCATTCCTGGTTAGGAGAGAGAGAATGAAGGCTACCCAGGATTCTTGTGAATAGAAATGTGAGGGCTGTGTCTTAAAAATTTTTTGGCACTGTGTTAAAAACCCCTGACACTTTCCAGACTCCCCGCTATACCGCAGTGGGAGCTCAGCGCATGCTGAGAAACCTGAAGGGCATGAATACTCTCTCTCTCTGGGCCGCAAGGGCTGCCTCCTGAGTGGCTAAAACTACTTGAAGATTGGGATCTATCGCTGGCACTCCCCCTGTGACTTCCATGTTCTGTAGGGGATCTCTATGCCCAGAGACACGGAGGAAATATTGGAGGTCCAGGTGTGACAGACAAGGAATCACTAAGTGTTCTAGTCGAACACCACTAAGACAAACAATAATCCGTAGTGGACGGGAAAAATAAGGATAACAGAAAAAACCTTGCGATACAACTAATAGAGGAGCTCGATAACCGAGGCAAACAAAAGAAATAAGTGAAACACTTATCTAACTCCAAATGACGAGCGTACAAAAGAAAGGAAGGAGAAAGATAAAAGAACCCTAAACTTTAGGGCGAGAGCACTCGTAGGTCTGAGTGAGAAACAAAACCCATAAACCTCTGCTCTGAATAAAGAACGAAAAGAAAAGCGCACTTTACTAAATTGTAACTGCTAACAAGTCCCACGTTGAGAAGAAAAGCGGTTGATAGCAGCACAACTTCCTATACCTTTACCGGCTAGAATGTTATCAGAAAATAACATGGAAGTGACAAGAAAAGAAGGAAGTGGGGTATAAGTAGTGAGCGGAAATGCAGGACAGGTGAACTCACTAATCACGAAGCGAAAGCAGAACCCGTAGCGGAACACAGAAAAATCCGATAGATTACCGGTAAAAGACAAAAGGAATACAAAATGCGGAGATAAGGAAAGGAAGGTGCGATCCATGACAGAATGTGCTAAAGAATGTAGCTAATTTTAAGATGGCACTCAAATTAGTTAAAGCAATTTAAGCATTAGAAAGCATAAATTTAAAGAGGACAACCTCTTATGTGTCTCGAACCGTTGAGTGCAATGCATAATGCAGGCTAGAAAAAAATTATCTACAAAACATTGAACATTTATTGAGTATTTAAAAGTCTGAATCTTCACATGATAACACGGCATCATAAATGTGGATAGCCTATAGAAAAATGCTACACAAGCTTATCAATAACAATAACAATAACGCTATCAATTGTTTGATCAGGCAAATTAAATGGAAACCGTTTGAGTGATCATTCGTTTAAAGGTAAGATTACAGAGGGCCTAGTTCTACGTCCCACGGTTCGCTACTGGTATAGATATTGTCTGCTTTCATGGCTGGATCATTCAGGCTAGGCTACTTATTATTTATGCTCAGTGTTCTGTGTTGTGCTGAATGACAGCTCATGTGTAGCAAAAAACGGATTCTTAAATCTTGTCCCCCCTGCTGCCCCTTTCTGTTTCAGTATTCAGCAGCAAGGACAGTGCCAAAATCTCCACTGGGATAGTTTCTGAAGTGTATTTTTGACACAACGATTCCATAGCCATTTAGATGCGTTGTCTAGCTACATCTGCTGAGCCACAGTGCAACCTATTGAAATGTGAATGAACTTTGAGTTTAAACTGTGTTAAAACTGTAAAATGAATGAATCTAAAGTTAATTAAAGGTGCAATACTGACCCAGTGTTGGGTTACACAAGCAACCTATATTGGGTTGTTTTTAACCCACCCGTTTTTAGAGTGGACTATGGGTTATTTTTGGCGTTTTCTTGTTAGGCCTAGTCTGATGTGAGAATAGCGCTGAAAATATCATGGAATGGAATTGCCTGGAGTTGGCAACTGAACTATTGTATTGCAAATTCAATACAATAGCTAAGCAAGTAGCAGAACGATTAGCAAAGCATAGATAAGCCATTAGCTAAGCGAGTGCCAGAACCAGTTGTTATGTCATTGGCTAAGTCATTGGCTATGTCGACTCATTACTAGCTCCGCAGTTAGCTTCACAGCTAGCTAAGCAAGCAGGCTAGTTCAGCAGGCAGCTCAGCAAGTCACAAAACCAATTGCATTTCACAACACAAGTAGCTGAGCAAAGTAGAACGTACAAACTAGATGAAAGTGGCTTCTAGTGAGCCAAGGTTAATAGGGTTAACTGATTTCCTAAGTCCTTCGCTTGAATTGAACAGCTGTTGCTGTTTTAAATAAAAATCGCCAATCCAGTGGGTAGCTACGCTAGGCATGCGAGTGACCAGCCTAGGAATGCTATTGACCAGCCAATCAGTTACAAATCCAGTGGGTAGCTATGCTAGGCATGCGAGTTACCAGCCTAGGAATGCTAGCGTAGCTGCGCCTAATCTCGTCACGTGATCCCAAACTCTCCATTCCGCTAGAGGCGCTATTTCCATATCCATCTTGTCGTTATACACTGAACACCATTCAAAAACGTTGATCGTAATGTTAATCATTACAATTCCATTGCGATAGAAATTTAATATTAGGCGACACGAACGATGTTCACAGTTTTCCTGTCTCCTCAGAAAACAAACATCTTCCGTTCATTACCAAGGCTGCCAAAAAACTCAGCAACAACAAGGAAGCCGAAATAGACTAAAATAAACCAACATGAGTTGAATCTATTGGTTTCAGTTAATTGGGCAAGTAGGCTACATTTTCGCGTTTTGGAAATGTCTCCTTGTCGAATCTCGTCAGAAGCACTTCTGTCTCATCATAGCGCTCTTCTATTGTTGGGTCATGATGAATTTGTTTATGTTGTTGCCATGACAATTTTATGAGCAAATCACAAACAAATAAATAGAATACAATAATAAGTTATTAAGTGATTGATTAAAATGACATATTATGTATTGGTTATTTCGTTAATTAATCAATTCTGCATGATTCCGATGTCAAGAATATTTTGTTACCATCCAAGAAATAAATACTCTCCATGAACTTATAGGGTGAAGTCAGAAAAAGTGGAACATTAGATAAAACGGGACAAATAAGATTCTAGGTATTAAAATATAAACAGTCAATGACTTAATCTGGCTTTTAGTTATTGCGATAGGGGTACTTGGTAATGGGCAGGGTTAAACCTTCAGCACAGGCTCATTTGAATATACACAAGAGAAGCCCTGGCTCTGACATATGATCTTTCACTTGAAAATAATAAGGGTACTAAACTCACAGATTTATTAACAACCTATAACACTATTACAATTTAATTCATATGAAAAATGTATTTTGAAAAAGAAAATGGGTTATTTGTAATCAAATGTGAAAGATGTAATGCAATGTGAAATGTATCGACTAGATAGTGTTCACAAACTTGGTATTGAATTAAGTCATTGTTTAAGACAAATTGTGGAACATGATTATCTTTACACAGTAAAAAGTAACCATCTCAAAATCTCTCCACAACAATCATCTATGGTTTGAGAAATGGTTTAACTGGAGAAGTTAATATAATACATAATAATAATACAATTTACTTACATAGAACTTATAAAAACAATTACAAAGTGCTTCACAGCAAATTAAAAACCCAAACTGGAGGGACATATAATGTAATGTACATATAAATGATATGTACATAAAGTTTAATCCGTGTTGTATTCATATTATGTATGCATCCCGTGTACACAGGGTGAGAAATTACCCACCCTTGTGATACAGCTGTTACGGTTCTAACCGTTCCACGCCATGTTTTATGTTTATTGTTATGTCACGCCCTTATTTGTATTCACGTTCTGTCATAGTTTATTAGTTTCATACATATTTCCATGTTTTTCCGCAGCCTTGCGTTCATGCTGTTTCTTCTCTTGCTGTCACTCACGCTTCCCTAATTGTTTCATTCTCCCTTGTCTAATTACTAATATACTAACATTAGATCAGGATTGGGTAATACTAACTATCTAACCATGTGTTCATGTTTACCTTACGTTTCTCGTACATGTTAATTACTAATTTACTAACGCTAGGTCAGGATAGGTTAACTACTAATGATTTACTAATTGCCTCGTTACGTGTCTCATTTTCTCAAGCTGTTGTGAATTTCCTGCTGCTCTCAAGCTAAGTGTCTGCACCTGTCTACACCTGCATATAAGATCAGTGTTCATGTCATGTCCTTGCGAAATTGTTGCCTCACTAGCACTCTTAAGCATTTGTCAAGTTTACATTTTCTGATTTCCTGTTTTGATCCAAGCCTGTTTTTTGACCACTGTTTACTGCCAGCCTTTTGTTTTCACTGCCTGTCCTGACCACGATTCCTGCTTGCTGATTTTGTACTTTTGCCACGCGGCGAGGACTCCGGTCTGACCCTGCTTGTTTTTCTACTATTCTTTTGCCTTCTCCCTTTTGTACCTCTGCCACGCTGATTGCTTTCCTGGTTCCGAACTACTGCCTGGCTTACCGACGACGAGACTGCCTTCTCCCTCGGTACTTTTGTTTATTGGCTGGATCTTTTTGTGTATGACCTTTGCTTGTGCTAAGACAACGATTACTGGATTTTCCTTAATAAAGCCCTTGCGGGTATTTATTACATCTGTTGTTCTGAGTCGTGCTTCTCGGGTCCAACCCTCCACGCACTACGTCTCAACAGCTTCTTTATTGAATTTTAAACCCTAAAACTATTTTTCATGTAGAAACAACCTGCCATTCATAAATAAATCAGTGAATAATTGTGATTCCCTACTTCACATTCCAGACAGACTGTATTTCTTCAGTCTACATTTTTACTAAAAAATAGACATATTGATTTTATCTTTTTTGCTGTAATAGATGTGTGGCACTTTATTTTTTGCTGATGACTTCTGATGTCATAACTGCAGGTTTAAAAGGACTTAAGACAAGTAATAATTCAAAAGAAATATATTTAGTTTTGGTAATTTTTTTTTCTGTGGTGTAAAACGGCGTATTTTCATTTAATTAATTACGTGGCGAGTTTGAGCTCATGGAATGGCGAGATTTGGACCACAGGCGGAATCAATACAAAAGCGGCACAGACAGTCTATCGAGTCCATTTTAAAATACAAACAACAAACTAGCATAAATACAGTAACTGAGTTTGATGGTCAGTAAGTGACATTTCAAAACGGGGCGCACGGTGACTCTACCTGTGCCTTTGCTGTCTTTAAAAATGTGTTTTTAAAGGCAGGAGTTGTGAAAAAGTGGCGAGATTAGGCACAACTACGCTAGTGACCAGCCAAGTCAGTTGCAAATCCAGTGGGTTGGTAAACTAGGCACCTGAGTTACCAGCCTAGGAATGCTAGTGACCAGCCAAGTCAGTTGCAAATCCAGTGGCTTGGTAAACTAGGCACCTGAGGTACCAGCCTAGGAATGCTAGTGACCAGCCACGTCAGTTGCAAATCCAGTAGGTTGCTAAGCTAAGCACATGCATTACCAGCCTCAATAGCCGGCTTGTCATTCACCACTGCCGGCCCCTCATTTACCAGCGCCGGCATATCAGTCGCTAGATAATTTACCTGCTTTGAGTAAGATATACGCTCCGCCGGCCCCTCAGTATTCATCGCTGGCCTCTCAGTAGTCTAATTTCTGGCACTTATACTGTGCCATAGTCAGCCAGGCAAGAGGTAGCACTCATAGTTACATGGTCTTAAAAAACTTGAATCTGCAGGGACAACTATGATTCTTCAGATATTTCAAAGGAGTAATTTCTTTAAACTAGCTTAAAATGAGATTTTGGCAACAAAAGTAAATTGTAAACTGACATTACTAAAGGGATACATTCTCTACTATGTTGTGAAAGCAGCATTCCAAAGGACAAGGCCTCACTCAGACTCTTACATTGTTGGACTCCTCATCGGACTTCATGGTTTCGGCAATGTACTTGACACCTTCAATGGCACTGCGGACATCAGGGTTCTTGGTGAGGGAGGATTGGAAGGTGACAGAGGCAGGGATGGGCTTGCCTGAAATATCTGAGATGTCAAATTCAGCAGAGAAGAGATTCTTATCCTGTTTCTCCTTGGAGGGCCTTTTCATATTTGAGAAGAACATGAGGTTGGGAATGGTATCGATGAAAATCTGGAATTAGGAGAGAGTAATGCACTCATAAACTATATATTTTCCTCACAGAACAAATCTAATCATACATTTAAGTTCATTACTATTCTGGCATTTGATTAATTAAACATTAAAGTTAATATAATAAAAATTTAATCATAAAAACTGAATGTCTGAACGTCTAAACCAGTGATCCCCAACCGTGCTCCTGGAGATCTACCGTCCTGTAGGTTTTCATTTCAACCCTAATTTCGCACACCTAATTCTACTAATTAGCAGCTCAATGAGATCTCTAGCTGTTGAATGAGGTGTCCTACTTAAGATGTAGAATTGTTGAATGAGGTGTGCTTTGTTAGGGTTGGAGTGAAAACCTACAGGACAGTCGATCTTCAAGAACAGGGTTGAGGACAACTGGTCTAAACTATATTTATTTTACTTAATATACTCCAAAACTGTTAGGACAGTGACACATTTTTGTTGTTGTTTTGGCTCTGTACTCCAGCACATTGGATTTGAAATGGAACAGTGACTATGAGGTAATTTATGGCACCAAACGTAATTGTACAAATGAACATAAACCTAAATAAAGTCATCATATTTAATATTTGGTTGCATACCATGACTTCCTGATGTCTGTGACCCAACAACATCAACTCGTGATATCTTATTTTCAGGTACTCTTACAAGCAATACTGTAACCTCTCCGCATTTGAGTGGATCTCTATGTGAATTGGGGGGTAGAACTAGATTAAGCTGTAAATTACATGGGAATAGCATGAAACACATGGTTGTCTAAATGGCTCTAAGTCATCAAACGAGCCTCAAACCATCACTCTGCTGCCAGATATGCAGTAGATATGGATGGATCACTTTAAGGGTTGTTTCTCCTGACTCATTTTCCTATTGAACTCTATGGAACAATGGTGATCACTCAGAATAACTTTGTATTGATTTGCAGTGACCCTTCCCTCTAAGTGTACCCAAACCATGCCAGGAAAATGCCCCCTCCACAGCATAACAGAGCCAGCAGACCCCCACACTGTCAGGGTTTTTCCTTTAATTTGTCACCCATCTATATATATACAGATGCAGCTCCAAAAATTTGAATATCGTGAAAAAGTTCAATATTTTTTGTCACTCATGTCAGAAAGTGAAACTCATATATTATATAGATTCATTACACAGAGTAATATTTCAAGCCTTTATTTCTTGTAATTTTGATGATTATGGCTTACAGCTAATGAAAACCCAAATTCAGTGTCTCAGAAAATTAGAATATTACATAAGATCAATAAAAAAGTATATTTTAAACAGAAATGTCAGCCTTCTGAAAAGTATGTTCATTTATATGCACTCAATACTTGGTTGGGGCTCCTTTTGCATGAATTACTGCATCAATGTGGCGTGGCATGGAGGCGATCAGCCTGTGGCACTGCTGAGGTGTAATGGAAGCCCAGGTTGCTTTGATAGCGGCCTTCAGGTCGTCTGCATTGTTGGGTCTGGTGTCTCTCATCTTCCTCTTGACAATACCCCATAGATTCTCTTTGGGGTTCAGGTCAGGCGAGTTTGCTGGCCAATCAAGCACAGTAATACCATGGTCATTGAACCAGCTTTTGGTACTTTTGGCAGTGTGGGCAGGTGCCAAGTCCTGCTGTAAAATGAAATCAGCATCTCCATAAAGCTTGTCAGCAGAAGGAAGCATGAAGTGCTCTAAGAGTTCCTGGTAGATGGCTGCGTTGACTGTGGACTTCAGAAAACACAGTGGACCAACACCAGCAGATGAAATGGCACCCCAAATCATCACTGACTGTGGAAACTTCACACTGGACTTCAAGCAACGTGGATTCTGTGCCTCTCCACTCTTCCTCCAGACTCTGGGACCTTGATTTCCAAATGAAATGCAAAATTTACTTTAATCTGAAAAGAGGACTTTGGACCACTGAGCAACAGTCCAGTTCTTTTTCTCCTTAGCCCAGGTAAGACGCTTCTGACGTTGTCTCAGGTTCAGGAGTGGCTTGACACGAGGAATGCGACATTTGTAGCCCATGTCCTGGATTCGTCTGTGCGTGGTGGCTCTTGATGCACTGACTCCAGCCTCAGTCCACTCCTTGTGAAGCTCCCCCAAATTCTTGAATGGATTTTGCTTGACAATCCTCTCAAGGCTGCGGTTATCCCTGTTGCTTGTGCACCTTTTCCTACCACACTTTTTCCTTCCACTCAACTTTCTATGAATATGCTTGGATACAGCACTCTGTGAACAACCAGCTTCTTTAGCAATGACTTTTTGTGGCTTACCCTCCTTGTAGAGGGTGTCAATCTGCACTGTCTCTGACCGGAAAGCGCTGCAGAGGGTGGTGAAAATCGCCCAACGCATCACTGGTACCACTCTCCCATCGATCGAGACGGTACAGTACAAACGGTGTCTGAGGAAAGCACGCAGCATAGTCAAAGACTCCTCCCACCCCAAACACAGACTGTTTGCCCTCCTCCCCTCTGGGAGGCGCTACAGGACCCTCCTCTCCAGAACCAGCAGGCTCAAAAACAGCTTCTACTCCTCAGCTGTCACCCTGCTGAACTCTGCACCTCGGTGACCCCCTCCCCCCCCCGGATACCTATACCCCCCATACATAGTTTTTCAGTAGATATTTCATATTTCATATATACCCTTATATTTTTCTTATAATTACTGTCATTGATGGCCCTTACTACTGTTTATTCATGTTTATTCATACTTATTCAGATTATTTATATATCCACATTTATACTCCTGTACATACTGTTTATAGTGTACCATATAATATATATACACAATGCACTTTACTGCCTCTTTGCACTCTGGTTAGATGCTAAACTACATTTCGTTGTTCTTGTACCTGTACATGGATAATGACAATAAAGTTGAATCAAAAAAAATAATAATCTGTCAAGTCAGCAGTCTTCCCCATGATTGTGTAGCCTACTGAACCAGACTGAGAGGAAACCTTTGCAGGTGTTTTGAGTTAATTAGCTGATTAGAGTGTGAAACCATGAGTTTCCAATATTGAACCTTTTCACAATATTCTAATTTTCTGAGACACTGAATTTGGGTTTTCATTAGCTGTAAGCCATAATCATCAAAATTACAAGAAATAAAGGCTTGAAATATTTCACTCTATGTGTAATGAATCTATATAATATATGAGTTTCACTTTCTGAAATGAGTGACAAAAAATATTGAACTTTTTCACAATATTCTAATTTTTTGAGCTGCACCTGTATACAGTATACTGTAGGGGAGCAACGAGTTATATTCCTTCATTATAATTGCATTATAAAAAGCATAACATAATAGCATAGCTAGCTAAATGACCTTGAAATGAAAGTCCAGGGCCATTAAATACCATTCATTTTAGGCACCAGATGCTGAAAAGTATTAAAAGTACTGTCTGTAATGTACTATTTGAGATTCATATTGTGCTAAAATAAAAAGGCAGCAGTAGATTAACTGTAGATGACTCAGGCTGTAGTAAGTCAGTAATCCCTTCCTTTCTGCCCCACGGGGCAGTTGGCACCATACCCGCTGTACCAACCTTGCGCACCCACTGTGGCATGGTGTGGGTGCTGGGGGAGCGGTGATGGGTGTTGATTATGATTACGGTGATGATGATGGAGGCGATGACGAAGACCATGGTGAAGAGCATGTACTTCCCAATGAGCGGCACTGCACTTGAGGTGGAGGGGATGAGCTCCACAATAACCAGCAGGAACACAGTCAGGGACAGCAGAACAGAGATGCTGAGAGTCATCTTCTCTCCTGGAGAAACAAACAAAATAATCTCAGTCCTTATTAGCAAGTGAGGGATAAATGGTAGTAAGTGACTCTTCGCATAAGGAAACCCCGTTGGACAAGTAATGGCCCTCATAGCTTATTGCATACTAACCTGGCTTTCTTGCTACTCTCCACAACTTGTTCATTGCTGCTGCAGTAGGGTGATGGGTCTGGTTTTTCACAACATAGCTGACCTTGCTAAACTAGCTAGCTAACATTACAGACTGCAGATACCACTGAAACCAACACACTCATGATGTGAGAATCAAGAAAAGCCTACATTCTAAATAGGCGCTACCTTTCAGGTTTTTAATGAAATGATCCAGGTTTTAATGACAATCATTTTTGACTTTGAGAATTAATTTCACACTTATAAACAATCTTTTTGTTGTTGTTATTTTAGTTTTTTACATGGCACACTGGGGGAAGGGGGGGGGGGTTTGGGTCACGTGGCGCTGTAATGGCGACATTTAGTCCAGCTGTCTCTCGTGTTCGTGTTTGTTAATTTGAATGTAATGAATGTGTTTTGTTGTGTCTGGTTTTTGTCTTTGTTTTTTTCATGCGCTGTGTGTCTGTAGTGGGATGGGAAAGTGGGTTGGAGATTTTTCAGGGCACTCCTGCTGCTTGTTTTGATAATATTGACAAATTGCCTAGTTGATATAATTTTGTTTGAGGTCGTCACCATGGAGACGCATTCGCAACATATGCTCTGGAATGTCCGTTGGATCTGCAGACTGCAGCAATAAAGTTACCATTGTTCTTCACCGGAGTTGAAGATGTCGGGACTGATCCGGGAGTGGCAATCTTCAAAAGGCAACCAGGGAAGGAGAACATAATGTGGGGGAGGAGTGAGGAGACGACTGGGAAGATTGACGCAGTTCGGTACTCGTGGAGGCGGAGTTTGTGTGTTGGACTGTTTGGTGACACTGGACATCTTGGGACAGCGGGGGCTATTTTTAATCATGACTGTATTGCACTTTAATTCACTTGATTGATGTAGTGATTCTGTTGGATGTCTTTGTTTGATATGTTTGTTTGTGTGTTGTGGGTCTGCCCCACTGTCTAAGTCTTTTTTTGTTGTTGCTGGGACTACAACTGAAGTTCCCTAGCGGGAAATAAATGTTATTCTATTCTATTCTATACTACAAAGCAGGATTACTGAGTTAACTGGATTGGAGAGGATAGAGAGATAACTGAGTTAACAACCAACCCAAAGCCCACCAAAATCTGGAACATGGGCTTAAGTACAAAAAGCTATTCCGGGTTTTACTCAGTGCAGTTATCCAGCTAACTCAGTAATCCTGGGGGTGGGGGGGTGTATTTCACAAATCAGGATTACTGAGTTAGCTGGATAACTGCACTTGGTGTAATGTGTGCAGACTGGCCAGCCAAAATAGTCAAGATTTTCACACCACCTCGTTCACCATCCCTCAATACACCCTCGCCTGCAATTGGTCAACAAGGTGAGACTTGCTGAAGCTGTTCAAGAATATATCCACTTGTCTGACATTGGTCAACAAGGTGAGACTTGCTGAAGCTGTTCAAGAATAAATCAACTATGACTGTGCAAGCAGGGACTACAGAGACACTCCTTTTTACAATTGACAAATAGTTACTCACTGCTTTCTTAACACTATAAAAGTAGGGTAACATGGGGCAAGATGCCCTGGCTGTAATTACATATTTAAACACTAGGTGGCAACAAATCTTTTCTCAACAAATTCCTTTCTATCAACTAAACTGAAAGCTATTTAACCAAAACGATTCTGAGGTAAATTGATGTAATTTATTGTCCTTGAAAAAACATTATTAATGTATATTAAGGAGGTTTAATCTGTAAATTCGACTGTAAACTGTTATTAGTGATGCCTTAAGAAAAGTAATCCATTAGTTTAAGAAAAAAAAATGTCATCAGAGTTTTTATATTAAAGATAAAAAATTTGTGGGGAGCATAGTCGGGGCAAGATTCCCCCCTGGCATTTAGGGAAGATGCCCCCGGGGGCGTCTTACAACTCTTCATGAGCTAATATGTAGCTAGCTTGGTTTATCTACATAGCGGCTAAATCATGTAGCTATATAATATAATCCCAAAATCAGCATTTATGTCCATATCATTGATGGCTTGCTGGCTAATGTGGTCAATAAAACTGAATGGTTAGCTAGCCAGCTAATGTAATTAACGTAATTAATCTAACAAGAATCACTACTAGCTTGATAGCTAACCTATCCACTGGTTAAGTAGACAGTCTCAGGGGGAACAAATACAAATTGAAGGAACAAACATACGTAGGTAACTTACCTAGATATCCATTCCTAGCTGAGAATAAATAAGACTATACTTGATTTGTTTTTGCTATCTAGGAAAAAATTATCCTACTGGGTACAGTGTTCAAAATATCAGATAAGAAGCTAGATAGCTAGCTATACAGTAATGTAGCTACAGATATCTAATTAGCCATCTGTAGCTAGCTAGGTGGTTTAGCTTGCTAACTGCTGGTAGATGCTCAGGCTTCCTCCTACATAATATTTCTGAAAATATAATATTCTGATAAAAATTCTGTTTAAGCATATATTTTTTTTTACATTAAAAAAAATATTTTCATTTTTTTCACACAAACAATCAAAGATGAGGCACTACAAGAGGAAGACAACATGAGGTAGCTATGGGGAGCAAGCTGATGGTCTGAAAAACAAGGTGAAGAATCCATCAAGGGCGGAGCACGAAGGTTTAATGTGCTGCCAAAAACCCTCAGACGGCATAAAAAACAAGAATGTGACCAACCCCAGCTGAAGTCATTTGGGGAAATCGCCAGTCTTTTCAGATGAGTATGAGAAAGAGCTGCTCTCTCACATCCAAATGATGGAAAAAGCAATGTTTGGGATGGGAGCGAAAGATCTGAGGAAACTGACTTTTGATTTGGCCCAGAACACCGGGATCAAACATCAATTTAACATGAGCATGCAGTTAGCCGGTGTGGACTGGTTTTCTTAATTTATGGGCCACCATTCATCCCTGTCTGTTCACACTCCATAAGCCACCAGCATTGCCCATGCACTTGGATTTAACAAATCCAAAGTCAGCCAGTTCTTCAGTGTATATGAAGAACAACTCCAAATCTTGCAGGATATCTGTCCTACAAGAATTTGGAATATGAATGAAACTGGCATCCAGAATGTTCAGACTCCCCAGAATGTTGTTGCTACAAAGGGCACTGGGTAGAGTGACAAGTGCCGAACGGGAATTCACTGTGTCCGTAGTGTGTGCCATGAGCGCAACAGTGCAATATGTGCCCTCCCTGCTGATCTTCCCACGCAAGCGGTGGAACGATCTGCTGCTGAAAGGGCCCCCCCCCCCTGGATCAATAGGGAGAGTTTCAGACTCAGGGTGGATCGACTCAAGTCTGTTTCTGGAATGGCTGTCACACTTTGAACAAAAGGTGAAGTCTTTGAAAGATGAGCCACATCCTAATCCAAGATGGGTACCATTCTCACAAAACACTGGAGGCAATCTTTTTAGCAAGGAAGAAGGGATCATGATTACCCTGCCACCCCACTGCAGCCACAAATTGCAGCCGCTGGATAGGACCGTGTTCAAGGGTCTGAAGGCCAACTACAACCGGGCTTGAGACAGTTGGATGACCAGTCAGTCATCCAGGGGGGTATTTCATGAAGCGCAATTAAGCTGTAAACCTTGCTTATTTGAGTAAGTCAGGATAGGTTCTCGAATAACTCTGTTTTATGAAGCAAGCTTGACTAGATACCAGTTATGTTGCTAAGGCAACATATGCATTGGGGCTAGCCTGGTCGGGAACAGGCTAATGTGGTCCAAGCAGCCGGTGTTACAGTGACACCGACTTGAACTGACTTAGAGGTTTCAGACCCTTTTTTGTCAAGTAATTCCTTTTAATGATTAAACCATTTAAACCATTTGAATGGTGGGATATCTCAAAAAAGCCATTCTTGTGAGGGTTTGTGCAGAATAATAATTAGCCAAATGCGACAAAGGCAAAAGGGATATAAAGTTCCTGGCCATAGCCAAACAATAACACACCCCTATAAAACGGGCTAGCCTCGTAAACACGGGCAGAGAGGAGACTGAATAGCCACCACTAAATAAAATAGCGAGAGGAGGAAAGTAAAAACAAGGCGCCTTTGGAGCGTGACTATAACGCCCGATAATTTGTGAAATCAACAAAATAAAAATAAACCTCACACCCTCAGAAACGAAAGAGAGGAAGCGTAGAGAGGAAAGAGTAAAGGGAACAGAAAAACAAATTCCCTTGGCTTCAAGGCCAGAAAATCTCAAGCTGCGACAAACAAAGAAAATAAACTTTGTCTATAAACTGCAGAGAGACAGAAATGACTAACCCTGACTTCGTAAAGGCACAAAATGATAACGAAGCATCCGGAAGCGGAAGCGAGGTGAAATGAATAATTAGCGGGGAAGATCAAAACCCTGAGACGGAACGCAGAAAAAATCTGATAGAGAAGAGGTGCAGAGAAGAGGAAAACCGTAGCAAACGAGGGAGAAAGCCACAACCTATGACACAACCTCCTGGTTACGGTCCTCTATCCTTCTCTGCTCCTGGTCAAGGTCCTCTATCCTCCTCTGCTCCTGGTCATGGTCCTCCATGCTCCTCTGCTCCTGGTCACGGTCCTCCATGCTCCTCTGCTCCTGGTTATGGTTCTCCATGCTCCTCTGCGCCTGGTCACGGTTCTCTATATTCCCCTGCTCTTGGTTATGGTCCTCCATCCTCCTCTGCTCCTGGTCATGGTCCTCCATGCTCCTCTGCTCCTGGTCACGGTCCTCTATGCTCCTCTGCTCCTGGTCACGGTCCTCCATGTTCCTCTGCTCCTGGTCATGGTCCTCCATGCTCCTCTGCTCCTGGTCATGGTCCTCCATGCTCCTCTACTCCTGGTCATGGTCCTCCATGCTCCTCTGCTCCTGTTCATGGTCCTCTATTTTCCCCTGCTCTTGGTCACGGTCCTCTATGCTCCTCTGCTCCTGGTCACAGTCCTCCGTGCTCCTCTGCTCCTTGTCACGGTCCTCCATGCTCCTCTACTTCTGGTCACAGTCCTCTATCCTCCTCTGCTCCTGGTCACGGTCCTCCATGCTCCTTTACTCCTGGTCACAGTCCTCCATGCTCCTCTACTCCTGGTCACGGTCCTCCATGCTCCTCTGCTCCTGGTCACGGTCCTCCATGCTCCTCTGCTCCTGGTCATGGTCTTCCATGCTCCTCTACTCCTGGTTACGGTCCTCTATCCTCCTCTGCTCCTGGTCACGGTCCTCTATCCTCCTCTGCTCCTGGTCATGGTCCTCTGCTCCTGGTCATGGTCCTCCATGCTCCTCTGCTCCTGGTTATGGTCCTCCATGCTCCTCTGCTCCCAGTCACGGTTCTCTATCTTCCCCTGCTCTTAGTCACGGTCCTCTATCCTCCTCTGCTCCTGGTCCTCCATGCTCCTCTGCTCCTGGTCACGGTCCTCCATGCTCCTCTGCTCCTGGTCATGGTCCTCCATGCTCCTCTGCTCCTGGTCATGGTCCTCCATGCTCCTCTGCTCCTGGTCACGGTCCTCTATCCTCCTCTGCTCCTGGTCCTCCATGCTCCTCTACTCCTGATCAAGGTCCTCCATGCTCCTCTGCTCCTGGTCACGGTCCTCTATGCTCCTCTGCTCCTGGTCACGGTCCTCCATGCTCCTCTGCTCCTGGTCACAGTCCCCTATCCTCCTCTGCTCCTGGTCACAGTCCTCTATCCTCCTCTGCTCCTGGTCATGGTCCTCCATGCTGCGTCGGAACATTTATTTGTGTGTATGTACATTTTATAAATCGTTTGTAGGAACATTTTTTTTTTTAGCATCTGAAATTAGAACGTATACAGGTCGCACTATCACTACCTCCACTACTAGAAACTTTATTCATGTGCTACTGGATTACTTTGATTTAGACACTTCAGCCAGCTCCCTGTCAACCGATGATCTGGCAGAGGAATTAGATACTGCTCTACGCAAAACCCTTGATGTAGTTTCTCCATTAAAAAGAAAAAAACGAATTGAGAAGAGGCTTGCCCCTTGGTACACTGACCACACACAGGCTCTTAAACAAAAGTCTTGTCAGCTTGAACGCAAATGGCATTCCACTAAACTGCAGGTATTCCACTTAGCCTGGAAAGAGAGTCTTAGTACCTATAAGCATGCTCTCTCCAATGCTAGGTCCTCTTATTTTTCAAAGCTTATAGAAGAAAACAAGACCAATCCCCGATTTCTATTCAAAACAGTTGCTGAACTAACTAATAATCATGCAGCAACTAACCCTGAAATTCCAGTTTCATGTAGCAGTAATGATTTTTTGAATTTCTTTCGTGATAAAATAATTGGAATTAGGAAAAAGATCACACAAGTTAGTGGGTAGTAACTGCCTCCTAGACACACTGAACGTCTTGAATCGTTTACTCCCATACTTGAGAGCGAACTAATTACGTTTGTGTCTTCTTCAAAATCATCCACCTGTCTTCTAGACCCCATACCCAAAAAGGTATTGAAGGAGCTATTGCCTATGCTCATCAAACCGATTCTTCACCTAATGAACTCATCACTGCTATCGGGCCATGTTCCTATATCCTTTAAATTGGCAGAAATCAAGCCACTACTTAAGAAACCAAATTTGGGTCCCACCATTTCAAACCTCCCATTTTTATCAAAGATTCTTGAGAAATGTGTAGCGCAACAGCTTTCTTCATTTTTACATACTAATAGCATGTATGAGCGGTTTCAATCTGGGTTCAGAAAACACCATAGCACTGAGGATGCCCTTGCCCTAGTAATCAATTACTTGCTCCTCCCTCTGGATTGTGGCTGTATTTCTATTCTTGTTTTACTTGACCTGAGCGCTGCTTTTTATATTATAGACCATCATATTCTCCTCCGGAGGCTAGAAAATTTAGTTAGTCTCACCGGGCATGCTCTTATGTGGTTTAAATCTTATCTCTATGATATATCCCAGTTTGTTAGGGTAAACAATCAGTCCTCTGAATTTTCTAGGGTGAACTTTGGAGTACCGCAAGGATCGGTTTTGGGTCCTCTGCTCTTTTCCCTGTATATGCTCCCTCTTATAACATTATAAGTAGACATGGTGTTAACTACCACTGCTACGCAGATGACACACAACTTTATATATCAGTTAAGCCAGGTGAAGTTGTCCAGTTGTCTAAACTACAGACCTGTCGTAAAGATGTAAAGGCCTGGATGACCCAAAATTTCCTCTTATTGAATTCCCAAATGTAATGCCTTATTATCTGGTTGCACTGGCTCAGCCCTGTCATGGTTAGTGGCTGTCTCTTTTTGTTTTTTACCATTGTTTTCCGTTTGGCGTCGTCTGAAGCTCTATCGGATTTTTTCTTCCTCCGTCCCGGTGTTTGGATCTCTCCAGGTCATTATCTCCTACACCTGTGTTTGGTTTCCGTCGGCGATAAATAGAGCTTGACTTCCGCTTTCCGGTGCTTCTAGATTGAAGTTGCAGTAGGACTAGAAAGCCGGTATATGTGTTGATCAATTAATACGTAAGGCCATTTCTTTTTGTTAGTTTCTCGCTGTTTAAGCGAATTTCCGCCTCCGTTCGAGGTTGTTTTGTGTTAGCCTTGTGCTGGGGAAGTTTTGTTCCCGCTTTTCCGTTTCCCTTCTACTAGTGCGGTTTAATTCCGCTTCTGTGGCGTATCTATATTTAGATACGCTTTCTGTATCCTTATCTGTCGCATTTGGTTCTCTATTTTCTAAACCTAAACCTGACAAGCCCTGAATCGTCTCCAACTTGTACAGAATGCAGCTGCTAGGGTTCTTACTAGAACCAAGAAATGGGAAGCAACTCTTCATTGGCTGCCTGTCAAATTCAGAATTGACTATAAGATTTTACTTCTGGCGTTTAAAGCTTTAAATGGTTTGGCACCAGAATATCTTAGTGACTTACTTATTCCTTACTGTCCTCCTAGATTACTTCGCTCTCAAAGTGCTGGCTATTTGAAAATTCCTATTATATCTAAAATTACAATGGGTGGCAGAGCCTTCTCTTACAGAGCTTCTCTCTTATGGAATAATCTTCCCATATATGTTCAGGCTTCAGACACACATTTTGTCTTTAAGTGTAGGCTAAAAACGTACCTCTTTAGTCAATCCTATAGTTAAGGATGTCGGGGGGGGGCGCTAACCCTCTTTTTTTCCCTCTAACTCTGAGCTGCAGATTACTCTGGCCCGTGCCCTCCTCGCCCTGAGTTTGCAGACTGCTCCAGTCATGTCCCTCGTCCAGAGTTTGCAGACTGCTCCAGTCCTGTCCCTCCTTTGGTTTATCCTCCCGACTTGATGCAACCGGAGTCCCAGATTCACCACCTGCCTCTTTGAATTGAACATTTTACATCCTTTTCTTTGGAATTCATACTTACCAGCTAGTTTTAGATCCCTTATTACTCTCTATTACTATCCAGTTCATCACCTTTAGTTTAAACCAAGCCAGCCAGCGAAGGATGGGCAGCCCCTCTCTAGCCAGGTTCCTTCCGAGATTTCTTCCCACTGGGGAGTGTTTTCTCGCCACCGTTGAGTGTTTTTTCTCCTGGACCGTGGAGTTTTTTTACCTCGTTTTGCTGGTTGGGGGCTAAGACCTGGTTTTTTTTGTTGTTCTATTTTCCCTCTGTTTCCCTGTACAGCGTCATTGTGACAGTTTTCTGTAGAAAGCGTTATACAAATAAAATTGAATTGAATTGAATTGAACATTTTAAAAAATTATCATACGCTCACATTTAAGATTAATTCCAAGATGGATTTATAAATGAGGCCCTCGATCCACAATTATTTGTGATTGGAACATGAGAAATGGAACACGTGAAATAGATAGAATTTTGGCTAGTTGACATATTTGGCTAGACAGCTAGCTAACATGCAGAAACGTGGTCTGATGAAAAATATTCATAAACTTTTTGTCAGTGAACAAGACTATACAAAAAACATCCCAATGCATGTTAACCTGTTCTGCCCCAAACTCAGCCCTGTTTTAAGTGGGATTGAATTTGCAAACCACAATAAAAAACAAGTTTAATAGTTTACTTTGTGTGTGGATAAGAGAGAGAGAGAGATAAGGCGTGGGGCGGAATAGTTACGTTTGTCTCGACCATTCTTGAGCAGTCTTTGTGGTTGTAACGTTATATTTTGCGTTCTCAATGCTCATAATTCAGTGCACAATAATAATTTGGCATTAAAAAGAGATCCGGGGCTATAGCCCAATAGCCAGGACCTAGGCATGCCCCTGTGCAATACACATATAGGTAACTAGGTCTAGTTACATTATCACCGAGTTAAGGCCCATCCACACCAAGAACGATAACTATAACGATAACTACAATGATAATGATGTGAGCATCCACACTGATGAATGATAACGTTCTGTAAACAGTGGCACCAAGCACGCGCTGCGCGCTTCAGCTGTGTCGGCAGCTTGTAAATTCTGATGGGTTTTGATTGGTTGTCAGTGTGCCTATCGTTCATCAAATCGCTCTGAAAGTCATTCCAACGATATCGTTCGTCACAGTCGTTGTCGTGATGGTTGTGGTGTGGAACGATTTTTAAAACAATACTTTTGACAGGGTGCTAACAAACTACAAGAAAAATTATACATTTCAGCCAATTGACCTGTATCTTTAAGCCCGGCGCACACAGCCTGACTGAAGAAATCTAGAGTCATCTTAACTGAACTGGTATAATTTTAGCACGGTTTTGCTCAGATTTTCTCAGATTTCTTCTGGCAACTGGGGGTCACACACTGGAGCAACTGGAAAAAACTGAGAAATTCCAACTGCCAACTAACTGACTAGCTGCAACAAAAAATAGGTCCTTGCTTACGTTCTACAACAATGGTTTTTGAGCAACTAGTTAATGCTTACGCTGTGTGCTGCAAGTTTATTTACATTAAAACTATTAATATGAAGTGGGACTGAAGTTATAGCTTGTCCTTCTGTCCAGAGTTTTAAACTATTAGTAGGCTAGCTTACAATAACATAATTAAAATCCACACCTTTAACTCAAGTTTTAATTCAAAGTTGATCTCAACAAAGGTATTTCCATGCATTGTCATTCAAAAATATTAAAATGTGTTTTATTAAAAAGCTGACGCTGTTGTTTAAAAATAAAACATACATAAGCTGTAATTTAATGTAAAGATAAATGGTCTATACTGTGTGCGCAGGCTTTAGGGTAGCCTACAAAGAAATATATAATCGGATATAGCTTTTGCCTTCGTATTGTGATCTGAATAAGCTTTACTTGAACAATCATAAAGACAGATTTGGTTCGACCACAAATCGATTAGCAGGTCCTCACGGTCTCTTATCCAGAAGTTGGCCATTGTGTGTAACGTTATCTGTGTAGCTACAGATAGCTGCACGAACAACAGTCGTTCAACCAGTTGTAGGCTACGTTCTTGTAGTCTGACTTGTAGTCCGTTTTGCAGGGTAGCCTATTAATATAATTATTAGGCCATTAACTGTATCTTAATTTACCTACCGATATGTTTTCATAGCTTATCCACAAAGCAATGGACAAGTGTAGCTCAGTCACCTACCGCAAAATACGTTGAGCCAGATCCAATTATTAGCATCAGGACAGTTGCCAGGCTTTTGAGGATGAAAGCTGAATAAACTATTGTGTAATTTTATTTTTCAAAGTTGACACATAGGCTAGGCCTACTGATACAGTGGGTTAGCCATAGGCCTACACGTGTTAGTAGACTGCTACACTGTTCAGGGCTCTCCTCGCTGCTTCCAGGTGAAAGTTGCATAGCCTACACATTGTATGAACAATACGGAAATTACTGTGCTGATGTTTATATATTGCCTATTCCCAGCCAAGCAAAACAGGAAGCATGAATTGTGATGCAATTCGATCTAGTAGTTCTAATAAAATAACGCCCGTTTATTGGCTGGAAATCGTTCTACCAGTTTTTGTCAGTGTTACCCCGGTGCACACTGAAAATCTGAGTCCATCCAAGACTGACTGAGATCCAACATGTTCAATCTTCAAATCTGAAAAGAGCGTAACAAAAAACTGGATTTTTTCAGATTTTCTCTGTTTTTTTGCGTGCACACAGACTGACTGACAAAAACCAGTTGAATTGAGATGAGTCTAGATTTGTTCTGTCGGGCTGTGTGTGCCGGGCTTTAAACATATCCACAGTTGTTCATTCATGATTTTTGGGTGCTACAACTTGTACAAGTAAAAGGGGACAGGGAGGTCTTGTAACTTTGTCTCTATCGCGAGTAGATGGTGTGAACGAGGCGTTAGACAGGAAACTTTTTCCGTAATTACTCAAAATTTCAACATCGGGGGATCAGGGAACCAGCCAACCAACCAGCCAGTCGGTCAGTCAGTTACCCACATTCACATGTTTAGGCCTGCATGTGCTGCGTCCTGGCAAAAATATTACAAACTACTTCCTCACTAGTTTGGAAAGAGTTTTACAGAATTTAATTGCTTGCAAATTGAGGGGACAGGGCACATAGTAGACAAGGGTCGTATTCGGTCATGGCCAGGGGATCAGGGATTGAAATTCTCCTTGAAGCTCGCAAACTCCAGTGGTCACCGGAGGTATTGCAACCTCTGGTGCCAAAAAGCTAATTTCCCCATTGAAGTCAATTAAAAACAACAAAATGACCCAGGCCAAATTATACTATTTTGGATAGTTCTTTAAATTCTAAAATGTCTTTACACTGAATTAATTACTCTCCAGGGACCGTTTTTCTCTCTGTGCCCCACAGAAGAAGTTATAAATAAATGTTTCATTCCAATTGGGTCTGCATGTTTAGGTACCCAGTGCGCATACTCCTCTGGTTCCAATAACCACGTTACCAAAGTATAGTGCGCATGCTCTGGTTCCAAAAAGTCCCATAGTCTAACATGGCACCTCCATGAATTGGCTGTATGTGCCAATGAGCAGCTCCCATCAAGAGGACCTGCCTGCAGCATGCTGGGAGACCTCCACCAGGAGAACTTCCACTGTGGGAACGGAAACACATGACCTCCACACCAGGAACGGAAGTCACGTGACCTCAACTGCCTAATAGTTGCCAACTTGGCGACTTTGTCGCTAGATTTAGCGGCTTTTCAGACCCCTTTAGCGCCTTTATTCCAGAAAAGCGGTTAACCGCTTTGGCTAGTGTATCTGTTTTTTACATTTTTAAAATATATATATGTATAAATTATTTCATGAGGGAACGTCACTTTATATCTTTTCATATTTTTAGTAGTACAGTTGGCTTACATGTCTGCTGGTTACTGTATGTGTCAGTTCCAAAAATAACCTGTTGCCTCTGATTTCCACAGTGAAAATGTTCCATATTGGTATGGGTAATAGCAGTGGCATCAGCTGTAAAATAGGCCTTCTGTAACCATACCTTTATACGGATATTACTCTCAACCTGTTTCCATTTATAGTTCTTAATGTGTAGCACTTAGGATATTCTATTGATAGCTGGTGCGCAGGAAAAGCATGGTATACAGCATTAGACTTGTTTCCGTTGACTTAGCTTGAGTAGCCTAAAAATCAAACCATTAATTTGCTGACTAATCAAGACCAATATATAACTAACATGATATTGTTTAACAAGGATCAGGCAATAATCTGAATGCGTTAAAGAATAATTCTTTTTAAGACGGCACTCAAATTAGTCAAAGCGATTTAAACATTAGAGAGCATCAATTTAAAGAGGACAGCCTTTTAAGTGTATCGAACCATTGATGTCAATGCATACGTAACTCAGGCTAAAAAAACTAATTTATAAAACATTGAACATTTAAACATGGAGCATTTAAACGTCTTTGCATGATAACAGAATAATCTTCACATGATAACACGTCCACATTATTGCGATGTGTTACGGTGGAAGTCATTAATTTCAATGTGACGATTCGGCAATGAATCCGACTGCCTCTGTGTTCTGTTGATGTCTTTAGTGTATATATTTCACCAAAAAACTTTTCAATGTAAAAAATGCCAAGTGACTCATGCATAGCCTACAAAGCACTGTTTGTAAATCCTAAATTCCAACTGGCAAAAACTAGGCCTGCCTTTAGAAGTATTGATATCAAAATGTGGCACATCACAGCCCGCTTGAAGTTTGCCAAAAGGCACCTAGAGGACTTTCAAACCATGAGAATCAAGATTCTCTGGTCTGATGAAACCAAAATTTAACTTTTTGGCCTGAATACCAAGCGTCACGTCTGGAGGAAACCAGACACCGCTCATCACCTGGCTAATACCATCCCTACAGTGAAGCATGGCGGTGGCAGCATCATGATGTGGGGATGTTTTTCAGCAGCGGGAACGGGGCGACTAGTCCTGATAGAGGGAAAGATGAATGCAGCTAAGTACACCGAGATCCTTGAAGAAAACCTGCTCCAGAGCGCTCTGGACCTCAGACTGGGGCGAAGGTTTGCCTTCCAACAAGACCCGAAGCACACAGCCAAGAGAACAAATGAGTGGCTTCGGAGAAAGTCTGTGCATGTCCTTGAGTGGCCCAGCCAGAGCCCAGACCTGAATCCAATTGAACATCTGTGGAAAGAGCTGAAAATGTGTACCGACGCTCCCCATCCAACCTGACGGAGCTTGCAAGGATATGCCAAGAGGAATGGGCAAAAATGTCCAGAAACAAGTGTGCCAAGCTCGTAGCTTCTTTCCCAAGACGCCTTGAAGCTGTAATCACTGCCAAAGGTGCAGCAACCAAGTATTAGGCTAAGGGTGTGTACAGATATGTAACCCCTAAATAACCTATTTTTGTCAGTAAAATAAAATTGCATATTTTCTAAAAACCTGTTTTCACTTCGTCATTATTGGCTATTGTGTGTAGATGTTTGAGGCAAAAAAATAAACTCATACTATTGTAGTATAATGCCGCGTTCCAGGCAACCCGTAACTCGTGTTTTTCCAACCTTCTACACGTGAAAATGCATTGGAATGGCAGTCAAACCCGTAACTTCCCACCCGTGAACTCATACCAGATCGATGTACTCCCAGTTGCGCTCTCTGACGTCACACAGCTCTCTAAACAAGATGGCAGCCCCCATAAGTACGGTTCTGGTGCACGGTAAGAAATCGACTAAAATAACTTTAGGGCAACGTAAAGTAAATTTGTACATTGTAATCACATAATACAAACGATTATGCACTACAATCTGCTATGTGTATGTAATGATGCCCAAATCTGTCGGGACAAGAGATAGCTGCTAGCTAGTGCCAGCTAGCTAGCGCTAGGGTAAACCTGAACTTGACCATGCAAACGGCGAAAAGTCGATGATGTCAATAAATAAAATTATGTAACGTACGATTTCTTAGCATAGTGAAATTGGGCATACAATATTTAGCTTGCCAGCCTGACTGCTGACAGCCTGACTGCTGACTGCTTGACTGCTGTCTGAAACCGCAGTCAAGGCCCGCCTCCGACACCCGTTTATATTGGCTGTATGGAAAAGGAATCTCAGTTTGCCTGGAACGCTACGAAGTCGTGACTCGTAACTTGAAGTCGTAACTTACGAGCTCAAAATCCTATCTGGAACGCGGCATAAGTCTGTTACGTAATAAAACGTGGAGAAGGTGAAAGGGGTTTGCAGACTTTCCGGCTTGACTGTATATGGTAGGCTACACTGTAGAATTAGCTGCTAATGTGACAGCAGAGGTGGAAATCCAGGGGACATAAATTAAAAGTCCTGCCATGTATTTATTCCATGCACCCATAGACTCTAATAGCCACTAATTAGTTCTACCTCCTCACTGAATAATTATGTTAATTATCAAATCCAGGTGATTGGAGCAAAATACTGGGGAGGACTTTTACTTTATGTCCCCTGTATTTTCACCTCTGGATGACTGGCGTAGCTGCAGTAAAACGTAACGTGAACCTGGGAAAGCCTGCATCGATGACAGGCACACTAAGCACAAAGACATAACGAAGCTGCACATACATGGATGTTTTTTCCAGTAGGCTACTGTCCTGCCTATTGTTGCGTTCTAGGTAGCCTACCTTGGATACTGATAATTACGACCTTCCGACCAGGGAAAATACGCTGAAACGGCCTGTTAACTCAGAATAACAAGTGGGAAACTGGGGTATCATTTCACAGCTCCGGGTTTCCGAGTATGAGGAATGTGACGTGATTCAAAATGGATGAATCTGTATTTTAATGGGAAATGCTTACCAACAGCTTGAAACACAGTTTAATCTAGTGGTAGTTTCAATGTTTATGCGTGCCCACATCCTTCACTTGATAACAATTATAGGAAATATAGGCAATCTACGGGTTACACCAATCGCATTACATGCTTCAGAGGCTGTCTACCTACTACACAAACTGTGAAAGTGTCTGTATCTTAGTGGTTAGTGCTGCTCTAGCATGTAGCAGATTGTCTGTTTGATTCTCACCTGATCCTGACATTAATTTTCTGTACACAGTTTCTGGTATCGCAAGACAAAAGTCTTATTTGGTCTGCTGACCTCTGTTAAAATGCTTTGGCCTCGTGGTCAAGATCTTGCTTTTTCATGCGGGAGGTCAGTGGTTCGATCCCCCGCCAGGTACCAAAGTGTAATTTCATTTTCCACTAAAACAGTATGCACATGTATAGTTTTTCTCATACAAGAATGTCACCGCAGGTTAACGTTGACCGCAGGCTACAGAAACAAATATATCTCACGTAGCCAACAGACAATACAGTTCGAACGCAAAATATCGTCTGGTTAACATCACTTTGTTATATTAATGTAAAAGATTCTATAAATAACTGTGTTTCAACAAACGTTTGTTGGAAACACGGTCACTAGGCTACTCTAAATCTCACACAAATGCTGTGTCTACCTTACTTATGGTAACTGTGTCTGACTGTGGAGACCGAAGTTTCGAGGCTCGCCACGACCAAGATTCTTTAATTATTTCTTCATTCATTTGCCACAAAAAGGATGTACACTTCAGCTCTGTTCAGTTAATTTTTTTCACAAGTAACACAATGTCACCATAAAAACGAACTACTACGAAAATTTACAAGACTGTAACCAACAAGCCCTAAGGGGATTGGATTTATATACCATCAATTTAGCCAAAATAACACTTTCATGGTTAAACACTTTTTAAAAAATGACAATAGCAATAACATTTCATAGTCTGCAGACAACGTATTGCAACCACTATTAATTATAACAATACTCATAATAATCTGCAGGCTAAGTAGACTACAGAAGTTAATGTTTTTAAGGGTTGAGAGTCTGTGGTCATTGTGGTTACTTCTGTAGGAAACCCTGAAAAGTGCCAAACTTTGTGCTGTATAGGTATGGGGCATGCCCCGCCAAGCCATAACTTTGCGGATGGCATACCTGCCATCCCAATTGCAAAATGTGGAACCTAAAACAAAGATAAAAATTCTGAAATTTAAGTTTGATCTTGGAAAAACAATTATGAGTTTGAACTATATTTTTTGACAGCCCAATCTTAATATTGTGCCATTAAAATAACATTGAAACAACTGTGACTTAAGACCAGAGGTGGAAGAATTACACAAATCCCTTCCTTAAGTAAAAGTGCAAATACACACATAAAATACTCAGGTAAAAGTACCACTTGGAAATTTATACTTAAGTCAATATTATATATTTTTTAATTTTTTATTATTATGCTCTTAAATGTACTTAAGTATCAAAAGTAAAAGTAGTCATCCGAGGCGAGGTATTTGGGGATTTAGGTAGTATAGGTAATACATTATGATGTCATGAATAACATTTGAAAATAGAATGTTATAGTCATCTACGTCAGTGGTTCTCAAACTCGGTCCTGGGGGACCACTGTATGTTGGTTTTCGATACAACCACAATTGCAATCTCGGAATTTTAACAAGCTGTCAATTGTTCTTAATTAGGTGTTTGTCATATTTAGAGGGATTATTTACCCTCTTAAACCACATTATGCTACCAATAGCTATGCATGTCATGAATAATAAAAGTCCAATATTTTCATTGTGCTATATTGAAAATAATTAGAAAAAGAGGGGCAAAACCTTTTTTTTTTTTTTTACTGATTAAAGACTGAGGTGAATCAATAGGCTCCTAATGTGGGGGATCTCCATGTCAGAGACACGGAGGAAATATTGGAGGTCCAGATGCGATAGCTGCGGAATCTTACAGTGTTCCAAAGAACACCACTGAGACGGACAATAATCCGTAGTGGAAGAGGAGAAAATAAAGAGAACACAAATAACCTTGCGATAACGAGGAACTCGATATCCGAGCAAAACAAAGAAATAAGCAGTAACGCTTATCTAACTCCCGTTTGTGGAGCGAACAAAAGAAAGAAAAGAGGAACTCAAAAGACCCCTGAGACTTAGGGTAAGAGCACTCGTAGGTATAAGTGGAAAACAAAAGAAACGAAAAAAAACCTCTGCTCTGAAATAAGAGCGAAAAGATCACTTTGCTTTCTTTCTAAATTGTACTGCTAACAAGCCCCGCGTTGAGAAGCAAATCGGTCGATAGCAGCACAACTTCCTATCCCTTTTTTACTGGCTCGAATGTTACGTGAAATAACATGGAAGCAACGAGAAAGGAAAGAAGCGGGGTATAAGTAGTGAGCGGAAATAAATGACAGGTGAACTCACTAATCACCGAGGCGAAAGCAAAACCCGTAGCGGAACACAGGAAAATCCAATAGATTACCGGTAAACGACAAAAATAATAAAAAACATGGAGATAAGGGAAGGAAGGCATAATCCATGACACCTAATTGTTGAAGTTGTGGATATATGAACAGTAAAACATAATTAAGAGCAGACGCGTCACTGAGATATATTGTGGGGACCAAAAGTTTGAGGGCAGTGACATCATTTTTGTTGTTTTGGCTCTGTATTCCAGAACATTGGATTTGAAATGGAACAGTTGAACTATGAGACTTTCAGCTTTAATTTGATGGTTTTTACATACATATCGGGTGAACCATGTTGCAATTGTAGGCCTTTTTATACATAGTCCCTCCCCATTTTAGGGGACAAAAAGTAATTGGACAACATAAACTTAAATAAAGTCCTCATATTTCATATTTGGTTACATATCCTTTGCATGCCACAACTTCCTGATGTCTGTGACCCAACAACATCAAAAGACTCTTGATATCTTATTTTCTGATACACTTACAAGAGTTACTATAACCTCTCTACATTTGAATGGATCTCTATGATCTCTAGATTACGCTGTCAATTACGCTGGAACAGTATGGATCACATGGTTGGCTAAATGGCTGTAAGTCATCAAGGGTCTGAGGTATCAAACGAGCCTCAAACAATCACTCTGCTGTGAGATATGCAGTAGATATGGATGATCACTTTTTGACATGATGTGTCTTAAGAGTGTAAATAATCCCTCTAAACATGAAAAGCACCTAATTAAAAAAAATTAACAGCTTGTTAGAATTTTGGGATTGCAATTGTGATTGGAACGAAAACTAACATACACAGTGGTCCCCGAGAACCGAGTTTGAGAACCACTGATCTACGTTATCTGGCTAGAAAAAACAAAAGTTAGTTAATGTGGCGTTAAGCCTCATGTTAGTTAATAAGTTACCTCGACGTGTTTTAAGATTCCGAAGACTAATTCTTGAACGATAGGATCTCATGCTGTTTTGGCAGGCACAGGAGACAGGGTAATTTGTAGGAATCGTTTTTTTGTAGCAAGAATTTCGAACAGTTCTAAATAAAGCCATGGATGGTGAATGGCTTCAACCATATACAATTAAATATTTCTATGCACTGCAACAAATGACGGTCCTTGTCTGCACTCTTTTCAGCTACAAGAGATTCAGCGATGAGCAGAAAAAAAAATCAAAACGAATCGACTAAAATGTTTCTTTTCAAAAACGCTGTAAGCAAAGAGTAACGACACTGTTTTAGAAATGTAGTTAGTAGAAAGTACCAATTTTTTTTTTTTTTAAATGTAGTGGGTAAAAGTGAAAAGTCCCAGACAAAATAAATACTCGTAGATACATAAAAAATGTACTTAAGTACAGTAACGGAGTATTATAATACTTCGCTACGTTCCACCTCTGCTTCTGACCAGGGGCCGTATTACAGAAACATCGTAACTATCTTATCTTATCTGTGTAGTAACCATGGTAATTTGAGTTAGAAACTGATTTAGACAAATAGTCATTATAGAACCAAAGTTCTCAAGTCCATTTTCCCATCCTAACTCCAGATAGGATGCTTCTGTAATACACTTTTCCTAACTTGCCAAAATCCCAAACAAAGTGTCCTAACTAGGATAACCCTTTTGGTGTCGTATCTTCATTGTTGTTAACAGTTGGAATTAAAAAGATAACATTCGCTAACACTAGCTAGCTGGCTAACTCCATAACGTTAATGGCTGTTCTCTTATTACTTTTGGAGAACGAGGGAAATGTCAATAAGTGGCATTTAAGTGTGGAAAGGCTTAAGGCACACCCAAACGATGTGTTGCAGTTTAGTGACAAAACACTTATTGGCACCAATCACTCTTCTAATTCGTCTGGCTTGAAATTGAAAGCTCAAGGTTTTTGTTTTGTGTTTTTAGGATAGTCAAAGACTCGCAGCGCTTGTTGACATCTCTGCTAGAACGTTGTTTCGTATCGCGCACTGATCAGCTGTGAGCGATATGAAAAAGTGGCGTCGGTTGTTAGGTAACAAACATGAAAGTTGATCAACAATTTCTGATTGAGTATTTAGGATTTCCTAACATTAGTTATCTAATCCTATTTTAGACTCGATGTTAGTCGCATCTTAACTTGGACTTAAGATACAATAATTCTGTAATACGGCCCAATGTTTGTGGTGGTTTTAGGGCAAACGCTTTCTGCTGCCTCAAAATAGCAATACGCCAAAAATTGCCTGACCACACCTCATTTTAAGATTAACCCGCCCAGTTGGACACAAGTTTACTTGCTATTGGGAGTTCCGGTTGAACTATGTGAGGAAGAGACATGCACAGGGCAGTTCCCAATTTGTTTTCACTTTTTCTTTCAACACGCTGGCATTTTACGCTTTTATTTTGCAATAATAACAACTCCTGAGTATTTAGTTATATTTCAGAAACTAATTGATAATATGGCTACAAGAAACATGCTAGCAAAGGCGATAATGATCTCACTAAGCCCAATTCAAGCTTCCCTCGACTCAATTTGCAACTTGGTGGAGTCGCATGGACAAACACTCACGGTGGTGGAGGTTGCACTGTGGGATCACTGCGACAGGATCACCTAGGCACACGTTTTGTGGTTTAATTAAAAGTGCAGTCATGATCAATAACCTCCACAAAGTGGACTTATTTAGTGAGCCCTGTGCTGTGTGTTTAAGGTTTGGCAAGAGTCGCTCACCCAACTGATTGTGTTTGAAGACTAATGGCGGATTTATACCAAAAGCGTTTTTTTGCCGTGCAGTGTCGAGGTATGCGCCACTTGTACTGAAAAAGAAAGCATTGAAGTTTGTAAGGTGGGCATTCCCTTTTGGTGTCAGTCAGGTTCAATGGAAATTTGCTTCAGATTTAATTTGCTTTCTGTAGCTACAGCATAGTTAGTTAGCAAGCTGGGTAAAAAAAGTTTAGTTAGCTAGCTATGGAACCTAACTTAAGCAAATTAGTCAGGACAGCTGAAGCATTTACGAAAAGCTACGAATGACAGTTTGAAGGGAAGTGACGTGTTCTAGTGTGATGACCCTCCTCCTTTCGTATGATTGGTTTGCGCACTGGCTGGTCATAGCGATTTGCGCAGAAGTAAAAAATATTTTTAGCTTGTGCGAACAGTGTGGTACTCGCAATTCATACTGTAGGACCTCTAATTGACCATATGGCTAGTCCTGGGCCCTAGGAAACTTCAAAGTGCTAGTCCTGAGCAGCCTAGAGATAAGACACAGAGAACAGGCAATGGGAGGTAGCTATTAGAGGTGTAAGTGTGTGTGTCTGTGTGTGTCAACAGGGGTGGCATGACAAACCTCATGCTGACCTACCTCATAGTATTAAGATTCCATACATTAAAATTGGTTAATACACCTACGGGCACTACGTTGAAAGTCTGGGCCAGGCCATACCAGAATAAAGCAGAAGCCAGAGTGGTACTACTGGCTTTGTACCTTGGTTTAATTATTGCCTGATCTAGTCTCTACACATATTGGCTCACAAACATTTCAATAGCAGCCAAAGCTGTCCCTCTCCTGATAATTAATTAAGTATGCATGGGCCAGTAGAAGGAGAAGGGACCCCCTCCCCCTCTTCCAACCACTTAAAAATGAGGTCCTGTCTTGACTTTTCAGTTAGTTGGCATCTGAGTCTTGCTTCTGGTGTGGTGTTTGTGGTGTCTGGAATTTAACATTTCATCCCTGGACTTTTTGAATATTCTTCTGTCTGTTGGTTCTTGGACCTTGGTGTTGGCTCATTCTGGAGATTACCTTCGGAGAGACAAGCTGTGGTCTGTGTCATCTTTCAATAATTTCTGACTAACTTGTCCATGTCTGTAGCATTCATTGTTGGTTAAGGTAGTTGAACCTTTGTCTTTAAAGGTGTTGAATACTTGCTGTAATTTAATAAATCTCTTAATTTTTATCTGGTTGTGAGTTGTACATTTGATAAAGGTTGATTCAATGGGCTGCTCTGCCTATCAATGATTTTGGTGATTTAATTGATCATTTATATCTATATATCTATAATTATTTGTTAATAATTAAAACAAATTAAATGAAATAAATATATTTTAAGTGTTGGATAAGTGAGGAGTTTTAACCGTTGATGCCACTTGTGTTCTGTATTCAGAGTGCCGAACATTAAACAAGGGCGTTGGCTGCTAAAACTGCTAGATTCAGAAAATACACATTTTACTAAATCCTCACTTCCCCTACAGTACCACTGCCAGCAACACTGGCAGAATCGCGCCTTGTCGCCCTCTCTCCATTGGATTTGAATGACTTCAGGCTGGACTGGCGCGGGACTGCTGCTCTTGGTGTAAATCCGGCATAAGAGGAGTCACTATACTGGAGCGGGCATGCACCTGGAGTTCTTGATGATTTATCTGAGGGTAGTGTGGAAAACAGCATGGCAAAAGATGATGTGTGAAACTGTGTCCTCTTTGCCCATTATCCCTATATGTGGGACCTGCTACTTATACTGATTAATCAACACTGACTAAATTAGAGTGAATGAAATGGCTCATGATTCTGAACAATAAAAAATTTATGAATCACAAGTCACTGTAAGCCATAGAAAAATATTGTGCTATTTTTTTCTTTTAACCCCTTTGCGCATATGGCAAATTTGGTAAATTCTCACCTATTTTGGGGGTGTTTAAGGCTTTATAACTCCAGGGGCCACATGTATAAAACTCTGAGTAAAAGAATGCTCAGGGTGAAAATCGTAAATCTGCTTTAAAAAAGTTTTTCTGCCTCTGCCTTTCTGTCACAGTGTCGCCAAACTTTGCGTATGTATGGTGTACAGCGTGTGCAGAGGTATGCAGAATTTCTCTGTGGAAACTCCCTTACGCGGCTTTCTGAGGGCATTTTTCTGCTCAGCATTGTTTATACATGTGGCCCCAGGTGTGAGCATCACAGGAACTTGGTAAATAGCTTAAATGAAACAAGGCAGTTATTTCTATTTATAATACGAACTTAGATTTGTTTATTTTCATAATTTAAGTCAAAATAAAGTGCTACAAATGGAAAAAAACGTTGAAAAAATGCTAAAATAAATGTGTTTTTCTTTAGTTTGCAATGAAATACTGAGAGCTACAAAATATCGGAAACACCAGAAAAGGAAAAAACTTTTGCATAATTTTCATGTGGGAATTACTACCTTTTCATCAGTTTCGGGGGTAGACATCTATCGGTCAAAAAACCTTATCCAATACATGTCATAAAATGGGTTTTGTCCATTATAAAGCATATTTGCCCCTTCTGATGGTTTAAGATAAAAATGTTGATATCACAATGTTGCCTCAATAAAACGTAACTTTTTTCTGTACTCTACAGTATGTATTTCTTTGGCCTGGTATCGCTTTTTTCTGTAGTTTTTATTTTATTTTCCCATTCATAATGACTCAAAGGAAAATTTTAACATTCATCTAGCACATATCAGCGCACAGTAAATTGGAATGAGTATTTTCCATGCCTTACAGGTGCAGCTCAAAAAATTAGAATATTGTGAAAAAGTTCAATATTTTTTGTCACTCATGTCAGAAAGTGAAACTCATATATTATATAGATTCATTACACATAGAGTGAAATATTTCAAGCCTTTATTTCTTGTAATTTTGATGATTATGGCTTACAGCTAATGAAAACACAAATTCAGTGTCTCAGAAAATTAGAATATTACATAATATTACATACTTGGTTGGGGCTCCTTTTGCATGAATTACTGCATCAATGCGGCGTGGCACTGCTGAGGTGTAATGGAAGCCCAGGTTGCTTTGATAGCGGCCTTCAGGTCGTCTGCATTGTTGGGTCTGGTGTCTCTCATCTTCCTCTTGACAATACCCCATAGATTCTCTATGGGGTTCAGGTCAGGCGAGTTTGCTGGCCAATCAAGCACAGTAATACCATAGTCATTGAACCAGCTTTTGGTACTTTTGGCAGTGTGGGCAGGTGCCAAGTCCTGCTGGAAAATGAAATCAGCATCTCCATAAAGCTTGTCAGCAGAAGGAAGCATGAAGTGCTCTAAAATTTCCTGGTAGATGGCTGCGTTGACTGTGGACTTCAGAAAACACAGTGGACCAACACCAGCAGATGACATGGCACCCCAAATCATCACTGACTGTGGAAACTTCACACTGGACTTCAAGCAACGTGGATTCTGTGCCTCTCCACTCTTCCTCCAGACTCTGGGACCTTGATTTCCAAATGAAATGCAAAATTTACTTTCATCTGAAAAGAGGACTTTGGACCACTGAGCAACAGTCCAGTTATTTTTCTCCTTAGCCCAGGTAAGACGCTTCTGATGTTGTTTCTGGTTCAGGAGTGGCTTGACACGAGGAATACGACATTTGTAGCCCATGTCCTGGATTCGTCTGTGCGTGGTGGCTCTTGATGCACTGACTCCAGCCTCAGTCCACTCCTTGTGAAGCTCCCCCAAATTCTTGAATGGATTTTGCTTGACAATCCTCTCAAGGCTGCGGTTATCCCTGTTGCTTGTGCACCTTTTCCTACCACACTTTTTCCTTCCACTCAACTTTCTATGAATATGCTTGGATACAGCACTCTGTGAACAACCAGCTTCTTTAGCAATGACCTTTTGTGGCTTACCCTCCTTGTGGAGGGTGTCAATGACTGTCTTCTGGACATCTGTCAAGTCAGCAGTCTTCCCCATGATTGTGTAGACTACTGAACCAGACTGAGAGACCATTTAAAGGCTCAGAAAACCTTTGCAGGTGTTTTGAGTTAATTAGCTGATTAGAGTGTGACACCATGAGTTTCCAATATTGAACTTTTTCACAATATTCAAATTTTCTGAGACAAAAAATTAGAATTTTTTGGGTTTTCATTAGCTGTAAGCCATAATCATCAAAATTACAAAAAATAAAGGCTTTAAATATTTCACTCTATGTGTAATGAATCTCTATAATATATGAGTTTCACTTTCTGAAATGAGTGACAAAAAATATTTAACTTTTTCACGATATTAAATTTTTTTTAGCTGCACCTGTAAGTGACAAGTAGCTATAGCCCAGGAAGATACGAAGCCTACAGCCTATATTATCTATGATAACATTACAACAAAATAATATTCCACAAACAGGAAAATGCTGCCAAATGTTCTAGTTTCAATGAAAGTCGGTACATAAACATAAAACATTACTGAGGAATGAATGCTTACATTGCAGTGTGTGACATGCACTCAAAATGCGAAAATAACCGTATCTAACATAGCCTACTGGACAAGACAGTGATCTAGTGGAAAACCTTAACGTACATATGTAGCCAGTGAGAAGAACGAAAAACTCCAATCAGCGAATGTGTTTTCTGTAGCTGTTTGCGTCATAGTACATTGACTCAATAAATAAATTCTGTTATGCTGGGCTGTAAATTATCGTTCGAAGCATCCAAGAAAAAATTGCAAACATCGTTGAGAAAGACTGTCATCTATCGGATGAAACCGTTGTGAATAAAACCGGAATGACGTGAAGTACTTCAGAGCTGCAGGTATGGCATATGGGGCAGACGTTCCAAATTGTGTATTAACGTGCTAGATCAGGCTATTGTTGGGTTTATCTTGTTGCTATGACGGATTCAAATTTTATATGATGAATAAATATATTTATGACCTCACACATAGACGCTATTGTCCACTATGTCACGCATGGGTAGGTATAGTTGCAGGCAAAACTAGGTGGGGAGCTGCTTGTTAAATGGACTTGCTACGGGAAAATAGTGACACTTAGAAACTCCGTATTAGGTAGAGTTGTCACCAATCATCTACCAATAAAGATAAAACATGGAGTTTGTGGTTTCCACTCATAGTTTGGCTGCAGGAGCAACGGATGTCTCAGTTGAGCAAAATCTTGGCACCGGCGCCATTGCCACTAGGCATCTGTGCAAAGGGGTTAAACAACGACATGAATGATCCCTCTGAGACGAACAAATGTTCTATACTGACCAGATATTCAACTTTGTATGATTAACATTGAAGGTGAAAATGTCTCTACTATTGAAGAAACTCAAAGAATAATGATTTATAGCTTGTTATGACTATTCATAAATTTTCATGGTGGAAGATGGTGCATGCTCATTCACGTTTTTCAAAACAAAATATAATCTGTGGTGTGTGGTAGATTTGCATGATGGGAACAGTACCAGAGTCTGTGGGTAGGTAGAAGACCAGGCCAGTGAGGAAGGAGAAAAGCATGCAGGGGATGATGACGTTGACGATGAAGTACAGGGGCAGGCGGAGCATGAGAAAGTGGTAGGTGATGTCCAGGTAAGGTGTGTCAGGGCAGCAGCTATAGTACACCCAGTGCTTCCAGCCGCGGTAGTCCTGCATTACCCACTCGCCGCTCTCCATGAAGCTACTCAGGTCAGGCCGCTCACCATCCTGTGGGTAGAGGAAGAGCAGAGGTGCTGTGTCAACGTGTACATCAGTGCTGCAGAACTAGATGGCCTCACTTCCACACAACAAATAAAGAATTAGCCTCAGGTGCATTTTTTGTACTCAGCTCTGCAATAACATCTGGCTAACTGAGCAGTGAATGTGGGAATGTTGTATCCTGTCATTTAAGGTGCACTATGCAGGAACTTTTATCTAGAAAATGTTTTAAAAATAACCATGCTCAGTCATATCTATGGTGCAACGGAAATCTCGGAAAAAAAAATTTTTTTTGCAAAAACCTTGCTCCTCTGTATTTATTAGTCAAAGATGTGTGCGTCAGCTTTGCAAACGTTTTGAAGCATTTTGAAGTTTTGCAAGCAAGTTTTGAAAAGCAGAGTTGGACCCGTAAGTAACGTTAGCCAGATGGCCAAAGTCAGGTACCTTTTGTATTGAATTAATAACGATGTAATATTACATTGTATTTGAGAAAATATATAATATATATAATATATAAAATATATAATCCCCAATTATAACTGTATTCATCAGAGATGACTGTAAGGAAGACGATTAGCCTGATGAAGCAGGGGTCGATGTGGTAGGGGAGCTGAGAACTTCTAAAAGATTTCAAGTGTTTATTTCATTGTTCTGCCTAATTACTGCTACCTATGGTAAGCCATTAAAGCTTTTATTCAACTCGTTTTTGAGATCAGGAATTACATTTTATCTTGTTATAATTTAAATTCTTGAAATTATATGAAACTGGAAACGCACCGTGACTGGGTAAATCCTGATTTTAAAAGAACCCACAAAGCGTGGGGCATCTTTACAAGACTCTACATGCAACGGAACATCCCGAGTAGAGAACCAAACCCTCTGCCCCACCTGGTAGGCAGGGGCCGGGCATAGATGCCTGTCGGCCAAAGCCTATAGTCTCGCCGAGGCACACAGAAGCAACGAAAACGCCTCCAAACCTCCGGACAAAAGAACCTGCGGACGGTACCTCCACGTTCCTCTCCAACTCGGGAAACAGAGGGGGTTGATACCCCAACTGAGCCTCAAAAGAGGAAAGACCTGTGGAGGCATTGCGCAGTGTGTTATGCGTATATTCCGCCCAGGCGAGGTGACGACTCCAAGACGTGGGATTGGAGGCGGCCAGACACCAAAAGGTGTTCGCTAATGTTTGGTTAGTGCATTCAGTCTGTCTGTTGGTTTCCGGGTGAAACCCAGAGGACAGACTGACAGACGCCCCTAACTGGGCGCAAAACGAACGAATGCTGGGACAAGATAGCCCCTGCCCCCAATTCAGAAGCATCCACCTCTACAACAAAAAGGGAGGGAGAGATTAGGCATAATCAGAATAGGTTCAGAACTAAACCTCTTCTAAAGCTCCACAAAAAGTCATCTAGATAAACAAAAACGAATTTCTCCAGCATCTCCCAGAGTACATCATTCACTAGCGCCTGAAAAACAGAGGGGGTGCTAGTGAGCCCGAACGGCATTACGAGATATTCGTAGATTCGTTATGTGTGTTAAAAGCTGTCTTCCATTCATCGCCCTCGCAAATGCGCATTAAGTTGTAAGCGTTCTGAAGGTCGAGTTTTGTAAATAGTGACGCCCACTGAAGACGCTCAAATGCGGAATTCATTAGAGGAAGCGGGTAACGATTCTTAATGGTGATGTCATTAAGTCCTCGATAATTGATGCACGGCCTCAAACCCCCACCTTTCTTCTTCACAAAAAAAAGCCAGCACCCGCTGGCGAGGTGGAGGATCTAATGAATCCATTGGCTAAGGACTCCTCAATGTACTCCTTCATAGCGAGGGTCTCAGGGGTGGATAAGAAGTACACAAACCCCCTGGGAGGAACATTGCCAGAATATAAATCTATAGCACTGTCGTAGGGTCGGTGGGGTGGCAAAGTAGTAGCCCATTGTTTGCTGAATACCTCAGCAAAGTCAGTATACTCGACCGGTATATTGGCTGGCAAGAGAAACTCGAGCGCCCCCATTACTCAAGTGCTTTCCAAACTAGAGGGTGAATCAGACATGGGTTCCCACGCGATCTCTGAATCAGAGAGCTCGTCCAGGAAGCAATCATCCCAAAGGGAGTTCCCATCAGCTAGCGAGTCTCAGACTAAACTCTCCTCTCCATCCACAGAGAGAGGGACAGGGCTACTCTGATCAGGCAGGGAATCAGCCTCCTCTAAGTCACTAACAGAGCTCAGCTCTGAGTGGTAACCATGCCCACCAGAAGTGAGAGGTGCCGTCCGTCGGCAGTGAGATCTACATTGGGGGCCCCATTGGAGGATGGTCACTTTGTTTCCGCCCCAATTGATATGCGGACTGTGCTGCACTAGCCAAGAATGACTTAAAACGAGGGGATAAGTCAACCAGAAAAAACTGGATCCATTCGAAATGACCCTCATGAAAAGCATGCATATAGATTGGACCCGTGGTCTCTCTAAAGCCGTCGAGGGCCGTAACCAACTGGGACCAAACGAGACGGTGAACGGGAATTCTATGCTCCTTGGCCCATTTGGTATGCATAAAACATTTGACCGCTCCAGAATCAATAAATGCATCGACTTCAGCCGAGCGATGGTTCCAGAGCAATTGAATGGGTAATAATGTCCTAGGGACTGTTCTATGATGTTTCGCTTGTGTCTCTGGTTCCGCTAGCGAGACCACCCCCCCCAATTTAGGGCACTGAGCTCTCGTGTGACCCTTGCGCCTACAGTATCGGCACTACTCCTCACGCAGCTTAACTTGCAGAGGTTCGCGCAGAGCAGATCTACCTGCATAGTCTGTTGAGTGGGCGATGAGTGGGCGGAGGAGGGCGCCGGAGGCATTACGGGAAGAAAGAAAAGATAGCGAGTTGAGCTATAAATTAGTTATAATAATAATTTATAGATATATTATTATATATCGTCTGCCAACCTAGATTTACACCCCTCTCTGCGATGCATACGACAGCATAGCATATAGCTTGTTTGCTAATGTTATGCTTTGTTCACACAGCTTTGAACAACATAACGGCGAGTAGCATTACAAACTAAACAGCTTGTTAAAAACACTAGTTAACAAGATAACTATTAAACATTTTTAGTAACTATTCACGGCTCATTTATCTGAATTTTCAGTTGTGGTAACATTATGCTGTGAGGCGATTTCAACAAGATAGCCTATAGCCTTCGACATTAATCTGTCTAATGTACATAACAAGTAGGAATGGGAATTGAGAACCGGTTCCCGTTAGAAACTGGTTCCAAGTTGTCCGATTCCTCGGAATCGTACGCATTCCAGCTTATCAATTGACCCTTCGCTATAGTGATGGGAGGTTCGACTCTTTTTACTAACTCGAGTTTGTATGAGTCACTGACCAAAGAGAGTCAGGTTTTGGAGTCACTCAAGTCATCAAGTCAGTCTAACTTCCGGTTTAGCCCTCCTGAATGGGATAAAGTAATTTAATAGTGCGGCGACTTTGAGAATTTCCAAATGTTATCAGAACGAATGGATCCAATTCTGATAGTGAAACGAGTTATTTCGCGGGGGTTGTGACGCTCAAAGAAAATAAATCCATCGTTTTATAGCCGCTCCTTTTCCCATGATTGTGTGCAAGAAAACTTGATTGTGTGCTTGATTGTGACCTGGACGTTGTAATTACACGGTGTGACCACTAAATAAAATTGGCTTCAAAGCCCGGCGCTGTTCTGGGGGCTTGCTCAGTACTCTCACTCACGAGTTAACGAGCTCAGGGCAGGGGGCGGGTTCCGGGGCTGGGGGAGCGAGTACTGGGTGACCGAGTGAGTAGCTATTTTGTGCAACCCAAGTCAGAAAGCTCCGGGCGGGCTGGGAGAGCAAGTGAGTGAGTGGGCCACAGCCCTACCAGCACTCTCCACCTGCCCCCCAGCAGAGCCCAGTACTGCAGGAGGCCCCCCTTTCTCCCAACCCCATCCCACCAGCACCACAGCATGTGGGCACCTGCTGCCCATCAGCGCCCCGCCCAGCCCAATCCCCCCAGGCTCCCCTACAGGCCCAGAGTCAACCAGGAGCAGCGCCTCAGCTATGCCGCAGTCCTGGCCCAGCCAGCCCCCCGACACGCCCCGCCCCAAGCATCCACCCCCGCCCCTGCCCCCACCACTGAGCTGGGAGAAATTAAGAATCTCCTCAGCATCCTCTGCAGCAAACTGATGGGCTAAAGCTCACCAAAGTGGGTAAGAGGGACACTACTGTCCCTCTCTGAAAATGTAAAAAAAAAAAGGTTTTAAAAATTCTGTTGTTATGTATGTATTTTGTCTCATTTTGAACTGTTCAAAATATATATGAAATCAGTATCAATTAGTTTGTGGAATGTTCAGGGTATGTGCTCCTCGATGTGCACGAGTGCTTCCTTATTGATATGTGCTCCTCGATCTTTGGGCTCAAAAGCACAAGCCTTGATTTTATTCAAAATGTAAATAGTTATGATATAATTGTTTTGTTAGAAACATGGTGCCGTACTGATGCACTGACTCACTGTCCCTCAGGTTACAAAGAAATCATAGTGCCATCATCTAAATTAAAACACGTCAAGCACGGCAGAGATTCTGGGGGAATCATAATATGGTTTAGGGAAGACCTGGCAGCGCACATCACCCCAATAAAACAAGGCCGCACACATATATGGCTAAAGATTAAACAAGGAATAGTCATGTGTGATAATGATATTTACCTTTGTGCGGCCTACACCCCCCCTACTGAATCTCCTTATTACGATGAAGATTTTTTCCTTACCCTCCACACAGAAATCAGCCTTTTCCAGGCCCAGGGATATGTGCTGCTGTGTGGAGATTTTAATGCAAGAACAGGAACAGAGCCAGACTGCATCAACAATAACGGCAATAAACATATATTTGGACAGACCCCTCTAAATTTAATACCAACTGTAACACAGAGAAACAACCCTGACCGTGCTGTAAATAAAAATGGTAGGGAGTTAGTGCATCTCTGTCGAGCCTTAGGTCTGTACATCCTTAATGGCAGGATCAGAGGGGACTCTTTAGGAAGGTTCACTTACTGCTCAGCTCTTGGGACTACTGTAGTCGACTATGCCATCACTGACATGGACCCCTCTTTCATTAGTGCATTCACAGTCAGACCACAGACCCCATTTTCAGACCACTGTCAAATCAATGTGTACCTGAAAAGATTTGGACAACCCAGGAACATTGAAACACAGCCCTCTAAGCTGTATAATCTCGATCAAAAATACAGATGGGCTTCAGACAGCATAGAACAATTCACTAAAGCAATCAGTTCCTCTGAAATTATTAACTTTATTAACAGTTTCCTTTTCACACAATTCGAACCAAATAAAAACGGCATAAATCTGGCAGTTAAAATGATAAGTGAAATTTTCAATCAATCAGCAATTAAAGCAAACCTCAAAATAATTAAACAGACAAATAATCAAAAATCAACCCAAAAAGAAAAATGGTTTGATGACGAAAGCAAATCAATGAGGAAAAAATTAAGACAGTTATCAAATCTGAAACATCATCAACCACAAAACCAAGATGTACGCCATAGATATTGTGAAACATTGAAACTATATAAACAAACCCTAAAAGAGAAGAAACAAAAACACATTCACAAAACTCTCATCGAAATTGAAGACTCTATTCACCAAAACCAGTTCTGGGAAAAATGGAATAAACTAAGTAACAAAACAAATCATGAATTGGCCATACAAAATCAAGAAATCTGGAAAAAACACTTTAAAGACCTGTACAACATCAGGAGGATTCGACCGTACCTGACCACCTACTCCACCCAGCTTCTGGTCCAGACTATGGTCATCTCACGCCTGGACTACTGCAACTCCCTGCTCGCAAGCTTACCAGCCTGCGCCATACTCCCTCTTCAACTGATCCAGAACGCAGCTGCCCGGCTTGTGTTTAACCTCCCGAAATTTTCACATGTCACCCCCCTGTTGAGGTCACTCCACTGGCTGCCAGTTGCAGCTAGGATCAGGTTCAAAGTTCTGACCCTGGCCCACACTGCAGCTAATAGGACAGGCCCCGTCTACCTGCAGGACCTGATCCAGACCTATGTTCCTGCTCAACCACTTCGCTCATCTACAGCAGGGCGCCTCGCACTTCCCCCCCTCCGCGTCAATGGCGCTCGCTCCTCCCGACTGCGGAGCTTTTCCACCCTAGCTCCCCAGTGGTGGAACGAACTTCCCATTCCCCTACGCTCAGTACCAACCCTGCCTGCTTTCCGTCATGGCCTGAAAACACACCTTTTCAGGCTCCACCTGGACTAATACTTATCTAGGACCTCATGGTATGTCTTCTTGTTGAACTGTGTACTCAAGTTTATACTATTTAGAATAGAATTGTAGTAGATTGATTTACAGATTTACCCAGTTCACTGTGAACTGCATTGTGTTCGTTACTAGGGATAGCTGATACTGTATGGGAATAATGTGCTTTCTTATCTGTTCTGTAGTTACTTCAATGACCTTTCTATATGCACTTACTGTACGTCGCTTTGGATAAAAGCGTCTGCTAAATGACTGTAATGTAATATAAGAAATTTGCTCCAAACAATCTCAAATTCGAACAGAGAAAAATCCAAGAGAAATTAAAAATATTAGAATCAACAATAAAAGACAATGAAAACCCATTAGACAAACCAATTACCTTTAAAGAGCTGAAAGATCAACTCAAAGAAATCAAACCTAAAAAGGCATGTGGCCCTGACAGTATCAGAACAGAAATGCTGAAACACAGTAACTCTGAAATGCAGAAGGCCTTACTTTAATTATTCAATCTGGTTCTACAGACAGGATGCTTTCCTGACATCTGGAATCAAGGGCTTATATCGCCAATTTACAAAAGTGGAGACAAATTTGACCCCGACAACTACTGAGGCATTTGTGTGAACAGTAACCTGGGGAAAGTTTTCTGCAGTATTTTAAACGCCCGAATACAGGCCTTCCTTACCGAGCACAATGTCTTGAGTAAGAGTCAGATTGTCTTTCTTCCAAAACATCGCACTACTGATCATATTTACACCCTACATACCCTAATTAATAAACATGTGCACCAAAAAGACAAAGGAAAATTTTTTGCCTGCTTTATAGACTTCAAAAAAGCATTTGACTCCATTTGGCATGAGGGCCTCTATTACAAAATTCTGCAAAGTGGTGTAGGGGGTAAAGCTTATGATATAATTAAATCAATATATATGCAAAATAAGTGTGCAATAAAAATTGGGGGGAAAAGAACAGAATACTTCACTCAAGGGCGTGGGGTGAGGCAGGGCTGCAGTTTGAGTCCAACCTTGTCCAACATTTATATAAATGAGTTAGCGATGTTACTGGAACAATCTGCAGCTCCTGGCCTCACCCTAAACAACACAGACATTAAATTTATTTTCTATGCAGATGACCTGGTGCTGCTGTCACCCACAGCACATGGGCTGCAGCAGCATCTGGATCTGCTGGAGAAATACTGTCAAAACTGGGCCTTGACAGTAAATTTGAAAAAGACCAAAATTATGGTCTTCCAAAAAAAGCCCAGGTCTCAGGAAAACAGCCACTGCTTTAGTCTAGGAAGCACCGCCCTAGAACATACACAAAGTTATGATTACCTAGGAATAAAAATTAGTGCATCAGGGAGCTTTGGTCTGGCAGTCAATGCATTAAAAGAAAAAGCTCGTAGAGCTTTTTATGCAATCAAAAGAAAATTCCACAAGATAAATATCCCCATTAGAATTTGGACAAAAATATTTGATAGTGTGATAATGCCATTTGTGCTATATGGAAGTGAAATATGGGGTCCACTCAGTCAGCAAGACTACACTAGATGGGGAAAACATCCAGCTGAAATTTTGCATGCAGAATATTGTAAAAATATCCTACAGGTACATAGGAATACTCCAAATTTCCTTGTAAAAGGACAATAAATAATCTATCTATCAAACAATGCATGTAGGGCTGAATTAGGCAGATATCCAATTATTATTCAAATCCAGAAAAGGGCACTAAATTTTATTGAGCATCTAAAAACTAGCCCAGAAAACTCATTACAGTATAAAGCTCTAAAAACCCAAGAGGTCAGCCCAGGAAAGTATCCCCTCAGTCAGCTGGTTCTGAACCTATCTGAACTAATCAATACTAACACAAACCAGCATATCCGTGCCAAAAAATGAAAGTGACAACAGATGGACAGGAGAGGCAACAACCCCTAAAAAGTAAATGGTTTCGCAGGTGGTGGCCACAGACCATTTCTCTCTCCTTATCCTTCCTGACTGATTTTTCTCTAGTTTTGCATTTTGCTAGTGCCCTTGTCACTACTGGTAGCATGAGGCGGTACCTGCAGCCCATTCAGGTTTCACAGGTAGTCCAGCTCCTCCAGGATGGCACATCCATACGTGCCGTCGCAAGAAGGTTTGCTGTGTCTCCCAGCACAGTCTCAAGAGCGTGGAGGAGATACCGGGAGACTGGCCATTACACGAGGAGAGCTGGACAGGGCCGTAGAAGGGCAACAATCCAGTGGCAGGACCGGTATCTGCTCCTTTGTGCGAGGAGGAACAGGAGGAGCACTGCCAGAGCCCTACAAAATGACCTCCAGCAGGCTACTCGTGTGCATGTTTCTGACCAAACTGTCAGAAACACTCCATGAGGGTGGCATGAGGGCCCAACGTCCTGTAGTGGGACCTGTGCTCACAGCCCAGCACCGTGCAGCTTGATTGGCATTTGCCAGAGAACACCAGAATCGGCAGGTTCGCCATTGGTGTCCCGTTCTCTTCATAGATGAGAGCAGGTTCACACTGAGCACATGTGACAGACGTGAGTCTGGAGATGCCGTGGCAAATGTTATGCTGCCTGCAACATCATCCAGCATGACCGGTGTGGTTTGACTTGTTATTATACTGTGATGATTAAGTGTTCCTTAAATTTTTTTGAGCAGTGTATAAATGTTGGATATCGATGTTTAAGAAGTGTTTCCAGTACCGCTTTTGTCCCGCCTCCAACATTTTTCGTATTTCATAAAAGAACGTTTTTTGTCAAAACGCTGACGTCATACGTGGTTCTGTCAACGTTCTTCAGCAGTTTACCAATGCAACACGCGGAGAGAAATTGACGAACAGAAATCTAACATTAGATTACTACGAGCGAGAAAGAAAGATAAAGACTGAAAGAAAATTTTAGTTTAGCCTACGTTAGACTACGAACAATAGAAGAAGTTGTAAGAACGTACCCCCCAAAAAAGAATGCTGAATAGCAGCCCATTAAATCAGGTATATAAAAAAACTAAACTGCACCCCTGATGAAGGCAGACTGCCAAAACAGGTTGGTGACTTTACAATAAAAACTTTGCCCGGATGAACCAGCAAATCAGGCGCATAGATAGATGCAGTACAATGAGACCGGATGATCAGAATCTTCACGGTGTTATATGCCTTATTGTCTTTCTCGCTCATCATCGTCCAGCGTTCTGATCACTCCCTCGGCTCCTTGAAATCTACAAAAAGTCGGGAGACAGCATGCTATTCATGTGACAAAAAAGTTTTGGTTTCCTTAGCGTTAATTGTCGATTAATTTAATTAACGTTAGCTAACGTTAACTTTGCTTATACATGATCTCAGTAGCTAGCTTACTGCATTAACTTAACGTTAGCTTGCTAACATTATACATCTCAGCCTTAATTAGCTAGTTAGCTAACATAGTTTCTAAGCTATGTAATATGTTTTGGCTACCAGGTGGCCAGTGGTAAAAAATCTTTAGTGTCTAACCCTACCAATGCACAGAGACAGTTTTCAACTTTTCTCACAAAAATAGTTAGCTAACAACTAGCTAACGTTAGGCTAACGTTATACCAGTCTGATCTTCCAACGTGATTCAATTGTACATTGTTTGTTGGAGGATTTTCTGTGTCCTGGCGTGGTGCGGCATCAAAGCGAAATGGCTCAATAAACATATCTTTGCCCTAATGTTAGTTAATAAATTACCTCGACGTGTTGTAAGATTCAAAGACGAATTATTGAATGATAGGATCTCGTGCTGTTTTGGCAGGCACAGGAGACAACATAATCTGTAGGAATTGTTTTTTGTACCAAGAATTTAGAACAGTTCACCTAAATAAGGCCATGGATGGTGAATGACTTCATCCATATAGAATTAAATATTTCACTGCACTGCAACAAATGATGATGGTCCTTGTCTGCACTCTTTTCAGCTACAAGAGATTCAGCAATGAGGAGCTTATAGCTTATCAACTGACGGAGAAGTAAGGAAGTATCATTTTTTTGAAGGTACACATATTGGTCGACTTGGTTCTGCTTCCTTTGCATTTAAATGTAAACAAATGGACGAAAATGTTTCTTTTCAAAAACGCTGTAAGCCAAGAGTAACAACACTGTTTTAGAAATGAAGTAAGTAGAAAGTACTGTTTTTTTTTTTTTATGTAGTGGGTAAAAGTCAAAAGTCCCATACAAAATAAATACTCAAGTAAAGTACAGATGAAAGTACATGAAAAACGTACTTAAGTACAGTAACGGAGTATTTGTACTTTGTTACGTTCCACCTCTGAGTATAAAGTATAGTTGAGCCAGGAGTTGTATTATTTGCATGCTACACATTTACCTTCGCAATGTCCCTACAACAAACATTCTCTCTTGGAGAGAGTTCAGTGCAGTGACCACATGTGCACCTGTTGAAATGGAAACCAATATTGTTGATATCTTGCTTATAGTGTGATTGCCTACAGCCTGTGTAAAATGAGTAGAATACATGGCATGGGTAACTATTTGTACACCGTGTAATTTGTTGTTTGCTGGCCACATTATAAGCCCAAACGGGGCTATGCATGCTGCCCGCCTACTTTGCCAAAACATTTCCCATCTTCATTCTCCACCATTGCTTCTGCTTCGGCTACTTGGGGCTCGGCAGCTAGCATGTTTGTTTGTGTGTATGAGTGAGAAAGGTAGCGAGAGAGACTGGAACAAAGCAGACGCTGTGAGTGCTGTCCTGAGTAGAATGAGTTTTTGGCTACAAACAATTGCTGGTGTGTGGTTTCATACCTGGAGCTCAGCCTGTATATTATTACCTTATCACACCAAGATTTTGGCATTTTTCGAATTTCAAAAGGGGGCGGGGTCTAGCTAAACCAGCATGCTTCGTTACCTTTTAATGTACGCACTTCATCTGACAATTTGAAAGCGTTAATGCAAATCCATTTAACATAAGAATTTTGTGTGCAACTGCACCGACTCAAAGTAAGTGCTTTTACTGCTGCGCCACCGCAGCCCAACGCTAGTTATATTTGCCTCCTATTGTTTTCTACCCATGGGCAAAATGTCAGTACAACTCTGAGAGCATGCAGCATTGCCACACTGACACCAATCCGTGTTCCCAATCCGTTCTTCTGGTGGTGGTGGTGGTGGTGCCGCCGCTGCTGCTTCTGCTGGTGGGGTCTCTCTTTTCCTTGTTTATCTCTCCCTCCATCTCTTCATCGCTGTCTACTGTATCACTGTTGGCCATTGTTATTTAGTTTTTCTCACCGTAATGTTAGAACTGGTTAGAACACTGACAGCAGGTTTGTAGTTACCCTGGTTACAGCGCCGTGATGATTTATGGGAGTTGGGAGTTGGAGGCTTGAACGGCTGTGAAATATCAGTGCAGGCTATAAATAAACATGTCTTAATATTTTCATTATATATACAAAATGTAACTACACATAATTAGAAGAAAACAACCGCGGCTACACATTTATCCTGGTGATATTATGACAATTATAGCGTGTTTTACAGCCATATGAGAATTACTTCCCTAGACATTTCAGAAATTTAATTCAGTGACGTTATTCAATTGCATTTTTCGGAGTTCACAACGTCCATGTTCAGACCAGCTATCATAACAGAGAAAAAGACTGGAAAATGACTGAAAGTTTTCAGAAATTCTAAAATATTAGCGTAAAAGTTAATTACAGCGGACTACCCCTTTAATGTATATTCGGTTCCAATGTTCAGTTCTTGTGTATCTTCTCTATCCTCTTCCTGGAGGTTTCCAACTGGTAACCACGTCCGTGTTGCTATGTTAGAACTGGATAGTCTGTCTCGAACCATGCCTGTTTATAAATATTTATAATGCATCAGCGAATCAGACAATATTTAGCCTCAACAATGGCAGAGACAGAATTATCAGTGATAAATACACAGAGCAGAATAGTCAGTGTATATAATATCTATGGTTATAACCTCTGCTTGAAAGTCCTGTAACTGGTAGGTATGAAAGGCCAAGAGTGCCACAATGATAAATCAATAAAAGAATAAATAAAATAATTTGGAAATAATTTTTTTTATCTGGGAATGAATATAGAAATGTAAATGTATGTGCAATTAATTTAAGTTATGAAATTTATTTTAAAATGTATTTTCAAATATTTTTTCTAATATATTTATTTATTTCCATATATATTTCCCAATTTATTTCTCTATTTACTTTATTTCCATATATATATACAGATTTCCCTACGAGCACAATCTGTCAATCAACTTGCTTTGCTCCACCCACTAAGTTTGCCTCGTTCACATCCTTCCAAAATAGGGTGCGTTTACCTGCACTCAATATTCCGATAACTGGGAGTAATCCGAACATGGCAATAATACGATAAATGCGTTTACATGCACTTAAGTAATGCGATAATTTGAAAAATCCAGGTTTACATGATTCTGTCAATATTCCGATTTCTTTCCCTGAACGCGATGTGTAACTCAAACGTAAATTAGAAACATATATTAGCCTAACGTTATATATTATAAATTACATATTTTAACGTTTATACATAACGTGACTATACTTCCTGTTGGGTTGCTAGAAACAGCACGCGGGTTGGTATGCGTAACCGTAAGTTAGTAAACATGTGAACTATAGCCTAACGTTAGTTACATAAGAAAGAACAGCAGCCTATAACGTATAAGAAAGTAACGTTAAACATGGTAACGTTAAACAGGAATGCTCTTATGGGTTTCGTCGTCATATGGCAGATGTTATGGTTGCGGTTGGCAACTAACACTGTCTTTCAAGCGTTCTGTGTTATGAGCAGAAGACGACGAAGAGCTTTAACATTACAACAAGCGCTGATTATTGGACCCAGAATAGGCCTTCCTCCAGCACTGTCAAGGACCCGGTAGTGCTGGATGCGCGTTAAGAGCAAGGACTGGTGGGAGAGATTCAGACCGTAGACTTGTGGACACCAAACTGGTTCGCTATCAGCCTGTACTCCCCGCAGCTACCGACTTTGTACAGCGCTATTGCGACTCGCATTTGAAGAGGTACAGCTGGACGTCACTTCGTCAGGGCTCATTATGTTCTGTACCAAACCACAAAGTTTCATAAATGATCTCCGAGCCATACTGAAGTTGCCTCTCCATTCTGAATCGGTGAATTAATTTACCATATGACGACGAAACCCATAAGAGCATTATTGAGTGCATGTAAACGTGCTCATTATTTCCGCGTTTCTAACTTTCCATCTATGAGATGAAGTATATTCCTCTTTATTATTTCGGATAACATCATGAGGGTTTCCTCCTCGCTCCAGAAATTACTTCTCCCGTTGGTTGACATCTCTCTCTGACCTCTCAACTGTTTTGACGTTAGCGTTACGTTACTAACAATATCCGGAGTAGCTGTTGCCATGGCTGTTGCTGTCAAACACGCACATGCGCAGATTTAAAAAAAAAAAACTAGATCGGAATAAGCGTTTACATGCAACCAATAAAACGAAAAACACGGCAGAAATCCAGGTGTAGTTATCGGATTTCTCATATTCCGATAACTGCTTTTTTCCGAAAAAGCTTTTCGGAATATTGCGTTTACATGACAATTTGAATAATCCGATAACAGCCATATTCCGAATATGATCGGAATATTGAGTGCATGTAAACGCACCCATTGACTAGCCTATAGAAAAGTGGTTCAGAGCTGTAGACGAAATATAGATTTATTTATTTGCTAATTATTTTTATATTTCCACATTTATTTACTTTTTCTTTTATTTATTTACTTTTTCTTTTATTTATTTATTTACTTATCATTGTGGCACTCTCTGTGTTTCATAGGTAGGAGCCTATGTGGGAAAGAAGGAGAATGTCTATCACTGGCCCTCAGATGAGGACAAGAACAATGCAACTAGATTTTGGCTGATTTATTTGGCTGATTTATCCCTATGTTTGTTTTGGTCGGGACATACATGTTAAAAACATGTTTTGACCGTGTCGTTCTCCGCCGTTACTTACAGCGCAGATTTTCAAAGGATTTGGCAGCGTGACTCAGCACAACAATATCTCATCACAAACCAAAGTTGGGAAATATTAGTTCAGCTGTTTTTAATTTGGTGGGATACTTAAACAATTAGCATAAAGAATTCTACACCACTAAACATACTAAAACTAATGTCGGGGAAGAGATGCATTATGTGCTTTTGATATCAAACATGTATGTGCGTTTTTTTAAGTCAGCTGGTTATGCGGGCTCATTGAGTTAACATGGGGAGACTAAATATGCTAATTGAATATTCTAATGAATCTCCCTGCTGCCATAAATCAGCTCCACGCTGACAGATCTTAGTGAAAAACCTCGGCAGACTAATAACTGTTCTCTACCACTCTTTATGAAACACCCACAATGCATCAGTATAATAAAGTAACAAGTCCACCAACGTGCCTAATCATCTAGCCCAGTGATATTCAACCAGTGTGCCGTGAGAGATCGTCAGGTGTGCCGTGAGAAATTATCTTATCCTATTAACTTCACTTAATTAGTAACACTTTTGGTTGGTGGTGTGACACAGGATTTTTTTTATGGAAAAAATGTGCCTTGGCTCAAAAAAGGTTGAAAAACACTGATCTAGCCTACTAAGTTTCACCAACAACTTTACGATGTTAGCTACACCAACCAGCTAAGCTATCTAATAATGTGGCTATTTATTGGCCGGTCCGATTGGTGGCTCAGGTAAGTTAGGTACAATAACAAACATAATCCAGCTAAACCAACATAATTTGCATGCTAGTTTTATACTGGCACCGGCGGCCACAGTAGCTAGCTGCTAGTAGCCAGATTGCCACCACCATCATCATGGACACACACCCAGGATTAATTAGTTTAAGGCTAACTAGCCTACTCAAATTGAATTAATCCAGCATAGCGTATTAGGCTTGGGCGATATGACGATATTATCGTGCAACACGATATTGGATGGCCATGATATATCATCCTCATGTGCCCGATAACAGAACGATATCCGTAAATATTTGCTCAGGGGCCCAACTCTTATTTTGAAATTAGTTTGCCATGTCGGGTTGCCAGCAGTCAGTTTTTGTAGCACTAATGAACAAGATGGGACCCCTCCCATTAAAATGGTGTATTCTAAAGGCCACTACAGACATTTAATTCAATAAAATATTGTTTAATAAAAAATGAAAGTGAAATGTTACAACAATAAGAAATGTTGTTTTTTCTGTAAGAGGCAGTAATGCCCAGAACTCCTTGTCGTAGGCTACTTAAAATAACGTGCCCCTGAACTTGAGTGTCAAAGTCACAGATTAACCATCTCGGCTACGTGTCAAATAAATCCGACTGTCGGACTGGACAAAGAGAACAACACTAGCTAGCTAAACACTAGCTAGCCACCAAAGACGTGAACACAAACTCTAACCTTAGCTTCTAACAATAAAAACACTTCTAGACAACACTTATTTTAACAATTCATTAAAGGTTTTTATAATTCGCTTTTGAGGAATTTTTCCCGGTAGTTTCTCGTAAACTGAGTGGAGCTTGTGTTCGCTTTCCCATTCGGTTACAACTTGCAGGAACTTTGCAATATCCGTAGAAATATTATAAACGTGAGTCTGTATTACCATGCTTAGCCAAATCTGCGCATTTGCAATGGGTTAGTAGCCCTGAGGGGTATACTACGAAACAGGATTACAGAACTGAGTAAAACCCCAGACCTTAGAAAAATAAAAAGCCAAAACCTCCCAAATCTGGAACATGGATTTAAGTATAGGGAGCTTCCGGGTTATCCAGCTAACTCAGTAATCCTGCGCCGCAGTTCTGTGGTCGTAGTTTACCCATGTTGTTACTGTTTTCTAATTAGTTTTCTCCAGCTTGTCTGCACCTTTTTTAAGCTTTTGTGTGTGCGTCTCAATAAAGTCCATATAGATATAATACAATCTCTGGTCTCGATTTTACATTTTATAATACTGATGCTTGGAAACATAACCTATATGGGAAAGTAGTCTACATAAAGGGAAAGGTTTTATTTACCTCTCTTTTGAACTATAAAGGACCTTGTTTTTAAATGGAACCTTTTGCACACGTCTACAAACGTCTACAAACTATTTTTAAAGTGTTTTCTGAAGAAACGGCGGAAGTAGGCAATTATACTGTTGTTACATTACAATTTATTTTGATATTTCCTCGAGACAACCGAATGGCAGCTCTAAACAAAGCGATGTTTTCATTTTGTTTGCCGTTGGTTACAACCATTACGCCACAATTTATATCTCCGGGTATTGCAACATATAGATTCTATAGTTTTTTTGGACGATAATATCAAATATAGTTTTTCTTTAAGCAATATCTGCAGGGGAATTTCAATATCGCCCAAGCCTATAGCGTTTTGGTATTTAGTCAGCATTATCTGCATGAAACTCTAGAATACTATTTTCACATCACATGATAGGAGCATCAGCTGGTTTGAAGACTAGTTTTGCCGCACTGGTGCAACTAACCTTAAATTGATCACGAAAAATATATATATATTTTTTCCAGTAAAATCAGAGGTTGTAAAATAATTCAGGACATGTCTTTTCAGGCACTTTTATCATCCCATTTTGAGTTATTGCATAGTGGAAGCTCATAATTTTTGGGTGTTATTCATTGAAGTAAGAATAATGGGGGGATAACAGTAAAAGTTGTGGAACAAATTCCCAAATCACCTACTGTGAGGTGGATGGGTCGGAGGACCAGACGCGACCGTGAGGGGATCACAAAGTTACCCACAAGACGTGGAATAACCACTAGAAAGAGGGGAAGGGAATAGAGCTCCGCGAACAGAACCGATAAATACAAACAAAAAGGGAAAATAACTCCCGGCGTATAAGCCAAAACAAAACACCCAGAAAAGCGGGCGAAGAGTCAAACCGACTCGAGCAGAAAACAGAAAAGGAAAGAAATGCCTCAAGCTCAATAAAATAATTAAATGAGCTACCGAAGAGGCAAACCAGAACAGAGGTGAACAAGGTACTCCTCAGAGAGGATAGTACAATAAGGGAGCACTCAGAAAAGAGCAAAAGAAAAGGAGAATGGATCCTAAAATCTAATCCAAACTCTAATCTAAACGGAAGTTCCTGCTTTGCTTTAGAAACCAAAGGAATGCAGTCTTCCCAGTCTATACCTTACCTGGTTTAGCATGCACAAATGTTACACAAAAGCGCAGAATAGCGGAAGAGCGGGGCTTAAATAGCAGGCACACACCTGCAACTCATAAAGAAACGAACCGCGAAGAGGGGGAGAGACATGGTCGGAGCGCCCTCTCACGGCCCAGAGCAATTCATTGTTAAACTGCTGACAATAGCCATGTTTTTATAAAAGCTAAATGATGGGACAAATTACTGAAATTAGCAGGCAATTAATCACAAAAAGCATATTGAAATTAACAGAATTCTATGCCCTATTCACACTGGACTAGTATTACCTGGAGACCGCATGTGATTTTGGGATTTTTGGGTTATTTACAATTTGTTTATATATTATTTACCATATATAACTCAAGAAATTGTAGCCTAGTTTATTTTTACGGGCATGGTCTAGGGCAGGGGTTTTCAAAGTGGGGGCCGCGGCCCAACGGGGGGCCGCCAGGGGGCGCCAGGGGGGCCAATTGGAAGGGAGAGGAAAATGGAAAATGCAAAAAAAAAAAAAAAAAAATTTTTTTTTTAACATTTATTTTCAAAATGTATTTCAATTCAATTCATAAGATTACTGTGCCAGTTTAAAATAAGATATAAATTGTTATAAATCATTTCATATCGAAATTAGGTCTTTGCCATGCCCTTCTTTCAATCGCAGCCAGTAACTAACCGTCTGCCTGTCAGTCAAAGAGTTGTGTTGAGCTGCTAACTGCCCGATTATGGAATCAAAATACGGTCAAAAGTATTGTATTGTGTATTAAGAAGCTGTATGTTAGATTTTTTATATTTGCCAGTGGAATTTAAACGTTTTTTTTAAAAGCCATTTCGCAATAGGGGGGCCCCAGCCAGAGGCTACGACTATTTGGGGGTCCTTGGCATGGAAAAGTTTGGGAACCCCTGGTCTAGGGTACTTTGAAAACACAGGAACGACACAAGTTTTATGTGCACATGTCTCTCCCGCTTTGTGTGTAGCAAGCGAGTGTGTCAGCAAAGCCTCTATATCCAACTAGAAAATCTTTGATGTCAATGAGTCCCCAGCCCCACCCACTGCTTTTCAGATTGGAACTGCGCAGGCATACGGATGGAGGGAAGAGGGTGCAGCTGACTCGATCCCTCGCAAACCTAAATAGGTCACTGACTGAAAACAGTTTGTTCAGCACACAATTACCGGCTCAATGACAACCAAGTTGCCATCATATGTCCAGGTGCCCAGCTTCATAGAGCAGTTCTGCAGGTCAAAGGGGAAGTGCAGCACGATGATCTCGCAGTAGCTCTTGAAGATGGCAGGCGGGTTCCATGTGATCATGCCCGTGTTCTCCAGCAGAACTTTGGTCATGTGTACAATGGCAAAGTCGCCATCGGCACTGCAGGACAGCAAAGCAGACATATCAGCACAACAGTGGTAGGACTGGTGCTAGTAATCGCACCATTATCATAACATCTTCTCACACCAGCCAATCAGGGAACAGGCCAACTCCGGTTGTTGTGGTGAGGGGCTGGTTGTCAGGCAGAAACAGCATAGTGTTACACACAGCATATGGTAGAAGGAGAGCATGTGCTCTTTGAAGCCTGATTTAGCCTGAGCTGGTATGCAATCTAATTAGTGTTACTCAGTGGCAAATAGTAGTGAAGTGTCATAATATGCTCAGGTAATCTCTTCAACTACCACTGTAGGACTTTATGTGCTGGCCTGACTTACTCACGTCAGGGGAATTTAAAAACAACATTCAGGTAAATCATAGGTCAGTTCTTACTTGTTGTAGAGAACAATGTCCGGACGCCAAATGTCAGTGGAGGGCACTCTGATCTTTTTAATTCCACCATAAGCACTTGGGTCCCAATGCAAATTCACATCTTCCCATTTCTGTAAATATATTGTACAAAGGCTGATATCCATTTTAAAAAGTAATGAGACTAAAAAAGAAGAGATTAGTCCATAAATGAAATTTTGTTACATCTGACTTTGACAAACTTGATTTAAAACTTTCAGGAAAAAAAGGATTCCTTTGAAGGTATTGCTGTGATTTTTTGCTTCATCCTGAAAATATAGGCCTAATAGCCTATAGCCCAATTGCACACTGTTTATTTGGCAGAGCAGGCACAGATAAATAACAACCTGTTTATATACCTTTTTCTTGCATGCTTCCTGCTTCATACAAACCCCTTCCTATTAACAGCATATGGAACAGAGATCTGCTAGCACTCGATGTTGAACTTGATTGGAACAGGGCTTGGGCTAATGTTTGCTTGGCTTCAACGAATCCTGATCACCAGCTCATCCATTTTAAATTTCTGCATAGTTTTTATCTGACTCCCCATAAGCTTTTACAAATGAAAATTATTCCGTCCCATTTCTTGTCTCTGCTCTCTTAACCCCTTTCCGCAGATGCCAAATTTGGTCAATTCTCACCCATAAATAGAATGGTTTTGACTGAAAAAAAAGATTGCATTTTCTCAAATAGCCTACAGTTCCCGGGATTCACTGTGCATAAGGTTTTTTCGATAACCTACGGTTAAAAAACTGAGAGTAATTAAAATGTCACAGTGTTAACTGAATTTTAACCTTATTCTTCGTCCTTCACATTTTTTAAATTACAGTGACCAGGTTTAAAAACTCTCAGCTTATTAAAGCCCGCTGATTTCACCTGCTATTCCATAACTGAACAGACCGATTTTAAAGAGTAAGTACACTGTCTCAGCCTGTCTCTGCCTACTACACAATTTTGGAAATTACTTTGTCGGGTTAGCAAGGTAGAGGGGTGGGGGCAGTGTCCATCGTCATTTGCATAAATTAACGTACATTGTACTAATTATTTCGTATAACTCGGATCAAACTGTCAAACTAGACATTGCACATCAAATATGAATCAAGATTCAGCAACTTCATAGCTTATTTCTCACCTCAAATATTTTCAAATATTTATGAACTATTTAGGTGGAATAAGACAGTTGAACAGGACGCCACTTTGTTCCGGTTTAAAAATGTGGAACCGAAACGAAAGTAACGTATCAGGTCTAACCATTCAGGTGCCGGCTGTTTCCGTTGTGTGGCGACAACAATTATCTATATGACGTCGAGGTACCTCCAAAGAGGTACTATGTCATAACGATTGGGGCGGGGGCAGAGTGGGGAGCAGAAAGGAAATTTCAACCGTTAGGGGCAGCACAAAGATGCTTTTCTACCAGTTTCTTATGATATACAATATTATTTCAGAATTGTTGAAATAACGGAATGCATGAATACGTTTCTTTAGGTAGGCATACAAACAAGTTTGCAGTGGGAAAAAAGTGTGTACTTAACCCTTTAAAGAGAACTAGAAGTCTAATTAGAAACAAAAACAAATTTGCAGCACATTACAGAATTAATTCACAATTAATTTTAATGCTATTCTCTGCATGTCTGCTTTAACTTCATGCAGGAGCAGGTCTGTTTCCCCTGCTGTAAATCACACATTTCACAGTCTTCCAGGGAAAGTGGACTTGGTTTACAGCATTATGCTACCAGTAAAACAGGTTGGTCACATTTTTATAAGCAGGACATTATAAAACAAGGGACAATATGCGTGAACCAGGCACGTGCACACATAGACCTCAAAGGGGGCTTGAGCACCTGCCATTTGGCCTGCTATAGAGAAGTGCCCTTTTTCAGTAAAATAAAAAATATATATATATTTTTTAAATAAATAAATAAATAAATTCCTGTTTGCGCACAGCCTGCCCTGCCGAACAGATATATTGATTGAATCAAAATATCATGTCGGGAGAGTGGTGCTCCCCGGCGATGCCCTCTACCTCTACCCTCCCTCTTGGTTTCCGCCGCAGCGGCGAGCAATGTGTGGGCACCGAGCCTTTCTATGGTGAAAGAACGCACGCACGCATGCAAAATTGCACGCATACGCATGCATAGGCACTCGACAGTCGTGAGTCAGTCAGTGTGATGAGTTACTTTGAGGCAGACATCAGGTATGTAGCCAAACATAGTATAAATATACTGTTAATTTTAGTTTTATATTGATATTAATGCGCTTTAGAAATCACTTGACACTATTTGGCAGCTCAAAATGTGCCAACTAGCTATCGTTAGCGTTGATACCTTTTGCTAGTAATGTGGGAATCAGTGGAATATGGTCGAGTTCTTGTGTCCCATCCACTGAACTTAAAAGAACGGTCCCATCTCACCACAGTAGTTTTAATGTTGTCTTATTGTCTCGATAGCTAGTTAGCTAATGTAATACGTTACATGTGAGAATAATTTATTGAAATACACTTAATTTCTTTGCATGTATCATTAATTAACTGTCATGTAGCAGTGTTTGAACCAACCTCAGTCATGGGTTTGTTTTAAATAAATTATTTCACGGACCGCCAAAGGGAAATCGCGACCGCCAAAATGACAATAATTGAGAAAACGGCAAATAAATTCATATCCAAATGAATAAAAAATTTTGGGTGCAATATGGTCTTTCGGCTAGCGGATGGCGATGTATACTGTACTAGTCGCCTTCAAGATTTCAGTACTAGGAAATGAGTAGAACAAGCAGAACCCTCGACTGTATAGAAATGAGGCTCAGCTATTCTGTGGCAGAGTGCAACCTAAATCTCTGAGGCGACTCAGTAGAAAGACATAGCGTACGCAGCGAGTTGAATGGAACACGCTCCAATTTTGAATTAGGATTTTGTTATGTTCTGTACATCTGTTTGTCTATTTGTATTATTATTTGATATTTATTCTGGATTTATTATTTTTTCATTTCATCATTGCATTCCCCTCTGTTCGTGGGTTGTCTGAGTCTCATCTGTGTGTTTGTTTACCCAGTCTCGTGCATGCACTATTCGGGTGACTTCGGGAGTTTTCATGGGTTAACGCTGTATTTCCGAAGTTTCGTTTTCTGCTACTTCCTGATTTCCTTCCCGTGTATAATTGTATATATTACTAACTCGCGGTAACAATCACTCGGGTGCTTTATTAGTTACGTGCACTTTACTAAAACCTATTAACATAAATGTGTACTAACAACTAACTGTCTGTCTTATAGTTAGATACTAACATTTAACCAGCTTCTCTGCTTTATCTTTGTTACTCGCATTTCTAACAGGTCCTGAGCTACCTCTGTAATTCGCTCCAGCTGTTTGTACTTAGACTTCACCTCTCTTGATTACTGTGCACACTCCGCTCCTATTCGAGCCCATTGTTTGTTATGCATGTTTCCGAGTCCCTTCCATGATTTCGTTATGTTCTCGTGATTGAATTATTGTTTACCGAATGTGTTAACCTCACGTCGTTTGTTACCCCTCCCTTTCCTATGTGTATATAAGACCCACAATTCTGTTTCTTCCCAGTCAGTGATTGAGTGTTCTTTATTTATTTTTCTATTTGTGCACTATCAAAATATCATAATTGGTATAATATTAAATTACCTTTGATTTCTAAAACATAACTCCTGAACACAACCCTACTGGTACTTTACAACCATAGCTTACATATACAGGTGCAGCTCAAAAAATTAGAATATCGTGAAAAAGTTCAATATTTTTTGTCACTCATTTCAGAAAGTGAAACTCATATATTATATAGATTCATTACACATAGAGTGAAATATTTCAAGCCTTTATTTCTTGTAATTTTGATGATTATGGCTTACAGCTAATGAAAACACAAATTCAGTGTCTCAGAAAATTAGAATATTTTGCTTTAACATATTTTTAAAGTATCATATTTAATATTTGGTCGCATATCCTTTGCATGCTGTTACTTCCTGAAGTCTGTGACCAATCAACATCAAAAGACTCTCGATATCTTATTTTCAGGTACTGTTACAAGCGATACTATAACCTCTCTGCGTTTGAACTGATCTCTATGAGAATTGGGGGGTAAGACTAGATTCAGCTGTAAATTACGCTGGTACAGTATGGAACACATGACTGGCGAAATGGCTGTACGTCATCAAGGGTCTAAGGTATCAAACGAGCCCCAAACCATCACTCTGCGGCCAGATATGGAGTAGATGTGGATGGATCCCTTTAAGGGTTGTTTCTCCTGACTTTTTTCCCCATAGAGTTCTATAGGAAAATGAGTCAGGAGAAATAACCCTTGCAGTGATCCATCCACATCTACTCCATATCTGGCAACAGAGTGATGGTTTGGGGCTCGTTCAATAGCTCAGACCCTTGATGACTTACAGCCATTTAGCCAGCCATGTGTTCCATACTGTACCAGTGTAATTTACAGCTGAATCTAGTCTCACCCCCAAATTCCCATAGAGATCAGTTCAAATGCAGAGAGGTTATAGTATCGCTTGTAACAGTACCTGAAAATAAGATATCGAGAGTTTTTTAATGTTGATTGGTCACAGACTTCAGGAAGTAACAGCATGCAAAGGATATGCGACCAAATATTAAATATGATACTTTAAAAATATGTTAAAGCAAAATATTCAAATTTTCTGAGACACTGAATTTTGGGTTTCATTAGCTGTAAGCCATAATCATCAAAATTACAAGAAATAAAGGCTTGAAATATTTCACTCTATGTGTAATGAATCTATATAATATATGAGTTTCACTTTCTGAAATGAGTGACACATTTTTTTTCACTTTTTCACGATATTCTAATTTTTTGAGCTGCACCTGTATACTCCAAAAACTGTATTTACGGTAAAATTTATGGAACAGAAATTTGCTGCGTGTGTTCGCATAGCCTACGTACTGCCAGAAACCATATTCTCTGCCAGGAAAAACCCTGAATACATACATTTTAATATCCCTTCATTCCAAGCATATATTTATTTAATTATTTGCAAAAATCGCTGCCGTGCCCTTTTATGAATTTGGGCCCCTGCCCCTCTAACATCCTCTGCACGTGCCTGGCGTGAACCTATGGGTTCCCGACCTGACAGCTTCAGTTAGTGTCATCATTAAGGTAAAATAATGGTATTTATGTTATATTACAATGCACATAATGAACTTTGGATGAAGCTTTAACTTTGAGAACTGCATGAGAACAGTCTCATCCTGATGTTAAACATTATTATTGTGTATATCAAAACGCTTCATAATGGTTAGTACAAATAATATTGATCATACTATTGATCCATATAGCCTATTTCTTGTTCGCACTACACATGCATGAGCATGTCTGTTTCGCCATCATATAAGCAATCCGCCAAGGTGGAAAAGCAGGCTTTTTAAAGGGAATGGGATATGACACTTTGATTGGTTTATTGCATGTTACGCCCAAGACACTGGTGTAACATCTTTGTTCTGAGTCGGCTCTTTCCATGCCGTTCGATTTGAAGAGTCGAAGTCAGAGTTGCGAGTTTTTGGTACTCCGGTTAATACAGTAGCCTACTGTTCCTTTGTTGGATACTTTCAAACTACCCGAGCCACATCTTTTTCTCCCAGTGGCAGGAGCTGGAATTTGAAGCCGTTTCAGACAGCAGAGTCTAGCTGGTAGCAAATCAAGTTAGTAAACTAGCTTTGATAGCCTATGCTCAATGTTTTCTGTTCACTCTCCCCTACTTTTCAAGCTAGTTTGCAATCACATCCAGTTTACATTTATTTACGACTTACTTTCCCATCTCTGTTATTCTAGCAGAAGTTTAACGTTAGGCCTATAGGCTAAAATATTGATTGTAACATTTTATATTATGTAGCCTAAGAATAGATATTCAATGGTTATATTTGCATATAGCTATTTTATTAGTCTATGCAAATATAAATCTTATTTTTTCAGATCAGATCCTAGAATCCAGTAGCCTACTGAAAATGTGGTGGATGGATGGCTGTATAGGAGAGATAGCCAAATCCGACAAACAAGCCAGATCTTGATGCGTGTGTGTGTGTACAGGAGCCTGTTTAGTTTATTAGTTTTATTTATTTATTTGGACACCATAAAATATGTTTATTTTAACAATTAGGCTATTTATTCTATTATACAAAATTTTATTTATTTGTTCACTGTTGTTGTTAGTCAATAAAAATGTCACTACTTTAAATAAGAAGTAGCCTATTTGCTGTCATTAGCTGAACACAATCGCATATTAATTCTGTTTTATACTGCAATTCGGTTGCAAACAGCCACATTTAATAATGTTGTAATAAAATGTAGGCTATTAAAGTTGGCGTCTCAGAATATCATTAGATATAACAGAATACCTTTGTCAAGGTTTCTGGTTGATCCACGCTGAGTAGCTAGGCTAAACCCGATTATTAATGGTGTAGGCTACAGCATTTGCTTTCTGTTAAAACTCGAAAGGACTTTGGTTTGTGTCACAGCTCTGGAGCCATGGAATATTGCCGCAGCTCTGGGCTCTGAGTCTAGTTGATTTTGTGCTGATGAGAGTTGGGTAGTAGGTGACTGTAGGTAGCCTACATTTTTTAACCGTTAGCAGTAGTAATAATCACTTGAGTTAGTTCGCGAACTGCACATCACTACAAGACACACCTATAATTAATGAAGAGACTAAATTCAGCCCATTTGCACGTTTGCACGTTGCGCTGTGCTTAGCACTCAAAAAACTTGCTGTCTAACTAGCAAACGTGGACTTGGACAACCCTAAATGCACTTGACGTCATGCGTTTAGACCAAGGGACAAGACTGGGTTTTCGTTTTGAAGCTCACTTCCTGGTTGGGCTGGGAACGGCAATTGTGCCATTGCTCACTAGCGCCACTGTGATTGGCTCCAGTATAGGTCTTTCACCATGTAAGTCAATGGCAGCAATGTGGTCAAAATACTCAGTCAATACATTTTTCCCACCAATTTTTTTTTATTGCAATAGGTGCCTTTCCTTCATCTAATGTCTCTGCATGTGCTGATTTTTACAAATATTTTGTTGTTTGGATAGGGTATTGACATTTGTTCAGGACCAATCAAAGGGACAGGTTGAGTCCTCTTTGGCTCCATGGAGCAGACGCAGTTTGTACAAACGGCTAAAAAAGAAAAAGACATCCAGAGCCTCAAAACTGTTTGTACGAGGCCGTGGGAAGGCAATGGGTGATGTCACGGTGACTTTGTCCATATTTTTTATAAAGTCTATGGTTTAGCGCTAACATCGCCAAGATAAAGCCCCAGTTGTGAGCATCACAAAACTAGCTAAATGGCTTAAATGAAAAAAGACAGTTGTACTATTTACAATACTTATGTTAGTTTATTTTCATAATTTAGTTCAAAATAAAGTGTAAAAATGCACCAAATATTTTTCTTTAGTTTGCAACGAAATACTGAGAGCTACATATGTATGTGAAACAGGTAAAACTATACATTTCTTGGATCATAAACTCTGTGTCCATAAGTGTGGAAAATCTGAGGGTGATATGCAGAACTCCTAAAGATCTTTGATGCAAAATATAGGCAGTGTACCCTGTTGTCCATTAGTGTCTCCAAGTGTATCCAAAATTGTGCACTGCTGTAAATCATAAAATAATCATATATTTAACTACAAATCAACTGTTTTAGCTCATGAAACACTTTTGGATAATTTTCAAGTGGGTATTACTATCTGTTCATCAGTATAGGGGGATAAATATCTATGTGTCCAAAAACTGATTTTTCTATTTGACAAAAAAGAATTGGTCACTATTTGACCGTGGCCAACTGCTTGTCATGTGGCCCCATTCACTTGAATGGAATGAATATGCTACAACATGCCCCTGATAGTGGTAACGAATAAATAAATAAACAGGAAGTGGCTTGCCGAGCTAACTTACAGATTAAGTAGGCTATGATTATGTAGAAATCAGTTATATCAGAAATCAGCAAGAAATATGACTTTTTAACTTGGACAGCAGCTTGGCAAGAATACGTTCCATGTCGATGGGGTTCGTATATGTGCTAGAGGTAAGGGAAAAAATTCAAACATTTTATCACACAAAAAAATAACAACCTGTTTCAGCCGCACGTTACTGGTAACAATCTGGTTAACTTCATCCTGTTGGTAGAGGAAAGAAGTTAAGAATAAAAAGAAGAGCAGTAAGAGCAGAGAAAAAAAGGGGGTCTTAAATCTTGTTTGTTGCACTATATTTCATACCACACTGATGAGTTGGATGAGCTGCAGGCCCACAGTAACTTTCACTGAATCCTTGAAGTGATTGACAGGACGCACAACTTTGTTGTAGTTCTTGAACAGCTCACTGACCAGGCGGGTCTCATCTTCTGAGCATTGGGCAGACCCTACGAGAGACACCAGAGAGGTTGACACTAAACACAGGCACGTTCTCTCTACTGAGTTGCTGATGCTATTACAGATACTGGTTTATTATTAGTTTGGTATTAATTTGCACACATTAAAAACCGATTTATAACTGGACAGGCATACATAGAATATAATATAATAGAATAGAATAACTTTTATTTTCCCGATAGGGAACTTCAGTTGTAGCCACCAGCAACAACCAAAAAGACATAGACAGTAGGCCAGACCCACAACACACAAACAAACATAAAATAATACAGCCAAACGTCATGATTAAAAATATCCCCTGCTGTCCCAATATGTCCAATGTCATCAATCAGTCCAACACACAAACTCCACCTCCACGACTTTCATCCATAGGCTACACGCAGTGTCGCGGTCTCTGTCCACTGTTGAAACGGAGCTCAGCCTTCCCAGTCGCCGCCCCACTCTTCCTTTTCTGGTGGCCTCCTGAAAATTGCCTGCAGTCCTGGATTAGTCCCGACATCCTCAACATCGGCGAAGAGCGACGGCAAACTTTGTGGCTGCAGATCCATCGGACATTCCAGAGCATAATGCGAATGCGTCTCCTTAGTGACGACCACAAACAAAATTATAGCGGCTAGACAATTCATCAATATTATAAAAACGAGCAGCAGGAGTGCCCTTAAAAATCTCCATCCCACTTTTCCCGTCCCACAACAGACACACAGCGCATGAAAAAAACAAAAGACAAAAGCCAGACACAACAAAACACATTCAAATTAACAAACACGAACACGAGAGACAGCTGGACTACATGTCGCCATTACAGCGCCACGTTATGTCACATACATACATATACATATATAGTATACATCGTGATATAAGTTCAGGACAGACGAGAGACCTCCGATTGTCACTATCACAATGTAACAATAATAACTTTATTTATATAGCATCTTTAAAAACAGTTTACAAAGTGCTTTGACAGACAAAATAAAAGCAGATTATGAATACTCAGATCATGAATTTCAAAGGCAATGAAACATTAATAAACAGGGATTACATTCATAGGACAGAGGCGGAAAAGAGCAAACATTCAAGTAAACAGTGGTAAAATCGTAGGATGAAAAATGAGTTCAAATGAAAAAGACAATACAAAGACGATAAAAAGATGACATCACATAAAAGCAAGTGGGTAAAAATGGGTTTTAAGAAGTGATTTAAAAGAAGTCACTGATTCTGCTAGCCTTATCTCCTCAGGTAGGTTGTTCCAAAGCCGAGGGGCCCTGATGAAAAAGGTACGGTCACCTTAAGTTTTAAGTCTAGACTTTAGAACAACCAGGAGGGCCCCGCCTGAGGATCTAAGGCTGCGCACTGGCTCATATGGGGTCAGCATATCTGTTATGTAGCTTGGAGCCAGACCCAAATGTGCTTTAAAAGTGATCAATAAAATCTTAAAAGTTGATTCTAAACTGAAAAGGGAGCCAATGGAGAGAAGCCAGGATTTGGATAATGTCATCTGTTAGAACCAGTAAGAAGCTAGCTTCTGTATTCTGAACTAGTTGGAGGCGAGAGAGAGACTTTTTCCAGAAAGGAGGGAGTTACAGTAGTCTAGTCGTGAGAAAATTAGGGCGTGGATTACTTTTTCCAGGTCGCTGTGTGATAGTATTGGTTTGATTCTGGAAATGGTTCTTAGTTGAAGGAAACAGGACTGGACAATTCTTTAAATTTGCCACCAGGTCTCAGGAGAAGGTGTGTCGTCTGCATAGCAATGAAAATAGACATTGTGTCTTTGGATAATTTGGCCAAGAAGCAGCATATAGATTTAAAATTAAATTGGACCTAAAATAGAACCTTGCGGTACACCACAACCCCTTTGCTCTGAATGCCCTGTCTACTTTTGGCCTTGGCCCCCTCTGCCCCAATGCCCTCTCTACCATTGGCCCTGGCCCCCTTTGCCCCTAATGCCCTCTCTACTATTGGCCCTGGCCCCCTCTGCCCCTAATGCCTGCTGTACTATTAGCCCTGGCCCCCTCTGCCCTGAATGCCCTCTCTACCATTGGCTCTGTCCTGGCCCGCTCTGCCCCTAATGCCCTCTCTACCATAGGCCCTGGCCCTCTTTGCCCTGCATGCCCTCTCTACAATTGGCCCTGGAGCCCTCTGATCCTAATGCCCTCTCTACCTTTAATATCCTCTCTACTATTGGCCCTGGACCCTCTGCCTATAATGCCCTCTCTACCATTGGCCCTGCCCCTAATGCACTCTCTATCATTATTGCTAACATTGCACAATGAGCAATTTATATGCTTTAGACTCAGCAAGCAAAATCACTCACATTTTCTTCACAAAATGTAATCTTTTCTAAATATTCTTATTATTTCGCCAGTTTTTTGCCACGCTACTCCTACAGATTTTAAGTTAGACATGCCACTCCAACTTCATAATGTTCATCTTGGCTCTTTTTTTGAGATTTAAGTTTAAAATATTGACCTTTGTGATGTCACAATGGTGGAATGTTTGGAATGTTGACCTTTGTGAAGTCTCTATGTTCTCTCTGCCCTCTAGCCTGTTCAAGCTACAGACCAGAAATTTGATACATAGGTCCATCTCCTCACTAGCAACAAATTTGTCTCAAGAACCCATAGGCCCCGCCCAAACGGGGTGTGGTAGTGGGCGTGGCTTACCACCAAATGAACTTCCAAACGGATTAACGTAACACCACAGTACTTTTAGGAAAGGTTACAGGTCTGGGCCCATAGACAATAGTATATGGGTGGTACCATTTGCTTGTTTGCCACTGCAGAGCAAATACACTCTAATTTTCTCAGGAAATGCACTTTTCTAGTTATGATTTATTACTTTATTAACAACAATTACATGATGCCCATATGTGTGTATGTGTTTGTACCGTACACAAGCTTTGTTGAACACGTAGCAGTTAGGAAGTTGTCGTCTCATCTAGGGATGCAAATTTTAAGGAATTTCCTTAATCGATAGTTGTTAACCTTAACAAACAATCGTCAATTAATTGATAACATAAAAGCTAAATATAGCTTATGATAGACAGAATACAAAATGCATGTTATATTCCTCAATCAAAGATTTATTGTAATATTTGAGAAACAGGCATTATTGTAGCATAACAAAAATAGAATATGAAGGCGTGTATAGGCTACTTTAACAGAAAAGAAATTGCGCTCCGTCTCATCTGTTTCAAGCGAAACCGTTGCTCCGCTAGGCACTTGCAGCATTAACATAATCAATCTTGAAATTGAAAGGTGTCAGTTAAACTAGTAGACCTAGCCTAGAACAGTCAACTTAAAACATAGGCTATTATGTTTTGAATAGGCTCCTCATATGCATACTAGATAGACCTACGCATTTTTATTCAAGAACATTTAAGCATATCTACGTGGTCGGGAGTGAGTCGTGTGCGCAGCCTAGCCTGTTTATTAGCTCTCGAAATCCCTCACCGTCAACGGTGCTTATTGCCATCATGTCCTTTTCAACCATGTTGCATACCCTCTGAGTAATAGCCTACTCTCCGCTCATCTATCGTCACACACCCTCTTTGGCAACACTGAGGTGATGGTAGGTCGCGATCCGCTTTGCCCTGGCAGCACGGTTGGATGTACGCTTTTCCGGTGGTACGCTACATTAACAAAGTAGTTATACTTCAAAACAGCACCACACATATTGCAATGTATTGCAAACCACAGGCGCTCTCGCGTGGAGACCTTAAATCACGATTACATTTCACACAAAAACTCCCATTGAAACAAGACCGCAGATTGTTCAGTTAATCGTTTAATTTGAAATCTTATCGATTAAATTCTTATTAGCAATTAATTGATAGTCGATTAATTGTTAACATCCCTAGTCTCATCCGGTAGATTAAACCATGTAGGGTTGTAAATCGGGTGAAGGGCTGCTCTTCTTTGGCTACATAATAAGCAGTGTGCATTATATTGGCCATTTTCGTCAACATATTTTCCTCCATCCTGTTAGGACAGGTGATGGCGGGGCATCAGAATCCCTCTGTTTGATTCTGGCAGCAGCATCAGTAAGCTAGTGTTGCTTGTCCCACTGTCAAATTTTGCATTGATTTAAAGATTTTATTGATAACATACAAAGCCCTTCATGGTCTAGCCCCTTCTTATATCTCCAAGCTTTTTATCCCTTACCAGTAGTTATGCAGCCTTAGGTCTGAGGGCAGAGCTCTACTCACTGTTCCAAAGTTTAGGTTGAAATCCAAAGGTGATGTGTCTTTTGTGGTCAGGGCCCCTAGACTCTGGAACAGCCTTCCAGATACAATGGCAAAGTCCATCTCATCTTTTAAATCCCAATTGAAAACTCACTTTGATGGGCTTGTTTTTAACGGATTATTTTAATATCTTGAGCCTTTTATAACAGGTAAATGTATTTTACTACTCATGTTGTTTTTTGTTCTTTTACAGAACTTTATAGTGTTACAAAAAGTGCAATATTAATAGTTATTTCAAAAGTAAAAGTTATTGTTGTTATTATTATTATTATTTGCATTGTTGGTAAACTTTGGATCTTTACAGCCATATGCCTCAAATAAAAAAGCATTTAGCAAAAAATATGGCAACTATTTAATTCCTTAAAGGTCCCATATTGTTTCCCTGCATGTTTTCATGTTTGTACACTCAGGATTACAGTGTAAATGAGACAGAACTGTGAAAATACGAATTAGGTGCCTTTAGTAATTTTTCAGAACCAGTAATGACAAATACACCAACTTCTTTTACAAGCCTCTGCCTTTTCGACATCAAAAAGGAGCTCAATTTAATATACCAATCAATGCTAACCTATTTGCATATCCCGCCTGTCCTGCCCTGGTTCTAGCGACCGCCCTGGTTGCTAGTGATGGGCATTCCGGCTCTTTTCAGTGAGTCAGTTCATTTGGCTCAGCTCACCAATAAGAGCCGGCTCTTTCAGCATTTCCGGTTTTTCAAAATCAGCCAAAGTTTTTGACCTATGATTGGTGTTTGTGCACATCTATCACTTAAATTGTTCAAAGGAATCTTACTCTACCTTCTAATTAAATAAAAAATAACATTATGTTGCATTTTGTTTGTTATAAAAACTATTTAAATAAATGTAAAAACAGTAAGACGCTATTACACATGTGCATTGAAAGTAGGGCATTTTTATGTCTTGAAATAAATTGCACAAAAAACACAGTGCGTAGTTGAACATTTCAAAACAAAATAGACACTCATAAAATAGAACATAATATTGCGTCATAACAACAAAAAATTTAATAAATGCATAAAAAAATAAATGCAAAACTGCAGCATCAGAACAATTAAACTGACCAACAATTAAACTGGTTTTTAAATTATTATTATTAATGTTATTTTCTTATTGTGGTTTTATTTATTTTTGACCTAAAAAAAAATATTTTTGATGACAGATAGAACTTGAAGACAAAAAATGAATAAAAGTTCCACCAAGACCACAAGCACACAACTAAAAGTATGACCATAATACCACTATACTTGTCTTGTGTTCATTTACAAAACAAATCGGCTCTTCAGATATGCGAGTCGCCAACGTTCACCTAAAAGAGCTGGCTCAAAGAGCTAAATCCGCTGATTTAAAAAGTTTGTATTCGCCAAATATCTTAGTGACAACAACTTTAATCTAGCAAAGCAGTTTTGTGGTTAGAGGTGCAGTATTTATTCAGTTTGTTAATATGAACGTAACATAGTAGGGCTTTAACGTTAACTTGAGCAATGCTGGTTGCGAATGCGAGCAAGTTACTTCAGAAAGCACGTTAAACTGTGTACAGTATTTTTTTTTAAATTATCCAGCGAAATGTCTTAGATATGACAAGTTACATCTAACAGTACCAAACTCTATCTGTAGTAGGCAATTTTTTCAGATGTTCCCATCTCATGATGCAGATCTGAAATGCAATTTCCTTAACCTAGGCTGTTTAAAATAGGCTGCGTGACCAAAGCATTTTTAAAAAGCAAGACGGAGAGTTAAATTGAGTTGCGGTTTCATGCAATTATTTAAAATAATGTAACTAATGACAAAAATAACCAAAATTGGTGCCAATTTTATGGTATAAAGTTGAGAAGGAACAATTTATTTACTTATAGAATCAATTGTTTTCAGAACTACCAACGAAAGATTTTTGCATAACTACGGACAAAATAGAACTAGTAACCAGAAATAAAATTAGCATCGAGATGTTTTCTGTTCAAATAGAACTATCAACGAGCAGTTTTGCATGACGGAAAACAACATGCCAAAATGGCCTCACAAGGATATTTCAATTTCAGCTCATTAAGTCGATAAAAATCAATAAATACAAATGTAACTAGCCTATATATAACCATTGTTAGTAACCATGGTATAAGCGAAATAATGACCTCGGAGCTGGGCATTACACAATTTGAATGCCCTTCACGGAGGGAATTACCTCTGCGTCGGGCATTCAAACTGTGTAATGCCCGGCTCCTCGGTCATTATTGCTTACGTAAAATATATGAACTTGGTTGCCTATTACCTCATATTTTCAAAAGAAGAGGGTAGGGTAACACCAGCCTTTTCCTCCTTTAGCATCTATCACCACAAAGTAGCCTATATGAGCAAGCAGAGATTTCAAACATGCCCATGCCCATCTGCCCATGTTAAATGTGCTGTGTCAGGGCACTTTTAATCTTCCCAGCTACAAGTATAATCAGCGACAATACAGTAAGAGCTTGGGCTTTACAGCTCTCTAGCGAAGCTGCCTGGTTGGGTACCGAACCCAGTAACATATCGCAATGGCACCGGTTCCCAACACTTTAACCCCTTTGCGCAGATGGCAAATTTGGTAAATTCTTGCCTATTTAGGGGGTGCTCTGTTTAAGGCTATATATATATATATATATATATATTATAACTCCAGGTGTTCGCATGACAGAAATGGCCAATGGCTTAAATGAAACAAGACAGTTGTAGCATTTACAATACAAACTTGGATTTGCTTATTTTCATAATTTAAGTCAAAATAAAGTGCCACAAATGCAAAGAAACTTTGGAAAAATGCAACAAAGTTTTTCTTTAGTTTGCAATGAAATACTGGAAGCTACATATGTGAAACAGGTAAATCTATACATTTCCTGGATCATAAACTCCGTATCCACAATTTTGGGAAATCTGAGGATGATATGCTGAACTACTAAAGCTCTATGATGCGAAATATAGGCACATTAGGCAGTGTACCCTGTTGTCCATTAGTGTCTCCAAATCTATCCAAATGGCTAAACTGTGCTAAATTGTCATAAAATAATGATATATTTAACTACAAATCAATCATGTTTTGGATCATAAAACTCACTTTTGAACTCACAGTCTGGTTCAGTAGGCTACACAATCATGGGGAAGACTGCTGACTTGACAGATGTCCAGAAGACAGTCATTGACACCCTCCACAAGGAGGGTAAGCCACAAAAGGTCATTGCTAAAGAAGCTGGTTGTTCACAGAGTGCTGTATCCAAGCATATTCATAGAAAGTTGAGTGGAAGGAAAAAGTGTGGTAGGAAAAGGTGCACAAGCAACAGGGATAACCGCAGCCTTGAGAGGATTGTCAAGCAAAATCCATTCAAGAATTTGGGGGAGCCTCACAAGGAATGGATTGAGGCTGGAGTCAGTGCATCAAGAGCCACCACGCACAGACGAATCCAGGACATGGGCTACAAATGTCGCATTCCACGTGTCAAGCTACTCCTGAACCAGAGACAACGTCAGAAGCGTCTCACCTGGGCTAAGGAGAAAAAGAACTGGGCTATTGCTCAGTGGTCCAAAGTCCTCTTTTCAGATGAAAGTAAATTTAGCATTTCATTTGGAAATCAAGGTCCCAGAGTCTGGAGGAAGAGTGTAGAGGCACAGAATCCACGTTGCTTGAAGTCCAGTGTGAAGTTTCCACAGTCAGTGATGATTTGGGGTGCCATGTCCACTGTGTTTTCTGAAGTCCACAGTCAACGCAGCCATCTACCAGGAAATTTTAGAGCACTTCATGCTTCCTTCTGCTGATAAGCTTTATGGAGATGCTGATTTCATTTTCCAGCAGGACTTGGCACCTGCCCACACTGCCAAAAGTACCAAAAGCTGGTTCAATGACCATGGTATTACTGTGCTTGATTGGCCAGCAAACTCGTATGACCTGAACCCCATAGAGAATCTATGGGGTATTGTCAAGAGGAAGATGAGAGACACCAGACCCAACAATGCAGACGACCTGAAGGCCGCGATCAAAGCAACCTGGGCTTCCATTACACCTCAGCAGTGCCACAGGCTGATCGCCTCCATGCCACGCCGCATTGATGCAGTAATTCATGCAAAAGGAGCCCCAAGCAAGTATTGAGTGCATAGAAATTAACATACTTTTCAGAAGGCTGACATTTCTGTTTAAAATATCCTTTTTTATTGATCTTATGTAATATTCTAATTTTCTGAGACACTGAATTTGGGTTTTCATTAGCTGTAAGCCATAATCATCAAAATTACAAGAAATAAAGGCTTGAAATATTTCACTTAATGTGTAATGAATCTATATAATATATGAGTTTCACTTTCTGACATGAGTGACAAAAAATATTGAACTTTTTCACGATATTCAAATTTTTTGAGCTGCACCTGTATATTCTTTCGCCCTGGCTGGGATAACATTTTTTATTTTTTGTTTTTGTTCCTATTCATAATGACTCCAATCATTATTTTTTACATTTTTACATTCATCTAGCACATATCAGCACACGGTAAATTGGAATGAGTATTTTCCATGCCTTAAGTGACAAGTATAGCCCATGAAGATTAAAGCCTATATTATGTACAATAACATTACAATTTCACCAATAGGAAAATGCTGCCAAATGTTTTAGCTTCAATGAAAGTTGGTACGTCAAACATAAAACATGACTGAGGAATGAATGCTTACACTACAGTGTGTGAAATGCACTCAAAATGCGAAAATAACCATATCTAACATAGCCTACTGGACAAGACAGTGATCGAATGGAAAAAACGAATGTACATATGTTGCCAGCAAGAAGAGCCGCATATGACAAGCAGTATTTTTTTCATATCGAGGACGAAAAACTTCTGTCAGCGAATGCATTTTCTGTAGTTGTTTGCGTCATAGTACATTGACTAGATTAAAAATACTGTTACGCTGGGCTGTAAATGATCGTTCAAAGCATCCAAGAAAAAATTGCGAACACCATTGAGAAGAATATACTGTCATCTATCAGATAAAACCGTTGCGAATAAAACCAGAATGACGTGAAATAATTCAGAGCTGCAGGTAGGGCATGTGGAGTACTGCTCACAGACATTCCAAATTGTGTAATAACATGCTAAACCGCTGTGTATTTCTCAAACAGATTGTCCAAAACTATAAATGACGACTGAATTTTGAAAGGAACATCTCTATGTGTAAAACCAATGGTAGAATTGTATATTTATTTCATATTTAGTAGCAGATATTAATAGTAGAATGACGTGGTATATGACACAATAATTTCACGTTTATTTTGTAGTTGAGTGTTTTTCCTTTTACAGCTGAATTGGCATACGTTCCGGTTATTTTTGGCTTGATCTTGTTGCTATGAAGGAATCCAAATTTTAGATGATGAATAAGTATATCTATGAACTCACACATAGACGCTACTGTCCACTATGTCATGCATGGGTAGGTTGCTTGTTACACGGACTTGCTACGGGAAAATAGTGACACTTAGAAACTCCGTATTCGGCAGAGTTGTCACAAATTCTGTACTAATAAAGATAAAACACGGAGTTTGAGGTTTCCATTCATAGTTTGGCTACAGGAGCAATGTCTCAGTTGAGCAAAAGCTTGGTGGCGGCATTCTGGTCACTAGGAAAGGGGTTAAAATACAATGCATGATCTGTCGACGGCTTAGTCAGTGACCACATGTAGGCTACCATTAGCAAGCTAGCTAACGTTAAACTTGGTCAAAATTCCAAAAGCGAAACGGCCGAAAGTGTGGCTGAAGAATATTTTACCCCAAGGATACAGCCATGCTTAAAAAATTTTTTGCAAAGAGGGGACGTCCAATATAGGCCTAATGAAGCATTTGACGACCATAGGATACATTTGAAAGCATGCAGGGATGCACTGTGTTCAACTGCTTGAAAAGCATGGGCAAAGTACACTGCCTGGCAAAAAAAAAGTTGCACACTCTAATATTTTGTTGGACCGCCTTTAGCTTTGATTACGGCATGCAATCGTCGTGCCATTGTTTCGACAACCATATGCAACGTCACAACATTTATTTCCGTCCAGAGTTGCATTAATCTTTGAGATCTTGCATTGACTATGGGAAAGTCGAACCACTCTTTTTTTAATCACCGTTCAATGGGGTTAAGGTCAGGACTCTGGTGGCCAATTCATGTGTGAAAATGATTCCTCATGCTCCCTGAACCACTCTTTCACAATTTGAGCCCGATGAATCTTGGTATTGTCGTCCTGGAATATGCCCATTGATGGAATAACCTGGTCATTCAGTACATTCAGGTACTCAGCTGACTTAATTTTATTGCTGCATAACGTTGCTGAGCCTAGACCTGACCAATCCCAGATCATAACACTGCCTCCAGAGGCTTGTACAGTGGACACTATGCAACTGCGACTTTTTTTTTGGCCAGGCAGTGTATGATTCAGACATAGTTAAGAGGTAATCGCTATATTGTTCAAATTATTTGCCTTTCCAAGAAAAGTTCTCTGATGTCGTCCTTTGTTTTTTATTTTAAGAGACAACTACATTTTTTTTTCCTTTAAAGATATCCTCATAAATTTCTACCAGTTTAATTTAAATATGCAAATTAGGCAATAGCTCATTAAATATGCATACATTTGCATATATTTTGGTACCAAATATCTAAACAATGGATAAAATCAGGCTTAAAGTTTTACTTTTGTTTTGACAATATACTAAGTACTAAACCTTTTACATAGGGGTTGATGAATACAAGCTTATTTTGTCTTTAAAATAAAAAAATACTGCATACACTTATTATAAATGCATTTTGGGCGTATTTTTAGACAAAAAATGCTACCCAAAATGAAAGGACAACAAGATATTTAACAAACTATTCCTTCTGTAAATATCTGCAGAATACATCTGAGAATCAGTATGTAAGGTTTAGTGAATGCATCTGCCCTGGAAGTTGAGATAATTGTTACCGAGTGATGAAAAAATTTAATTTTGAGAAAATGACATTATTAGAAACTCCCTCAGCCAATGAGATTTTGCGAAGCAGCTCATCTCCAATCACCAATAATCATAGCTACAAAGGAAATGACCATATATGATGAAGCTAAAACTACGGAGGAGAAAAATGAGCTTTCCAACGGTGTATGTCTCAATGTAGTTAGAATCGCGAGGCAGCGCCCGGTTGAAAAAAGCCAATAGATACGAAACTTCAAGATGTTTTCGTCAGTGTGGGTAGATAAAACATTGAAAAATAGCAGTTTTTAATAAAGTCTGACCATTTTTATGTTAATATAGTGATAGAATACATGTTATAGTAGAAAAATGACAAAAAATCTGAAAATTGATGTTAAATACTGGGTTAAATACACAAGGAAGTGGGAGGGGTTCCAAACAACGTAAGGTGGACACATTAGGAGACAATAACTCGATAACAAGGAAATCACAAAAACATGGAAGGGACTCGGAAACAAGCATTACAAACAACGGGCTCAAGTCGGAGCGGAACATGACTAGAATTAAGGAGGCGTGGTCTCAAAGGAGACACAGCTGAAACGAGTTGACTAGTATCTCAAGGACAGCTTAGTATCGCAGATAGAAAAGATACAGCGAGGAAACTTGTTAATTGTTAGTTCTAACTAAATACAGACCATTAGTATGTTAGTAAACATTTAAGTTAATGGTTTTAGTAATGTGCATCTAACTAATAAACACCCGAGTGATTGTTAGCACGAGTTAGTAATATCAACAATATTAACACGGGAAACGTAAAGCAGGAAGTAAACAGAAAACGAGACTTCGGAAATACAGCGTGAACCCTCGGAAAATCCCGAAGTCACCCAAACATTGCATACGCGAGACAGGGTAAACAAACACACGAATGCGACTCGGACAACCCCAACAGAGGGGAATGAACAGATGAATGAAAAGTAATAATAATGAAAAATAAAAATACAATTCAGACAGACTCAAACTCACTCAGAACATAACAGCATGTCATGTAAAAAAGTCTGTTTTTGTCACCAACGTCAGACGTCAACACCGTCAGGTTTTCTGTCTGAAGGCGGTGACACCTAGTTTGACGGCGTTGACAAAAACATCCAAATCATCCTCAATGGAGGCTTGAATATAATTTATGGTCAAAATAAATAGTAATATGGCTTCTAATGTTTCATTAATCTCTTTATTTATAATATACATAATTTCCCCTTTATTTCTTCCACACGCAGGCCTACAATATTTTCTTACTATATGTATCCCCAATGACTAAAACCATAAATTAATTTAGCACCATTTCATAATCATTTTATAAAATTTCACCAAATTAAACATAATTAAACTCATAGTAATTTTGCACAATTTCAAAGTAATTCCATTAAATTCTAACTTTCATTTTATGTTATAAGTTATGGCTAGACAGCAGCTATTAGTGAAGGAGCGAAGGAGAAGACACAGAGGGAATACCAAAAAAAGCAGAGAGAGAAAATATACAGTGATCCAGAGTTAAAGGAGGAATACCTGAGACAGGTAAGAAAGAAGAGAGTAGAGGATGGGAAGCTGAAAACTATCAGTGATTTGACTGAAAGGGAAAAGAGGAGTAAGAGAAAGGTGTGGAAACGTAGACAGCAAGAGTCAAGAGAGCGTAAGAGAAAGGGCCCAGAACACCCAGAAACTTCCCCAGATAGTCCATTGGATCTGACTATACGGGAGCCAGCTCGCAGTAGGCAGTCTATAGCAGGGGAAAGGGAAAAAAAGAAAACAAGAGCAAGATACTCGAGAAAGATGAAAGCTTTGAAAAATAAACTTCGAGAAAAAAAAAAGATAGGGACAAACTGAAAAAGCGTTTTCGATGAGAGCAAACTAGAAATAAAAAAACACAAGAATCACCCAGAAAAAAACAGAGTAGATGCTACAGGGAAGCAAACTCAAAAACCCCTCCATCAAGAAAACCCTGCTCTTCCACAGCGCTCTCATTCAAGAATTTAATAAAAACTTAAATAATTTACAGTCGCCCCGCAAGTCTGCTCAAAAATCAAAGAACTTAACTCTGTCAGGCAGGGTTCTAAATAAATATTGCCTAATACACCAGACAAAGCAGTTCGGGCTGACATACTGCGAAAAGAGAAGGACTACTGACAAAAAACCCACTTACATGAATGACGACTGACAAACCCACTTACACAAATGACGACTGACAAACAGGAAACACGGAGGAAGAGAAAACATCAGAGAATGATTCTGACTGACACAATATTCAACCTCCACAGGGAGTTCATCAAAAAGGAAGTGGTGAAAAGGTTGGAAATGTTTGTTGTAATTAGACCACTGCCACCACCGTCAGATCTGTGTCACCACCGTTAGGTCTCAGTCACCACCATCAGATGGAACTTTCTTTGTTTTAAATTAATATGCTTACAATATGTTCCTCCAATGCAGTTGATTTAAACATCGAACAAAAAGCAACCCACATACTCCGCTGTACTGCTCATCCCACAAATGCATGTTCCTTACAAATGGGGCACCATTTAAAAGGGAAATAAACAGGCTTTCCAATGGTATAAAATTTATTGCCAAGAAGCATTGTTACAACAGAGAAATAATCTACCAAACACAAATTTCCTAACTTTTTGTTCGATGTTTATTTAAGTAATTCTCTTTTTAAAAATTTTAAATGTTAATGTCAAAAATTGTTATTTTGTTTATTTAATGCTAATGATAAAAGTTGCATGATGTAAGAGTTTTTAAAGGAGTACACGTGAAATTGTATAGAAAATTAACAAAAGTGAATATTCAGTATTTAACAGCATATACGTATATGTGCCTATGGTGTAGACACAATGGTCTAAATCTACAGTATATAAAAATAAATAAATAGGAAAAATTAGCTTTTTATTGTGTCTGTCTCCCTGATCCTCGGTGTGCAACTGCACCGACTCAAAGTCGGTGCTTTTACTGCTGCGCCACTGCTTAATCACTGAAAATGAATCACAGCTTTTATTAAAGGGTAATTCCACTGAAAACTGATGTTTGATTTGTAGAAAAGTAGCTCTCCTCCTGATTAAAATGAGCTCTCAGCCAAATTTCTACCTGTAGCGTGAGCAGAGATTACCAAATTACTGCGATATAGCCAAACCTGTACCAGGTACCCGCTTTACTGTGAACTACAACGGCCAAGAGCACTTGTTTATGGGCGATGTGAGACCCAACACCTGACCCTTTACCCAAATCTTCTCTTTATATTGCGGATATTTCAGTACAGAAATTATTTTGGGCTGCCACAAAGACAGACTTAATTAGTTGTCCCTTAATATGTTAAATAAGGTTAACCCCTTGGTGCAGATGGAAAATTTGGTCAATTCTCACTTATTTAGGGGGTGCTCTGTTTAACCCCTTAGTGCAGATGGCATATTTGGTAAATCATGGGGGTACTCTGTTTAAGGCTTTATAACTCCAGGTGTGAGCATCACATAAACTTGGTAAATGGCTTAAATGAAACAAAACCGGTATACCATTTTTTGTACAAACTTAGATTTGTTTATTTTCATAATTTAAGGTCAAAATAAAGTGCCGGAAATGCAAGCAAAACGTTGCTAAAAATTCTAAACAATATATATTTCTTCAAAATACTGAGAGCTACATAAGTGAAACAGGTAAAACTACACATTTCCTGGATCATAAACTCCTTGTCCACAAGCATTCAATAATCGCAGGGTGATATACAGAACTACTAAAGCTCTATGACACAAAATATAAGCAGTGTAGCCAGGTGTACCCAGGGTCTCCAAACCTATCCAAATTGGCTAAAATGTGAATAGCTGTAAATCTTAAACTAATCATACATTGCAGTGCAAATCAACCGTTTTGACTAATTTAACTCACCTTTTTATCATTTTCATGTGGGAATTATTTTGGATCAGTACAGGGGGGTGGATATCTAGGTGTCCAATAACCTACCCAAAACCTCTCCGAGAAATTATTAAAAAGCCTTTTGTCCTGTATAAAGCATATACATGATCCCTTACGATAACTTAATGGATGAAAACATTGATATTGCACAGTTTCAGTTCAGTGTTTGATGCCTAGTGGGCCATTTTTTCACCATTATCCTTCATATACTGCTTCATCCTGTGCCGTGCCTTCATGGCCAAGATGCACTCATCAATGGCACGGTCTTCAGTATGCGCCAAGGATCTGGTCCTGCAGTGGCTTCACTCTGAACAGTAGAGGGCACTGCTGGAGTGGCAGAGGTGGAGGGTCAAGCATGTTATAGGAACAAATTACATAATGCAGAAGCATTATAACACTGTGGTACACACAGCTAAATATGAAATCATTCACTCTTGTACTTCAGTAAACACTTTATTCTGTATGCTACATTATGTTATTTTTTGTTGCGTGCTCTAGGATGGCATTACTCTGTAGTGTGTTTCACAACTGTTGCTTTTTTATTTTTATTTTTTTACATTCATCTTGCACACATCTGGACAGTAAATTTGAATACATATTTTCCATTCCCTAAGTGAAAAGCATCACCCATGGAGATACTCATACCCCATAGAGTACATTATGCACAAAGAAATTACAATACAATAAAATAATATCGGAAAACACTACCAATGTTCTAGCTTCACGGCAAATCGAGGCATAAAAAATAACGTACGACTGAGCAACCAAACAGAACAGCGCTAAAATACTCTATTTCATTGTGAATGCTATGAATTCTAACAAAGCAGGCCACCACGAGCCACTACGCGAACGGCACGAACACATGGCATCAATGCATTACATTACATTAGTTATTTGGCAGACGCGTTTATCCAAAGCGACGTACAATAAGTGCATATTGAAGGTCATAGACACAATCTACGAAGCAAAGTCAAGACAGCGCTACTTTCTCACAACGTAGAAGCTATCGCTAGTACTCAACAGAATACAGTCAGCTATACATTCTAAGCAATGAGATAGCTAAACCAAATAAAAAATAAACCGAAAGAACGTACTATATAATTTACCTTATACATGTAGTTATTCAAGGTGGAGTCTGAAAAAGTGTGTTTTCAAATATGTTCAGCATTATTAGCAGGCTAACAGTGGTCTATTACGACCGATGCAAATACAAACATAACGACAATATAGCACGCAGTGGAAAAACGAATGTATATAATCAAAATATTACAAGCAGTAATACTTACATGTCGAGGAGGATATCTTCCCCATATTGATAGGCACCTCTTCCACAGAATCTATGCTACAGGGATTAGAAGATTCTCTGTTGCTGTCCTCTTCTGATCGATTTCGGGGGGAAACTAGTCACTTCAAAGGTGGCGGTGCGCGCAGTTTTATTGCGTCAAACCAAATGCGTCATCTGCGCATGCCAGCGTAAAATTGTCGCGATATAACAAGTATTGCAGTTACGCTCGCCCTTAAATAGTTAATCCAAGCTTTCAAGTACACATGTAACTTACTTTTGGGGAAGTTTATCGTGCCTTCTATTGGATAAAACCATCGTCGATCAAACCAGAATAAAATTGAAAGCGTCACGACTGTGCAATCAGGAAGTAAGTGTTACGCAGAGCTAGTTTCGTTTGTATAATAGTGTTCCAATGCGCTGTGTATTCTTCAAACGGATTGTCCAAGACAATAAATGACCACGGAATCTTGAAAGGGACATATCTACGCTTAAATCCATGGTAGGATTGCACATGAATTCCATATTTAATCGCAGATATTGATAGTAGAATGGCATTGTATGATTAGAGAATGATTCAACTTGTTTATGTAGGTATTGATTGAGCAGCGATTTGCACCGCTGTATTTGCATACGGTCGGGCTATTGGTGGGTTTATCTGGTTGCTGGACGGAATTCTGATATTATATGATGAATACATATATTTATGAACTCCCAACATAGACGCTATTGCCCACTATGTCACGCATGGGTAGGTATAGGCTGGGTGGGGAGTGCTTGTTAAATGGACTTGCTACGGAAAGATAGTGACACTTAGAAACTACGCATTGGCCAGAAATCGTCGCGAATCGTCTACCAATAAAGTTAAAATACCGCGTTTGGGTTTTCCACTAATAGTTTGGCTGCAGGAGCAACGCGTGTCTCAGTTGCGTAAAACTGTCTCGCAGGCGAGCCAAAATAGACTATCTGCACTAAGTAGTTAAGCCTTTATAACTCTAGGTGTGAGCATCACAGAAACTTGGTAAATAGCTTAAATGAAACAAAACAGGTATACCATTTACAACGAACTTAGATATGTTTATTTTCATAATTGAAGTAAAAATAAAGTGCCACAAATGCAAAGAAACTTTGGAAAAAAAAAAAAAATTTCTTTAGTTTGCAACAAAATACCGAGAGCTACATACGTGAAACCTAGTAAGTAAATCTATACATTTCCTGGATCATAGACTCCATGTCCACAAGTGTGCAAAATCTACTAAATATGATGCAAAATATAGGCATGTGTAGCCTGTTGTCCATTAGTGTCTCCAAATGTATCCAAATGGCTAAATTGTGCACTGCTCTAATTACTTTTTTTTTAAAGATATATTTGAATACAAATCAACAGTTTTGGCTCATAAAACTCACTTTTGCATAATTTTCAATATGCAATTTCTATTCTATACTATACTATACTATACCATTTCACTGCACTGCTCTAATTACATTTTCTTTAAAGATATATTTGAATACAAATCAACAGTTTTGGCTCATAAAACTCACTTTTGCGTAATTTTCAATATGCAATTTCTATTCTATACTATATGATACTATACTATTTCTATACTTACTATATTTCCATCAGTATAGGGGGGTATATATCCAACACATGTCATAAAATTAATTAAATTGTTTTGTCCATTATAAAGCATATATATTTGCCCCCGTCTGATGGTTTAAGATAAAAACATTGATATCACAGTACTACATACACCTAAATATGTAGCCTAATCAATCACTTTTTTACCTCAATAAAACATCACTTTTACCTGTATTCTACAGTATGTATTCTTTTGCCCCGGGATTGCATTTTTCTGTATTAAAAAAAAAAAAAGAAGTATGTTCCCATTAAATGTAAGTTTTACATTAATCTATCACATATCAGTGCACAGTAAATTGGAATGAGTATTTTTCATGCCCTAAGTGACAAGTATATACGCCACAGCCTATATTATGTACGATAACATGAAAATAAAATGGTATTCCACCATCTGCAAAATGCTGCAAAATGTTATATCTTCAATTAAAATTGGTAGCCTACATCAAACATAAAATTTACGATTGCACTATGAAATGCACTCAAAATGCAAAAATAGCAATAGCCCTATCAATCATATTGGAAAGACAGTGCTCGAGTGGCATACAATCAGGCTATTGTTTGGTTTATCTTGTTGCTATGATGGAATTCAAATTTTATATGATGAATAAATATATTTATGAACTCACACATAGACGATATTGTCCACTATGTCATACATGGGTAGGTATAGACTGGGTGGGGGGGTTGCTTGTTAAATGGACTTGCTACAGGAAAATAGTGACACTCTGTATTCAGCAGAGTTGTCATGAATCGTCTACCAATAAAGTTAAAACACAACAAATGTCTCAGTTGAGAAAAATGTTGCCTCTGGCGGCATTATCACTAGGCATCTGTGCAAAGGTTTGTTGTGTAATAAATTACCCTTTAAGTCAAAAGACTGTACAATGTCTTTGTGATGGCATGACAATAAAAATTTTCTCTGCAGGAAACATGGGAAAAAAGTTAATAAAAGTACATAAAATAACTGCCCTACTTCCAAGACATCCTTCATGTTCTGTGTCAAATTCAGCCTGACTATTTCCAATTGAATAGACTATGTCATATATCATTGTTGCATCCCCAATTTGTCTAAGGGTACGGGGGTGTAGCAAATATTAAATACCAACTATTGTTGATTAAAAATGAACACGCGTCACCTGCAAAGGTCCGTTTTTATTTTCAATAGCGTTTGCAATAAAGAAGACTACAAAAACAGGAGGGGCAATAATGGGCGATACCAAACTAAATTAAATAAACAAAATAAATATGACTAACAAATACTGACTATATAAAGTAATTAGCTAACAAATATACCCAAATATCTTCCGCACTTAACTAACTATTCTGACTAACCTAAACTAACCAAAAAACATACAAGGGTGGTACTCGCCCCTATCCTAACTAATAACCAAAAAGTCTAGATTGAAACAGCCTACTTTACCTCATTCCCCCGCCCCACTCCATTTTTACCAACAAAACCGGCAATAACCCACGTCACAATCCAATACTCAGAATCCTACAACAGTCACAAGTCAGAGAAATACTAGTGAAGTAAATGGAGCGGAGATCAAAAAGACGCAATCCCTTACACAAAAACAGTCCCCATTTAAATAAAGTTCTGTTCCATCTCATTTGCTGGTGGGATGAAATTAATGGAATGGGATAGGCGAGAAACAGCATCTGCTTATCCAATCACACGGTTACCTGTAAATAATAGTGAGAGAGAGAGAGAGAGACTAAGGCGCACAGAGACATAACCCTTAAACAGTTGCAGCGGATCTGTAGACCCACTATCTCGCAGCATGTTCCTGCGTGTGACCCAGGTCGCCAGTTTTGCCTGACCATATAAAAAATTTAACAATGCCACCCTGTAGCGCTGCTGGAAGTCCCCCACAGAAAAAACCACCCCCAGCCGCAAACACAGTGTTTTCAATAACATGAGCATTTATCGCAACCTCTCACACGACACAAAGAGGTGCCACACAGTTTTCTGGCATGTACAAAATGGACATCCTTCACCCCCCCCCCCCCCCCTCCACTGCAGATCCCCAGTCCTCTTAGGGATGGGGGTCTTGTATAACACCCTCCACCTGTACCCAGTCATTATTTGGTCACCTAGCTCCTCCTGCCACTTATGCTCCTTTTTTCCCCCATAATGCTCTCATGTGCCTGACCTTCATGCACACTGCATACAAGTCTTTCCCCTTCACCCCTGAAACTTCCCCAAACACAGAGACTTGAAGGATAAAAGCTTCCCTCCCCCCTCCTGCCACTCCTCTACCACTGCTGTCACACAAACTATCGGGAACTCTGGGAGCTCACCTTCAGGTGCCTGATTGATCACTCCCCTCTCCAGCCCAAGAAAAAGCCTGCCTTACATCCCCCAGAATCCTCTCCAGGACTCTAATGGACTGTACCCCTGTGCAACTTGCTAGTCTCTGGGCTGTGACCAAACTGCACCCCCCTGGTTGACGCAGGTGAGCCAGCTTACTGATGCCTGCCTCCACAAACCGCCGCTGCAGGGTGACTGACCTCAATCGCTGTGATATGATCACAGGGTTGTGGAGAATCGGTTCCTCCCACACCCACGGTCTTTGCTCCAGACCATCCTGAGGACTTCAGCAGATGCCATGCCTTCAACACAGCCACATATAACTCTGCGAAGCCCTGTGGTGTTACAGCTGTCCAGTGTCATGAAAAACAGCTGTACATCCAGCCCCATGCCGCCTGCACTTGACGCATGCTTGCTCCCTCCAGCATATCTCCCGCTGATAGAGGAGCCTCTGAGACGCCTGCAGCCTAAAGGCTGCCACCCTGCTGTTCAATATTTTTTGATGCCCAAAAATGGGGAGGGGGGGGGGCTTGCTATGTACAAAAGGTTCTAAACAGTTCATCAGATATGGATGAAAATACCCTCAAATTAAAGCTGACAGTCTGCACTTCAACTTCATTGTCATTGTATCCTTTCAAACTCAAATTGCTATAGAGTACAGAACCAAAATAACAAAAAATGTGTCACTGTCCAATAAATTATGGTGCTCACTGTATATGGGGCCTATGCTTATATCTATAAATATAAAGAACAAAACAAACCATCATTAAAAAAACGGAAAATATTAAAATAAAAACCCAAAATAGTCCCATTCAAACTCATTTAAACAAATTATTGTGCCGCACTTCAAATGCATCTCTGGATCCCTGATTTGATGATGATGATGATGGTGATGGTGAGGCTAAGCTCTCAAAAAATCCAAAGTTTTAGAAAATAACGGAGCTTAATACAAATGCGTCTCTTTCTCTTCGGGCGACCTGCGTTTTAAAAAGCGGTTCTGGTGGATATCGCCAGTAGTGTAGTCGTGCCTGGAGAAGTGGGCATACTCTAATTTAACAAATCGATGACTACTACTTGATACGTGCACCAGTGGGGATTAAGAAGTGAGTATACTGTATGCCCACTAAGAAAGAAGTGGGATAACCTCCACTACGCTACTGGGTATCGCCGCTCCAAGTGCGCTCCGCTTGCGCGTGCGTTTTGAACGTGAGCATCTGGTGTAAAACGGGCGTAAGACCGTCAAGATAGAGCCCTAAATGTGGCTGTCAACGTCAAAAACGTAACATGAACGCTGCGAAGTGCAGCGCCTCACAGTGTATAGAAATAGATCGGCAAATGGAACACATGCTCCTGTCAGTCAAGGCACTCAAAGATATATTCGTCAATATATTAAATTCACATAGCATTTCCGTAGTTTTCATTGGTAAATGTGAAACTTTGCGTGCTTCTGTCGTTGGTGCTTGATGTACTTTGTTGACGATGTTGCCACCTATGCAACGACATAGGTTACGGTAGCCTGCTAACATATTATGAAGTATGATTTATTTAGGCTACCGAGAAAAAAATTGTTGACAGCGTTAAAAAATAAACAAGTCAATATACTCAGCGTCTGTGACATTTAATTATATTACGGGAAACTACTGGGACAGTAGTCAAACATAGCTTATGGGACTTATAAACATGCAATTTAGCCTACCTGTTAGAATAATAAGAAGAGCAACCACTTGATATAGCAGGTGTGGATAATTCATTCCGCAGGTTTTTTATTTTATTTAACGTTCAATAACTGAAGAATAAAACGAATCCTGGAAAAAGTATTCAACACAGTATAGCCCTGTCTGCGGACTCCTCACTGTCAGTCTCTGCTTCTTGGAATGACTTGGGCTTCGCAAACAACAGGTGCTTCGCAAGGACAGCTATAATGAGCTTGCTGCCATTGAGACAACTCGGACAAACGCTTCTCGTAATTTTATACATGCTGCTATACATATGCTGCCATATAGCCAACGAGTAGGATAGATATTAGCTAGTTTTATGACGTTTCTCCATTTTCTTAGATAAGCACTTAGGCATTTTTACCTGTTTCCTAAGGGTCATTTAAGTCCGTAGTAGTTAGGGCACCATAATGTTTGGGACATATTAATGTTATCTAAATAAATGTTTACTTTGTCACAGTAGGCTATCCCATGAAAGGAAGCAAGGTCTTGTGCCCTGATGGATGTGTTCTGTTGGAATGTAGGCTAGTGCCACGATCTGACTTCATAAACTTCCTGATCCGTATCACTTTGTTGGAGACGTACATGTAAAACTGTCTAATTACTATAGATGTGACCTAAATTCAAAAAAAGCAGAGGAGTTACAGTGAAACCATAACATACTGTGGTTTTTCTCTAATCTAGTAGAAAACGCTGTCGAGCTATAAACCTAGTTATCCTCTATTTAATCCACAGCATGCTTAAAGGTATAGTGTTGATGGAATGGGTCCATTGACGCTAAATAGCTGTTATGTGAAATCGACTGATATTTCTTTCTTTTATTTTTTTTAAACGTGGCTTTAAATTATTGATTTACACTGAGAGTCAATGACTAAGCAGCTGTTGCAGCAACAATGTTTTTAACAAGAGGCACTCTACAACAAAATCGCTTGGCAAAGTGGTCACAGCCAATGTGAAAATTTTTGTCCAGTTCCTGTTTGTTTCTAAGAAAAAAATGGCAGATTATATAATTTTTCCACATCTCACTGCTGTATTAATGAGTGTTCTCTAGGTGGCCAGGACTGTCAAAGCACTGTCCTTCCTCCACTGGCAATGATGGGACAAGGCACTGTAATTTTTTTGCCTGGCCCCCACCCCTTTAATCAGCTAGTTACAACAGCATCCATCTTATTTAGATGCAAATGGAAACTATGGTGGCTGAATTAAGTGGGATCACTTTCTCCCCTCCTCTTCCCCCAATACCCATAGTCCACAGCTAAACATGTGACCTTGGAAGAAGAAGAAAAAAAACAGTCACCAACCCCATTCAGTCTGTCTGCATGCTGACGGTTGAGTCTGCTTCGCGCCCTGAGATGAGCATAACGCTGGCCCCTTAGGAGCCAGCACGCCTGGCTCTCATTACATTTGCATTCTAGATGCGATTAATGCCGTCTTTTAACCCAAATCCACAGTTATGGTGATGTAACAAATTCACATCTGCTGGTGATCGCTGTGACAACTCTCCTCCCCCAAAGTACTTTGTCCCTCCGGCCCATTTGTGCTCCAGCACACAGATTACTTGAGATCAGCCACGCCAGAGTGGAGATTAATATATGTGTTAGTGGCATGCATTTACATAATGCTTTTCCCCCTCAAAAATAAAACTACAAATGCATGCCGTTATCTGTTGGGTTCAAAGACAGAAATGCAAATAATTATGAGAATTTTTCAACAGTAATGTACACATGGGTAGCTAAATTGCCTTTTCTGTTGCCAAGCACATTGTACATTAAGTTGGCTTTTGTGAAATACAAAAATGGCATATTTGTTGTTGTTTTATGAAAATTTTTCCACAAACAGTAGACACTTTATTCTCCCAGGTAGTGTCCCATTCAAGTACTACCCTCAGTACGTCAGACCTGCTCAACTTCAGTCCTTCAGCAGGATATATAATAGTATGGCAGCTGGATGTCCTGGCTAATACATTGGCTATGACTTTGAATTTGATTTCACAATTTTGTCATTTTCCCCCCCTCTCCACCAAAGCTAATGTGTGGCGAGAATTCTGGGTGCTATAGACATTGGTGGTGGTTGAAGTGAGTTTCCGCCCTTCACTATGAATCCCTTTCAGAATGTGACTTGAAGAAGCAATGCATTATGATTATTTTAAGCCAACGCACGGCAGTCTATATGTTGTATGGTTTTCCGGATCAATTAATTTTTCAGCATTATGTTGCTGTTCTGAGAGCTGGTGGAGTGCCTTTGTGGTATGTCTAAATATACAATATTAAATAATGGAATTTTTTAAAAGTATATGAATATCTCTTATAATAATATATAATATTTTCTATTGCCATTCAGCTGTTTTAAATATGTTTTCACTCTAATATAATAGAAAAAAAACAGACAGCACTCGCTAACTACTCATGAAACTATTAGTTTGTTGCATACATCTGAGGCACGATATGCACAACTGTTTTGGAACCAGCCTTCTTCAGTGTTCTCAACGTCTAAAAGATTCAGCACCAAATTAGTAGTCAATAGATTGAGTTGAGCATGTTTCATTTTCTATTCCTTCCTCCATTGAAAAACTAGGCAAGACATAAATCAATTGGCATTCATAATGAGGCAAAGAGTCAATTTCCTGAGTATGGCATTCAGTGTTTAATACAGCGCAGGCTGCGTGAAGTCTATTAACTGTTCATTTACTGTATGAAATGGGAATTTGTTCTAGATTTGTATCTTTTGCGGAGCATTATGGCATCATCATCCTGCTTCCATGTGCTTTTGGGGTCTCTGGTTGAGTCAACATAATTTTTTTCAAAAATATATGTAAAATACATGTCCTGGATACACCGAACAGAATATCGTTAACCCCATCACACAGATGTCAAATTTGGTCAATTCTCACCTATTTAGCGGTGTTCCATTTAAGGCTTTAAAAAAGACAGTTGTACAATTTATAATACAAACTTTGAATAATCTTTTCTTAGTTTGTAATGAAATACTGAGAGCTATATGTAAAACAAGTAAAACTACCCTGGATCGTAGACTTCCATAAGTGTGTAAAATCTGAGGTTGATATGCTGAATTACTAAAGATCTATGTCACAAAATGTAGGCAGTGTACCCTGCTGTCCCTTAGTCTCAAAATCTATCCAAAATGACTCAATTGTGCACTTCTGTAAATCATCAAAACTACAAATCAAATGTTTTGGCTCACTTTTGAATCATTTTCAAGTGGGAATTACTATCTTTTAATCAGTATAGGGGGATAGATATCTATGGGTCCAAATACCTATCCAAAACCTGTCATGAAATGAAGAAAATATTTTTTGTTTATTTTAAACATATACATTTACCCCTAATGATGGTTTAAGATGAAAACATTGATATACACACTGGTACACACATCCAAATATGTAGCCTAATCATTCACTCTTGTACCTCAATAAAACATCACTTTTTTATGTACAGGTGCAGCTCAAAAAATTAGAATATCGTGAAAAAGTTCAATATTGGAAACTCATGGTGTCACACTCTAATCAGCTAATTAACTCAAAACACCTGCAAAGGTTTCCTGAGCCTTTAAATGGTCTCTCAGTCTGGTTCAGTAGGCTACACAATCATGGGGAAGACTGCTGACTTGACAGATGTCCAGAAGACAGTCATTGACACCCTCCACAAGGAGGGTAAGCCACAAAAGGCCATTGCTAAAGAAGCTGGTTGTTCACAGAGTGCTGTATCCAAGCATATTCATAGAAAGTTGAGTGGAAGGAAAAAGTGTGGTAGGAAAAGGTGCACAAGCAACAGGGATAACCGCAGCCTTGAGAGGATTGTCAAGCAAAATCCATTCAAGAATTTGGGGGAGCTTCACAAGGAGTGTACTGAGGCTGGAGTCAGTGCATCAAGAGCCACCATGCACAGACGAATCCAGGACATGGGCTACAAATGTCGCATTCCTTGTGTCAAGCCACTCCTGAACCAGAGACAACGTCAGAAGCGTCTTACCTGGGCTAAGGAGAAAAAGAACTGGACTGTTGGTCCAAAGTCCTCTTTTCAGATGAAAGTAAATTTTGCATTTCATTTGGAAATCAAGGTCCCAGAGTCTGGAGGAAGAGTGGAGAGGCACAGAATCCACGTTGCTTGAAGTCCAGTGTGAAGTTTCCACAGTCAGTGATGATTTGGGGTGCCATGTCATCTGCTGGTGTTGGTCCACTGTGTTTTCTGAAGTCCACAGTCAACGCAGCCATCTACCAGGAAATTTTAGAGCACTTCATGCTTCCTTCTGCTGACAAGCTTTATGGAGATGCTGATTTCATTTTCCAGCAGGACTTGGCACCTGCCCACACTGCCAAAGGTACCAAAAGCTGGTTCAATGACCATGGTATTACTGTGCTTGATTGGCCAGCAAACTCGCCTGACCTGAAGAGGAAGATGAGACACACCACACCCAACAATGCAGACGACCTGAAGGCCGCTATCAAAGCAACCTGGGCTTCCATTACACCTCAGCAGTGCCACAGGCTGATCGCCTCCATGCCCACTGCATTGATGCAGTAATTCATGCAAAAGGAGCCCCAACCAAGTATTGAGTGCATAGAAATGAACATACTTTTCAGAAGGCTGACATTTCTGTTTAAAATATCCTTTTTTATTGATCTTATGTAATATTCTAATTTTCTGAGACACTGAATTTGGGTTTTCATTAGCTGTAAGCCATAATCATCAAAATTACAAGAAATAAAGGCTTGAAATATTTCACTCTATGTGTAATGAATCTATATAATATATGAGTTTCACTTTCTGACATGAGTGACAAAAAATATAGAACTGCAACTGTATGTTCTTTATGTCGCCAAAACCCTGCACAGTCCATGTCAGCGACTTTCCCATGAGAAGACAGTGCCAGCAATACAGGGGATTTAGTCGCAAGGCATTTAAAAATTGCATTTTTTTATTTATTCCAATGGCTAATTGATCTGATGGCAAGGAGGAAGTCCTCCCTAAATGTTAATTTTGCAATGTAAAAAACAGGAGGGGACAAGCCTTGTTTACGAGTTTAGGCTATATTTCAGTGGATGCTTATTGAGGCTTGGGGAAGATTCTCCAGGCACAACCTCCTGCTACATTTTTCCATTGCACTAGAATTTGCTGTTGAGATTATAACATTGTAAGAGGTTTTGTGTATCATAAATGCTTAGAAATGGATTTTGATTTTTTTTCACTTCAAATTTTTGAGGTGGACGGTCCTCCTTGTCTTATGTGGAAGGACCTCCACTGACCTGATGCAGGGGAACACCGACATGGACAAAACATGGATTTAACAACAACAAAAATCTGGATTGTCACAAGGCATGCAAAAGCCAATGAATGTGTGAGTGTACTGCTAAAGCATAATCTATACAGATTTGTATAAAGCATATTATTGACGAGGGGGCTAGGCTTCAGGTGGAAAAACACAATGAAAACGATGAAATAGGGCTGTGCTTACAGTGGGGTGCAGAAATTTTGGCACCATTGGTCAAAATGCCTTTTAATATCTAAAGCCAAGCTCAAACTACACAACATTTAAATCTTTACAAAATCCTGTCCGAGGAGAGCAGCTCACATCTAACGACTGTCAAATGACAGTCTTTACAAAATCACTGCACGATACAGCACACACTAGGCGATTTTAGGAAGACAGAATTACTCGGGGATCGCACATCACACGATTTCTACACGACTTATACAGGACTAAATCAAGGTCAAATTTCCATGCACAGTTGCCAAGGCTACGGAAGTATGGATAATTTCAAACCGTTTTTCATTGCCGTTTTTCATTGGCTGTTGACATTCTAGTAGAACGATGCATCACTCCAGGTTAGCCAGGACTCCCGACAAAATCAAACCAGTTTGAAATGATTGTGGGCTCTCCCGACGAGGTCCAGACTGGTTCACAACAAAAGTGATCTTGTCTTTGACCATCTCACATCAAAAAACTGTTCCAGCCGACGGAACCAAGATTTCTTGCAGATTCTTTAAAGATTATCATAGGATTGCAAAATTTCGGCTACATGGCAGAGTTGCCAGAAAAAAGCCTTAAAGCATCAGAAGTATGTGCAAAATAAAACCTTGAGAAGCCTGAAGCATTTTGGAACAATGTGCTTTGGACTGACAAAGCCAAAGGTGGATCCATTATTCCATGGAGTTGTGTGGCAGCGGGGGGCACAGGAAATATTGTGCGGGTGGAAAAAAGAGTGGATTCCACCAAACATCAAGAAATTCTAGAGGCTAATGTGCTTAGCTAGCTACACGCCACATGGCAAAAGTAGCTTGCTTCATTGAAGCTACTTCACACCAAATGTTGTCTCTGAGGTCAAGCAGTTGAACAAATTGGTAGATAACAAATTTTTCAGTGAATTGTTTATTAGAAAACATGGAAAATAAGGTTGTAGCTGAGCCTTTTGTTTTAATGAGAATATATAGTCTACAGTCTCTAAGGATTGACTCTGGATCACCACTATGGGCCCTATCTTACACCCGGTGCTAACCCAAACGCAAGTGTCTTTGCTATCTTACACCCAGCGCAGGGGTCATTATAGCGCCCATCACATCGTTTAAATACCAGGTGATCGTGCGCCCATAGCAAGTGAACTGGGCGGGTTGGTCTTAAGATGAGGTGTGACCAGGATGATTTTTGGAATATTGCTATCTTGAGCCAGCAGAAAGCGCTTGCCCTAAAACTAGGGATGTTCCTAACGACTAATTTCCCTGACGTTTAAACGGAAGTTTAAATTTAGACTAGTCGACTAGAAAATGTTTTGTTACGTTGAATATTGTTTTCAATAAATGTTATTTGTTAACTTTAATTTAGTGAGTTGTTGTCATGTTTTGTAGGATAATGTGCAATGTTCATAATGCAAGGCGCAAAGTGCCACACATTTCAACGGCATTTAAAATACGATTTGGTTATTGAAGTATGTGATTAACTGTTTCAAATGGTTCTTATAATATACGCAATATTTCTTCGGACAATGTTTAACCTTATAGATTAAATTGTGCTAAATTTTGACTGTTTTCTGAGTGTTTTCTTACTTTTACTTCCGTTTAAACGTCAGGGAAATTAGTCGTTAGGAACATCCCTAATAGGGAGAGGCTCAGGGGACATCCTTACCAGATGTCTGAACCACCTCAACTGACTCCTCTCAATGCGGAGGAGCAGCGGCTCTACTCCGAGATCCTCCCAGATGTCTGAGCTCCTCACCCTGTCCAGGAGAGTAAGCCCTGCCACTATATGGAGAAACCCCATTTGGGCCGCTTGTATTCGCGATCTCATTCTTTCGGTCACTACCCAAAGCTTGTGACTATAGGTGAGAGTAGGTACGAAGATTGAACGGTAAATCGAGAGCTTCGCTTTTTGGCTCAGCTCCTTCTTCACCACCACCATCCGATACAACGCCCGCAGTACTGCTGCCACCACACCTAAACGGTGGTCAATCTCCCGTTTCCTTTTACTCCCACTTGTGAATAAGGCCCCAAGATACTTGAACTCCTCCTGGGGCAGTTGTTCCCCCCTCACCTGAAGAGGACAAACCACCGTTTCCCGGGAGAGAACCATAGCCACAAACTTGGAGTTGCTGATCCTCATCCCAACCGCATCGCACTTGGCTGCAAACCGTTCTAGTGTGCATCGGAGGTCACAGTGCGATGAGGCCAAAAGGACGACATCATTCTCAAATAGCAGAGATGGCACCCTTAGGTCCCCAAACCAGACACACTCCAGACCTCAGCTATGCCTTGAAATCCTGTCCATGAAAACCACAAACAGGAGTGGAGACAAGGCGCATCCTTGTCGGAGTCCGACACCCACGTTGAACGAGCTTGACTTAATGCCTAGAATGCTAACACAGCTCTCGTTCCGAGTGTACAGGAACCGAATGGCTTGCAATAGTGATCTCGGTACCCTATACTCCCGCAGCACCTCCCACAAGATACCTTAGGGAACACGGTCGTAGGCCTTCTCCAAATCCACGAAACACATGTAGACTGGATGAACAAACTCCCATGCCCCCTCAAATACCCGCGAGAGGGTAAAAAGCTGGTACACTGTTCCACGGTCAGAACGGTACCCGCATTGCTCCTCCTGAATCTGAGGTTCAACTAACAGTCAGAGCCTCCTTTCCAGCACCCTGGCATAGGCTTTCCCAGGGAGGCTGAGGAGTGTAATTTCCCGATAGTTGGAACACACCCTCCAGTCCCCTTTTCAAAATGGGGACCACCACCCCGGCCTGCCACTCCAAAGGCACTGTTCCTGACCTCCATGCGACATTGAAGATTCGTGTCAGCCACAACACCCCAACAACAGCCAGAGCCTTCAACATTTATGGATGGATCTCATCCACCCCTTTGTGCTCTGCCACTGCGGAGCTGTCCAACTACCTCAGTGACTTCTGCCACAAAGAAAAACAGTCAGGACGATGTCCCGCTTCCACCTCCTGAGGTGCCGGATGGTTTTCCAGAAGCACCTTGGGGCCAACCGAAAGTCCTTCTCCAGAGCTTTTCTGAACTCCTCCCATGTCTCGGCTTTTGCTTCTGCGACTGCAGCAGCTGCAGCCTTCTGAGCCTGCCGGTACCTGTCTGCTGAATCAGAATTCCTCTGCGCCAACCAGGTCCAAAAGGCCTCCTTCTTCAGTTTGACGGCCTCCCTCGCTGCTGGTGTCCACTAATGGGCCGCCAGGACATGTACCGACTAGCTTGCGACCACAGCTCCCAGCAGCCACTCCGACAATAAAGGTTTTGAACAGGGCCCATTCAGACTCCATGTCCCTAACCTCCCATGAGACACAGGTGGGTGAAGCTCTTTCGGAGGTGAGATTGTGTACTTAAAAAAAACAAAAAACACTTAAGTTTTACTTTCCAGAAGTGAATTTAGATCACGGTTTTAGGATACGGTTTTAGGATACATGTTTAGACTTAGTTCATAAATGGTAGTGTAGACCTATAGGCCTACTTAACGTGTAGTTCCAGGAAATACTTTAAATATATATTTTGTTTTGTAAAGTACGTAAAATATACCTAAAATAAACTTGTAGACTACTTAAGTATACTTTAAAAAATAAACTTATTTAGGCCTACTACTTTTTTGTACTAATCTTCGTATTATCTAAAGGGTGGGTGCACATTCTTTCTGGAGCGTGCCTCCATTTCTGCACAATCAAAGAAAATGCCATATTTGTGAAGAAAGAATTGGATGTGCGAGAGGCCTGTAGTCGTCACACTTTTATTTGCGATTTGCAAGCGATGTATTTTTGTGAAATGCGTTTTTGACAAGAAATTGTGATCTGCGAGTGAAAACTCTCACAAATCGCTTTTTTTGTGATACGAGTCTCTGGTTTGTGGTGGTTTTAGCATTTGAAATGCTTTCTGCTGCCTCAAAATAGCAATACATCAAAAAGTAGCCTGACCACACGTAAAACCAATCCGCCCAGTTGGGTGCAAGTTTACTTGCTATTTAAACATGAGCCCTAGCTGGAAAATGACAACTCCGTCGGTCAGAAACTAGCAAAGACCCTTGCATTTGGGTTTGGGTTACTGCCGCTTAGAGCAGAGTAGAGCCCTATATGTTGCAAGCTAGCTACCTAATCTAACTAGCCAAGTAAGAAAACTTGCTATCTATTTTAAAATTAATTCGCTTGAATAAGCTGCTCGTGAGAAAATTCATGTAACATGTTTATATGGCATTACCCATTTTATTATAGAACACAAAATAGAACTGTGGGATTCCTGTGATGAAAATGCACTCCTTTTGCACAAACGAAAATAGTAATAAAAAACATTGTTTCAGAAATAGTTATACTGTACTTAAGTTACCATTGCAGATCAAGGATTAAAATACAACAGATGGTTTTGTTAGGCTGCCAAAGTTGTCCGATTTCATAATGGGCTTCAATAGAGCTCTGTAGTCCCGCCCCCTCCTATCCCTGTCTGGTCCCGGAAGACTGCCGGAAGTCATTACCTGCCACCACTTCAGGATCTTTCAGTCACCCTTATGATGATATTATGGCATTCTGTGGACCAAACTTTGACATATATGTGATACAAAGTCTATTATATACTCACCACCACATTTAAATCAAATTTCAATCGTATAATTAACGGAGTTTGATAAACATAACTACACTACCCAGAATCCCCTGTCGTACATTGCTGGCTCTTGTTTTTGCTAGCTAACGCAGTAGCTTACTGGCCGTTATATGCTAGTGAAAATGGCTATCACTCGGTCTGCTCTTGTAACTTATTATGGAAGTAGCTAACGGCCAAAGAAGTAGCTACCAGTCGCTCTGCTAGTGAAAATGGCAATCACTTGTCTTATTATGGAAGTGAAACTAAGAGTATCACGAAGGGCGAGAATCACTATCAGTCTGGCCATGTCTAAAGTGTCAGTTTTATGGCTTTCACTCCAGCAGTGGTGGTGAACAAGTAGCCCGGATGTTGTAGTCGTTTTAGTTGTTTTTTTTAAAGATGTTTGTTGTTTATTTGTTGGACATAATTTCAAATGACCAATTTTATAAATTATTTTAAAATGTGACAACCCCTCTCTTGGGTGTTTTGAACATCTAGCTCCCTGAATATAGAAAAAAAACATTTTCAGACCATTGACTCCCATTATATTTTTTCCAAAAAGTGGTTTGTCGCCAAAGTGAGCGAGACTACAGAGCTCTCTAGGCATCAAAATATTTTGCCCTCAGTATGCACAGTAGAGGCTTTTTCCAGTCTTAAGGCCTGTCCACACCAAGAATGATAACTACAACGATAATTATAAATATGTATAGTTTTTAAAAATCGAAAAAACTCAAGTGGATGGCGGAGTCCACATCACAACCATGACGACAACGATAGAACGATAGAAACACTGACAGCCTATCAAAATCCATCAGAATTTACAAGCTGCCAATACAGCTGGAGCGCGCAGCGCGTGCTTGGTGTGACTGTTTACAGAACGTTATCGTTCATCAGTGTGGATGCTCACATCGTTATATTTATAGTTATCGTTCTTGGTGTGGACGGGCCTTTAGTCAAGATTGACCTTGTTGCAAGGGCTGAAAATAAAATGCATGAATCAAAGTGACATTGCGTCCAGAAATTCAGAATATGGTGCCAGGAGATGAGGGGCGCCTTGGGTACTGTGGGCATTATGTCTGAGAGTGAATCAGTGGGAGGGCAACCACAATTACAATGATTGACACAACGTTAGAGGAGCTGTTGGATGAAGGTTGTGCTGCCACTCTAAATATTTAAACAAAAATGTCCAAACTTCATTTGTCATTTTTCATTTCATTTTCTGCAGTTTCACTCTAATGACTGGACTAATGTGGTTAACTCAGATGACACAAAAGACATTTGATTTCGGAAAGCAAGTTTTAATAAATTAATATATCGAAGCGCAAATCAAGTACAAAAATATTATAACCAAACGATGAACTAAACAGTGAATGTTGCAAATTTAATTCAAAGAAGCATTAACAGAGTACACTGGTTTTTTGGTTTCTGTTAGAAAGAAGCATCAAAACTCATCCAAAATGGTACTGCATATAAAACAAAAAAACTAAACGGAACAAAAAAAAAAACAATTGGTCAAATATATCATCACAAAGGCATAAAAAAATACTGTATTCTATGTCACATCCAGGTACATAGTGTTTCACAAAAACAACATGCCCATTTGGCAACAATGAGCTACATCCACAGGACAAAAGAGCATAGTCACAATGCTGTACAACCTTAAATACATGCTTGATTACTGCTAAAAGGCTATCCAAAATAAAGACGTTCGGCCATGTTTGGTCCATCTCCATTTTAATGACCCCCGACAAAAATGGGGAGGCAGACATGCAAGACCTGGGTTTAAGGTACATAATCCACACCCATCACAGGGGGGAGGGGGCAGGTTTAATCAGTAAAGGTCCACAGGAAGAGGAAATATGGGGCGGTATTAGAAAAAACAAAAACAAACAAAAAAAACAAAAAAAACCAAATCCTTCATATTGGAGTCTTTGCACCAACAAAACGTTATCGAGCTGCATTATATGAAACCGTGATTCCTTCATTCGGTATGTTGTCGAACTGATCCCTTTCAGAAGAGAATGTCTTCATTTTTTATGAGCGACTCAACCACCTGCCTCTGGTAGCGGATGTCGTTGAGCGCCGTCATGGCGTCCAGGTCCGGGGCGCGCATCAGCGTGGGCCCAAAGACTATACCCAGATTCTCCGCATTCATCAGGTTGTCCTTCTCGTTCTGGGTCACCCTGTGGAGAGGAGGCCGTGTGCAAGGTCAGGAAAAAACACCTAGCACAGAGATAACATACAGCTCCTCTGGGAAGAATACCACTGACTGAAACCCTCCCTGGCCGGGTGACGCCACAGGATCGGATTCTGTATCATGAGATGTGGTGAAACGTTGTTTCAATGCCAGCCTCTCCGCGAACCCGTTTTTCAGGAAGTTTCAACACATTTTCAGCCAAGGACCTCCCATATACACAAATGGATAGTCCAAGGGCTGAAAGACAGGCGCTTGTCACTCACCTCTTTAAGTGGGCCATGAGATACCTCAGGGTTTCACAGTGTGCGAGTGGCAGGAGCTTTAGTGCCTCATGCAAGGCCTCCAACCGCTCATCAGGATCCGTGAGCTCTGGAACACAGTGAACGTCCTGTCAGACAAGCCTCAGAGGGGTGTGGAAGAGTAGATTTTTTCGAATGTTCTTTCAAAATACATTGCTTTCAATTACCAGTAGTGATTGTTGCATCAGCATCAGAATGTTCGGTTACAAACATTCAGTTATGAGTTTCTTCCCTCAGTCACGCATTAGCATTCCCTCCCATGTTCAAATCAGAGGCTTGATTCCTCCACAGAGAATTTGAAGAACTACACGAGTATGAGCTTTGAAATAAAAGCAGTCACTGACGACAGCTAGTGAAAACCATTGACCTCCTCTTAGCGCGGTGACTGAGGCTACAGCACGCTCATTACTGCACATCAAGACATCAAGCATCACACTGGAAACTCCATTCTCAACACAGGCCCCTTTGTTCTATATCATGCAGTCTTTCATGCATGGCAGGAGGCTGCTGGGCGAACGCTCACCGAACATGATTTTCACGTATCACGGCATCGTTGTTCTGAATTGTGCCGAAAGTGTCCTCATGCCAAATACAAGTCACAAACGGTGGTCTATTTACTCGTTTTTCCCCAATGCACGAGTCACACTTTACTGATGTGCATACACAAGCACATCCACACACTTGCAGGAGAGAAGATGCATTTGCTTTGCTCACTCACTTGCTGCCTCGATGAACCGGGGGTAGGCGTCGTACGTGATGACGGGAATGGGCAAATCCCTGAAGTAGAGTTTAAGTGCGCCAGTGATGATATTGATGTCTTCATAAACATTAACGGAGATGTCTGCTTTCTCGCCATCTGTGCAGAGACAGGGGAATGGGTTAGCCTTACAGTGCAGGATGGCGGAGAGATGGACAGAACAAAAGTCACAGCAATTCGAAACTGGTGTGCATCGATGTCAGCATACGGTAAAAATCCAGGGAGCAGTGGGGGTATGTTCGGGAAGGACAGGATGTTGCAAGTTCAAGTTATGCCAGACAGAGGGCGCAGGCCCCTTCCTCCTCTGGTTTAGTCTGAGTTTTACAGTGCAAAGCCCTTCCTCTTCTGGTTTAGTCTGGGTTTTACAGTGCAAAGCCCTTCCTCCTCTGGTTTAGTTTGGGTTTTACAGTGCAAAGCCCTTCCTCCTCTGGTTTAGTCTGGGTTTTACAGTGCAAAGCCCTTCCTCCTCTGGTTTAGTCTGGGTTTTACAGTGCAAAGCCCTTCCTCCTCTGGTTTAGTCTGGGTTTTACAGTGCAAAGCATGTCACAGCGCTGTGAGAGAACCTGACGCCCAGCCAGGGGCATTGAGAGGTTCCAGCTCAGCTAGTCACCGAGGGGTTTACCCTGCTCACACATACTAACACACACACATACAGTCACACCATAGCTGTCACGTTTTTTAAAATTAATCAAACTTCATGAATCTCAGAAAAATTAAGTTTTATTTTGAATATGTAATTAAGGGTTCAAATTTGTAATCCCGTTGCCTAGGCAAAATAAGAAGCCCACTTGCGCTCTGAGGTCATCCATGTTGCACTTATGGCAGAGCTAGACTGGTAATCCGTCATACCGGGCATTTTCCCGGTGGGCCGACGCACCTTGGAGCCGATATAATTTAATTTATAATTTGTAATTTAAAATAAATAATAATAATAATTGTTTGGCCAACGACCGGCCCATAAAGCAGGGACAGCGGCAGAGTGAGCAGGAGCAGGAGGAGAATGTAGTTGAAGCGGTAAGCATGGTAGCTTCATGATTAACAAGGACTCGCAGGGAGGTAGTAGGGAGGTAGACAGTGTGTGTGCACCATGCCATGATGACGATGATTAATTCAATTAATGTCGATTTATAAGATAAGATAAAATAGCTAATCATAACGCTATCATAAAGTGAGACCGTCACCAACTGCTGGTGGTCACTCAGTCAGTCAATGTCAAATAGCGCAGCACAAGCTATGCATAAGCAGCATAGCGTGTTGCTAGCATAGTTCCCTAATGTAGTCACAACTTCGGCTGACTATTCTAACGTGAACAAGCTAACGTTATTTTGTCAGCATTGCGTTGGCTAAGCCCAAGTTGCTGTGAGTGACCTAGGTCCATATCGTATCATAATAATATTATAAAAATTATTAGGCTAAGGGTTCCCTTGATAAAGATGCGTGAAAAGGCTGTATATAATATACAACACCTGTAGCTCTACTGTGCTAAAATGTATGCTTGCTTATGTATTCGTCTACAGGAAGAAAAAAAAAGTTTTCATTTCCAACAACAGGCAACAAAGTTCTATTATGTTATTTTCAGCCAGGTATGGTGGTAACTATTAGGATATACAGACGTGCTAAAATTTGGTACCCCTGGTAAAGATGAGTAAAAATGGTTATAAAAAATTCACCGTTTGGTGAATTAGCTTAATCTCACACTGAAAAAATGACAAAAAATCCACCTTTTAATTGACGTTTATTTATTATGAGAAAAAAAATCCCTCATCAAGAAATAATAATTTTTTAACAAAACCACGTTGGCCACAATTATTGGCACCCCTGCATTTATATATAGAATAAAGTATAATTATTTTATATTTGGTCGCATATCCTTTGCATGCCATGACTTCCTGATGTCTGTGACCCAACAACATCAAAAGACTCTTGATATCTGATTTTCTGGTACTCTTACAAACGATACTAAATGTCTCTGCATTTGAATGGATCTCTATGGGAATTGGGGGGTGGGACTAGATTTAGCTGTAAATTTCACTAGAACAGTATGGAATTCACGATTGGCTAAATGGCTCTAAGTTATCAAGGGTCTGACGTATCAAACTGGCCTTAAACCATCACTCTGCTCCCAGAAATACAGTAGATATGGATGGATAACTTGAATGGTTTCTTCTTCCGACTTATTTTTCCATAGAGTTCAATAGGAAAATTTCTCAGGAGAAACAACCCTTCCATATCCGGTCATATACTCCCCAAACAAACAAGCACACCATTGATTTAATTGCCCTATCACATACAACAATCTAACTATTACTCCTCTCTGAACATTAATATAAAATAAAAAAGGTGATCTATTAACTGTGTAAACCTTATGCAATATTCATCATCAATATCTGGATACTTGAAATCGGTATGAACTGAATAGTTAGTATCAAATGAAATAAGATGGAACAGCTCATGTATTCATTGAATAAACAACTATTTGCTCATTACCAGTATGGTATTGTTTAAATTGTACAGCTTTTTGCACATCTTTGTCAGGGGATTCCTACAATTCTGGACCTGAATGTATAATCATGTTGGGGAATAGTACAGTAGGTACGCATATTTAAGGGGACCGCAAGGATGGTGGCCTGGTGGGTGGTGTCCGACCAATTGCGGTGGGCCGGTCTGGGCCAAAAATGCCAGGGCCGATTTTTTGTCCCAGTCCAGCCCTGACTTACGGTAGTGCACAATATCAAAAAGACCGATAAACAACAAGCCATGTTATTGTTTTGTCTGGAAGGTAAGTAGCCTAAATAAAGTTAATGCGTGGGCCATGCCATCCGCGTAGCCTGTAGGCTATACATTCAAAATGGAGGGGCCAAGAACAACTGTACCTCCACCGCACCTCAAGAGTGCCATTTGGAAATATTATGGGTTCTATGCCATTAGACAAAATAATACCCAAGAAGAAAGTCACCTGCAAGGTATGCAAGCGACAACTACCCTCCAAACGCTTTTTTCCCCAAAGAAGATCAGTCAGTTCAGTTTCAGTAAGCCATACCATTGTTGTGAATTAATTATGGACTCTTGCACTTACAAATCCCTGATAAAGAATTTCTATTACATAAATCCAGAGGTATATAAATATATTTTCAGTTTGGGAAAAAAAAAAGTGACAGCCCAAACACACACACAAACACGTTTACCCTGCTCACACATACTAAACCACACACATACACTCACAGTCACACCATGGCTGTCACGTTTTTGTTCATTAATCAAACTTCATGAATCTCAGGAAAATTATTTATTTCGAATACGTACACGTATGAATATGTACATGAATATGTACACATCTATCATACTAACAGGGGACTATCACTCTATACCTGCCAAGAGGGGACCATAGTTTCTAGACATTGGGCCTCATTCATGAAGCGTTCCTAAATATACGCGTACATTTATGTCCGAAGGGAGTTGCTACGAAAAATATATGCCGGATTCATCAAACCGCGTGGAATAGGTACATTTTTTCGTATTCACTTACGATGCGCGTCCACGTTATTTTGTGATTAGCATAAATCCACGCCCATGATTTGCCTTATATGGAGGCTGTCACTTCCATTTAAAGGTCCATACCTAGTCAAAATGACCCAGAAAAAGCAAAAGAAAGAATTATTCTGACACTGAAATCAAAGTTTTACTAGCAGATGTTCAATCAAGGGGAAAAAATGGTTTAATATTGTCAGTACCGGCGTCATGAACTGGTAAAGTAAAGTCCTAGCAGGAGATAACATGTACCATACGAGCGCATTGCTTTATCACAGCCTTTAAATAAATTAAACGTTATTCATTTTGTAATTCTGTTGGGGTTCTGTGCATGTGAGTTTAAATCGGGTAATCACATGGGCTACCTTATTTTAGAATCTCTCTGGCACGTTCTAATTACAGTCACATTGATGCGTGTGTCCCACGCGGCTCAGGTTTTACCGGGATATAGCCTGCTGGCTACATTCTAACCGGTTAATAAACTTTCACTTTTAAATAGTTGTTTTTCCAAGTTTATCTGGTTTTCCCCCAGAACGCCGACTTTTCAACAAAAACATGCACTGGGGTGTGCAGTCTATGGCACCGATAACGTTGGACAGGTTGGAAATTTCATAAAAACCCTGCTTTACCTCCACCTGTCTTTGCATCTTGTAGGGGAACTGGGTGTATGCTGGCATTAGCTGGATTAAGCTATTGACCACAATTGCAACCCTGGCTACAGACATGTAAGCCACTTTAAAGCACATTTCATGCATTGGTTAAATGTGTGTTATAGCATAGCCTATATAAGGTCAAGTCGAATTTAAATTTTTAGCAATTTAGAAAAAATAGTAGGCTACTGGGAGCGTTCATTAGACCAGGGGTTCCCAAACTTTTCCATGCCAAGGACCCCCAAATAGTCGTAGCCTCTGGCTGGGGCCCCCCTATTGCGAAATGGCTTTTTTTTAAAAAACTTTTAAATTACACTGGCAAATATAAAAAAATCTAACATACAGCTTCTTAATACACAACACAATACTTTTGACCCTATTTTGATTCCATAATCGGGCTGTAAGGAGCACAACGTAACGCTTTGACTGACAGGCAGACGGTTAGTTATTGGCTGCGATTCAAAGAAGGGCATGGCAAAGACCTAATTTCGATATGAAAGGATTTATAACAATTTATATCTTATTTTAAACCTTCACAGTAATCTTATGAATTGAATTGAAATGAATTTTTTTAATAAGTTAAAAAAAAAAAAAAATTCAAAATGCATTTTCCTCTCCCTTCCAATTGGCCCCCCTGGCGCCCCCTGGCGGCCCCCCGTTGGGCCGCGGCCCCCACTTTGAAAACCCCTGCATTAGACTATGTTATGGGTCTAATTAAACAGCTTCATAGCCTACAATTGATTAATAGGTGTAATCTAATGTGTTTGCTTTTTACAATCATAAGTTATTACGTTTGCAATGTGTATTTCAAAGGCTACATTTAGTCTTGTGAATTTAACAGAAAATAAAAATAAATGAATATCACTCAGAAGAATTTACGAACGAGGTACATGAGGTCTCAGATACGAAAATGTTGATGAATACCAAAATACGGGCAAAAATGCTAATACAAACGATTTACGTACAAATTTGTTCTGCTCACGTTTCATGAATGAGGCCCATTGTCTTAAAAAAAAAAAGAGACATAGAAAATTTTGATACTAGCCTGTTAGAAAAAAAAATATTATGAAAGCAAGTATGAAGCCATATGTAAAGAACAATTGTAAATTACATGAATACAATTACAAATATTCAGTAATTAACTTCCAATATGAAAACAGATACAGCTGCAGAAAATAATAGTCTGTTGCTATTCCTTACATTATGTAAACATGGTTTCAAAAACTGTTTACTCGTACTTCTGCAATGTAGACTATGCCATTTCTTTCTGTCTTAATGTGTACACATATCATATTCATCTGTTTTTTAAATTTGAATGTATTAATCTTCAGCTACCATGCATTATTTCTGTTCAGAAACAGCCGTATATCATCTGCGTACAGACATATAATATGATCTGTATCCCCAAATTGAACTCATTTTATAGAAGAGTGAGATCTTACAGCTATGGGTTCGATGGCTACCTCAAAAAGCAAGGAAGACACAGCCTAACCCTTCCGATTTCCACATAACAGGGCGAATGTTCCTGATATATCTATATTTGTTTTAATCATTGCAGTAGGATTAAGATAAAGTAATGGAATTATGTTCAATATATTTGCTCCAATGTCAATATAAAAACTGCAAATAGATACTGCTATTCTGCACTATCAAAGCCTTCTCTGTATCTTGCAAGATAGGCAGGCAGGCGTATCCATGAATTAAGACTGCAATTAACTTGTGTAACCTATATCATTACTTTGTACCATCACATATAAAAGCTACATAAAATAGGAATATAATGAGAGTTTAAACTTATGTTTATTAAACAGCAATATATCTAAACGAAATTTGTAAAGACATAGCTGGGCCCAAGTCTCAGTCCTGTGTGTTGGTCAGCCCCTTGGTGGTCTAAAAACAATTGCACAATTGACCCTTGATAACTTAGAGCCATTTAGCCAACCATGTGTTCCATACTGTTCTAGTGTAATTTACAGCTAAATCTAGTCCCACCCCCCAATTCCCATAGAGATCCATTCAAATGTAGAGACATCTAGTAACGCTTGTAAGAGTACCAGAAAATAAGATATCGAGAGTCTTTTGATGTTATTGGGTCGCAGACATCAGGAAATCATGGCATGCAAATAATATGCGACCAAATATAAAAAATTAATACTTTATTCTATATATAAATGCAGGGATGCCAATAATTGTGGCCAACGTGGTTTTGTTAAACATAATTATTTCTCGATGAGGGATTTTTTTTTCTCATAATAAATGAACATCAATTAAAAGATGGATTTTTCAAAAAAATTTCAGTGTGAGATTAAGCTAATTCACCAAACGGTGAATTTTTATAGCCCTTTTTATTCATCTTTACCAGTACTAACAAATTTGAGCACGTCTGTATATGCTGTCTATATTGCTTGTAATTGAGATAAATTCAATATCTGTGAAGTACTTTTACGTAAATTGTTATGGCTTTAAATTGTTATTGTTTTAAGAACCCAATAATGTTGTGGGTCCACCAGACCCCCGAACACTGGGTGAGTAACAAAAACACAAACACCACACAAGGGTTAAGCTGCCAGACTGGCCAAATTAAGATAAAATTAATAAACTGTAGTATCAACAAATTTACATCAACCTCAGTTATCAGGAATATCAAAAAGTTCTAATTATTCATCAAATGTTCAATATCCTACTCTTAATGATAACTAAAAAGAACACTGGGTGAACTGTTTATTTATTTTCAGTTTTTTTACTAGTCTAAATTAAAGGGCAGTATCTACTTGCAGTTTTTATTTTATTTACATTGGAGTAAATGTATTAAAGATAATTCCAATACTTTATCTTAACCCCACTGAAACATTTGCCATTATGTGGAAATCGGCAGGGTTCGGCTGTGTATTAGTCATTGAAGTCCTAGCTGTAAGATCTCACTATTCTATAAAATTAGTTCAAATTGGAGATACAGACCAAATTATATCTTTGTACGCAAATGATATATGGCTGTTTCTAACTGTTCTATATTGCGTTTTTCTTGCGCTGAAGCATGGGCATCGGCAATCTCCATCCGTGTGGGGACAGGTGTCACCATGAGCCAACGAACAGGGGATGTTCATGACATCAAGTGTGGATAACTTTATTTGGGCTAACAACAGACTGTGACCCTGGTTAGGATGTACTGTAGTTATAAAATCTGAAATACAATTAGGAGCCAATTGTGTTATATGAGTGTTACAATTTTTAGTCAGAAGATTTAATAGCCACAGCCAGTGCACCCATGCGCTGTGCCACTGACTGCGCCCATGCGCCAAACACCATTGATTCTGGAAAATAGAGCCCTATATGTTGATATCATAATATTTACATTCTAAATTCATTAAGGTTTCACGGAGTATTAGACCTCAAACTCAAAAACAATTTTAGACCTCAAAAATTTTGTGTGCAAACAATAATTGTACTGAAAAATCTGCAGCAGTGTTAATAATTTAAGTTAACAAGATAAGTAATTACCTTAGCTTTATTGTGCATTGCCTAAGTTGAATTGTGAATATTTTATGTGTAAGATTGTTAGTATATTTACTGTATACATTTTGAGGGGTGGTATTAGTATTAAAATCTTAACATTTGAAGGGACAGATGTATTCAGTGGTTCCTCAGTCAGATGGCGCCCCTGTAGTCTGACAACCTGCCTAGGACTCAGAGCCATTAACAACAAAGGAGGAGTGTTAAAACGACGTGTGTTAGTGTCTGACTGAAATTCCATCTCCAGGCTACAGGAGCAGCATTGAGTACTGAAGTTACACATTTACCACACATTAGGTCCCCTCTTGGCTATTTTTATAAAACTTCACTGGGGGGGGGAGGGGTCTACTCATCATTTTAACATGATTTAAAGCATTTGCCAAGAGGGGACCTAGAAATAGTTGTTTTTTAGGTCCCCTCTTCATGGATGTGTAATGATACCATGTTCCCCAGTTGGATCGGTAGACGAGTGCACACACTCAGTCGCATGCACACACTCACACGGTGCTGGACAGGCTCATTGCTCTACCTTGGAAATTGAACTGCTGCTTTTCCCCATTGTGTGATCTGAAAGATCCTAATAAAATCTGTGCTGTTTTAACTTTGGCTTTGTGGCAAGAGGTGTGAAAACATTTTCTCATGCGGACTGATCAGCTGTGTGGTGCTAATGCTGGACTCGTCTGATCAGAGACTGTGGATCTCCTTGGGTGTGGATTGTCTGTCTGAAGGCAAGCAATCCTCTGATAGGCACAGATTAATCCATGTAATTCATGTACAATCTTCTCCTTAATATCAAATAAATGAACACTCCATTATTACGTAATTACGTAAACACAATAGTTCCTTAATGTTCATCACAAATTGATGTAAAAATATTAAATATGCATATGGTTCTAAAGGCCAGTTCTGACCAAATATTTGCGATGCAACAAGCTGCAACTGGTGACTTCTTGCAAAACTCATTGTTTATAACATTCTAAAACTGACCGTTCACATCAAAGCAACGAGATGAGATGTTGTTTGCGGTTACCATAGCAACAATTCTCTCCACCTTCATCGTAGTTACTTCCTGGTTGCAATATTAATCTCAAATGTATGAAAGTAGCGATTGTGAACACCAGTTGTCATCGTTGATTCTGAGACAAAATATGAATTACAGATACAGCATCACTTCTGGGGAAAGTCTGCGTGCTGATTTGCTAGAAAACAAGTGCACAGTAAACCAGTCGTCCCCCACCCACGTGCATGTCGTTATCATGTAGCGTACAGTTGTTGACTTCTGATGTATGTTGCAAATTATAACGATTATAACTACTCCCATTCAGTTGGGAGCGCATCCACTGTATTCGGCGATCGTGAGCTAAAACGTGATGATAGGGACATCGTTGGATTTGTCTTGGCCCACAGAATTTGGAGGCCCGTTAAAAAAACCAGCCGAACCATGTTTTAAATAACACAACAAACGGAGGTTGCAACTGAAATGATCCTACTCACTTTAATATCACAGTTTCTCATTTAGATTTACAACCTTTAGCTTTCAAAAATAATCATCATTGGACTAACTAATGCTGCATCAAGCGCAATGCACTCTTTCCCCACGAACACGCAGGCTATTAGCCCTATCTACGGTGCTAGCCTAGTTGTCAATGTCCCAATTATAGTAGCTTATTCATATTTCTCTGAAATTGTAAACAACTTTAAACCCTCAAATATTCAATGCAGGATTGTGTACTGTATGTAGGCTATGCCTACCCAATGTACTTTCGGTATAGCGTTAACATTTTCTTTTCTACAAATCTCTGATAACTAGATTAAGGAACAGGATCCATTTAATTCATTAGCATATTGATGGTGGACAATTCAATGGAAAACAGGAAATCTTTGTCTTATATAACCATCACATTTACGTGTGTGTGTGTGTGTGTGTGAGAGAGAATAGATGTAGCTAACGTTACAGATTAGCCTCTGTTAACTAACAACATTTATTCATTTAGGACAGCTTGATCAGAGTGAACGTGATCTCCTACGTGCTCTATATTGCCATCTGGTGTTCTGAAACTACATAGTATACCTTTAATGGAAAAATGCATGTGCATTCTACATTTTCCACAAAGAGCTACTAAACACCTTAAGCTTTGAACTCTGTGGATTTAGAAAGTCGGTCTGCTGAGTAGAAATGCCAGAGACTATGCGGAGACATCAAGCATAGTTTTTTATGTACAAAGTAAAATGTACTTGGCTATGGGGAAATGCATTGTAATAGCACCCCTCTGGTGGTGGGCTCTGGTACATACATGTGTGACACACAGACAGACAGACGCACACACGGGGATCAAATTAAAACAAAAACGAACTAACTGACGTACGTTGTGTTCTAAATCTCACCACCTGCAATTAGACTAGATTAATTGCCTGCAAGTGGCAAGTGCCGAGTGGCAAGTGCCGACATCGGACATTCTGAGATGGGGCAGTTCACACTGCTGCAATTCCTCTGCAATATTCTAAAGCGGTTTCATTGTGTTGCAAATCTTTGGTCTGAACTGGCCTTTAGGTACACACTACAGAGCTTTCCACATCAATATTCATAGTGCACATCAACAGGGAGTCAAACAAACCTCTGTCAAAAGTCAGCTTGACATCTTCAATTAAATCACTGAATCCTGATATCCTGTACAGCCCCTCTGATTTCAGACCTGAGAAAGACAGACGTACAAAAACAATCTTTTCCATGTGCAACTGAGAGGGACCACCACATACACACCAAAAGTCTAATTTATGTTTTTGATAAACATAGAAAAACAAATATTTAGTCTGTAAAATCTTTAACACAAACACTTTCGCCTCAGAGGGGTGTGGCCTCCCTCTCTCAATTAACCCTTTGAAGAGTAGGTTTTTTCTAAATTCTAAGTTAGTGTTCTCGAACACCATTGCTGCAGTGATCGTTACATCAGCATTATAATGTTCAGTTCATCTTCAGGAACTTCTAATCACATATTTGTGGTATACCTGAAAGTGTTAAGTGAAATACGGACGTATACCTCCAGCATAAGTTGGCATTAAAGAGGTGTGCCATCACAATGACGGTGCCATACCAGCCATGTAGCCTTGCAGAATGGTCTGTGTGGAATACCAGAAAAACAAGCTGCCCGGGTTTCTATTCCCTCTTATGTCTGGATCATTAATGGTCCTGCTGTAAAGCACAGTAAGCCGCAAAAGGCATCAGGGCCTCCAGGCTCCCCAAAAGCACACCCAATAGACAGCCTTAACAGCTTTTCCCTCCCAGCACCTGTATCTGGGGGGACACAGATCACAACCACCAAGGTCGTTAAATCTGTCTAAGCGAGTGTGGGGGGAAATGAAGCCTCTATGCAAATCAATAAAATGTATGACACTAATGGCTCTCTGTGACTACAACACAGGAATTAACCCAGACGGTATGGATTTACACCGGTGAACGCCTCCTCAGGTGGTTGTTGATGTCCCATCTGATGATCGCAAGCTAATGGGGTATGCGTATCCCCCTGCTCACCTCTGGACTCGATCTCCCGAATACACATGTCCACTACCATGGGCCGTTTGGCATTATGGGCCTTCACCAGGGTGGTGAGGTCACAGCTGTACACCTTCTTGACGTGCTTCAGGTCCGGCTTGCAGTCGTTCGGGACCATCTTGGAACACTGCTTGTGCACGTTCAGCCCACAGTCTGGAGGAGAAAGGCAGGAATAAACTCTAGAAGGATCCTTACCATCCCAATTCCAAAGCAACCCTTCACACAAACATCAGCCCGTGTGGTCGCTAGTCCATTCATGGCTAAAAACACCCAGTTAAGGGTTTGTACAGTGTCCGACAATCCTAGTGAGTTTGTTTTGGAATAAATTATTTCAAAAATTGAAATACCTACTTGGAGAATCAGAAATATGAGTGCAGCTGGTCTGGAAATAAAATGTATTTCCTACAGGTCCATTGAGACGTCTATTGACTGCATAGATTGTTCTTTGCAAGCTGTGGAGATTGTGTGCCTCCTTGTTCAATGCTTGCTCCTGAGTGGCATTGCTCACAACAGTGCTCACTGATAGCTGGTGACATCACTTCCTGGTGGGCTGCCAGGGCTGTTAGTCACCTTTAAGAGTCCGGTGTGTGGAGAGGAGACGAAGCACTATATACACATTACTGTTCTGTCACTGATGTTCAGAACGTCACCTGTTTATTCACTGCTCAATGACTACGTGTGACTACAAAGGGCACTTTGACAACTCAATCTACATTTGCCGTGTATCAGAAACATTTTTCTCATAGAGTGTTGGTTACTAGAGTGTGTCAGATGACCGGTTGTCTAGGGAGGGATGTGTAAGAAAAACGTACATAATAATAATAATCACAAAACACACTCTTTACCTCTGTATTATTTATAGGTTCTCAAGTGGGGGCAGTGGGGTCTCTCAGACAATTTTGCGTATTGTCGGGGCAAATGGTGTGGAGGCAGGAGATGAAGAGATTATTTTGTCACCAGTATAAAATTGTCCTTGATTAAATCTTACAGATGTTTCAGCGGGATCTGTGCTGGGTGGAGTCCACATAATATGCCCTCATTAGGCTAAATGTAGCTGGAGATATAGCTAACGTTAGCTAACTAAGAAACATCCAGAGGCCTCTCAGGAATCAAACACAGAAATACAGTTTTGCTGTTCAAGGTAAGCTACCGATTAGCTTAATTCTAACAACTGTTTTACACTTCTCAAAATTGTTATATGTAGCAAATACATATGTAGCTTAAAAAATAACTACTTTGTGGTCTCAGTAACGTTAACTTTACCACACTGAAATGTTAAAAAAATTAAATACAAAATTTGGCGATGTTTATTTCGCTGGAACTTGGAAGACTGAAGCCAGAGGCATGTCGCCAGATCAAGTCAAATTTAACATTGTAGCCTATGTTGATGCTGGGTAGTGATGTAATAGAATCTGTTGACATTTTAGTTATATAAATTACAAAACATCTTTCATTGTTTGTCTTTTTTTATTTATACAGGGATTTTATTGTTGTGTCTCAGGGCAATCCCATTAAGTTGATACGCAATAGCGGATGCCACACTGTACCGGTAACGTTACCATTTGAAAGACGTGGGTCTCTGAGATTAACGTTCGTATTATGTGAACCGACAAAGTGAAATTATCACTCTGTACAAGAATGCATATTTGTTACTGGTAATTTTTCCAGTTCCCATGTCAGGAAGCCGGTATCAGTATGACAACATGCCAGGTGGTGACTTAAGAACTTAATATGCATTTACATTTTTTCACAGTTCTTTCATAATTTTTATAGCAACTACACATCAAAACCCATCATCTTGAAGTGAATATGAATAGGGTTGTGCCGATGACATTAGACATCGACGATGTGCTGTGCCAATGACGATGTGACTTTTACGTTAGGCCAACATCGCCAAAATGATCGTTTTTTTTCCACAGCATGTGCAGACTCCCCAAAAGAACTTTACACATTTTCCAGCTTATATATGACCACACACATTAACAATATAGGGCAAAATTGTGTTCAGTTTGTCTGTAGTCTAGCCTAGGCTACTACTTTGGAAATAGAACCATAATAATTTGTTGCGCGCAGTGCCTGGGGTGGCTCATTGATGTTTTCAGTCTTGTGAAATGCGTATCATGCCATTTCTAGGCTACGTCTAGCATATGCACCAGGTTTATTTTTTACCAGGGGGTGCCCTAAACAAATTCAGCCACAGGAAAAAAAACATTTAAAAAAAAACCTTTTATAGTAAAGTGCATATATTTAAGCATATATTTCTGACGTTTTTGTTTCCCATACCATTCAGTTTGTTTGTTTGTTATTGCATGGGAAACACAAGCTTAAATGCTTAACCTTAACCCCAGTCCTGTCTAAACAATATTTAATTTTGCCATAGTTAGTCTATGCAATATGTCACGTTTTATCGTATGTTCATAGTTGAATGCCTCCGGCAAATAACAAAAAAATTGTGGCACGTATTCAACTGCAACAGCTCAAACATTAACACACAAGCTGCCTTGCATTAAAAAGCTTTTTTTCCCTCATTCTCGTAAGCTATGACTGAGAAATAATAACGTCATTTCAATCTATTTGTGCATTTGCTGTCTTTTCCCGAATAAATTTTGGCTATTACTATTTTGCATCATTTACCATACATATTTAGTGTCTGCGACAAAGCGTCCAATAAAACAGTAGCCGACATCCCATTTTCTGTGCAAAAACAAGCTCTGACAAAAATAGCCTACAGTACAATTCGTTACAAGCACACTGACAGGTGATACAGCTGTTCTCGTATCTCTTATAGATTCACCTTTTTTCCTTCTGAAAAAATATAGCTCAAAAGTTGGCAAATGGTCTCGGGTCATTTTTTCTGAGCTACATATTGCCTTCTCAAAATGATCGCATCGCTGTGTATGCGAGGGGAAACCCAAACGAGGTGCCGTCTCCAAATTACGCGAGCAACAAGCGAAGGGCGATCTGTATGGGAATGCGCTCCACCAATGTAGAGGCGGATGTCGGATGAGGTGAGAAACGTAGCCCTATAGTCTATCGTTTTCCTGTCTCAATAATCAAACAAAGTATTGACGTTATTGCTCGTCTTTACTGGTCCGATCATGGAGAGATGCAGGGCTTTTTTACCGATTAAAGATAGATGGTGTAGCTTAATCAAGACTTTGTCCATATTTTTATACAGTCTATGGTTTTAATTCAGAAGGACATGAAAGTTTATTTATGAAGTTCATGAACACATTTGAATAGCCAATGCTAAATTACTAAATTAAACAGGCTACAAAAAATTGGCGATGCTTTGCACAACAAATTATATTGCAATAGCCTAATAAAAACAAATCACCTCCTCGCAAGCAGCCGATAACATCGGAGTTGTTTGATTGACCTATGTGACGATGTAAAATTTGTTGACATTGAACAACCCTAGTTTTGAATAATAGTAAACTGTAACATATTCCCTTTCAACAGCAGTTTATTCAATAAAACAATTCAATATTTAAATAAATAATTAAGAATTTCACACACTCAGTGTTTCTGTGGCAAGCTTTTCGAATGCAGAATGTAAATTTTTGAAGAGCCCTTTGTCCTTTATTTTTGAAATAAATTAACTTTATAAAACTTCATAAGTTACATTTTTTATAAATAAATTAAATGGGCTACAACCCAACCCCCCATTCTTGTCTCAGCTGGCATGTAAATGAGCTTGGCGCTGTTTATTAGGGGTATGAGCACTGTGGCCTCAGAGCAGCTGCCTCAGAGCAGGGTTCACCTTGAAAAGAGCGAGCAGTGCAGCGGCCAGCAGGCAGATGCAGAGGGACCCCTCGTGCCCATTGTGAAAGCGCCTGAAAAGCTGCTCAGTAGCAAAATGCTCTGAAAACAATGAGTCCAGGAGGAGCGAGCGGCAGGCCTGCACACTCCATTGCAAACAATGGCATGGAGCCACCGATTCAGCTGCTGCAGGCTATACAAGACCTATTTTCCAAGCACTAAAGCAGGAATGCCCCGACACAAACACACAGAAAATCAAACAATCTCGTGATGAGATGAAGAATGAACTGGATGAAAAATATTCCTTCTCAAACAGATGAGTGTGTATACATTACATACAATCACTACAGTTGACAAATATATCTTTTTATTTCGTTGTCAACAACAAAAAAAATTTTAAGTAAAAAATTGTGACGACTCGCCCCTTTGCTACCCTTGAGGAATTCAGAAATCCTTTATTTATATTCACCTATGAAGAAATGTAATTACCTTAACAGATATTAATTTTTCAAGTGGTGGAGGTCCCTTTAATAAAATGCCGTTGTGTACCTGAGAGCTCAGCATTTTGCACTGTGAGCAGGTGACCTTCAGTGCCGGGGGGGGGGGGGGTTGGTTGGTTGGGGGTGGGGGTGGGTGTGTTGGAGGTAAGGGTGTGTCTGCAGAACACACAGCTGCACACAGGCTGGTTCCCTGCGACGTCAGCTCCATTCTCAGGGCTGGAACAGCACGCTATTGGTATGTTACTTGATGGCGAAAGTGATATTCTCCAGCAGATAGCGGGGTTGGACAGGACACAGCGCCATTCGGAATGCTCCGAGCCCTCACTCCGTCACCTTGCGTAACCTTCACCGTTCCGGCGCTCGATCACGGCGCTGCACAATCAGCCAAACAGACTCCATTTGTTAATTGACTAATTAATTGATTCAACGTTTTCGTGACCGCGGTAGCGATGAGGCGGCCTTAGAACGTGACTGGAATGACCTGTGAGCCATGGGACCGAGCTCTGGGTTTTGGCTGCTGCATTTTAATGCAGAAGAAGCACGGACCCCCACACCCATTAATAAAGAGACATGCCAGCTTTGTTTCTCTTCGTAGGGACCAATGGTTTGCCGCTGGGGGTGTTCTTCAATGACATCTTAAATGCACGCTGGCATGGCCTCCTTTCCTGGCACCACCCCATAAAAACAGCTCACAGATACGGGGGTGGGAGAGGGGTGGAAGGGCTAAATTTTGGACTGGAAAAATAGCATATTTGCATCTATGTCAAAGACTGAGGGAGTCAGGAAAGAACAAAAAACATACCCTACCTCCCTAACATGCTCAGTTATTAGTGTCACATTGCCCGCTTTCCAAAACAACAAATAAATGATTCATCACCCTGCATCCACAAACAAAGGTGCAGAACACTCTTGTTCCATAAATAATGCATGAAATACACACATCCAACTGCATTACAGCATTAATCTGTACAAAGCCCCAGAGTCTTTGTTGTGTCGAAAATATTGGCAATTCATATTCTACATGCTTGTTATATATATGGTGTCTTCTTAATTACAGTCACAAGCTGTAATGCACACCAGACAGCAAGAGACAATGCTTTTTCATTACTTTTCTTTCTCTGAATATTCCAACCAAAGTTTTCATAAGAATCCATTCCATTTCTACCAGTGTTTTTTTTTTTCTTCTTTTTTTTGTGTGGTGTTTTCCCCAGTTAATCAAAAGGCTTGCACCGTGACAGCTGTCGCATTGTTTAACTGAATACAATCTGCCAGAAACTTCGATTGTAGCATTAACTGCCACTGGTTTTATATAAAGCTCCCATAAACAGTTCTGATTCCACACCGGTTACATAATTCCCATGATCTGTTGCTGGATTATGGGAACACATGGCTATTTAGGCTTACACTGTGCACTGTTTTTTTAAAACTAGGGGCAACTGTGTATAGTATTTACAGTATACTGTAGTACATACAGTATCCTGTAAATGGGCTTAAAAACTAACGAACGAATATTGTTAATTCAATACATTAGGAGTGTCATAGTAACTGGGTTTACCTGCAGGTGTCACAGTAACTGGGTTTACCTGCAGGTGTCACAGTAACTGGGTGTACCTGCAGGTGTCACAGTAACTGGGTGTACCTGCAGGTGTCACAGTAACTGGGTGTACCTGCAGGTGTCACAGTAACTGGGTGTACCTGCAGGTGTCACAGTAACAGGGTGTACCTGCAGGTGTCACAGTAACTGGGTGTACCTGCAGGTGTCACAGTAACTGGGTGTACCTGCAGGTGTCACAGTAACTGGGTGTACCTGCAGGTGTCACAGTAACTGGGTGTACCTGCAGGTGTCATAGTAACAGGGTGTACCTGCAGGTGTCACAGTAACTGGGTGTACCTGCAGGTGTCACAGTAACTGGGTGTACCTGCAGGTGTCATAGTAACTGGGTGTACCATCACACATCTCAGTAACCGGGTTTACCTGCACATTTGACTCCCTGAGCAATCAGCCCCCACATGAAGTTGGCGCAGTATTCACACCAGTGAGGCCCCCGGAATGTGTGTACCTGAGGGAAAGACCCAACAGTCAGCAGGGGTCCAGTCAGTACTGGAGCCCAAACCCTATACCTTTAGACATACTACATAAATAGCTTGTCTATTCTTTTTGTCAGCTCAATCAGAATATTGTGGAGTGTATGTCTATAATGTAAAATACCTTTAACTGTTGTAGAACGTGTTCTTTATTGTACATGAAAACAGTAACAATAATAGTAGTAACTAATAAATATTAGTTCAAGGCTCTGTACAATCAGTGTCAGTACAACAGAGAATTAAAAAAATGCAGCAGCAGCTCAACATTTGTATTTTAGCTCGTGTAAAACTCAATAAGACACTGCATTAAAAAAACGAACCAAAAATTTGGATCATTTAGGGGAGCTCTCCCAGCATGCAAATACTCTGGCCTGCCTCGAATGAGCTGAATGTTTGGGATAATCCCTGTGTTGATACGAGAAGTCAAATCCGAGTGGATGTCTAATCTACTCAAACAATTAACAAGGGAGGGGGTGCAAAAAACAGGCTATGCAGAGTGGGGGGAAGTTTTCAGCTGAGTGGGCGAGTTGTCATGGAAATCAGCTCAGGAAACATAAAAAGCTGCCTTCCCACAGAGAGAAGGAGCCTCACTCCACCAGGTAACAGTGGAGCCAATCAGGAGTGCTCCCTCTCCCTCTTCAGGCACAGGCGAAGCTGACTTCCGAAGAATCCTCAGCGAAACCAATTTATCCTCCTCAGTTTAACCGTTTAACTGAACCCTTATGTATGCAGTGCGGCTTTGGATTGGCCGGTAGTGTTCTGAGCATGGAGGGGCTTAGGCAGATAACATGACATAAAAAGGAGACAAAAACATTCCTGCTGAAAATACCCGGGCAAACCCCAAAAGAAAGCAGATCCTCAAGCACACTAGTAAGTTAACCGCCAGTCCAGTAGGCCACATTAAAGAATATTTACTGGGAACTGAGAGGAAGGTATTTTTAAAGAACAAGCAAATATATTCTGCACATATTCTAACTTAATGAACATAATATTTTCCCAGGAAACAAAGCAGTCGCTGAACTGGTCAGCAGGCCTGACAGAAATGTTTTGTTTTCTCGCTTAAATTTTTTCCCTTCATTCATAATTGCATTAATTAAATAAATGAATGCCATCAAGCTCAACGGTGTTTCACTTCTGAATGCTTTCACGGTAAACATTGGGCACAATGCAGCGTGGTTGCTGTTCCCCCAAAATGCACTTTATGCTCTGAGGCTGGGTCTCTGTCTTTCTTCAGAAAAATGTTCAATTTATGTCAGAGAGCCTTAAAAGTGGAGGAACAGGACAGGATTCTGAGGCAGTGCATAAAGCAGAGGGGATTGTTTGGGGACCTTAAGGGGCACACGTCTGTCCCCCAAATAGGGTGGCAGTGGCTCAGCTGACAGAAGACAAACGGGGTTACACTCCTCCGGGCACCCCCCGCCTCCTCTTCTGTAGCCTAATCTCCCCCATCTGCTGTCCAAAATGAACAGCGGCACCCCACACGCCTCCCGACAGATCTGCCTTTTTTGAAAAGGGCTCACAGAGCAGAATCATTCACCCCCCAGCCTGTGACATCGCCGCAGACAAACATCTCAACACAATAAAACGCTGCAGATAAGCAGTCCCTACACAAGCACAATTGCTCTCAGAGTATTAATTTCCCTGTGAGTACAGATGTGACAACAAAATCATGCCTATTCACTGCTTTTAGAAGAGGCGAATAAATGCATAGCAGAAGTGGGTTTGGCAGACCTTACCTTGAAGTTGTGGACTTTCTCGTACTTGGGCGTGTGGTCATTCTCCTTCAGTGTGGCTCTGCGGACCAGCGAGGTGAGCTGCGAATAAGCAAAGAGTTTGAGCGGTTGCCAGAGTGTGGCGGGCGGCTTCTGCGGCCCCATCCTCACCCCCAGCGCCACCGCCAGGATGTCTTGCTGGCTGCTCTCCTGCTTGGGCTTGTGGACAAGGGACTTATCCTCTTTCCTGGCCTCGCACAACTCCCTGGACGGCATTGTGACGCTAGAGCCCGGCCCCACCCCCAGAAAACTTTACGGAAAAACAGAAACGCGGAGAGCTGCAGTGTGCAGACAAGGTGTCCTTTCGCAGGCAGACCCTAATGCCCTTTAGCGCTCAGTCCCAGGCTAAACTCAGCGCAGCTTCCTGCATGGTGTCCTGAAGAGATACCCGTCGCCTTAACTGACAAAAATAATTAACCGGAAAAAAATAAATAAATAAAAGAAAAATGCCCAAAACCAACCGAAGCACAAAAATGTTATAAACTCCCTTTATAATGGCGAGGTTGTGAAAATCTGGCTGAAGGAAGAGAGCGTCCTGAGTGGCGAGTTGGAGGCAGAGGGGTGAAAGCCCACAGTGTGCGGCTCTCTGCGCATCTATATGCAGATTGAGTGTTAATCCTCTCCTCCCTGTGCAGAGCTGATATTGGAACACAGGCAGCACTGTTTGGACGCTGCTGGAGCGGAGGAGAGAAGGAAGAGGAGGGGGGTGGAACCAGCGGCAGTCACGCTGGATTAGACAGGTCACATTATGTAGGCGGCTAACCAATCAGAGTTAGGCTTGCTGTGCCTTATCCTTAATACTAGCTTCCCCCCTTAGCAAGTGGGCGGGCTGCAAAGTGAGAGCAGAAAAAGAGGAAGAGGGGGAGGGAGGGAAGGAATAAAGAGAAGAAAGGGATGGTAATGAGTGATGAATGAGCCAAGCATCATCACTGGGGTCCAGAGGCACTCTCAGCTAATGGAAATGCTGGGCCACCACAACACAGGACTAGTTTCTGCAGCGCATCACGACCTATGTGAATATTTACGCTACCAGAGGACACAAAGAGACCTGGCCCTCGCCACACTGGCTGGAAAAAACAACACCGTTCAGATTCAGTTTTGTTTTGTTTTTCTGACTCTGACCGGCAAACCATTTTACTTTACCTTTATCTGTAACCTAAAATAAAGATAACATTAATAAATTATAATTGAATTTCATATTTGTTTTAAATTAATATCACCCCTCAGAACATTATTTTTCATAGAATGCAAATACTCCATAAGACAGAACACTGGAACATTCAAATAAATGGATGGAGGGGGACTATTTTCAGAATTTTCGGAAAAAAAGGCCTGCAGATTTCACTCAGTAAAACATCCAGAGAGACAAGCCCTTGTGCTTTAAAAGATTCCCCAGTTCAACTTCATTATTCTGATTTAAATGTAAAAATAAGTAAATAAAGATGAAAGGAATATGTAAATGAATGCTAATTAGAGCAATACTATCTGCAAAAACACAACTAAATGTTGACTGCAAGCCTCTTAAATTCCTGTGCTCATGCACACAGATACGCACACGCATGCACGCACGCACGCACGCACGCACACTCAAAACTCAGAGCTCAACAAATATTACTGCTGAACAAAAAAAAATTGCTGGGATAGTATATGGCTTTATATCATATGTAAATGTGCAGAACCGCACATTTGAATGGTTCACATGACGTCTTAGCAGGATTCTCTCAGGTAATTTACCTCTCTACTGCTGTAAAACAAAGGGCACAGGGCTGCTAAACATCTTGCACTTTGCAATGATCACACCGCAGAGGGAATGATTCAGAAACGCCTACGCTCCAAATCTAAAGCGATTACCCTCCCACATCTCACTGGGTGATTAAACCAAACAGGATGGAGCTCGTCAGTCGCCCCTGCGATGAACACGACTGCTGCAGCCCCCCCCCCCCCCAAACTGAACCTAACAGGACTTCTGTCTCTTGTTTATAGATAAACATGAATAATAGAAGTTGAGACTGAAGTGGGCTGCAGCACTCTCAGGGAAAGTCGTTGTGCTTCAGGACATGCACCTGACAGTGGTGTTGGTGGAGGTCTCTTACATACACCGCTGCTCCCTTCAAAACTCACAGGCTTACTCTGAATGCCATCCCGTTAATTGACACTGATGGATCTGCTCGTTTGTCAAACGTTTCCCTTGTTGGGTCTTAACCTCTTAGCGCAGAGGTAAAATTTGGTCAATTCTCACCTATTTAGGGAGTGCTCTGTTTACGATTTTATAGTTTTTAAGTGTGATCACAGAAACTTGGTAAATGGCTTAAATAAAATAAGACCGGTGTACCATTAACAATACGGACTTAGATTTGTTTATTTTCATAATTTAAGTAAAAGAAATCAAAGTTTTTCTTCAGTTTGCAATAAAATACTGAGAGCTACATAAGTGAAACAGGTAAATCTATACATTTCCTGGATCATAAACTTGATTTGGTGAAAACCGTTAGGTGAATTAGCTTAATCTCACACTGAAAAAATTAGAAGAATCCAACCTTTAATTGAAGTAAATTTATTATGAAAAAGAAAATCCCTCATAATTTTTTTTTACAAAACCACGTGTGCCACAATTATTGGCACCCCTGCATTTATATATAGAATAAAGTAATTTTTTAAATATTTAGTCGCATAACCTTTGGATGCCATGACTTCCTGATGTCTGTGACCCAACAACATCAAAAGACTTGATATCTTATTTTCTGGTACTCTTACAAGCGATACTATAACATCTCTGCATTTTAATGGATCTCTATGGGAATTGGGGCCTCAAACGAGCCTCAAACCATCACTCTGCTATTAAGTAGCTAATGTTTTTATAACACAACAATTTCTCTTTCATCCACGATTTTACTGTGTTATTCGCATTGAATGTGTGAAATTCGTCACATAATTTTGTTAGAACGTTTATTCAGTTAAATTTATGTTCAGCTGACATCAGCTAAGATTAGCTAACCAGCATACCAGTTTGCCAGTGGGTTCGGTAAGCTACGGCTAGCAGACGCACTACCATCACAGGACGAACATAGGGGAACGCTATGATTGCCATCAACTATATTGATGGTCAATCAATCACATATACGCACAGATGTTATTTTGACAAGACTACTTTTATTATAAATGTCCCTAGAGCTGCTGAAAAGACAGCAAGCTGTCACCATAGTCTGTTAAATGAGCAAGCCACCACCGTCTTATTGGCTAACCACTAACTCGCTGGGTAACGCAAACATTAGGTTGACTAGATATGCTGTCTTCCCCAGACATTTTCTTAATTTTGGGACCGAAAATCTATCCAGGCGTAAAAATCTCCAGTTAGGTTTTGCTCGTTCCATATCCACGGCCTATATAAACAACCAAATAAATTAGCCTAAATATTATATTCATAATGCCTGCCCAAACTGGTCCTCCTTTTTAAAAACAAAAATCCAATATATGATCACCCAAAGTTAACACGAGCCTTGCAAAAATCACCATGAACACCATCAGCGGTGGTTACCTAATCTACCAAGAATTTTAGTAAGAATTGATTTGCAGGTGTGAAAATTGAACAATGCACTTAATAAAGCAAGTATCCTACCCTGGTGCATGAAGACACATTGATTACAGACTGGTTGTAACTCGCATTGAATATGTTACCCACATGCTTTAAAAGTTAACATACTGTATGTTCAACCTAAAATAGAGACCTCAAATAAAAAATAACTGTTAGACTAATGCATGTCAGCAATGATGATATGCACTCTACATAAAATGCACTTCGCCGGTGGATAGGACTAAGTACAATTAAAATTCCGTTAACTTACAAATCTGCGATAAATTCAATAATGAATAATAGCCTTCGTGTTTTAATATGGCATTAAAGTTCAAATGCATGTCAGTTTATAAACTAGCTATATACAGGCTCATCAGGTTGAGGTTTTACGGAATTAAAGTTACACAACAGAAAAACCATTATTTTGACAGGTTTTACATTAGCCAGTTAACATTGCCAAGCCAAACGGTTTGAAAGCTAAAGTTGCTAAAGTAGCATAGTTGCCTGTCAAGCTAATATGGCCTATAGAAAATAACGAACTAATTAGTTGGTCAAAAACAAAAAAAAAATAGCAAAGTAGTAAAAATGCATTCCCGAAAAACTGGACAGAATGCTTTTGAGAGGATCGATTTGTAAAGTTGTATGCAGAACACGCCAGAACAAATTCAGCATGAGTGACAGTACGAAATGCGATGTGTGCATTAGCCGAATTCTCACATTAAAAGGAGGAGGATTGTGGCACTGGGAATGTCAAGGTCAGTCCTAACCACGTAAGGTACAGCCCACGTCCCGCCCCTCTGAGGATGCGCAGTGACCCTAGTGACGCAAACTGTCCCCTATTGGTCCTGAAAAATATTACTACACTGTCCAAATAACACAATAATTTAAAAAATCGGCACATGGAAAGGAATTAGACGAGGGAAAAACACCTCTTGCAACAACATTTTCTTGTGGAAAAAATGTATTGACTTAGCATTGCTGCCATTGACTTACAGGATAAACCGGCCTGAAGGACCTATACTGGAACCAACCACAGTGGTGCTAGTGAGCAACGGCTCAATGGCCACTCCCAGCCTAACCAGGAAGTGAGCTTCAAAACGAAAGCCCGGTTTTGGCTCCTTGGTCTATACGCACAAAATCAAACAGGTCTAATCGATTGATCGATTTAAGCATCAAGAAAGCACCCATGAAGTGACTAAACTGAGTTCCGGTAAGTGAAGCTGCATGGGTTGATCTCTGAATAGGTACCAACAAGAACTGACCTTCTGGTGTCAGTGCACAGCCACACTGTCTGCCACAAGCTTGCCTTCAGATAGCACTTGAGAATTTATTTATAATGAATGAATTACAAAAAGCTAAACAGTGAAGCCAAAGGACTTACATGCGCTATATAAATGGGCTATGAGTCATGACAAAGCAGGGTACAATAAGATGCATGCATAGGTGAGGATAATGACAACGCTATTTATATAGCACCTTCAATTTATTATACAGGACCTCAAGAGTAGAGTCCCTATATAGAGAGAGTAGCGACATAGAGGGTCCGGAAAAATCTAGTCACGTGATTGCGTGGAGCCATTTTGAGTCCATCGCGGACAGGATCAGGATCAGACGCGGACGCATATCGGTCAGCGTTTTAACTTTCCCGCTGTACGCAGCGTTCTCATTCGTGTTTTACATCGATTTTACGACAAAATGACAGGTTGTAGCGCCTGTGGGTGCACAAATAGAACGGAGAAGGGATTCAAGATGTATAGATTTCCATCAGATGCTAAAAGACGGAAAATCTGGGAGAACAGAGTCAGTCGTGTTGGATGGAAAGCAACTTCTTCGTCAGTTCTCTGCCAGGTTTTTCTATCTTTCTAATCAAAATTGCAATAAACTATACTCAGAAAGTTTCTTAGGAGAAACATATTATGCAGATTACTCCGTTCATTGGGGTGGAGGTGTAAACATAAAATATAAAAATAGAAACATTTAAATATAGTAATGGAAGAGAGGTAATGGAGTATTTCTCTTTTGTAAAAATTAAATGAGGTTTATTTAATATAAATATTATTTTTTTATTTTTTTTAAGTACGTGTACATGCTTGTTTAATTTCAAAATGTAATTCTTTGTGTGCACCTGCCAATGTGGAGAGCCTCTCGACAGAATTGATCAATTCTTTTAGGCAATCCCCAGGCATTGGCTGGTATGTCTTTTTCTTTTTCATTGTTCTGTAATGTGGTTCTATTTTGTCATACCTTGACATTGTTCTGTATATATTTCTGATTTCATGCCTGGAAATTAAATAAATAAATAAATAACATTGTATTGTACATGTACATGTATAAGCAGGGAGGTGAGAGTTCGAGTCTCGCTCTCGCCTCCCTGAAATTAAAATGAGGCTGAAATAAGCAGCACGTGTACCTGTCTAGTTCATTCCTTCTTTGTCATGGTTCTAAATGTCTGTGACTGTTAAATCACAACCAGCTCTGTGATTTTCTTTTTTATCATATGGCTCTTAGTTGTCATAAATATTCTATTTTGTCATCTTCACATAATTTGTTCATTATCAACATGGAAAAGACCATTCCCATCTCTCATACATAGAGAACATAATGGAATACACGGTTCAATGCACTAGCGCCATACGGCGGCTCTGCACTGAATGGACTCAAAATGGCGTCAAATTGTTAGTTGTCGCTACTCTCTCTATATAGGGACTCTACTCAAGAGTACCTTACTATGAGAAAGGGTCATCCAACTCAACTGCCACCAATCTGTGAAGTGCAACAGCCATTTTGTGCTTTAAAAGCCACTCATTAGCTTGTAGAGATGCAAAGAAGTACTATTCTATCTGGGGGCTGATTTGTGGCCAAACTGGGAATTTGGCCGTGACACCAGACACCCCTGTGGCCATGGGACCTTCAATGAACCCAAACCTCAATATAAATATTAATGAGAGTGGTGATGTGAATTTAAATCATTTTAATTAGTTTATTGTTATGCAAAAACCTCCCATCGTTGGTTCTGAAAAAAATAGATCCTTCTTGTTTTTATACCATACAACCAAAGAAAATTGTATGAAAACATAACTCAAATTTAAAGTTACCGCCCTCTCCTGGTCTTGCTTTTTAAAAATGGTTTGGTCCCACAGTGTACCCTATTTTAAATAACTTGAGCTAAGGAAATGCATTTCAGATTCGCATCATGATATGCATGGGAACATCAGAAAAATACTATAGATGCGGAGTTGTATAGATGTATCTTGTCATATCTAAGAACTTTTGCTGGATATAAAGTTTTCTATATATAGCCTATACAGATTAACATGCTTTGTGAAGTAACTTGCATTCACAACCAGTTGGCATGTTGCTGACGCTAACGTTACATTAGGTAAATTCCTACTATGATAAGTTCGTATTTCCCAACTGAATAAATACTACACCGCTAACCAAAAAATTGTTTTGCTCGCTTAAAGTTGTTGTCACAAAGATATTTGCCGAATACAAACTTTTTAAACTGCAGATTTAATGTTATTTACCAGTTTTATAATGTTAAATCAGCTGCAAACTGTTACTAGCCTACTCATAAAAGAGACGAATCGATGGCTCTCAGTAGATAAAAATATAAATAAATAAATAAACTCAAACTGCTTAGCTAACTCTGTGATAATGTAACTAGGCCTATAGTTACCTAGCCATGTATTGCATTTGCAATAGCTATCTTAACAAGACTAGGCAAGCCAAGCTCAGCCCTGACACCTGTATGCAGCCAGTGGGGAACATTTGACAAGGCACGGCGGATATTGTTCTGGAACATGCAGGTTGGCCTGCATACCGGGGCGACGGAGTGCATCTGATTCTCAGGTGTGTGTGTGTCAGAGTATGTGAGTGGGCGTGAGCGAGGAGGGGAAGTGGACGTAATTTAATTTGAGTGATGAGCACTATTGTTACCACTCTAAACTTACTTACTTGTCCGAAACGGAAAATAAAGGCCTATTAAAAATTTTTGCAAAACCGACAGAAATATAGGCAATTCTTGCAATTTATTAGCTTATTGACAACAATTACAAAATGCCCGTAAGTGTGTGTGCGTTTGCACCGTACACAAGCCTTGTTGGACACGTAGCAGTTGGAAAGTTAGATTCTGTAGATTAAACCATGTAGGGTTGTAAATCGTGTGAAGGGCTGCTCTTCTTTGGCTACATAATAAGCAGTGTGTATTATATTGGCCATTTTCAGCAACATATTTTCCTCCATCCTGTGAGGACAGGTGATGGTGGGGCATCAGGTCCCCTTTGTCTCATTCTGGCTGCAGCTTCAGTAAGCTGGTGTTGCTTGTCCCCCTATCAAATTTTGCATTGATTTAAAGATTTTATTGATAACATACAAAGCACTTTTTTTATCCCTTATACCAGCAGTCACGCAGCCTTAGGTCTGAGGGCAGAGCTCTACTCACTGTAACAAAGTTTAGGTTGAAATCCAAAGGTGATGTAGCTTCTGCTGTAAGGGCCCCTAGAATCTGGAACAGCCTTCCAGACACAATGGCAAAGTCCATCTCATCTTTTAAATCCCAATTTAAAACTTGCTTTTAACTGGATATGATTGAAACGTAACATTACTTCCATATTGACAGTTTCGCAGTTCACTGCTGGCCTAACCAATGGAAATTCTTCTTCCAGCCTGGTTAATGTTTCAGCATAAAGTAACTACACTGGGCATGTCACATCCTTTGTAAGGTGCCCCTTTTTTGTGCTGTGACTCGTTCCAACCCATTTGTCATGTTTCACATTTGCCCGTGTTCTATACTTTGAAAAAACCTTTTTTCAACCACAAATGGGTTGATTTTCAAAAGTATTTGAGCATCCTGTCTTCCCTAAACTTAATGGAATTGCATTTTTATGTTTGAGTGCAGAAGGTAATGTCTATATTCAGCCCCAAAGTGTTTACAGCAATGAGGTGAGTGGACATCCTCTTTCAGGAGAAAAGCGGAGTTGTGGTCTTCTACTAATTCTACTAATGCAGTTTGAATTAGATTTCCTACTTAACTCTGTTAATTCAGCAAACACTTAAAATATAATTTTGAGTTCATTCAACACACATAAATTCAATGCTTTCCCCAGAACATTTTTGAATTTCAATTCTAAATTCAATATCTTTAAATTCTTCAACTAAATCCCTTGAATTTGGAGAGATTTTTAACACCAATTTCATTGTCTAAAGTTTACTGGAATTCCACTTCCTGATCAGTCCTGCACTTCATGCTTGAATTGGAACTGTGTGATGAAAACAATCAAAATTGAAATTGACCCCAACCAGGACTACCAGAAAAGGTTTAAAGCCCCAAACAACAAATTTTCGTGATTGCCTTCTAATTATGTAAATTTGGGTCTTGTGGACATACAATATGCATATACTTTTTAAAAAAAAGAAAATTCTTTGTGAATTCCAGAAATACAGGTGTCTTTTGCTCTCGTTTTTGGATTGAAGTTGGGCGGTACTATAAGTGGGATTTGTGACGTCACTAATCCCATATCAATCACAAGACTGAGTCGCTTGTCCCTCCCACCAGCATTTGTCAAAACGAATGCGTCCCTGCATTAATGCCTTATTCGAACACGGCCAGTGTGTTATCTAGCCCTGTGGATTTCAGTAACGTTACGCGTATATTAACATTAGATAATAATGTCACATATGCCGTCTCATCGCTGCGGACGGCGGTGCTGGGTGCGTTTTTTTTTAAGGCAGAGAGCTGAAGCGGAGCTTCAGTTGACAGGGTAACCAACCAAACAATTACATGGCATTCAACCATAGACTGTATAAAAATGCATTCAACATGCGAGCTACCCAACGTCAACTAGCTAGCTAACTAGCACCAATACCCACGTCTTTATTGGAAGAAACATATGTAATAACAAAGTTAATAAGTGTGGTTTATTATTACATGGAAACTTAGTATGTTGAAACCGACCATGCCGTCACCACCTGTAAAGCCAGAGAACGCAGGTTATCTGGTTTTGGAATTTCTACACTCTCAAATTCAGTGTCGGCATGGTTGTACAGCCCTGATTCTCTCCGCTATTTTGTATTTTTGTTATGTGTGATGTCGAGTGTCTTCTTGGACAGAAATCACGTGTGCTCATTAGAATATTACGACCACACCCGACAGTCCTAATACATGTCTAATCAGCTAATTCAGCTGTTTTTGAGCAGTGTTTTATCATATTTCTATTTTGTTTTTCATTCAAACTTTGGTGGATGCTTAATAACACACTCAAGTTTGATATCATACATACATTTTAACGATTTTAGGCTTTGTTCCCTGGGGCTTTAAGTGCCAAACTGATTTTCATTAATGCTGGATTATGAACATCGATGCCGATGTCCGGTTATGGAAAAAACAATCATAATTTTTCATTAATCAGGCCAGCTCTTGTGGCACGACTGAAAAGAAGCTGTAGCAGTAATGTACACAGTGACCTTCAAAAAAATTTTTTATTTAACCCTTCCTGAGCCGAGAAAGGCAAAGCAATAAACGTCCTCTGCAGGGACATTATGTAAGCTGACATTCTTACACTGATGGCCTGTGCTTCCTACTCACAGAGATAATAAATTGCAATCAGGCTGAAAAACATCCCATCTGGATGAGAACAAATGTCAGGCTTGATTAAGAACAGAGAGGATCACTTTTGCCTCATTTAAAATGTAGTGTGACAACACTTCCACTATTAAGCCTGCCTGTGGATTATAGCAATTTATTATAAATGGGCAACACTCAAAATGAATGGAGGTCTGGGGCCAAGTAAAATTAACCTTAGTAACACTCTAAAATTCACAAAAACACCAGAGTTATTAGAGTGTGTTTCAAGCTGAGATATACCATTTTTCTCTCCTTCGCTAAAGGAATGTAGGCAGCTTGTATTACGTAATGTTATATAACTTGAAAAGGATGCGTAATTGCAGGCGGATTTGAAGCACAGGAACTGGGTTGCGTTATGATTTCTCAGAATGGTGCCCTGACGTTGATGGTATTGATCCCGCCTTTGAGTTGCTGGGCCTTTTGTATCATTATCACCTCTGCCCATCTGAGACCAGTGCTAAGATATAAAGGGACAGTCTCATAAAAACAGGGCCGGGTCCAGGCATGCCTTTGGGGTGAACGGCCTTCTGGGATTTGAAGTGTGATAGAGAGCTCTCTTTTTCTGTCTTTTTGTAGAGCACAGTGATGCTGTAACACTGCAGGTTGGTGATTATATAAGGTGATCACAAGAGGCCCTGGAAGGGAGGGGGAATAAGAAAACGGGAACGAGAAAAAATGGTAACCTTGACGAATGAAGCCCCTTGTCACGGGGAGACCCGGAACAGGGCGCGAGAGAAAGTCTGTCACAAATGAAAGCCTTGGAAATTTATAGGAGGCCACAACAGGTTACGGCAACGTGCAATGACAATCACATAACCGATTCAAGTATAACAAATTAGATCCGCACAGCAGGCTCTGGGTGTACTTCTCAGTTCCATTTTTTTTTTTTTTTTAACGTTAATGGGTGCCATTAGTCACTCCCAGATCCCCAAAGAAAACAGCCATTACATATGCTCGGCCACCAAGTGCTAAAACCGTGTCTCGTATTTATGTTATGATCATTACGCTGTGTACATCCTAAGTGTTTAGTGCGTGGCTGCTTTTAAAAAATTTATATTAAGTGCAATACATAAAGAGACCTGGGAATGCAGTGCAGAGTCCTATATAAAAGAGCAGAAGATGCGTGATGGCTTCCGGAAGTCCAGAAACTGGATCACAAATTATCACTTCAATTTCAGTCTGAAATACTGAGATTGTGTGGGCACTTAATTCCGCCTACCACCCACTGGTAAAACAGCTCTGGTCTCTGCTCCAAACATTATCTCCGGGGCAGCAAAAAAATAAAAATAAGAGAATTCCATCTGCGGCCAAGATGTGTACTGGGTTGCCCATGATGCATAAAATAGGCCTACCCCCAGACCCTTTTTCACCGTCTTTCTGCTTACACTGCAAAAAGGGGAGGCAAAACAAATTATAGTGTTTCAAGACAAATAAATTACCTAGCTCTGCCCCCTCGCCTTGACAGTGATATATGGGGGTTGCATTCACAAGCACATGCTGCCGTGCACACGCCAAGGTCATATAAGAGCACACGCTGTGTATGATGCATTAGGGCCTGCATGGTTACATGTTTGTGAGGCTGTTAGGAAGCAAAAACGCTGTGGGTTTCACACACACATCCAACCAGTCCTGATATGACTATGTCTATTGTGTGACTTCCCTTCTCCTCTTTAAATGTGTCACCTGGCTTTTCATTACAATAAAGAAACAGCTAAATGAAAAAATGAAGAAAAAAACCCAATTAAATTGGTTTAATAATTGATAAACAAGAGTATTTCTACCCGGAAAGGAAAAGCAGGAAACTGGCCGTTCCATCCCATTTATTAGTCCAGCAGTTCATTTGATAATCCTCCAATTCAAAATCTCCTGAATTATTTATCCCTCATGTGTGTGCATTTCAGCAGACAAATGAATAACTAATGGCCACCAGCGGACATATCTCCATTCAAACAGCTACTAAAGTGAAATACTGATATTTTAATTTCTTTATTTAGTTATTTTTAAAATGATGTCAACCTCTGCATCTTTCGCTGCCCTGCTTGGCTGCTGAAAACGGTTTGGGATTGTGCCACACCTCTGACCAGTGTTCAGTAGCACACACTAGTGTTCAGCCCAACATACTGATATTTACTATGCATGGTCAAATGTACTGGAGTGCTTGAGTCGTCGAAAGACAAAGACGGCTCAACCGAATAATTTGCCTATTTACATTGCAGCTTTAGAAGTTTTATGGGTAATGATGTCAGCTTCTAGACTCCTTCATCAATAATACGCAGCAGCAGTGACTGTAAAGTGGCGGGGGTGGCTCGAATGTGGCTAAGGGCACCATGATGAGTAGAGCCTTATTGAAGATTTTCAGTTATTTTTCGCTATTTCGACACTAGAAATGTAATACAGATCTGTGTTTGCTTTTACATAACGATGTGCATTTATCACGCCATAATTAAAAACAAAAAGAATATTGCATTGTATCTCACTGCGTGCTCTGTCAAAAACGCTCATACTGAAAGAAAATATGGGGTGTATTGTTTTTCAATGCCAGTGCACGTTTTTTTCACCACAATTAAATGTAATACACACTTGTGAATTTAATTAACGTAAAAAAGACTGGGAAGTTAAAAAAACACATGTTTGGAACATTCCACAGGTAAACACAATGGTAAATAATCCCTCTTAAGATGAAAAGCCCATAATTAAGAAAAATTTACAGCTTGTTAAAATTCTGGGATTGCAGAAAACAAACAGGGGTACCCCAGGACCGAGTTTGGGAACCACTCTAACACAATTATAGGCTACCATAGACAAGCTAATTACCGAAACCTCATTTACAATTGCTCCATTTCATTAGCGCAGCTTAGTTTAGCTCTATGAATCAAGACCGATTCTGCTCATAATTAATTTTCAATTAATAATTCATAAAATTCATAAAAGATTATGGACTGCATCGTAAGTCAGGTGTAACAGGTCGGTTGTAGAGGACAGGTGCTACTAGGTGACACAGATTTAACGGAATATGAAGAGGGGAGAGGAATGGACATTAGGCAAGTTTCCTAGTTCACAAGTTCCCCTGAATTTCAGCGACTAACCTTGAAGAAATAACACCGTCAATGGAGCCTTTACTGACAATTTAAACCGAAGTGATTTGTTGGCCTATCAGCTGCGTTGTCTTTGCCAGTATTCTACTCATGGGATCGTCAGTTCAATTAAATCAGTGCTTACTATATTCGGCATAGGGATAATGTTTCTGTTTTGCATTGATGCATTTGGATTCTTCTTGTGTTTTTAGGCATTTGAAATATTTGATAAATATCAGATGAACTAAAGGCAAATGAGCATTTTATGATTATGCTGATTACAGGTATATCACATTTTAAATAAGAACAAAAATGCATCTGTATATGTGTTATGAACTGGTTTATTCCAAAATAAGAACTTAGGCGACACACTACCACTGAAAGGTGTCTGAATGCCACCTAGTGGACATGTGTTGAAACACAATAGCATTCATTTAATTCTGCAAGGCAGAGGGACTGGTTAATTGAAAGTAGTGGAACAAAACACCCACACCCAGAACGCATTTAAAATGCAATAAAGCAATATATTGTGAATTGGAAACTTATTATGAGTAGAATCGATCCTGGTGCATAAAGCGAAGCACTGCGCCACTGAAATGGAGCAATTGTAAAGGAGGTTGTATTGCCTATGGTAGCTATAGCCTAATTCTTCTGGAGGAAAAGTTAGATAAATCATGCATGGCCTTCTAGGCTAATCCGATGAGAAGACACTTAATCGCTTAATCGAGACCGCAAACATTCAATCACATTTGTTGCAGATAGTAGTCAGTCAGGAAAGCTGCTGCTACTCCTCCTCATAGCCTATTGCAAGACAGGGAGAAAGCACTCAGCAATCTTAATATCAGCAAATTAGCTTTTACATTACGTAGATTGACACAACATTACCTAAACAAATAACGCAGAGATACATAATCTAATAGGCACGATCTTTCAGCAACATGTAAGATCTGCGGTGAACAGGTCTGGTAATTATCAGAGTGCATTTTGCAGAGTTGAGGATCGTCTACGCTCAGATTCAGATAAGCGTATCTTATTTCATTGCTTTCAGCTGTTGTTAGTTAGTTTGAACAGATTGCAGCCACTCGGTTACTTAGTTTATTTTGAATTGCTTAATAGAAAGTTTGTAGCTCGCGCTGTGATTGGGCTGGCTACCTGTGTTTTGTGTTGCTAATTAGATCTAGTTGAACCAGTTTCAGCTGTGTGTATTACGGCAGCCTCGTCGCCAATTTAACTAACTTGTTGTTCCGATGTTCACTAGGACCCTATCTAACCTCTCTTTTCACCCCCTACCATGTGTCTAACCCCCATTCCCCTGTGCTCTATCCCTCGCCCCAGGAGGTCCAATCACCGCAGGTGCAGCCCGGCTAACCTGGTCTGCCCACCCCTGTCCTCTTATAAGGAACTCTCAGTGGTGGGTGGACTGTGGAACTGCCGGTCAGCTGTCCAGAAAGCCGACTTCATCACTGCCTACGCTAAGATGAAGTCCCTCCACTTCCTGGCTCTCACTGAGACCTGGATCACCCCAGATAACACGGCCACTCCAGCTGCTCTGTCTGATAGTTACTCCTTTTCGCACACCCCCAGGGCCTCTGGCCGAGGCGGGGGCACTGGTTTACTCGTCTCTCAGTCCTGGAAATTCTCCATGCCCCCTCTCCACAGCCTAAATATCTCCTCCTTTGAGTTTCATGCAGTCACTGTAACTCACCCGTCTAAACTTAACATTGTTGTTCTCTACCGCCCTCCAGGTCCACTCGGCGCCTTCCTGAATGAACTGGACACTCTCCTGAGCTCCTTCCCTGAGGATGGCACCCCTGTAATTCTACTGGGTGACTTCAACCTCCAGCCAGAGAGTTCCCAGTTATCCAGTGTCGCCTCACTCCTCCAGTCCCTCTCCCTCACCCAGTCCCCATCGCCTGCCACCCATAAGGCTGATAACCAACTAGACCTTGTATTCACCAGGAGCTGCGCCACCTCTGAACTCACGGTGACTCCCCTCCCTGTATCGGACCATTTCTTTATTTCGTTCTCTCTCTCCTACCCACTCTCCCCCAACTCCTCTAACAACCTGCCCTCTGTAACTTTCAGGAGAAATCTCCGCACTCTCTCACACTCCTCTCGCTCTACCTCTGCTCTCTCTGCCCTTCCTCCACCTGCAGATTTTGTTAATTTGCCTATTGATGTTGCCACCTCCACCTTTAACTCCTGCCTCTCTCAGTCTCTCGACTCACTATGTCCTCTTGTCTCCAAACCAGCTCGATAATCACCCCCCTGCCCGTGGCTGACGGATTCTCTCCGATCCAGCAGAACCACGCTGCGAGCTGCCGAGAGAAAGTGGAGGAAGTCCAGATCTCCAGATGATCTGGCTTCGTATCACACTCTGCTGGCAGCCTTCACATCAGCAATCACATCTGCTAAGATTTCATTTTTTCAGTCAAAAATTAATGCATGTGTGTCTAACCCACGTAAACTCTTTTCCACCTTCTCTTCCCTGCTGATCCCTCCACCACCCCTCTCACCCTCTTCCCTCTCTGCAGATGACTTCCTGATCCACTTTGAGGAGAAGGTAGCCAAGATCAGAAACTCTTTCACACATCCGATAACGCCCCAAATTCCCCTAAATGAACCCACTGCTACATTTCTGTCCTTTAAGACTCTGGAGGACACAGATGTACTCGAACTTATATCACACCAGCGTGCAACCACCTGCCCACTGGACCCCATCCCTTCAGCAGTCCTCCAATCTATATCCGGTGAGGTCCTTCCATATCTGTCCTCCCTTATTAACACCTCCTTAACCTGTGGCTATGTTCCTGCTGTTTTCAAAACTGCCCGTGTTACCCCTCTCCTTAAGAAGCCTAGCTTGGACCCCTCTGATGTCAGAAATTATCGTCCTGTGTCTCTCCTGCCCTTCTTGTCAAAAGCTGTTCAACGCACTGCCCTTAACCAACTGTCTGTTTTTCTCCACCAGAACAACCTGCTCGACCCTCATCAGTCCGGCTTCAAAACCGGCCACTCAACTGAAACTGCACTCCTGGCTGTGACCGAGGCACTCGCCACTGCTAGAGCCTCCTCCCTCTCCTCTGTCCTGATTCTCCTTGACCTGTCTGCAGCATTTGATACGGTCAACCACAAACTCCTGATCTCCACACTGGCTGAGATGGGCATCTCTGGAACTGCTCTCTCTTGGTTTACTTCTTATCTCACAGATAGATCCTACCAAGTCTCCTGGAAGGGCTCTATCTCTGCACCTCATCCTCTTTCTACAGGAGTCCCGCAGGGATCTGTACTGGGTCCTCTGCTGTTCTCCATTTATACTAAGTCTCTTGGTTTGGTCATTAATTCACATGGCTTCTCCTACCATTGTTATGCTGATGACACTCAACTCTTCCTCTCTTTCCCTCCCTCTACCCCACAGATTAAAGAGAGGATATCTGCTTGCCTGGTTGTCATCCCTGAGTGGATGTCTAGCCATCACCTGAAGCTCAACCTCGACAAGACTGAGCTGCTCTTCATGCCACACAAGACATCCCCGCTTCTAGACCTGTCCATCACCGTCGACGGAACTATGGTGACCGCCTCCCGCTCTGCAAGAAACCTGGGGGTGGTCCTGGATGACCAGCTGGACTTCAGAGAGCACATCAGGGCAACGACACGGTCCTGCAGGTTCCTCCTGTACAACATTAGGAGGATTCGGCCGTACCTGACCACCTACTCTGCCCAGCTCCTTGTCCAGACCATGGTCACCTCACGCCTGGACTACTGCAACTCCCTTTTCGCAAGCCTGCCAGCCTGCGCCATTCTGCCCCTTCAACTGGTCCAGAACGCGGCTGCTTGGCTTGTGTTCAACCTCCCGAAGTTCACACACGTCACCCCCCTGCTGAGGTCACTCCACTGGCTTCCAGTCGTGGCCAGGATCAGGTTCAAAGTTCTGACCCTGGCCTACACTGCACAGGTCAGGCCCCTCCTACCTACAGGACTTGATCCAGCACTACACTCCTGCTCGACCACTTCGCTCTGCTGGTGCAGGGCAACTTGCACTTCCCTCCCTCCGTGTCAACGGCACTTGCTCGTCCCGACTGCGGAGCTTCTCCACTCTAGCTCCCCAGTGGTGGAATGAACTCCCCACTCCGTTGCGCTCTGCTGAAACGCTGTCTGTTTTCCGTCGTGGTCTGAAAACACACTTTTTCAGACTCCACCTTGATTAACTACATATATAAGGCCAAATATATAGTATGTTCTTTCTGTTTATTTTCTATTTGGTTTTGCTATTTCATAGCTTAGAATGTATAGTCGACTGTATTCTGTATTCTGTTGACTACTAGCGATAGGTCCTACGTTGTGAGAAAGTTGTGCTTTGTTGGATTTGCTTTGTAGATTGTGTCTATGACCTTCAATATGCACTAATTGTACGTCGCTTTGGATAAAAGCGTCTGCCAAATAACTGTAATGTAATGTAATGTAATGTAATGGTCTAACCTCGATCATCACTGATTGGGTGGTGGAGCAGCCAGGTGGAGCTTAAACTCATTAACACAATGCAGGTTTACATTGTTGAGAGGCTGAGGTGAATCTATAGGCTCCTAATTGGTATTGTGGACACGTGGCCACTAAAACTAAGCATTAGTCGATAAAGAATTCAAAGACAAAGCAAATGACAACGAGCCAAACCTGCATTGTGTTAATAAGTTTATGGGAAAGTGATGGAAGAACGTAACCACACAGGTTTATGAAAAAACGAATTAGCCGCTTTTTTTGGAAAGAAAACGCTGTGTTTCTAAGCGGTTTTTGAGTTAATAAATAAACGCAGATTTTTTAAAGCCATTTTAACAAGCTCAAAACAGTGAAAAATACTGTTCTGTGCACTCATTGCAGAATTACACGTGCTATAAACGGAACTAAATAAACTCCATTAGCTTGTCTTGAATGTCACATTAGATAACGGAAACTGTTGTTGGTTGGTCACTCGCGCTGTCAGACTCATTTGACATACTGCGTGTCCAATCAATGAGCGAATAGTCCAACAGTTTAAAGGGGTAACATGGTGGTTGAATGTGACACATGCCAGTTATCTTTAGGTAACATCAAAGTGAATGTGTCCATCAATGTTGTTATTCAGTCATTTTTAAGTACTATAGTACCTTTTTATGTCCAAATTTCCCATTCTACAAGTTCACCTTGTTTTGTCGGCGTATCAATGAGAACTGTCAGTCAGATAGTTAACATAGTTACCTCGAGACTGGATTTACCAGAAAGTGGGCGTTTACAAAGTCTTTAATATAAGCAATGTGAGATATCACACCAGCTTTTAACCTCCAAACATTGTTAAGGTACACGCAACCTACCAGGCCATATCCCGGAATTATCGTAATTTTGAAAAAAAAGACGATAAAAGCACAACGAAGGTGCGTCTCCCGCGACACCGAGCTGTAATTTCAAGCAAGATGAGTGAGAAAATGGAAAAACTGTACAGAATAGATTATTAGTAGAAGAATTATTGGTAGTAGATCTGTATTGTCCCCAAGGTGCAATTGTTGTGCATAAAATAAATACAACATGACATAAAACTGTATTGGTAGTAGATTTTTATTGTCCCCGAGGGGCAACGGGCAAGTGCGATAAAGAAGTAAGGTTGGCATAGCGCAGGAGGGTTAACTTAACCTTACCAAAAGCAGATGCATACAGTAACGTTAGTAGGACGGCTATGATGCAGTTTGAGTGGGATAACGTTAGATTTAGCTAGCTGTGTGTCGACACACCGATTCTAGACAACTTTGATTTTGTTACATTAATGTTATCAAAGGTGAGTTATCCAATCGTTTTCCATATAACATAGAAAATAGCTGGCTAACATTAGCCTAACTCAAATTACCCTTGTTATGTTACAAGTTGGTTATCGAAACAGTCAACATTTTAAAATGTTGCTAACTTTTATCTAAGGATTGCAACCAAACACTAAATTCAGTAAAGTTAGCTTGCAATAATAGATAATCAATCATGCTCTGAGTAAACCAGTAACAAGGCTGCTAAATTACATCATTCCGTTGCGTTTTTGGGTGCCAAAAAAATAAGACGAAAGAGGGAAACCTTAGATTTTACAGTATACCTTCAGCATCTCCGGATTCAAGCAATTCACCGGGCAGATTCATATTGATAATACCCGGGTGTGCACACTTCATATCAGGCAAAATACTTAAATTGCTACGTTATTGTGGATACTGTTGCTGGATCATAGCTAAAGTTAGACCATGTGCATTGTGTTTTAGTTTTTTTCATTTCATTAATTTCCATTCCCCATTGTTTACATAGAGGTTATCTGCGGTGGTGACATGATATGTTGTAGGCGATAATTTATAGGCGTTGGGGGTTACAGTAGCCTAACATTAGCCATTACACTCTGTTGACGGTAATTTAAATTGCGATTGTGGACCGAGGGGACAGAAATTGCGATAGCTGACACGTAAGATGGAGATAAAAGTTTTCTTTTAAAAGTTAATTATTGCTATGTTAAGATTTCCCAAATAATATGATTGGTAGTCTATAATTGAACAAACAGTGTTTTAAAAAAATAGCACACATTTACACCTATAATATCTCTTCGTTAGTCTATGCACAACAATTTTCTTTTAAAAAAAACATAATTTTAAAACCCGTGGGCCTACGATAATTTATTATTTCCCATCTGGCGTCACTGAAGTGGGACAACAAATTGAACGAGAGAGTAGCCGGCTAAACGGAACGAGATGGAACAAACTGCTCTTTCAGACTTGAACGTCTGCTACTGAGGTCAAAAAGAAAAATCGCCGCAGTCGGTCTGTAACGTCGCACATTGAGCTGGCATCGCCTAGACTACAAGTTGACTGCAGGATTAATGTATTAAAACAAGTAACTGATAGTTATTAATGTAAACGTATACGTCATTATTGGTAAATGCAAGTTAGTGGGGCAGGCACTGGCAGCACTACTGAACGTGCATGTACGAATACTGAGTAGGCTATCACGGATCAAACTGACGCCATTTTTTAAAAAATGTGTCAAAACTCGAAAAGTTCAATACAATTAGATGTCTCAGAACAAGGTCACTCGGACGGTGCAAAAATCCGAACCGCCCATCACTAACGCAAATTGGTGAAGTTCAAATTCAGTCTTTTTTATTTTGTGGGCGTGGATGGGGGAGTGTTCCATGGACAGTTTTGAGACACCGGGGAGTGGTCATTTCTTGTGTGACGTCACACGAGAAGTGGTAATTTCTCGTGTGACGTCACACGAGAAGTGGTCATTTCTCGTGTGACGTTACACGAGAAACGACCTGAAAATGAGACCGCAAAATTTTATTGTCTATTTCTCCAAACCTAAAGAAAATACAAATTTGATAGTTCCGTGGTCTTCCCGCAATGCCCCATATGCACCAATATCATACAAAACACCAGAAAGTAGGTAAACCACCATATTACCCCTTTAATATACAGACTCAATGCAATTAATAGTTTTTACATTACATTACATTACCCAGAACAACCTGCTAGACCCCCACCAGTCCGGTTTCAAACCTGGCCACTCAACGGAGACCGCACTCCTCTCCGTCAGCGAGATGCTTCATGCAGCTCGGGCAGCCGCCCTCTCCTCTGTGCTAATACTCCTAGACCTCTCTGCTGCCTTCGACACCGTAGATCACTCCATCCTCCTGTCGTCCCTGTCTGCAGCGGGGATCGGCGGCTCGGCCCTGGCCTGGATTGAGTCCTACCTCTCGGAACGCTCCTCCCAGGTTGCCTGGGCTGGTAAAGTATCGGCACCCCATCCCCTTACCACAGGAGTCCCCCAGGGCTCAGTCCTTGGTCCCCTCCTTTTCTCCACCTACACCAAATCCCTCGGCCCTGTTATCACTGCTCATGGTCTCTCTTACCACTGCTATGCTGACGATACTCAAATCTTTCTCTCTTCTCACCCTGACACTCAGGTGTCAGCCCGCATATCCGCTTGCCTGAGAGACATCCAGAGCTGGATGGACAACCACCATCTCAAGCTCAATCCAGGCAAGACTGAGCTAATCTACATTCCTGCTCTAACCTCTCCCCCTCTCAATCTCTCCATTTTCCTAGGGGACACTCCACTGACCCAAACGCCCTGTGCCAGGAACCTCGGAGTGGTGATGGACAACAGGCTGTCCCTCTCCGAGAACATCGCAGTGGTAACCCGGGCGTGCAGGTTCTTCCTGTACAACATCAGGAGAATCTGTCCCTTCCTCACCATCCACTCAACCCAGCTCCTGGTCCAAGCGATGGTGCTGTCCCGCCTGGACTATTGCAACTCTCTCCTGGCTGGCCTGCCAGCATCGGCCATTAGACCCCTTCAGCTTATCCAGAACGCAGCAGCGCGCCTGGTCTTCAACCTCCCCCGACACTCCCATGTCACCCCCCTGCTCATTGACCTCCACTGGCTACCTGTGATGGCTCGCATCAAATTCAAAACATTGGTGCTCGCCTTCCAGGCAGTCCGAGGATCTGGCCCTCCATACCTCCAAAAGCTCATCAGACCCTACAATGTGAATGAAACCTGAATGAAAAAAACTTCTGTGGTGCTCAAAAAAAGAATTGGTCCCTTGAGTGTATTTCGTTTAGTGTGAAAAAAATTTAGAATTTAAAAGAACTGTCCAAAATAGTATAATTTGTCCTGGGTAAATTAAAAAAAAAAAATGTTTTTAATGGACTTCAATGGGAAGATTTGCATTTGGGCACCAGAGGCTGCAATACCTCCGGTGACCACTGGTGTTTGCGAGCTTCAAGGATAATTTCAATCCCTGGTCCCCTGGTCTACGTTTGTGCGACTTCAGAATTCTATGGTTATTCCTACCTTCAATCTAATTGGCTAATCAATTTGTTGCGATTGTTGTAACTGGACATTGACTGTTGTCAGTCTATATGTTTTTTTTTTTTCCAGTTTAGGAAATATTTGCTGGCCATAATTTTATTTATTTATTTTTATTTAACTAGTTTAGGAAACATTTGCGGGCCATAAGATAATCACTCATGAGTCGGGACCGGAGGTTCTCTACCCCTGCTCTAGATAGTTCAAGAGTTAGTTCGGAATTTTGGACATAATATCCCATTTACGACTTTATCTTGTCAATCGATGGAGACAATTTTCAGCTGATTCCATACTGTCCTTCGTATGGATGTCTAGCTGTTGCTAATGTTAGCACAACCTAATGGTATCAGTTAGCATCCACTACCAAACACACTTACACACTCCATGGTGCACCCAAAGCAAATAAAATACCATGACAGACTATCGGGGTGGATTTGAGTGGTTATACCATCATTTCGAAGTCAAACTATCATTGAATCCTTTACTTGTGCTGGCTGCAGCCAGGCTTAATATAAGACATTCTGGCGCTTCACTCAGGCCAGAATGATTACAGGGATGTGCCGAGGGGGAACAAACGATGCTATGATGCCATCTAATAAGCAGGATGCATGGGGCTCCTGGCAGGACGCTGCAGCAATTACGGACGTCAGAGAGAGCTGTACAAATTTATGTAAGTAGAGGCTGGCTTGTGCGTCAGATGAGGGGAGGTCAACAACACTCTGCAGAGTCAGTACTGTACACATAGTCCTTGAATTAATAGTGGCATTCACTACTGTTCTTCAACCCACTGTAAGTAATCCTAGCAACTGTGCTGCACTTCTTCACCCTCTCCCCCGCAACACAATGACAGCACAGGTGCTCCAACTCTCCATGAGTCAAAACATTCCAGTTTCACTAAAGTTTCATAACTAAAAGTTACTCATCTGCAGCCATGAATTTTTGTCCAGAGATTGTGTGCATGTGATTTAAACAGGAGCTGTTAAAAGTGACCAAACAAACGCAAAGGAGCCTGGGAAATTCAACAAGAGATAATTCAGAAGTGAATGAACGTTATTTGGATTGCTATTCAGTTGATAAAACACTAGCGCACTATAATGAGACAGAACAACACCACAACAAATCTAAGAAGTCGACTCTTACCAACCTAGGGTCGATTTACTAAGACCCCAAACAAGTGTTGCGTGTGCTACCAAAGTATAATTTGCATGAGTTATCATTCACTCTTTGCAGGTGATCAACAAAGAGGCATTATGTAAATGACTCCAGCTGCAAAAACAGCCATATTCAAATGAGATTTTGCATGTTTGGAATGGTTATGTATTGGCTACTGTTACACTAAACAAGCTGACGGTTCACGACAAACTGTTTCACTGGATGTCTTAGTTTTTCTGCCGGGAGTAAACATTTTGTCAGGACTGAAATAATATACTATAGATAGTTTAGAATAGACATAACACAAGTACTATACATCCCTGATAAAAAAAAATACTATACTTATACTATACTCCTCGCGCTGTTAGTGTCACATAAAATCACATTTCCATCTGATGATGGGTTTTATTTTGATTTTATTTGCTTTGTTATTCACTGTTTGTTTTAATAGATGTTTCATTGCTTGATTGATTTAAAATACTAGTTACTCTTGTATTCTGTAAGACGATTTGCTTATTATCTTCATGATAAAAAATGTATTTAATCTTACTGTTGATGATGTATGTATGTATCCACAAATTTTCTTTTCGTGTATTTTGAGCATTAGCTAGAATGGGACAGTTAATTAGCCACCATTGTAATCATTCAGAATGTTCAGTTATGGATACCAGGGTTTTTCCTGGCAGAGAAATGGCTTTTGGCAGTACCTAGGCGAGTGCACGCATTGCGTGAGCAGCAAATTTTTTTTGCATTAATTTTTACCGTAAATACAGTTTTTGGAGTACAAAGAGCCCATGTAGGCTTTGGTTGTAAAGTACCAGTAGGGTTGTGTTCAGGGTTGTTGTCGTCAGGTTTTAGAAATCAAAGGTCCTTGAAGCTTATGAATGTGTGAATAATACACCATTTAGGCTATTTTGACACAAATAGAAAAATAAATAAACAACACTCTAAAACATAAATAAAAAATAAGTGTAGCTACAAGTATTTAATTTAAAAAAATATATTATTATTTTTTAAACCTACAAAAGCACCGTGTGTGTTTCTACATAGGCTAACAACACCAACGTAGACTATTTCTGCCCTAAATGCGATAGGTCACTGTGGAAATGTCGACTTTGGCGAAACGTAACAAGATAAACTCTTCAGGGTTAATCATAACAGTGGTAGCTGCATATAGCCTACAGGTAAGATATTTGGTTTCATTAACATATTTATAGCTGTGAAGGAATTTTCTGTTTTACAATGTGTGTGTGTTAACATGGAGACAATCACTCCATTAAACATAACTTTCATATATAATCCTTATTACTCAAATTCAGTATAAATGTGCATTCATATAAACCAAATATCTTTCTGTGTCTGTCCCTCTTAGAGTTCAACATAAAAAAGTTATTATAGTATATAGCTTATTGTAGTTACTCCCAGGTTTTTGGGTTTGCGATGACACTAAGCTAGTGTATGACTTATTACTCAAGACTCAATGAAAATAGAACATACACAAGCATGTTTACGTCCCAGAAGGTGGTATACTCAGAATAAGGATAACCAGGATACTGGAGACTTATTTGAGATTTGTTTATTGGAATTGGGTTTTTACACGACTAATGGCATAGTCAAAACGCTTGTATATTTGGGTTATCAAAATATTAATGTAGGTGTAGTCAGACCAGCTATGGCTAATTGTAGCCCAATCAACGGGCAATCCTTTGAATTTCTTGCCGGATGTTTCAACCTTCAGCTCTAGAGTAAATGCAACTGTATATATGCAGCAGCCTTCTTGGCCCAGCCATTGCTGACATCTATGGGTCCCAGAGCCACACTACAAGTACGACAAGGTCAAGGGACACACATAAATGTATAAATACAACATCTAATCCTTTTATTCATGTCCAAACCAATCCATGGCAGGTTGTATATAGTTAGCCAAAGATTTCGACACACAGACCATGATTTCAACTGGTCCTGGCATAGAATAATGTAGCATTGCCTTGGGCAGTCCATGAATATAGCATAACTGGGCCTGCCAAAGCCTGTATGTCCTGCTGTACTTCAGCTCAGATAAGTCACTAGTGCTTAAGTTTACTTAATCCTGTCCTGAAGATGTGTTTGCGTTGTCTGGACGGGGTGTAATTACATCTGTTCTAGAGTATGTGGTTCCCATGGGAACTGGAGCGCTCGTCTCCTTACTGTGTGAGCTGGTGCTCATCTTGTTTGCCGAAACAAGCTTAACTGTTTCTAAAGGGAAGACTCTGCGTTACTGCCTGCTTTTCAGCTTCACCATTTGAATAATTAAACATGGTTATTTTAATACATTGAACAGAGATCTCTCTGAGCAACAGAAATATCTGTGAGAAATATCTGTGAGGCCCATTACAGCCCACATTGACTTGCAATTTCCTGACGATGAGTACATGCCGGCTTAATGTGAAGAAGAGGAAAAGGTGCAAAGCAAACAATGCTTGCAAAAAATCTGCACAGTGAATAACAAAGATGACAGATGGTTGGGTCTGCAACCACCAACTGTTTTCCATTTCACTTATAAACCTGAAGCGTCTTGATCGTTAAATATCAAAAATTTCACAAAAAACATTTGAGACTCCTGATTTTTACATATCCCTGATAATAAAAAAACTGTTTGTGATCATTTTAATATTTTGAAAAACACCACCAGGTCTCCAGCCTGGCATTTTCAGCTTGAGGCGATAAGTTAAACCAACAGGCTCCGTTTCATGAATAAGTGATTCAAACTGACAAACATATGACATCTGGTTGTGTTGTGTGTTGTCAGATAACTCCGATTTGCTGCTTGTTAGCACATAAGCTAGATGTCCCAGGCAGAAACCTCTCATTTGCCTGAAGTACAGGGGGACTGAAGGAGAGGCCGAGCTAAACCATGAAACTAAATAAAACAGTCACAAGAAAGATTTACCCAAAACATGGGTGAACATTGATGTTGTTATGGATGAGGCAATACTCTAGTGAGGACAGCCTTATATAAATACCTTTAAGACAAGCCTACTGTCAAGGAGGCGCTGACATAATATGCACTGTACGGTACAGTTGCTGGTCACAGTGCACAGTTGGACGCTGAAGAGGCCATTAGAAATCTCTTCAGAAAGGCAAGGCTGTCTGGCTGTTAACTAAACAGAGCTGCATCTGTCCACTTAATAGTAGTATTGTCAATCTCCTCTTAATACATCTAATTAGACCTGGGCCACTTAACCCCTTAGTTCAGATAGTCGCGCATGCGAGACCGTTTTACGCAACTGAGACACGTGTTGCTCCTGCAGCCAAACTATTAGTGGAAAACCCAAACGCGGTATTTTAACTTTATTGGTAGACGATTCGCGACGATTTCTGGCCAATGCGTAGTTTCTAAGTGTCACTATCTTTCCGTAGCAAGTCCATTTAACAAGCACTCCCCACCAGCCTATACCTACCCATGCGTGACATAGTGGGCAATAGCGTCTATGTTGGGAGTTCATAAATATATGTATTCATCATATAATATCAGAATTCCGTCCAGCAACCAGATAAACCCACCAATAGCACGAGCGTATGCAAATACAGCGGTGCAAATCGCTGCTATCAATACCGACATAAACAAGTGAAATCATACAATGCCATTCTACTATCAATATCTGCTATTAAATATGGAATTCATGTGCAATACTACCGTGGATTTAAGCGTAGATATGTCCCTTTCAAGATTCCGTGGTCATTTATTGTCTTGGACAATCCGTTTGAAAAATACACAGCGCATTGTAATACTATTATACAAACTGCGTAACCCTCTCTTTCTGATTGCAGTGCTGTGACTCGTTCAATTTTATTCTGGTTTGATCGACAATGGTTTTATCCAATAGAAGGCACGACAAGCTTCCCAAAAGTTATTTACATGTGTAATTGAAAGCTTGGGTTAACTATTTTAAGGGCGAGCGTAACTGCAATCTTGTTCAATCACTACAATTTTACGCATGTCGTGACGCAAGACGCACTACGCGATATAAGTGCGCGTAAACATTGGTTGCCTGCGTAATCATTGTTTGCCTGCGCTTTTGTACGGGTTTAACAGTATGGCTGAAGATAAACTTCACGCATTTGACCAAATCGCTTTTGGAAGTGGGTCAGAAGAGGAAAGCGACGGAGATTCATCTAATCCCTGTAGCGTAGACTGTAGAAGAGGATGCCTATCGATATGGGGAAGATATCCTCCTCGACATGTAAGTATTACAGCTTGTAAGATTGTGATTATATACATTCGTTTTTCCACTACGTCATTACCTAGATATATAATCGTTATTTTTTATTTGCATCGGTCGTAATAGAGCACTGTTAGCCTGCTAATAATGCTGAACATATTTGTATTGATAATATCTGTTAGCGTAGTGGCTCGTGGTGGCCTACTTTGTTTGAATTCATACCACTCACAATGAAATTGAGTATTTTAGCGCTGTTCTGTTTGGTTGCTCGGTCGTGCGTTATATTTGATGGCTCGATTTGCCGTGAAGCTAGAACATTGCCAGTGTTCCCGATATTATTTTATTGTATTGTAATTTTTTTGTGCATAATGTACTCTATGGGGTATGCTTTTCACTTAGGGAATGGAAAATATGTATTCAAATTTACTGTGTCCAGATGTGTGCAAGATGAATGTAAAATAAAAAAAATAAAAAAGCAACAGTTGTGAAACACACTACAGAGTAATGCCATCCTAGAGCACGCAACAAAAGATAACATAATGAAGCATACAGAAGAAAGTGTTTACTGAAGTACAAGAGTGAATGATTTCATATTTAGCTGTGTGTACCACAGTGTTATAATGCTTCTGCATTATGTAATTTGTTCCTATAACATGCTTGACCCTCCACCTCTGCCACTCCAGCAGTGCCCTCTACTGTTCAGAGTGAAGCCACTGCAGGACCAGATCCTTACAGCATTGCCAAGGCACCGCACAGGATGAAGCAGTATATGAAGGATAATGGTGAAAAAATGGCACACTAGGCATAAAACACTGAACTGAAACTGTGCAATATCAATGTTTTCATCCATTAAGTGATCGTAAGGGAAAATGTATATGCTTTATAAAGGACAAAAGGCTTTTTAATAATTTCTCGGAGAGGTTTTGGGTAGGTTATTGGACACCTAGATATCCACCCCCCTGTACTGATCCAAAATAATTTCCACATGAAAATGATAAAAAGGTGAGTTAAATGAGTCAAAACGGTTGATTTGCACTGAAATGTATGATTAGTTTACGATTTACAGCTATTCACATTTTAGCCAATTTGGATAGGTTTGGAGACCCTGGGTACATCAGGCTACACTGCTTACATTTTGTGTCATAGATCTTTAGTAGTTCTGTATATCACCCTGCGATTATTGAATGCTTGTGGACAAGGAGTTTATGATCCAGGAAATGTGTAGTTTTACCTGTTTCACTTATGTAGCTCTCAGTATTTTGAAGAAATATAGAATTTGTTGCATTTTTAGCAAAGTTTTGCTTGCATTTCCGGCACTTTATTTTGACTTAAATTATGAAAATAAACAAATCTAAGTTTGTACAAAAAATGGTACACCGGTTTTGTTTCATTTAAGCCATTTACCAAGTTTATGTGATGCTCACACCTGGAGTTATAAAGCCTTAAACAGAGTACCCCCAAGATTGACCAAATATGCCATTTGCGCCAAGAGGTTAATAAACCAGCTGGTACAAAAACAAGCGGGTGTGTAATCCAGTGGAAATAGTCTCACTCCATTTTCTAATATCTCTAAATATAGTATGCTACTAGTGGAAGGGGGAAGAAGCACACACATTTTGTTAAATTACTGCCAAAATGACCAAGTACAGCAGTTTTGCCAGTGACATTCTGGAAATGCAGTAAAACCTTTGAGATACAAACAGTTCTGGGAGTGTGGTAACTGCTTGGAACTGTGCACTTAATTTGATGGAGTTACAATTTCAAGAATATGATTTGTTGATTTGAATGTCTAATTTTGATTGGAGTCTACACCCTTTTGTTTATTGGAGTCTACACCCCTCTGATAACTTGTGGATTCAACTTGTAGATTTGGCTACTAATTTACAGTGAATGCTTCAATGTTGAAGTGTGGATATGATGTAATTATCATATGCACACACCATTGCAATTACCTGTCTGAACTAGCCGCCAGATGTTCGCAAAAACATCTGTAGGTACGCTCTAAAAAACTATTGAACCTGAAAAATGTCAATTCAAGACCTTCATAGAGTATAAAAATACCCCAAAACAGATAAATAAAAATCTCTCCGACAGAGGTTTATGACAATATTACCCCCTCTGGGTAGATAAGTAGTTCCTATCCCCACGAAAACAGTGGGAAGAGGCAGAGCATTCACTGAAATGCGGCGGGGTAGTTCTCATCTTTGCGCCTAAGACTGCTCTTGTGTTCACCAACTCTTTGCTTAATTTCTACTAAAACATTTGCATCTACCCCCTTCTGACTGTACCCTTGGTAAAAAATTTTACCAAAATTAAATTCCCCCTTTTGTTTACAGGAGATATACTAAAATCACCTCCAATCCCAGACAGATGCAGCTTGCTACCCTCAGAGATCCCTGTGGAAACTCCATTAAAACCCTCCATTAAAATCCATCACACATCCTAGGTCTGGTAAAATGGACTCTAAAAGGTTTCATTGCCTGTTATACAAATTTTTAAAATTTATATTCTGAAATGCCCTTGTGATAAGATCTCTCTTGGTAAAATTACTAGAAGTCTTAAATAAGGGTTTAGTATAAAATATACTGTATATAGGTACATTTCGCCTACTTAACAACTTTCTCATCCAGTGTAAACTACTTAGCTAGCATACTCAATAGTACGCTCTAGAACGGCGTTGATTCGGGCAAAGCCTTTGTTCAGCACAAACAAAGCTTTTACTGATTTAAGCTAACAGTTAGCCATGTAGGTTTTTATTGTATTAGGATTGTATTAGGTTTTTATTGTATTAGGATAGAAAGTTATTTAGGTTCTTATTGTATTAGGATAGAGAGTTATGCAGGTTATATTGTATTAGGATAGAAAGTTATGTAGGTTTTTATTGTATTAGGATAGCGAGATATGCAGATTGTATTGTATTAGGATAGAGAAATATGCAGGTTGTATTAGATTTTATTGTTTAATTTGTTACTGTAATTGTTTAATTTGTTTCCTACTGTATTGACTGTATATGTTTATTGTAAGCAGGGCACATCTGTGAAAGAGACTTGGTCTCAGTATGTTCTTCCCTGTTGAAATAAAGGTTTCAATCAATCAAAAATCTAGCTAGCCGCGTGTCCAAACAATGTATCATTCGCAAGCGTGTTTGTTGTGACATAGCATCAGTCTCTTTGTTTAACGCAAACCAAGCCTTTGCAGTTAACAGTTAGCTATTTAGCTAACCGCATGTCCAAATAATGTATCATACATAACCACTGTCAGCTAGCTTGGCTACAAAGGTGTGGGGGGTATTTCACAAAGCAGGATTACTCAGTTAGCTGGATAGTTTCTGCTTTGTGAAATACCACCCAGGTTTGCTCATGGTATTCGAACTCCACAGCTTAGAACAAGACTCTCTGTTTGTATATTCACTTCGACTGCATATCCCCAGATGCATTGGACAGCTGAACACTGAACACTGTGCTAATTCTCATCTGAACAGAGCAGGACCCTGCTATTGCACACTTTAAACTAGACTCTGGACTTTAAATACACCATTATAGTTTATGTTAATGTTTTATTTTAATGTTGTCACTTGCATTATCTTTGAAGTCTTCATTATCTACCAAATAGTTTAGTGGCCATAGCCATGACCAGGGTGGGAAATTAACTTTCTGACCTACCAGCCACAGTGGCTGGGAGATGCTACATTTTACCAGCCACAAATTTTTTATTTAATTTTTTTTAATTACACTAAAATAATGTTTCAGATATATTATCGAAAATGCATACTCCTGTTTATAGCTCTAATAAAATGGTATTTATTATATCATGTATTACAGGTCAAATAGTCAAACATTGTATTACATAGCCTACATTTCATATGTAGCCTAAATAAGTGCAAACCCCAATTCCAAAAAAGTTTGGACAGTATGTAAAATGCACATAAAAGCAGAAAGCAGTGATTTGTAAATTCTCTTTTACATATGTTTAATTGAAAGCAGTACACAGTTCCTATTGAACTCTATGGAAAAATAAGTCAGGGGAAACAACCCTTAAAGTGATCCATCCATATCTACTGCATATCATGACTCCTTATATACCCAGTCATGATAGCATCACCTGGTAACCTGTGGAATGTTCCAAACAGGACTTCCCAGTCTTTTTTTGCCACTGTCCCAACTTTTTTGGAACGTGTTGTAGGCATCAAATTATGAATTAGCGTATATTTACAAAAATTAATAAAGTTGATAAGGTAAAACATTAAATAGCTTTTGTACTGTTTTAAATTAAATATATATAAAAGAGAATTTACAAATCACTGCTTTCTGCTTTTATGTGTATTTTACATACTGCCCCAACTTTTTTGGAATTGGGGTTTGTAGGTAGGCTAATAGTCAGGGAAGTAAAAGGATTACAGCTAGGTAAAGCTTGAGTCAACATAAACAAAACACATTATTTACTTGAGGCGTTGTTGCTGCCAGTGGTGCGGGTTGTTTAAGTCCTATTATACGTCTCCACATGCCGGATAAATAGTTATTCAATTATCTATCATCTAATACTAGATACGTTAGCTAACGTATGCTGTTTTTCTGAACGGACGAATGCTAGCAACATTACAGCGAGCTGTCTGGAGATACCTCAGAGCGTAGGCTATTAGTCAGTTAGTTTTACTGTGCGATAGTCGTCTTGCTAGAATTGCTTTATGGTAAATCGAACACAAATCAGTTCCACTGTAAGACAGGCGCTTTTTTCTGTCTCCCATTTAGCCAATCAATTCCTGCCACTTTGCTACACGCCACTTTGGCAGGAAGGTTTGATACATTTACCCGACAATTCAGAAATCTACCCGCATTTGGTGGGTGCTAATTTCCCACCCTGGCCATGACACGTGTCCACATTTTCACCAATTAGGAGCCTATTGATTCACCTCAGCCTTTATTTTGATCAGTTAAATAACTTTTGCTACCTCTTTATGCAATTGTTTGTAATATAGCACAATGTGAACATGGTACTTTTATTCTTCATGGCTATTTCTGACATAATGTGGCTTAAGAGGGTAAATGATCCCTCTAACCATGAAAAGTTCCTAAATGAAAAAAAAAAGTCTGGGATTGCAGTTGTGGTTGGGACAATTGTGGTTGCAATTGTGGTTGGATTCTGCCTTAGCTACAGCTGACAATACTGACAGATACACACACCCCCCACACCCCCCCCCCCTAGGGTATTTTTATTTTTTATTTGCATATTTATTTATTTGCATATTGCAGTGTATGAGACATCATTTGAAAGCTCAGCATTTGTAATTTCATGAACTATAAAAAACTGAAAAATTACCGTTTTACCAGCACCAGTCACTTAACAATTTTGAGAAGTGTAAAACAGGTCTCACTTACTTGCTAGTTTTCTTTAGCGTGTCTATGGTGTGTTCCATAGTTGTTAGAATTAAGCTATCTTATCGTAAACAGTAAAAATTTATTTCTGTGTTTGATTCCTGAGAGAAATAGCTGGTATTGTGTTGCATGCTATCATCAGTAAACATGTCAATTTAAAAGTCAGCTTAATTTATAAATTTTTATAAATAGCGTATGCTAATTTTTTTGATATTTTTTTATTGGGGTACCCATGTTATGATATAACATTTTAGAGTTTATTACGGAAGAACCTCCTAATATTCTTCTCATCTCTGTAATAGCGAAGTCATGCAACAAGGTCTATGATGTATGTTTTATTATCAGAAGGCTATAGGTATTACATTAAATGGTCTACCATTTTTACATTATTTCTGAAGCCTATATAAGGTTTGTAGGCCTTTCTCGAGCAGTGTTGGAGGCTCTTTATTGTGCATTCCACTATGCAGGACTATGTCCTTTCAAGGTGCAGCGTCGGAGGTGGGAGCGAACTTAGCGAAGTAGACATCGTCTGTAAATCACGATATCCAGCTCCTTTCCTGATAGTTGTCAATCGTTGTCTATATCCGATACTATAAATCATATCACCCAACCCGACAAAACACTAATTTAAAATATTCATATTTAGAATTAAGATTGAATTGCTTTTGGGGGGGAGAAATAGTTAATCTCTAGTGTCCCCCCTTGGCACCGACCCTGCATGAAACCCTCAAAATATTAATGCAGCTCCTCTTAAAGTGCAAATCAACAAACAACAAGAACAAAACTGTGTCCATATTTATATATCCAGTATATTTCTCTTCCTTATTTTATAACCTCAAAAGCATAGAGATTGGATTTTACTTTAGCTACATCAAAATACAATTGACTCTGCGGCACTGACTGGCAGGTACTCATTATTATTTTTCCGTTCTCATTGAGTATGTCCCTTCAATATTCACTCAATATTTAGAGGGTGTGTCAGACTTAAATTGACCACAGGTATGAATCAGGATATGATTTTGAGTAATGTGCATAAAATGTGCTTAAGTCTGCACTTAATTCTTCAAGTCAGTATTCCCAATTAAATGTTATGTCGAAATAGTTTTTTAAATTTTTTTTTTACATTTCTGGCAACTGAAAATGTGGGAGGGGGAACATAATAGTAAAATAATAATAAAATAAATTCTTAGTTAACCATGCAGGGTTTTATTTCCAGTATAGGCCTACATATGACCACAAGCCATGGTTCCTCATAAAATATTGAATATACTCAATTATTTTGATATTTTACATCAATATATAGATATTTAAAAAAATCACAATATTGCCAGACCCTACATTCAAGCACAGAAGTTAATTATATATATTTTAAAATTATATATATTTTTGGAATGGCCTGAACAATAACCTTACTATGAACCACAGTACATGCAAATTAGTATGTTTGGTCAAACAACCCACTGCTAAATATTCAAATGTAAAAACATTTTCAAAGGATGCACTGTAATATAATGGGATGGGATAAGACCATCAGTGTCCTGTAATCTGGCATTCACTAGTATAAGCTATGGCGTCCTTAAAATATTTAAAAAATATATTTCCATATTTGCTTGAGCCCTTTGCTCCATAGTGAATGCAGTCTAAAAACACAGACATGCAGACAGACAGAAATAGAAAAAAACAGATAGAATCGTATATTCTGAAAAGATCTCTTGATGACGGTTCTCTGAATTAATGAACATAAATTAACATGCCTTAATGAGCATTGCCATGCAGCTTTGCGAAAATGAGGAAAACGCACTTGGCTTACCCTCTCCTCTAGGCTGCCCTCTTCTCCTGGGGGCTCCTTCCCGTCTGGGACGTCCTTGGACAGGACAGGCACGTGTTTCTTGAGCGCCGGCTCACGGTTGAGCGTGGTGTAGCCAATGTGCTCGTAGATAGGGTTGATTGTCATCTTGGCAATGTACTCTGCGGCCTTGGTCTCGATGTAGAGCGTGATCAGGCCATCCGTCACCAGGTCGTGGATGGACTCAAATCGCTTCTCCCCGACAAAGTGCTTCCCATCGTAGTAGAGACGGAAGTTTCGGGTTTGGTTTCCAAAGCTGGGTCCGGGGGAGAGAGACAGAGGAGATGCGTGAGGTAGGTGGGTGGGGGGCGCACCTTCCCGCCGTTTGAGGTGCTGCCCGCGGCAACCGAAGGTGGAAAAAGAACGCAGTGCAGAGGCAGGGAGAGGCGCACCCTGTCTAATAAAGACAGAGTGCCGGAGACTGGCCGGTCCTAAAAGGAACGGCTTGTTCTCCTCCACCCGCCTCCTCTGTGCTTTCCCTACAGCTGTGGGGAAAATAGTAAATAAAAGCAATGCAATCCATGCAATGTATTTTTTTTTTTTTTTAACTGCGGTGTCTGGACCAGGCTGCTCGGCCACTGCACTTGCTGATCATAAATAATGGAGCTCTCTATTAGCGCTGATCAATACCAGTTGTATGATGATTCCGTTAGATCTTTGTCTGCATCACCTTGGACGGAAGGGAGGCCTTTTCCGTACTCCGTGAGCAAATGAAGCCAAATGAATACACTTCAGTGGCGGTGCCAAAAACTATGGCAGCGCAGTATATAAACCAAACAGGAAGCATCCTCTGAGGCTGGGCCTGAGCCATTTTACACAGTGTGTGTGCGTGTGTTTGTGTGTTACACTTGTTAAGGTTGGGATGTGAGTATAAGCCCATGCCGCAGCGATCACTGAAGAAAGTGGGGGAAAAAATTATCCCAAAGACATCATCCCAGAAAGAATCCTTGGGAGAAATCAAAGCTGAAATGACGCAAGATCATTAACCTAAAACGCAATCTTCCCAAATACAGATATAAGCCACCACTCCTCCCCCACCTCAATTCAGATCATATTTATGGAAAGCGATTATAAGGCATAATTTGCAAGAGGAAACACTTTGGTGTGAAGAAGTATGGGTGAGGGGAGGGGAGTGATATGCATTTTTAAATATCATGCCAGTTTGAACATTTACATGAGGCAAAAGCAGGAAAGTGCCAGAGTTGGTAGACATGGAGATTACATAAGTTTAATTTTAAAAAGTTCTAGTACCTACTGCACTGCCCCCCTCTCATAAGCACAGACAACTTTTGCTGAGCCACTGATTTTGGGAGGGGGCACGGCGTTTGACCTGTCTGCCCTGTTAGCTACATTAATGGATACACTTTTGACTAGGCAACTTTCTGAAGTGTCAACAATAATGGCACAGAATGAAAAGTGAATGCAAAGACTTGACTGAATGTGAAGTGAAAGGGAGAGAAAGAGAATGGGAATTGGGTCACAGACATCAGGAAGTCATGACATGCAAAGGATATGCAATCAAATATGAAATATGATACCTTTATTAAAGTTTATGTTAATTTGTCCAAATGCTTTTGGTCCCCTAAAATGGGGGGGGGGGGGACCATATATAAACATGGCTAGTTGGCTACAATTGCTACACAGTTCACCTGATATGGATGTAACAACCCTCAAATTAAAGCGGAGTCTTCCCTTTAACCTCGTAGTCACTGTTCCATTTAAAATCCAATGTAATGGAGTACAGAGCCAAAACAACAAAAATTGTGTCACTGTCCAAATACTTATGGACCTGACTGTATGTACGTTTGTTTTTCCACTCAATCACTGTCTTGTCCAGTCGGCTATGTTAGATATGGTTATTGAAAAATAATACAAACTGTAGAGTACAGGAAAACGTGATGATTGAGGTACAAGAGTGAATGATTAGGCTACATATTTAGGTGTGTGTAACAGTGTGATATCAATGTTTTCATCTTAAACCATCACAAGGGGTAAATGTATATGCTTTATAATGGTCAAAACAAATTTTATTAATTTTATGACATGTATTAGATAGGGTTTTGGACCCATAGATATCTACCCGCCAATACTGATGAAAAGATAGAAATTCCCACTTGAAAATGATGCAAAGGTGAGTTTTATGATCCAAAACATTTGATTTGTAGTTAAATATATAATTGTTTTATGATTTAGAGCAGTGCACAATTTAGCCATTTGGATAGATTTGGAGACACTAATGAACAACAGGGTACACTGCCTATATTTTGCATAGATCTTTAGTAGTTGTGCATATCACAGGGATTAAAGTGAAAAAAGATCTCATGACTGAAATTTTGTTAGGCTAAGTTAAGGTCCCAACACGCAATTTATAAAACACTGAATTTAACCTAAGCTTTTATGTAAATATTAGAGACTATCAGGGTAATTTTTAGGGTGTAAAGACGTAAAGGCTCAGCCCCCTGTGTCGGAGGGTCCGGGGGCACCCTCCCCCGGGCAGAAATGTTTGATGAACAAGCTCTATTTTGATGCCTTTTCAGGCACTCTGGCACATTGATTTCATAAAAAATATATGACTTAATAATTGAGAAATAGAAATGTGTACCTAAAAAACTGTGGTTTATTTAAAAAATAAAAAAAACATTGAGCTGCTGAATATAGCCTATTGGATTGACACTACGTGAAGAGAAAATCATTCTCTCCTCGCTCCAACTGGATAGTCCTCATCAAGTGTTGACTCTCTGATGAGTAAAACAACTGGGGCCGTATTACAGAAACATCGTATCTTAAACCCAAATTAAGATGCAACAGGTCTAAGATTCACAAATTCGTATTACAGAAACAAATATTATCTAACGTTATGAATCCTATCTCATCTTACTCCAGCATATCTTATCTCAGGTTAGGAAATCCTTCGAAAATTACAATATCAAATTTTAATTGTTGGAAAGTGCATTTCGTCACTTTTGAGGGAGCTAGGCTTCCAGTGATTGCGGCTAAGCTAGGCTAACGGATGGTGCGGTCTCTGCTTCTTACTACACGCACAAAGAAAAAAAGGATATTCATCTTCTTGTCTGACTCTGGGGAAGATGGCAAATAAGCCAATTTCCCAAAATGTTGGCGTGTTTCTTTAAATTACAAAAATAGTCAACATAAAATAAACAAAACATTCAGTGTGGAAATAACCACATAGTAGGTGGGCTTGGTAGCCATGTGCTACAGTTAAACATCTCATTAAACGCAAATCTCATTCGCCTTTAAATGCTGTGCTGCATCGTGACGAAACATAAAATAGCATACCGTCTGCTACATGCAAAATAAATGCACTAACGTTACATAAATAAAACGCACATTATACGAATTAGGTTATGCCTATTCATAAGCAACATGTAGCCTACCTTTTATAAAATGAAATTGACCTCATGAGTTCGCAACAAAGTAAGCTAGCTTGTTTGGAATATCTCCAAATAGAAAACGTTGGACGTGCAGCTGCAATATTGTGTTCATTGAACTGCGCACGATTGAGTTAGATTGCAAGCCTACTTTGCTTCGGCACTGCCAAGGATTATTAATTGATTGGAGAGCTCTTTGTAATAAACAGACTTAGCATATCAAATTCACCATGAAACGCAGCCTAATTAGGTTGAGTAACGCGTTGCTAATTTCGAAAATGTAAATTAATATTATTACACGCATTATAGCCTAGTAGCTAATCCGTTATATTACCACGTTACCCGAAAAACTAATATTATTACAGTAACGCATTACTTTAGTAATGCACTACCAGCAACTCTGATTGTGGGTAGCCTTTAACTTGGTTGAAAATATGACTGCGAACCCCTTCGTTTGGCAGAAAAAGGCACACATTTTTGCGGATCTACACTGATCTCATATGCAACGGCCTCTGGAATCCAAACGACGGAAATCCGTCGTAGAGACAGAGAACATTAATCCCTGAAAACGTTCCTCCTTAATTGCCAAATAAATACAAAATATTTCGAGGCGAATCTTAGGGGGGGGTTTTATTGGATTTTTCCCCCTCATAGACGACTCCAACCCCCCCTTAAATATTTTCTCATCGGATCTGCATCAGAAATGAACATTTTCACTTCTCCACGACGGAAATCCGTCACGGTGACGGAAAACTTTAACCCATGATATCATCCTCAGATTACTTTTTTCTTTTTTGCATTTTTCCAAAGTTTCTTTGTATTTCTGGCACTTTATTTTGACTTAAATTATAAAAATAAACAAATACAAATAATAATTTGTATTGTAAATGGTAAACCTGTTTTGTTTCATTTAAGCCATTTGCCAAGTTCCTCTGATGCTCACATCTGGATTTATAAAGCCTTAAACAGAGCACCCCTTAAATTTGCCATCTGCGCGAAGGGGTTAAAGCACTTGGGCTTTAAATTGTTGATGTGCTACTTATACAGGTAGACTGGCAGTGGATTGACACAGTTATGATGATAGTATAGCTAGCCAACCAAGGAATAGCTAATTAAATTTACTACAATCCGTGCATAACCAATAGCATTTGACAGCCGTGACACTTGGTCAGCTGAGACACTTGAGGCAGTCGACTCAAAAGTACATGACTCTTCCCTCATTGGAATTCCCACAGAACATATCTTTCAACACAAGGCTGGGAAGCTTTCAGAATATGGGGCTGATCCTTAAAGACAACCACAGTTGCCTCAACATGTTACACTCATTCAAAAAGGAGGCATAACTAAACGTCGTTTTTGGATTTAACATAAAAAAAAACACATTTCTGCTCACAGCTTTCAGATTTTCTGGGCTGTTCTTCTGTACCGTGCGTTTCCTGTACGAAACGTCCCACAGCTTCAAATTGGAGAAAGAATTCATGATCCATGGAAAGATGGGACTTCTTTTCAAAACTAACAGTGGGGGCTTTGTGTACCTCAGGCTTCCTGTTTACAGTCTGAAATTGAAAACGCAGGGAAACTGTTCTGAGAGGAGCATTCAGTCATGTTACTACTCTGACAAATATTAGTTCTGCAACACCAGGGGCCACATGTATGAAACTCTGAGTAAAATAATGTGTAAAAGAATGCTCAGGGAGAAAGTCGGAAATGTGTAGGACCCATGAAATGTAGAGTCATCGAAGTACAATTCTATACAGTCCACAAGAAACCCCTCCTCCACGTTGCAAGTGATGTAGGACGTTGTGATTTCCGCACTGTAATGCGATATTATAAACATGTATTATAAACGGTGCGGCAGGCAAATATGTTCCGGGTATTTGTCACAGAAGTTGTGGGTGTCACGGATCCGTGATTTTTGCCATTTCTTTTGGCAGTTCCGTGACTTTCCTAGTTTTTTGCCATTTCTGCGATTACCACCATTTTAGTGCTTTCTGAAGATTACTCTTCTCAAGTAGATGTTGAATCCATCATTGATTGCGAGCTGGAGTGTGTGTGCACAACAAGCCACCGAGTACCAGCTCACTCTGGTGGGGTAGTTTGCAGCGGTGATGTTTGCCGTGTTGTTGTGCACACACCCTATCACGCTGCCCGCCAACCCCCACTCCTCCACTGCTTCATTTAACTTTCTGGCGAGGTGGTCTGCCATATGCCGGCCTGGCATACTTCTAGTTAACAACATCACCGACTTGCCAGTCTTTGATGATGTAGTGACAGGCGATGGTCACGTAGCTCTTCGTCGTAAGGGCGGTCCAGCTGTCAGTTGTCAGCGCAACTTTGCTATCAGTGTTAACCATGTTAGTTAGCTTAGCTAGCAGCTCTGACTTCACATCCCTGTAGCGGTTCTCAATGCGAGAGGTGATAGTGAAGCGGGATGGAATTCGGTAACCTGGTTCAATCAAATTCATCAGTTCCCGAAAACCTTGACCGATAACGAGGCTGATTGGCAACAAATCCTTTTCGATGACCTTGCAGATGGATTGCGTTATGTTTTCCGCCCGCTATCCATCACGACTCTTCCCCCCAAACGCTGAGGTGATTGTCGGTTGTTGCTGCTGAGAGGAGGATGATGACGGCAGGACACTGGAATGAACACTGTTCAAATGGTAAAGCATTGTTGTTGTCAAAGTATTATACTTAAACACTGATTTGCAGTGTTTACACGTGGCACTCTCGCCTTCTAGATCAAAATGACTCCACACGACACTATGCTTAGCCCACTTCATTTTGTTGAACGTTTTCTCTTCTTCTTCCGGCCATCTCATAAAAGTTATATTGCGCCCTCTGGTGATAATACATTGAAATAACATGCTGCTTTGGAAATACACCATTTGAAATTAATTGCTTATGTCATGTCTTTATTTAGTAAATCGATTAAATTTCACGTGATCGATCAAATTCTTAACAACCAGTTAATTGTTCGTCGATTAATCGTTAACATCCCCAGATAAGAGGATTCAGGATTCGTTTCGGCTGGATTTGGTCTTTTTTCACGGCCGAATCCTTAATCCTTCACAAAAATTGGGCCAAATCCGAATCCCACATGGACTTAATTAACCACTTTGTGCAGATGGCAAATTTGGTCAATAACTCCAGGTATGAGCATCACAGAAACTTGGTAAATTGCTTAAATGAAACAAGACAGTTGTACCATTTACAATACAAACTTTGATTTGTTTATTTTCATAACTTAAGTAAAAATAAAGTGCCACAAGTGCAAACAAACTTTGAAAAAATGCAAAAGAAAATTGTAATTTGCAATTAAATTTTGCAGGCACAATACGCAGTTTGCAATGAAATACTGAGAGCGCCATGTGAAACAGGTAAATCTATACATCATAAACTCTGTGTCCACAAGTATGCCAAATCTTAGGAAGATATGCAGAACTAGTAAAGATATATGATATATAAATATAGGCAGTGTACCCTGTTGTCCATTAGTGTCTCCAAATCTATCCGAATGGCTAAATTGTGCACTGTTATAAATCATAATAATAATGCTATATTTAACTACAAATCAACTATTTTTGCTCATAAAACTCACTTTTGCATCATTTAGCATTGTGTGACAATTTCTTATAAATGTGTAGCTTCTAGATATTAGGCTTTATAAATTTGTTGGATCAAACAGATTGTAATACAACCAAAATACGCGTTTCTAAGATGCGTTGGGCGCTTTTGCTTATAATTTCACACAGGCAAGTGTTCATCAGTGCAATACGAAGACATTTAGGGGATCTGCAGCAACTGCGTATCGTGCCTTTAACGAATTCCGGAGAATTCGGACCCAGTGAACGCCAGCATGTGTGGTTCCTTCACGGATTCGTTCCTCAGGAACTGCTTCGATCACACACAGACTGGAGGGGCTTTGAGAGCACTCTTTTTTACGGTCTATGGAGAGCACGCCTGCTCAAGCGGTAATTGGCTAATGGCTACTGGTTACTACAGAGTCCAATTGTGAAAATGGGTAATAAGAGTAGCTGCAGCGAATGGGAAGTTTGCAACTGAGAGTGGAACCAAAAGAATGAATCCATACATAAAGGTGAGTCAGTTCCTTTCGTCGTTCACAAATGACACACCACTACTTGTCTGTGATCTGACTGCCGTGAGAACAGCCTCATGGAATTGATGTTTGACAATGCTTCTTTGTATAATCAAACTAAATTTGCTAAACAAGCAGGCTAATTTGGCGTTTTCTAAGGTGAGACGGAAGCCATATTCTGGTAGCTAATTCTCAGCTATTGCAGGTGATTAAACTAAATTAAGCCGCATATATTTTCAAAAATATCAGCACTTGGGTAAGCTAATGGAAAATATTTTTCTGTTTTCCCATTATTATTATATTTCTGGGAAATGGAAAATAGTTTGGTCGGGATTTACCGGGAACCTGTGCCGGTGTTAAACCCTAGCGTTTGAAATTATTACTGTGTATATGAAAACACGTCAGAATGGTTAGTCCGAATAATATTGATCCTAATATTGATTCACATATCCCTTGCTCGCACACTTTAACCTTGCACGAGCAGCACGTCTGTTTCCCCAGCTGTAAATCGCTCTTTTTGCAGTCTTATTAAATCCGCCATTATATTAGCAATCCGCCAAGGTTCAAATGCAGGTAGCTTTTAAAGGGAATGGGAGATAACACTCTGATTGGTTTATTGCATGTTATGCTCAAGACACACCAATAATGAATGAAGTTCAGCCATTTGCACCTTGCGCCGTACTTTGCGCTCATAATATGCCCTTATGCAAAGGATGCTGTATTTTTCATAACCATCTATTCGTGGCGCTAGACATAAACCACCTTTTTTTCTGAACAAAGTTGAGTGTAAAAAAAAATTATAAAGCAAAAACTCAGAATCCGTGTATTCACACCTCGTTTTCATCAAATACACGCCCCGCACGCATATATAATATATAATATTTAAATACCTGAATCACAAATAGCTTAAGCTAAGTTGAATTTTGGAAGTAAATGCCATTTGTGCATGATTATCTCAACTCTGAATCTGGCCCTTAGTGTTTGGGATTTAAGCCACGCCCACATGCAAATTCATGCACATTTTTAAGCATAGCAACTTTAAGCTGGGACTTTAGACATTTGTGAGTAAATGTCATGCAAATCAGTCAAAGCGTCTCAGAAGACATAAATTTTACTAATCAATTTTTAATTATTGGAAATTCAAAAGACTGCTATAGCGCCACAGTATGGCCAATCGGCACCAAATTTGGTCAGTGATGCTAGGGTGGTACCTTCTATCGGTGCGACCAGTTTGATTTCAATCAAAGAGAAAGTGGGAAAAGTAGCATATGAGCAAACAAAATCCAAAATGAAAATCCACGAAAGCCACCAATTGAAGATGGAGGTGATTGAAACATACATGGTCATAGTCAGACTGAGGGGTTTAGTCACTGTAGCAAGTCTATATTTTTTGTGAATTTGTGCCACCCTGTGCGTTAATCAGCCAAAAACCCAGGGACTGTCATCGGGATTGTGTTATGAATGGACCTACCAAGTCTCATCACATTTCATCAAACTGTTTGCGATTTATTCGATTTTTGATAAAAAGCCACACCCACATGCAAATTCATGGACATGTACAGCCCCACTAACATAACCTTTTTAGATATTCAAGAGTAGATGCTATATTCCAAATTTAGCAAATCGGTCAAAGTGCGTAGGAGGATATTTTAAAGGTTTTTTAAAAAATTCTAAATGCCGGAAATCTAACCATACACTTTTTCTATGAGAATAGAGCAATCTAGCAAAACAAGAATTTTCAAAAACTAGGTCAAATTGTTCAGGGGTTATATCCTATCAAATTTTTGCTGTATCGCCGTTTGGACACATATCTCGGCTAGCAACATTACTGACTTGGCATATCGTTTTTCGTTAAAGGTTTGACAGCCTTAAAGGCATACTGAAATTTGTTTGAACATAATGTTGTATAGCTACCTAGCACAGATATATTAGTCATAATATTCAAGCTCACCTTCATGGGTTGCTCCAGTGGTCAGAAACCAACCAACGATGAATTACATTTTTTCTCTCTCCATTCACTTCCATTGCATGGTGAAAAAGGCACACTTTTAGCACATAAACAAATGCAAACAACGCAGATTCTGCCGATATAAATACTCACGACATCCGGAATCGTATCACAATATCCATCTCGATATACCTAAATGGCATGGCGTTTTTTGGCCTTCATGTCAGTGGGTTTTTGAATGACGGGTGCTCAAACAGTAAGCAATTATGCTATTCAAGGCTTTTCTGTGATGTAATGTAGCCCACTGTAGTCCCACCTACACAAGATTATCATTCCTCAGAAGTAGTAACTGATCATTGGTTTATTAGTAAACCACATCCCGGAAAAATGGACAGCTACACCACATTTTGTAAAAGTCCTATGAGAAAAATGTTACCTTGGTCATGGCAACAGTTCATTGGTTACTGAACCAATAAATTAAACAGACAATCTTCAATGCAGGAGGTAGAGCACAATTCTCCTCTCAGTTAATGGCATTCACACGTACAAGCGGACTGATAATTATAATTACATACAAACCACAATTCCAAAAAAGTTGGGACAGTATGTAAAATGCTAATAAAAGCAGAAAGCAGTGATCTGTAAATTTTCTTTTACATACATTTAATTGAAACAAGACAAGGCAAGCCTAGCCTAGACTGGACGCCTGTATATATCCAGTGGGGAACATTTGACAAGGCACGGCAGATATTGTTCTGTATGGAAGCATATCCGTGCCAAAATTGAAACGAAAATGCAAATCGCCGATTGCATTTCATTTACATTCGATGTGCGCAAAAACCATGATATAATTCAAATAAAATACACACTTTATCTGACAATTTGAAAATGTTAATGCAAATCCATTTCACATTTATTTTTCTTCTCGCCCTCTACAACACAACCCTGCCATAATTTAAATGAAAATTTTAAAAACCACATTTGCAGTTTCTTATTGTAATCGCATGATCCATGACAAAAAGGAAATGATAATTACATTTGACATTTAACATATCGCTGTCATGCTTTTGTGGCACAAGAGTGACATAATTCAAATGCAATGGCATTGAATCCATTTAAATGATCATTTCCGCGTGTTCACGCAAAAACCCTGCCAAAACTACAAACTGAACATGAAAACTGTCAAAGCATGCCCATCAAGGCGGGGCCTCGAAGAAAGGGGCATTACAGGGGACCGTTCAAACCACTGAATTTATGGTTCAACTTCAATGGTTGTCTGTGAATGATTTCAGTGCACAACTTACCACAACTTAGCCTACCAGGCAAGATAGCAACATTTCCTAGTTCTCTGTGTTTGGGGATTATAGGCTATCTGATCTAAATAAATTATATCCATCAATGTTAATGTCTGAATATAGTTTGCCTTAAGGCCTTTTCACACCAAGTCCGGTGCAAATATAGAGTACGACAATCCGGGGAAAATGTATGCGTTTTTACGTACTCAAACCTTTCATACCATGTACGATACGATTTATTTTACGAACATTGGGTGACAGCAGAGAAGACGACGTCACTCTACAGAGAAAGAACCAAAACAAACTGAACTGTCAAACTAGAAAAGGGGCTATGGACTCAATAGTAGCAGCGATGAAGAGTTTATTATATATTCTCACTAAAACCAGTAAAAGACGGGGACGCTGGATACATCCCATCCTCCAGAAACTAAAAGATCACAGAGTTCTCAAAGTTGATTCAAAGAACTTAAATTGTAGGCTACAATGACCGTTTTAAAACGTACTTCAGCATGTCCATTGGCGAGTTTGAGGCACTGCTTCAGCTGGTAGCGCCATACATAAAAAAGCAGCGGACAAACAGTTTGTTTACCTTGTATCAAAAATCTCTGCTTGTATCTATGTTACGTTCAGTTGCTACGTAAAGTCACATGAATACATTCAGAAATCTGATTGGTCAACAAGCCTTTTCAACGGACACGCAGAAATCAAACTGGATCCGATGAAAAAATTAACGTATGAATGACGGTTTCAGATCAGATGTGTGCAAGAGGAAAATCGATATGAATGGGTCCGTTTTAATAAGTTGACAGACCTGGTCTGAGTGGAAGGGGCAGCGTGCATATATAGAATGTCTTCATAATCAAATACAGATAAGACAGTTGATTGTACTAAACATATTTTAGTTTGTGTTTGTATGCAAATTACTTTACAGAGTTTACAAAAGTAGCATAACAATCATCTTGGCTGTACGTTACAGGCAAACGATAACCCTATAGCAACGTTTTAAAATATGAGTTTAATGAAACGGGCCATAGGGTATGAAAAACCAAATATGGCAAAATTAAATAAATCAATAAGCAAAAAATATATATAATTAAATAAATAAGCAATTAAATAAATATCCATTCATTATTTTCTTTATTAAGTCGCTTTTATTTATTTCCATTCGTATTTATTTCAAGGCGTGTTTATTTCAAAACGTCTCAGCCCGTCAGTCAACATGAAACGGGCAGGGTCAGCTATGATCATTGCTGCTCAGCCCATAGATATAAAAACCCATGTAAAAACCTCGAGACCACTCAGATTTCTGCATGGCCGCCATATTTGGCGGTGAAGATCGGCATATTTTGGTAGTGTAAAGTGTAAGTAAATTAAATTATAATTTCAGAAAAATATGAATAGGCTACTATAATTGGGACTTCAACGACTACCGCTAGGGTGCATTATGAACGCAAACACATTAGGCTACAAAATGAGCTGGAATTCTTAGAGAAAGTTACAAGTATTCCACCTGGTTTATTACACGTTTAGATACCTTCACTTTTCTTACCAACTCGTAGCCTACGTTTAAAAATCTGCAATTTTACTGGGGTTAGCCTCGTAGCTGGAGAAAAATAGCCTCCTTATCTAGGAGATCAGCTTGACCGAGAATGTATGTGCTATCCACCGTTATAGAATTGGATGTGCATATGACATAAGTCATATACATAGCTATTGCACTGCGGCAGGTTGTAGGCTATAATGCAATAAAAATGAACCACGTTTATAACAAGCCAAATAAAATTAAAATAAAAACCTAATTAAAATATATAGGTTATTTGCTGCTCGAAAAAAAATGTGAGTAGGCTACATTATAAGTAAATGAACTATTATGGCATAAATACAATATCTCCATCAAGACACATCAGCAAATATATATCCTATATAGCCTATGTATACCGTTGTGAAATGAGGGACGTTTAGCTGTAGACTTACGGGTTGGTAAGAAAAGCAAAGGTATCTAAACGTGTAAAAAGCAACGTGGAATAGGCTACTTGAAACTTGCTCAAATAATTCCATCTAATTTTGCAATTATAGTTGGCTATATTTCTGCAGAATGCATTAAAGTATGATGCGCTAATACCGCTGTCTAATTAATTAAGAATTCAGAGCGATGGCGAAGTTAGATATTCATTTCCTTTTAATGAAATTGCGTTCTAAAGCGATTTCCTCAGTAAATTTTTAACGTAGCCTATGGTGTTTTACGGTTTTGTATACAGTATACAGTTTTGATTAAAAATCATGCGGCTGTTTAAAACTACTTTTGTTAAGATTTGAAGAGAATAAAATATAGTTGCATCTGATAAAACCTTAATTGAGTCCCAAAGGATCCAAGGATCATCTCTGATTTTTTATTAAACTAAAAATCCGGTCAGTTTCTCCTGAAGTTGTAACTTGAATGATTAGCCTAATTCATGAGTATGGTATTAAAATGCCGGCTAGTGGCCCAGCTGCGAAACTCGTCAATAACACCAGTAATGTGTCTCTAGTGATCGAGTCTCTAGTTGCGGGATGAATATAGTGCCATGTCATGACATAAGAGACATGTGCATGATAAGCCAGTTTCTGTATAGATTCCCTAAAACTTAAAATTGCAACCATTTATTCGTTTAAATCCGGAGAGGTCGATCATAAACTTTGTCGGTGAGCTAGAAAATTCTTTATCAAATGAGATCGCACCCGAGTTGTTATCCTACCCAGTTGATTGTGTCTAATAGGTGTATGGATACTTTTAGGTTTGCCTCTCTTACCTTCTGTGCATGGGCAAAATAAACTTGGGTCCTCTTCCAGGCAAGTTTGTAACAGTTCCAATGCTTTGAACTCAGAAAATTAGAATATTTTGCTTTAACATATTTTTAAAGTATCATATTTAATATTTGGTCGCATATCCTTTGCATGCTGTTACTTCCTGAAAAAGGATATGTGACCAAATATTAAATATGATACTTTAAAAATATGTTAAAGCAAAATATTCAAATTTTCTGAGACACTGAATTTTGGGTTTCATTAGCTGTAAGCCATAATCATCAAAATTACAAGAAATAAAGGCTTGAAATATTTCACTCTATGTGTAATGAATCTATATAATATATGAGTTTCACTTTCTGAAATGAGTGACAAAAAATATTTAACTTTTTCACGATATTCAAATTTTTTGAGCTGCACATACACAAGAACGTGTACCTCGGCTCAAGCTCGCAAATTAAATCTTTAAATCCAGAAATGTTAATCGCCGCATGTCTTTGCAGTTAAAAAGGGCCCATTTATTTGTAATCGCCGCTTAGCGGGCAGCTGGTAAGCCTGATGAAGTTGGTAAGCCAGATGAAGCGGGAGGCAGGAAAGCGGTCATTCTTGTTTGCATTTCCTTAATTGAGCAGGTGTGCCCTCAAGTTGCTTGTTGTAAAGTGGAACTTAATTTGGGCCTTGCATGTTCTGCAGATTAAAATGTCTTTGTTTGTTATCTTTCCATTTGTTGACAGAAATCCAGTTTCCACATGCTGCTTTTTAAATTGTCAGGAGTGGTGAGCTCCGGTTCACCGCTTTCTGCCATTTCTGATGTATGCCTAGAGGTCGGAACGTTTAACGAGATTGTGATTCAGACTCAGAAAACCTTATTGTTAATCACACATCACAGAAAATAATTTAGTTTTCACATACGGGTAGGCCAAGGCAAGAAGGGTGAGATTCGCTAACGTTTATGATAAATTATTTACTTATAGGCCTAATTTTAAGTAAACTGCATTTCAGCATTCGAAAAGTATAATTTATTTTATTATTCGAATTTCATCTCCAGCCATTTTCATGCCTGCAGAACTGCATCGAGGGACCGGTGAGTCGGATTTGCTGATGGGTCTCTTTCGAACCAGCAGACCAGAGTCCGATGGATGTAAACCAATTTTTAAGTTGTGCGTTGTTATAAAGAGTGGAAATAAAAATAACAATGTTAAATGTTTTATTGCTTGTTGTTCCGACACATTAATTTATCACTTTGACTATGCCGTTAATAGCCTACAGTGCGGGCCATAAGCAAACCGATGCCGTTAATAGGCAGCGCAAGCCAGCAAATCGCAGCCTGTGCTTGTAGAATCGATATATTAAATGCTCATAATGACGGTTTTGTATTTCTCTGTAATATAGTAAACTTAGTATAGATCAGATGGAAGTCAAACCATTTTCCGATGCTCAAAAATTTATATTTAAATAATTAAATTAATATCATAAATGTGCGGCGGTTAGTCGACTATGGGTTTGTACTGATGACTACAGGTCGACTAAGCAAATCTTTGGTTTGTCTTGTTACATTTCGCCAGTCCCGTACAGTTCACATTTCCACAGCGACCACCTATCGCACTTAGGGCTGAAGTATTTTGTTATGTAAAAACACGTGCTTCTGTTCGTTAAAAAAACAAACATATTTAAATACATTAGGTTACTTATTTTATGCTTATTATGTATATACTGTACGTGAGTATTCTATAGCTAATTTCTGAACGATACAGCTTCTTCAATCCAAACCATGGATGTGCAGGAGATATTTGAGATATTGACATTTAAATAAGACTAGCAGAAACTAGGTGGTGTAAGAGTCTAAGTTTAAATGATCCACTCCAACACTGGCAAATCAACCACACCGCCACCCGAATCAACCAACTTATCATAAATACAATGTAGGTTAAAACGTAAGTGTAAGCAGTGACCCGCCCCCACTGATAGCATAGTATTTGATTATAGAATAGCAGCTGGGAGTGAGTGATCAAGGCCAATTCCAACTGAGGAGACTAGATTTGCAATACAATAGACTGGTTCCTGGTTAGACCACAGGAAGTAGAACCGTCAGACCCCCTACTGATGGACAGACTAATTAATTTAAGGAAGCCAGACAGTGGCTTCCTTAAATCAATCACATTATTTTGAATATACATTTCTGTTTCCCGCCTTAAGAAGTCAGAGCCCATTTTATATATTTCAAAAAGTTATACATTTCACAGAACAGCATTCAGATTAACTTAGATGCTGAGCCCAGAGTGCATTTAAATTCCGTATCTCTGACAACTGCCATTCCTGAAAATAAACATCATTTTCACAATGTTTGAGAGACGTCCTTTTTTCCTTACAGTGGAAATTGTCTCTGGAGGGCCAAAGTAAACAGGGTTAACTATCTGTCCTCACTATCAAATTCTTAATGTACCTAATGACACTACAACTTGGACATCACTTCCACTACACACAGCTTAAAGGGGACGGTGTACTCACATTAAACCCTACCACTGTGTGTTGTCTATTTCACTGGCCACATTCAGGCATCAGACAAGGGCTTCCACTGACCGTAATGCTAAAGTGTAGGTCCCTGGCTGTCTCTGGCTCTCCCGAATGAGGTAGCTGCCCTCTGCAACACTCAGCAACTGATCAGCTTCTTCCCTGGAGATCATTCCATGATACCTGCAGAATGAAAGTCAGATGATACACTGATCAGTTAGAATTATATACTTGTAAAATGTCTCAATAGGTTTTTGGTCAAACCATCACTAGTATGGTTTGACAATTTCATTATAAAATTACACATTATACAATACCATACACAAAATGTTTATGAAAAAAGAAAACTCACTCTCTTCCATAGTATTTGGGCCTATTGTCCACCTGAGAATACAAGAAAATGGAATAAAAGACAGGACAGCTGGTCAAATATGTGTTCAGTTTAGTCTAGTTTAATTTATAATAAGGCCCCTGTATCCAGTTAAAATGCAATGGGTTAAATGGCAGACACAATTATACAGATTAAAATCAATTTCACTGGCTAATGAAGCAGTTTATTGAATCCGTCATTCCAGAAAGTGCAAGGTCTTCCCGTCTAAAATGCTATCTACCGCGCTGGTGGACAATGTTAGCTTATGATGGGTTACTGTCAGTGATAGTACCTGCTACAACTAATATTAAGTTTTTCCAGTGCAATGCTTCGCAACATGAAAGGGCTAGTGTAGAAAACCCTTGGTCTGTAGTTATTACACTGAGTGCGTTAGCGCGCGGTGTATGTTTGTGTCGGACAGCACTCCAACGTAAAACAGCGATTTTTGAACCTTTCGCTTTTTTTTTACTTCCATTTGATGCTTTTTATACTTCCATGTAGAGGTCTGTGCGGGACTGATTATTTAATCCCGCTCCCGCCTGGTTTCTTACATGTGGTTGATTACTTGTGAAAAGTAACGTGGTGGGTTAAATGGTGACATTGTACCACATGGTACTGAATGCGGGCTTATAGACACAGTGCGTTTAGGTGGGATCTCACACCTATGGTGCTATAGTCGAGGCTACTCAATGTACATAGTGCAGTGTCATAGAAAATATTATTTAAACATTTGATACACTACTGTACAATCTAATACTTGTTTTGGGATAATGTTTTGAATTTCATATGGTCATTTCTAGTGAAGGTTACATGCATAACAATACCAAGTATTAATTAAACCTCCCGGTGTAAAATCTAAGAAAATTAATCACAAAATGTTTTAAGTGAAATGTCTGCATTTGGCAAAAGGCTCAAAAGACAGGAAATTACATTGATCAGCCCCAATGCTATCATCAGCATGCTATCCATCACGGTGTATCAGCACAGAGCTTTGACAACTGCTACAGCCCTGTATGTCTACTGTACTTCAAACACTCACCACTGGGCAGATTGCTTAGCCCCTTCGCACAGATCAATTCTCAATACTATAATACAATACTTTTCATAATTTAGGTCAAAATAAAGTGCCACAAATGCAAAGAAATCTTTGCAGAAATGCAAAAAAAAAAAAATTCTTTAGTTTACAATGAAAGCTACATATGTGAAAGAGGTAAAAACTATACCTTTCATGGATCATAAACTCTGTGTCCACAAGTATGAAAATTCTTAGGGTGATATGCAGAACTACTACAGATCTATGATGCAAAATATAAGCAGTGTACCCTGCTGTTCCTTAGTGTCTCCAAATGTATCCAAAATGGCTAAATTGTGCACTGATGTAAATCATAAAATAATCAAATATTAAACTACAAATTAACTGTTTTGGCTCATAAAACTCACTAAACCAATGACCATTTCCAGTAGTGTTACATGAGTATACTGTATTGATTCACACAATATTAACCTTCACGAGCTTCCCTGCGTGAGATTAAATTACCCAGACAGATCAAAATCAGAGCACAATATCAGTAGAATTCAGTGTAGAATAATAATACTCAATTCTTTGTCTGCCTCCAACCTTGGGAAATAATGTGATCATAACTAAAATAAAAAATAAAAAGGTCTTATTCCATTGAATGTCCATGGGAACATATAAATACCCAAGTACTCATTGTTTACTCATGCACAATGAGGGCCGTGTGCATGTCAGACGGTGTGAGGATGAAAAATGGTTCCTTGCTTTTCGACATACAAATCAACCAAAGTAATGAAAAGAATATTCAATTTCAAATATTCTGGGAAACTACCCTTGAGCTCCAGTTTAGTTCATAAAGGAGACACCGCTACGTAAATCAGTTGAAATTGTACAGAAATTTTAAAAGTGGAAAAAAGGTGCAATCAAAATGGCTTTGCAGCTATGATTGATTGGCTTTGAGGGAAGAGGCCAGCCTGTAGCCATCAGATGCATATGCACCTGTTCTATAGTGAACAGCTCAAATGGGTAATTAAAAACCAAATACTGAACGCACCAGGCCTGTAACACAGCATACCGTCAGAAACTGGGCCACAACTGGAACTTGTTGGCAAAGCTTCCAGGTGTGCACCCATCCCAGCCCAGAAAACCCTTGCAGGGGACCAGCTGGCCGGACTGCCACGTCCACATGGAACCCTGCTCTGTGTCTGAGGGGGGAGGGAGAGCAGGGATCCAAAAGGCATAGCAGCAAATCCTACTAGCAGGACCGACAGTTTCCAGAAGGAAAGATAAAAGAGGAGAGCTTGAGGCTCGAAATCCCCTGGTCAATGGCCGAAAGTGTGTTTTGCTGCCTTTTTACTGTGCTTAGTAACAGAACAGAGAAAGGACCCACATGAAAACTGCAGATCTAAGCGGAATTATTCCATGTCGTCAAAGTGAGTGAGTGGGATCTTGCAGGCGTTCAGCTGGACGAAGTCGGCTTTTACCTTTTTTTAAATTTTGTATTATTTTTTTAATGAGCGCTTTGTACTTTCGACAGCACTGCATTCATCTTTCTACTTCCAAAAGGTAACATTGGGAAGACAAGGTTAATTAAGGCTCCAATCTATATAGGGTCTTTTTTCAATTGCGATATCTTTATGCATGCCGCACTTAACGGCACAGGCAAGGCAGAACAGTCGCCCAATTCTTCTGATGTCCAGTAATATTATTCTCTGTCTGTGGAGCACAGAAGTGGCAAGGGGGATTTGTTTCAGATATAAGACAATTTGCTCGAGGGTGGTCTGTGTAAGAAGCCATTGCCAATATGTGTTCATGTGCCCAGCACTCCATATCACATGAGTCTTCAATCTAACAGTACACCATCACATCCTTCACCAAAATCTGCTTAGCGCACACATACGTACATACAGTCAGGTCCATCAGTATTTGGACAGTGACACAATTTTTGTTGTTTTGGCTGTGTACTCCAACACATTCAATTTTAAATGGAACAGTAGCTATGAGGTTAAAGTGCAGACTTTGAGCTTTAATTTGAGGGTTTTTAGACCATATCGGGTGAACAGTGTAGCAATTCTAGCCATTTTTATGCATAGTCCCCCCCCATTTTAGGGGACCAAAAGTAATTGGACAAATTAACATAAACTTTAATAAAGTTATAATATTTAATATTTGGTTGCATATCCTTTGCATGTCATGACTTCCTGGTGTCTGTGACCCAACAACATCAAAAGACTCTTGATATCTTATTTTCTGGTACTCTTACAAATGAGACTGTAACATCTTTAGATTTGAATGGATCTCTATAAGAATTGGGGGGTGGGACTAGATTTAGCTGTAAATTATGCTGGAACAGTAGGGAATACATGGTTGGTAAAATGGTTGTAAGTCATCAAGGGTCTGCGGTCTCAAACAAGCCTCAAAACATCACTCTGCTGCCAGATATGCAGTAGATATGAATGGATCACTTTAAGGGTTGTTTCCCCTGACAAATTATCCTATTGAACTATGGAAAAATAAGTCTGTAAAAGAAACCCTTCAAGTTATCCAATTCCCATAGAGATCCATTCCCATAGAGGCTATGCTCAGATCTGGCAGGACCGGGGCGCGAACCCCCATCCTCGGGAGTACAACTGCACCAACTAAAAACTTACCGCTGTACCACCGCGGCGGCCATGAAGAGTCTTTTGATGTTGTTGGGTCACAGACATCAGAAAGTCATGGCATGCAAAAGATATGCGACCAAATATTAAAAATGATTACTTTATTCTATATATAAATGCAGGGGTGCCAATAATTGTGGCACACATGGTTTTGTTCAAAATAATTATTTCTTGAGATTTTTTTTTCTCATAATAAATTTACTTCAATTAAGTATTAAGTGAGTTTTTTATAACCCTTTTTACTCATCTTTACCAGGGTGCCAATAATAGTGGAGGGCACAGTATATATAAATATGTATGTATATATATATATGTGTACGTCACTCTGGATAAGAGGGTCTGCTAAATGACTATATATATATATATATATATATATATAGTACCATGTCATAAACTGGGCAGTATTCACAATTTTCACAATACCCTTCAGGAAAAACATACACAGAATCAAAAATCTCAAACAATTTAGAGTATGCCTAGTTCAATAACTGTTTAGGCTTTAGGTAATGACCTGATATAATTTACTGTGAATTTACCATGTCCTCTGGTTCAGTTTGTATCCAACAAAGCCCGATTTACATATTTAAAATGAGGTGTGAAATCTGGCTGGATTTCTTGAATTATAAGGCTGAGAGTAAAAGCAAATACAAGATGGCACTTGCTGAGAGTGGAGACCTCTCCCTAGAGTGCAACATAGTCTCAGCCTACGAGCCTGTTTTCTCATATAGCTGCTCAGACTCGTTTTAAATGCTTTAAAAAATAAAGGGGGGGGGGGTCAAGGTGTTTCCTGCTATGCAATTCACATAAATGATCCCGTTCCACTCCTTACGCCTAATAATTAAGTGAGTGGACAATCTGCTGAGACAGCCTCTGCCGTGGACTGTGGCGTGGTACCTGTCAAATTAAAGAAGCAACAGCGGCGTTCTGTTCACTGTGTCAGCAATGCAGCCATTTATTAACATTCCAGCCATTTGTTTGCGGGCAGAGCGGGAAACAAAGAGCAATTCTCCTGCCCTGCCAAACTGTCGCCGCTTTGTTTATTTCATGAACGCAGGCAGCGCTGCATCCATGTATAATTCAGCACTTGGTATAATTCCACTTTGCACTGCGCCCTGGGCCCTTGCAAAGGGCTTGAAAACAGAAGAGTGGTTATACCGTGAAGAGCATAAGCAGTTGTGCTCAACCGTATGCCATGCCATTTTTAACCAACAAGAGGCTTTGAATGCATAGGCGTAAATGAGGAGTGCCTGGAAGACTTGCATGCTCAGAGCATAAATGGTCCAGCCTCTGGCGTATCAAGTTTCACATGCTAATGACAAATGCTAATGAATTATGCACAACCATTACCTCAAGGTTTTTAATTAAAGCCAGAGTCAGCTTAAATAATCCTTTTCGGGGGAGGCAGGTTGGGGGTGGAGAATAATTCCATTTTGAATTAGTTCATTAGTGGCTTCTGCACATAGCCTGACAAGCTGAGAACAGAACAAAAAAAATCTTAATCCTCTTTACAGCAAAGCAAAGGAAGAATTTACATTAATCCTGAATGTGACCTAGATCATAACATTTATAATTTAAGCTGCTCTGATCATTTGCTTCTCAAATTGCATCAAAATAATTTGTGCTCCAGAAGTGTCTGCTAATCAGCTTATTTAGCACAATGAACAAATATGAGAATTTCTAATCAATCAATATGCTTTGTAATAAAATGCTGTGTTTGTTTATTCTCTGCCAACCTATTTTATGATCCAACATTATTTTGCAAGCAAACAAACAAATATCACCCTGTATTTACCCATTAGTAATAATATATTTTCCATTGTGTTTCCACACTGTTTTCAAAAATGCAAGAGAGAAAACCAAACAGAAAATTTCCATTACAATTTTGAATGAATATAGGGGTTACTTGAGTTACATTTGCCCATCTTTGACTTTAGCACTTTATAGAAAATATGCACACCCTTCATCAGTCTCCATGTGTTCAGACTTTTGCCGTAAGCATCAATATCAGAGAAACACCCCTGGGGCAGGGTTTCTGACACTGCCCATAACTGTTTTTCCTGCGTGGTCAATATTCAGACAGAGGCCTTGCTGGCTAATTTGTGTACAGCCAAGAAAGGTTGAGGACATATTCCGATTTTTCAAAACAATCTTTCTTTTGTTTTGTTGCCACTGTTTTTGTGTTTTTTCTTTTACTTCAAAGATATACAGTATGTTGCAAATAATTAACATGTACTTTTCATTGTGAAATGTTTTCAGAAATACAGCAAATATAGAAAAAATAGTAGTACATAGTAATAATTTAATAATTCTGTTGCACCATTATTTGCTGCACCATGCACGATGCTACACTTGCATATTAAAGGCTAAATACAGTATATAGACTTGAGATTACTAAGGGCCCAAGGGAATTATACAGTGAATTTGGCATGGTCATAGAAGTGAATAAAGATTGTGTCAGACTATGAAGCTGTAAAGTCAGACTCGCCACAGTATTGAAGACAAAACATTTTCCATGAACCACAGTGCTCTTTTTGGCAGTAAAGTGCCAATTTCAAACATGCATGTTAATTGGAAATATGTTAATGTTTTAGGCTACATAAGTACAGGCAAGAATTAATATACTTAAATTTAATTTGAAAGTATCAAGGTTGAATACACTCATTTCATTTTTAAAAAGCAACTGACCCGTCTATTGTGCTGCATGGATATTGTTGAGTGACTGTGTTTTTAAAGTAGGATGAGGGCAGTATTAAAACCAATTCACACATACGCAGTCAAAAGATCTAAAGAAATGGCTCCCGTTTTCATTTAAATGTACCAGAGCATTATTTCGGTCATGCCATGAGTATTGTAATGGGGAAAAAGACTGAATTAAAACTGAATTAAAACAGCCACCAGGGGGCATGTATTTCCAACAGCTTTTTTTATTATTCAGTGCTTGCAACCTCTACATATCCAAGATATGCAGATGCATATCTTAGGTCAGAATATGTGCATATTAAATTTACATTAATTTCAAATGTGTGTCTTATTCCCAGCCAATTCAAAATAGAACTTACATTTAATAATTTTCCTCAAACCAAACCAAAGAATGTGTGATTCCACAGACCAACTTACTACAATATGCATAGCATGCCTGAAGAAATATGCATTTATCTCCACCAGCGATTTAGAGCTCAAATAAACAAGAGTTGGCAAGCTGAAAAGGACCCAGATGTGGATAAACAAGAGGTCAGACTGCATGTCACAAGCGTTTCAAGCCAGTCATCATGACCTTCCTGAACTCAGCGCCATCTGAAATGACAAACAGGCTGCCAGGTTCCTCTTGTAAAACTCAGCAGACAAAACAATGCTAGGTCTCAAGAGGGGCAGCGTGGGAAATCTATGCACATAATGTTTTCAAACATAAACAGCCTTTGGAACGGCAAGACCCATAAGTATGTAATAGTTTTGCTTATTTATTCTAACAATACATTTTTAAAATAAATTCTGTCCATGGAACCAAAATTGGGTGGTATGTATGCTAGTTAGCCAATGCCTGGAGAGGATGCCATTCTTGCTGGGATGGACACAGGTTTAGAGAAGGGAGAAAGCAGAGAGAAGTTACCTGCATTAGAGACAGAAACAAGAAGAATGGCCGATATGCACACTAAAGTCCATTTTCCACAGAAAGAACCTTTTCTGGAACTAAAGAACTTTTTGCATTACTCAGGAACTTTAGCCCCTTTTCCACTTGATGAACCCAGGCTGATTTTGGTTCACCGTTTTAAGCCCCTTTTCCACTACAGAAACCTTTTCCGGTGCTCAGAAATTTTTTGCGGAACTCAAGAACTAAAGCTCCTTTTCAACCGGAGGAACCAGGGCCAACTTTGGTTCCGGGGGCATGGTTCCTATCCCCTTTTAAGTCCCAGCTTGTAAGGTAGTACTTTTCAATGGTTCCCAAACTATTGGGGTGGAGCATGGCGTACAAAACATTGCAGACTGGTCAAAAGCAATATTTGCAAGAATCGGCAAACAGACCACAAGTGTTGTTTTTAAATACCGGCAAAAAAAAGAAGCATTTAGCTGCAGCCAGAAAAAAAAAACAGAAACTGAAAGAAATTAGTACAGTAATCAATTTTACGGAACATAAGTGGGATGAAAAGGTAATGCGATACATAAACGATTTATCTGTAATTAATGAAACTGTAGTGTTAGTAACGGAGCCGCGATTAGCTTCCCTGCTAGGTGTGCACCCCCAACAAGAATAGCTACTGCTACGGCGTGTGTATGAAAATGAATGGTTTAGTGGAAAATGGTGAAGCCACGAAAGTGGGGAAATGGAAAAGATATATGAAAACGGGTATTTAGAGATGCAGTCATTTGCAGTAGTGACAGCCAGCTCTGTCACATGTTGTTTGTACATTTGTGCAGATTAAAGATTGTCCATTAAAGTGCTGTAAAACTTCAAAACTGTGAATCGGTCAAATGTATTAGGCAGAACAGAAATGTCCACCATTAGGCTATCGTTGTGATGGCTCACCTCACAAGTACAGGTGACCCGACGTGGATGTGGTGCCTCCTGCTGCAGTTGATATACTGCAAAGACACACAAATAACACAGACACCTCGTTATATAAATCACCGGAACAAACCTGCACTGGAGCCATCCAAATATTTTCAAAGGGGGGGTGGGGAATTAACAGGGCAAAACAATACTTACGGTAGGACTTCCACACTGGTGGTCTGTATTCATCATTATCTGAGGAAGACAAAGACATGAATAGAAGACCCTGCTTTATTATAATTAAACAGACCTTGCAAAGTTACTGTACGGGGGTTTTCTAATACATTTACACCACCTAAACATTTGGCTATTTTATGTATAGCAGAATCCTGGTAAGCAGTCCAGTCATTCCACAGGGCAAATTAGATCTTATTTTTGGCACGAAAAACTACTCCATGACTGAAGTACATTGTCCTGAAAAGGCTCGATTGCAAAACGTTTTCAGAATCAGCATCTTGAGAATATTAGCTGCATATTGACCCCCTCAGGGTCAGAGAAGATCCTGTTCCCATGGTGATGGCATAAATGATGGAAGTCTGAAACAAAATAGCTACAGTGTCAAGCACAAGCGTTCTCATAGTACACTATAAGTTTGTATTCAGGCATGGGAGCACAGCTTCACCAAACCACCCACAACTTCTTAATTACATCAGACAGACCCTCAACCTTCAGATTCAATTATAAATGATATTGCGGAATGACCACTTAAGAGGGCTGAAAACTTGCAAAATAATGTAAAATAAATCAAACATAAAAAAAATATTAAAGGTCCATGGCTTCACATATATTTAAATACCATAAGAGACATGACGTGGTCCTCCAACACTTCACATTCAACCATTTTTGAGAAGTTACTACAAAAAATTCCATTTGTCAACATAAGGACCATGTTACAGTATGCCACTTATGGTATTCAAGCTTATGTGAAGCCATGGTACATGGTGTTTCAGTTGAACTTTTCTAGAGTAAGTGTGCCCCCTGGTGGAGCTCACTCCAAATGCATATTGAATCTATGCAGTGGGACAGAGCAGTGCATGAATGAACACCAGCAATTGTTCTCAATTACAGCATAACCATGAAAACCTCACATACACACACATTACATCATTAAATAACAAGTCTGGATACTAAAACCATGACTGAAGATGTGTTGCTTGTCTATGTGAGACAGTTAATGAGCATGTAGTGTTTCTAGCCTGCATCGCTGCATGCAATGCATCCATAACATCTTTTGCGTTCTCATAAGGTAAACAGCAAGCTCAGGCATTATGAACACATTTTCCTGCAATAACATACAAGTCAGATACGACTAGTATCAGCATTGACTGACTGCCAGTCATGTTCAGCACTACCGCCTTTATCCATGGTTTTCAACAGTATGCCCTCTTTCAAGTCAACAAATAACATTACTCCCATGTACTGTCTATATAACAATACCAGAGTAGCATGTTATTCTGTGTTACCAGTCATACAGTTATCCGTTTCATGTACACGGTGATATTATGGCTACCAAAGGCTAGCGAGCTTAACCAAACTTTGATTTAGCTTTATTTCAGCCAAATAAAGCCCGGTCCGGACGGGATTAGCTTCACCAGGGGAGGTCAGGTAATGTCATTCTCACTAGGGTAATTCAGTAATTTTATTCACGTCCAGAATAACCATGTCAGTGATTTTTACCGGGCATAATAATTCTGGCTGAAATTAGTTTCTCAGCGAACTCCAAGGTCCTCTGATAATTCTATTACCGTCCAGATTGTCATGTCAGTATTTGGGTGCGAATTACAAAAACTTTTGACGGTACATTATTATTGTAAATACTTCCCATTTCCGGCTTTGTATTGCGTGGAACTATTTCTATTGTTTCTATTGTTCTATTGCGTGGAATCGCATTTCTATTGTACTGTGTCTTAATTTTCTTTTATGTGCTATACGTAATGTATGCACAAACCCCAATTCAAAATTGGGACAGTATGTAAAATGCACATAAAAGCTGAAAGCAGTGATTTGTAAATTCTCTTTTGCATATATTTAATTGAAAACAGTACAAAGAAAAGATATTTAATGTTTTACCTCATCAACTTTATTGATTTTTGTAAATATATGCCAATTCCGAATTTCATGCCTGCAACACGTTCCAAAAAAGTTGGGACGGGGGCAAAAAAGACTTGGAAGTTAAAAAAACACCTGTTTGGAACATTCCACAGGTAAACAGGTGATGCCATCATGACTGGGTATGATAGGTTATCAAATTTTTATTTATTTTCAGCAACTCTTACAAGAGATACAATAGCCTGTAAATTACACGGGAATAGTATGGAACACGGTTGGCTAAATGGCTGTAAGTCATCAAGGGTCTGAGGTATCAAACGAGCCTCAAACTATCACTCTGCTGCCAGATATGCAGTAGATATGGATGGATCACTTTAAGGGTTGTTTCTCCTGACTAATTTTTCCATAGAGTTCAATAGGAGAATGTTTTACCTTATCAATAAAGTTGATATGGTAAAACGTTAAATATATTAAATACCGTTTCCAATTAAATACACGTAAAAGAGAATTTAGAAATCACTGCTTTCTGCTTTTATGTAATTTTTTGGAATTGGGGTTTGTATATTTAATTAATTACAGAACCACCATAACTCTACTCATTGAAGTGAACAAAGTGTTTTGGTTGTGGTGGCGAACATTAAAACAAAGTCAACTTCCACCTGATGTCTCAGTTCTTACCGGGCTGCCTGGGGCAGTAGTTATATAAAAAATTAGCAACTGCCAATATTTAACAGAAAGCAGCCTTCTGAGTACCTTTGCATGGTCAAAATCAGTGCTAGACATTCCAGCTCAAAGATTCACTAGATCGGCTGCCATATCGGTAATCAGTGAAGCCCCCCCCTCTAAAATCGGTATCGGCCTCAAAAATCGCTTATCGGTCAGGCTCTAGAAAGAATATACTGTCCTCTTTTCTCCTTTCTGGAGAAAGGAAGAATGGAGAAAAATTCCAAAAGCAAGAATTGAAAGACTCTTAGCTGGCTACAGGGAACATTTGCAAGCTGTTATGGTTGCCCCAGGAGTTACAAAGTACTGACAGGGTTCCCAAACTTTTGCACAGGGCCGTTTTCCTTTTTTTATTATTTTGAAAATGTAAAAAATTTAAATAAAAAGTAATCTTGCTTTAAAATTTGAATAAATGTGTCATGTTTAACTCTGTACCATTTAGAGGTCAGGTTAGCTTCTGTTCACTTAGATATGAATTGTAAAAGGCATTTTGACCAGGGGTGCCCAAATTTTTGCACCCCACTGTAAATGAAGTGTTTTAGTGCTGAAACACACTGAAAACGAGCAAAGACTGCAGCTCCTCCAGGACTTTGAGATGGATATCCCTGATTTAAAATGCAACTTGCAGAGAGGAAGATATTAATTGTGAAATAAGGAGGCATGCACTACAAGCATGCATTAACATTCGATATACAATAAAAAAGCTGTCCACTGGGGGGATAAAAGAGTGCACAGACATTAACATGTGCCCAGCTAGTGGCAAGAGGGAAAAAGTACAATTGGGGAGTATGCTGCTCCACTGCTATCCCCCACCCACCCCCCACAAGGCTGTGCAGTGTGTACAGGAAAGCTCCATTGAAATACCTGGGCGTAAGCACTCCAAGAACAATGTGATCCAGGAGAAGGAAGACTCAACACTTCAACATGACCTCTCTGAGCATGCTGCAGACCAGATTCCTGCTGCTTCATGCGCCCCACCCTCCCACCCCTCACCCCACGTGGTGTGGCTAGCAACTTCCATGACTCAAAACTGAATCTACAGCTACCAAAAGCTCTCTGGTCAGAACTGTAACATATTGGCACAACTTATCTTTCTGATGGCAAGTTTAGACCAAATCTAACCGTTTGTAGATACCGATATTTATTAGAATAGCACCCCTTCTCATCTTACATGTGGCACTCTGCCCATGATATTTTCAAAGTAAGGGCCAGGGGAGGATTTAATTCCAACTTTATGCCAAACAGCAGTTTGTACAGTGGTGTTATGTTTACACATAGAAATATTTGAAGTTATATTTATCCAATGTTTATAAAAAAAATTAAAAAAACATTCTCATGTCGAACCATTTAAACCAACATCGGGGCGTGGGAATAACACGTCACTGTCAATTTGTACCAACGCGTGAATATAAAGAAATTGAACACAATTAAGTGGGCAATATAACAAACTACTGCTATGCTATTGTCTCAGTCATGGGAGAAAATTATAGTATTATACTATTTTAACCCCCTATAATAATTATTTAGTATTTATTGCTATAGGACAATAGTATGACTAGTGTGTACAAAAAAGACTACAGCAATACTCCCATATTTTTATAGTATACAGTGTTTCCCATTAATGTATTAAAATGTGGTGGCCCGCCACAGTTTAATTTCTACCGCCACAGTATCAAATTGATTTAAAAAAAAATACAAATCTCAATATCAAATTGTAGGTTTACGTGCGCAGCGTAGCCCGGTCGCTTCAAAAAGACCCTCTCTTCACCCTGGTCGATGCCCTTCCCCCGTTTTCACACAAAACCCGCCGCACACAGAGTCTGCATCTCCTCACGATTCTGAGGAGATTGACATGGTTAGTATTGAAAGTAGTTTGCGAAAGTTAAACCCTCTGAGTCTGTGGTACACATATTGTTAAGGTAGCCAAGCTACTGTTATGATATTAATTTATCATAAGCTAACGTAACAAGGTTATAAGATACACTTATTTTTACAATGTCATCTCGTTAGCTAACCTGAAAATAAAAACAAACGTGTCCCATGTTCTTCAAAAAGAATTGTGGATCTAGTGTTTAGATTTTAATCTCAGAGCACCAGATTGATACATTTAGCTGTTGAAATTGACAACATTTTCTAAACAGTTCGGAGTCTACCCACCACAGTTTCAGAAAATCCTGTATGAAACACTGGTATATGCTGACATACAGTCAAGCCGGAAAGTCTGAATACCCCTTTCACCTTCTCCACGTTTTATTACATTACAGACATATTCTACAATAGATTGAGTTCATTTTTTGTCCAAAAATTCTACACAAAATAGCCCATAATGACGAAGTGAAAACATGTTTTTAGAAATTTTTGCAAATGTATTAAAAATCGAAAACTGAATTTTTTTATTTACATAAGTATTCATACCCTTTGCTTTAACATATTTTTTAAGTATCATATTTTATATTTGGTCGCATATCCTTTGCATGCTGTTACTTCCTGAAGTATGTGACCCATCAACATCAAAAGACTCTCGATATCTTATTTCCAGGTACTGTTACAATCGATACTATAAGCTCTCAGCATTTGAATGGATCTCTATGGGAATTGGGGGGGTGAGACTAGATTCAGCTGTAAATTACACTGGTACAGTATAGAACACATGGCTGTAAGTCATCAAGAGTCTGAGCTATCGAACGAGCCCCAAACCATCACTCTGTTGCCAGATATGGAGTAGATGTGGATGGATCACTGCAAGGGTTATTTCTCCTGACTCATTTTCCTATAGAACTCTATGGGGAAAAAAGTCAGGAGAAACAACCCTTAAAGGGATCCATCCACATCTACTCCATATCATGAAACTGCTTGAGCCACACTACGAGATCCCCTCGCGCACCCATTTCAGTAAGAAGATCATGCCATATCTTTATGAACAGGAAAAGAGCAAAGCTGTCAGTGTCAACGAATTATCGAAGGCATCCTATGTTGCTCTCACCATGGATAGGTGGACCTCCAGGGCAACGGAAAGCTACGTGACCATGACTGCTCATTACACCACACCGGAGTGGGAGTTGCAAAGCCCGGTGCTACAAACACGCCCCCTCTTAGAAAGTCACACAGGCACAAATCTGGCGCAGGTACTGAGAGACGCAGTAGCAGAGTGGAAGCTAGAGAGGCCCAACACCAAAAGCCCAGTTACCACAAATAATGCCAAGAACCAAGTAAATGCAGTGATGGAAGCTGGACTGGGGCCACAGATAGAGTGCTTTGCACATAAAATCAATTTAGCATCCAAAGAGGAATCAAAGTGAACCAGATGGGAGGATCAGGAAGGTGGTTTCCTATTTCCACCGAAGCCACATGAGCGGCTACCGACTCACAGGCTCATACACGATGTTACTGTGGATGGAACTCCACTTATGTTGGAGCGGTATCTGGAGCAGCAGGCAGCTGTATACTCTGCACTGACAGACAAGACATTATAACCTTGTCTGACGATGACATCAGAGTGGCAGAGGAGGTCCTCCCCTCAAAATGGTTCCAACCCTTATGAGCACTGAAACTGCACCGTCTGTGTCCATGATCCTACCTCTCAAAACAAGGATTCTACAATCCATGGTCCCAAGATAGCGCCATCTCTAGAGATGTCAAGGCTGCCGTTAGAGAGGACCTGAACTCCAGATACACTGACCCCCCTACTCTGCAGGACTATCTTTATCGATCTACTGCACTGGATCCAAGGTTCAAGTCCTTGTTTCACCTAGACCCTGCCAGAGGACATACAGTGATCGCACCACGGAGATTGTGGGCACCGAAGAGGTACAAAAATTTTATAAATTACTTAAATATTAAATATACTGCAGTCTTAGTCTATGCTATTGCTCTTAGAATAATACGTTTTTGAATAATAATAGCTTTTGTTATTCTGTTAATCTGTTATTGCCACAATTATAATTCTATGAAATAGGAAAATAAATAATGAGTTTGATAGGTCTCAGGATCAAGCCACAGAGCCAACAGGCATCTTCTCCACAAAAGAAGTTGGCCATAAAGGGGCTTTTCGGAGAGACCTATGCGAGCACGGACACAGTCAAGACATTTGCCAACACTATCTAAGAGGAGGTGGCATCCTACAAGGCAGCAAGCGGCATTCCAGTTGACGTGATCCACTTGCGCGGTGGAAGACCAACGAGGCTAAATACCCTCACATTGCCACAATGGCAAGACTCTATGTCATTGTACATGAGACTTCAGTTCCCAGCGAGAGGGTGTTCTCCACAGCAGAGTGCAAAGAAGTCTTCCCTCTCCCAGGACAATGTGGATATCCTGATCTTCCTGAAAAAAAAAACTTAAATTATAAGCTAAGCTCAGGTCTGTTTTTCTTTCTTTTTTTCCCTTTATGTAGACATGGCTATTTTTTCATTTTAAATCAATCACATGTTTAAAGAAAAAATGCCTCATATTGCACTGTATTTATTGAGTATTGATTATTTTTATATTTTAAGATTCTATTTAAACATTGGAGGTATTGAATGTTGTGTTTTTATTAAACCTTGTTAATTGTTTTACAAAATCAAAAGCAAAGTTATATCTGTCTCGCCTTTTTTTTTTTTTTTTTTTTTTTTTTTTTTTTTTTTTTTGCCGATGCGAAAAACGATTTGATCTGTGACTCAAAACCGTGATACGATCCAAACCGTGAGTTTTGTGATCCGTTGCATCCCTATTTTTATACTCAGTTAATATAAATGATGAATTTGGGAATTTCTGCGATTAGGAGTGGCTGGCTCAATTCAACACAAGACCAACATCAATACAGACAATCTTGAAAAATGTCATAAAGTTTATTGAACACAAAGTACCAAAAAGAGCAAAGCACAATTCACTACTATAATGTACAACAAACTGTGTGTGTGTGTGTGTGTGTGTGTGTGTGTGTGTGTGTGTGTGTGTGTGTGTGTGTGCATGTAAGCATGTGGGGGGTTTTCCATGTTTTCCTATATGTGGGGGGTTGCGCAACTTTGCATGTGCTTGCCTCGGACTCGTGTTCAGAGAGAACAAAAAAACTAACATGGAGGGAGATTTGAAACTAGCAGGAGCTTGTTAACAATGGCACATGAACCTTACCAAACACATAAGGGATAACCGTAAGGTTATCGGCGCGTGTGCGTCGAGATCACAATGCAGTGTTATGACCAGTTAGTGATTAACCTCTTCCTACCAAGGGCCAATTCTCATTTTCACTACTGACAAACAAAGCTGTTTATCTCAAAAACTGTAAATTCTACAAATATGGTTCATAGCTTTTATTTAAAAAAAGAGAACTGCAGTATTATGACTAAGCAGTCAGAATTCATATACATCCACTTTTTGCTACTTAATTACAACAATTTACGTACAGAAAATGTAAAAAATAAAACTTAACAACGGGTACCTACATTCAAAGTTCAGAATTTTTACCTGATGAGCTACAAAAGCTATGGAGGAAATAACTCCTCTTTGTGATTCCTCAATATGCTGCCTATCTCTGGTAAAAACATGGTGTCAATATCTCAAACCATTCAAATTCTTCCAAGTTTTTTTCAGGTAAACCATTTTGGTTACCAAAGTCGGCACGAATTGTGCCAAATTGTGAAAATTGTGGCAAAAATTGCAATGTTCCAGAAAAGCCTCAATATCGTCACCTTCTTAAAATAATCGCCTAAGTCATTTTTTGAGGAACATGAGATTTTTGCTTAAATCAGCTCTTCATGATGCTGGCCACCTCTGGTAAAGTTGCCTAGATCCTTAATTGAAAGGATCATGCTGTTTTACCCCGGTAATGTAATCGCCTAAGTCAAGAGTGCTCTTAGGCTGTTTGTATGTTTGCCTAAGTCACAATAAATTTTGACTTAGGCATTTTTACAAGTTATTAATATGGCGGCTGCTTCAAGATGCACAAAGAAAATCAACATAAATGAAGTCATTTCCATGATTCTGGACTCGTCCCCGAATGGTAAGTGATAATGTTTACTACAATATTTGGCTAGGCTATAAATGTTGTGTAGTTATTTAGTCTTTAATCCTCTTATGTTACATAATTGACAGACAGCGTTATTTGTAAGTCAATAGTCATCTATTGATATACCCTTTTTGTGTGAAATGATTAACAAATATCATATATTCTGTATTTGGTTCAGTTTATTCTGTTTTCTGAAAAACTTGAAAATATGACTTAGGCGATTATTTTAAGAAGGTGACGATATGATTTATTTTACAAAACAATTTGATAACTTGTCAATACTGGCAATAGAAGTTAATTTTTAGATGTGTTTTTGGTGCATTTCACATTACACAACTAACTACCTGTGGTCCCCAAAACGCTCTCCAAACCCATGTAGCAGCACAGAGAATCTTGTATTCTACCAGAGCCCCATTGAGTCCAGGTATATGCAAACAGGATGTAAAATCAAATGTCCACCAGTTTCCTACATAAAATGAAACACCCCTGAATAATAACCAACAACAAACTCATCCTCATGTTACGTCATGCACAAATTCCTAATTTGTTTACCTGCACAGCCTGCTGTACTGCATACAAAACAAATCACAGGGATTCACGCATTGCTGCAACATTGTACGTTTCCTTAGCCGGTCTCACTGTTGTTGGCAATGTCACATCACATTTTCTTAACAAAATGGTTTGAGTTTCAGTCAAAACAGACAATACACCTTAGGTTTACTTGATAAGTTGTTTATCATACTGTTTTTTTAATATCCATTGGATGAAAAACAATAAAATACAGTTGACGACGCTATTACAAAACCATATGGCGTGTGCGTAAATTCACACTGGTTTACTGACAAAAAAAATAATTCCCTTATACCACTCAGCGTCACTGAGACAAGATGGCAAAAACTAGGATGGCAGCTAGGACCTGCTGCACGAAGGAACGCCTCAAAAACCTAGACATAACTAACCAAAAATGCCCTGACTGTATGAAAGAGACTGTAAAGTAAAATACTAAACTGCAGCTGTTACCTAATGAATTATGCTTTACTAAGCGGAATGTAGCTAGCTACGCTACAAGCTAAAAACACGGGTGCGCCATCTTGGTACAGTAAATACGCCCGGGTGCCTCTTCCTCTTATGCGGAGTTGTATCTACGTGACTTCCGAAGGCATTGTGTTAAATGAGGGCTTATCTGAAAGATAAGAGTCTTGGCTATTGGCTGGAATAATTGACAGACAGTTTTAAACCCCAATGGAAAGCAAATAATACTCGCGGTCGAAGCGGGCGTAGTGGCAGTGTTTCCCCACTTCAGATAGGCCTATTGTGCTGTCAGTCAAAAAAATACACCCAATTGACGACAGTTTTGCTGGTCTAAAACCCCTTTGTCCAAAATGTCAAAAGCCAAGCAACTGGCCGATTTTCACAATGCCAAACTGAATACAGCCAAACTACTCGTGAGGAAGTGCTGAAAAGCACAAATCCGTTTAGTAATTTGAAAAAAATCATGTACAGCTGTATGAAAGTTTTTAAGTATTTTTTCTTGAAACCTAAAAGTATAGCGATTTTTCAAACCAAAGTTTTGTGAAATACAATTAAGCAGAACAGTTTACCAGCACATTGTTTATGGCGTGACAGCAAGCTGAAATACATGTTTGGTAATTTGGTCAGTTTCCAACATTTTTTACAAAGTTTTAACTCTACGTTTTGGGCTTAAAACACTTTCCCAGAAGGAATGGATGCATCTTAACCTCTTCCCACCAAATGCCCCCTAGCGGTAATGCGGGCGTTACAGAAGTTATGAAATTATCCATTTCATTCATTTAATAATTTATAATGAACTGCTCACCTATTTTGATTAAATTTCCTTAAGATACATCCATTCCTGGGAAAGTGGTGTAAGCGCAAAACATCGAGTTAAAACTTCTGTGATTGGCCAGAAAAGTCTTTGCTTATGTATTTCCCTCGGTTACAAAATAGAAACCTGTACAGCTACGCCCATCGATAGTTCCGTGGCTACGTCCTGAAGTTTTGGAGCGAGGGCGGCCTACGCAGCAGCTATAAAAGCGAATCTCAGGGCAGCAGTTCATCTGCGTAGAGACTGGAGAGGAGAATCAGGAGATAGAGAGAGCGAGCGAGTGATATAGCTAGCTTACAGTTGAGCTTTTTTGAATATTCTAGTTATAGTAGCCTATTTTATTATAGATAGCTTGATAGTCCCTTGCTTTTTGATAGTTCATTTTTCAGTCTAGCAAGTAGTTTTTTTTTTTTTTTTTTTTCAATAAATACATAAGCTACTTCAAAATAATTAGGCTACATAGTATAAAGAATATGAAAACTGAGTATATGACAGGGACGTGGAGAGCTACTCTCTGCGTTGCATGCAAGGCGTGGATATTTCCTATATATATATTTTCTTTTATGTTAAAACAAAACTAAATTTTACGTTCTGACGAGGTAAGTAAAGTATCAATTGTTTACTTTGTTCACACTGTGTCCTTGCTGGCCTGTTTATGATTAATATTTTTTGTAAACAAATTATTACTTGCGCTTCAGTGTGAGCTGCAGTGCTCGCTGTGGACGAGAGCAGTTATTTACATTTTGTTGGTTAATGAAGCCCTTTTTAATAATATTGTTGAATTTATGTTTTAGGGTATATTATTGCTATATGTGGCATTTCCTGCAGAAAAGGGGGATTTGGGTCAAATAGCAGAGCCAGGAGTTGTAGTAGCCCATAGCATATGCATGCTACACGTTTACCTTTGCAACATATGTCCCTACAACAGACATTCTCTCTTGGGCCTTGTAGCTTTGGGGTTTTATTTTAGAGGTTTTTTCTACCTTGACCTGCAGTACACAAAGTACACATTAGCCTACTTGCGGGCATTCTGTGGTTTTATAATTCTCTGTGATGCACGTTTCCTTGACAACCGATTTGATGTTTTGCGTTCCTTGGTATCCATATCGATAAAATAAACAACATTTGCCGCGATTTGCCTGCATCTCCTCCTTCCAAATTGAACGCCACCCACGATCAGCAGTCACAATATAGAGATAAAATATAATTCTTGCCATTTTAATAGTTAAGAACGTATAGCTGACTGTATTCTATGTTCATTACTAGGAATAGCTCCTAAATTGTGAGAAAGTTGTGCTTTGTCGGATTTGCTTTGTAGTTGTGTCAATGACCTTCAATATGCACTTATTGTACGTCGCTTTGGATAAAAGCGCCTGCCAAATAACTATAATGTAAAATAATGTAGCGAGCAAGAGAGAGAGAGAAACAAAACAGCCGCTGTGAGTGCTGTCCAGAGTAGAAATTAGCTTTTGGCTACTAGTGAAAACAATTGCTGGGGCATGGTTAGATACTCAGCCCCTATATTACCACCTTATCATGCCCAGATGTAGGCATTTTTCTAATTTCAAAAGGGGGTGTGGTCTAGTGAAACCAGCGTGTTTTGTTACCCTTTAAGCTTTGGTCAAGCTTTTACATTGGATTTTGGCAAAATTCTTACGCTGATATGTCGGCCAAATCAACATCAATCTCAACCAAAAATATTTTCACAGCACAGTTTTCAACGGCCAACAAAATTAGACCAAGATCCTAAAAATCCGTTCAGCACATCCAAAGAATAACAATTGTAAAATAAATTCGAATCTTCATCAGATTTCTTTTTCTGTCAAAAAATTCTAGCCATTCATTTAACATCAAACAAAACAGAATGTGTGGCCAGTGATAAGAACCAGCGCCTTTTTATAAGTCTGTTTCTCTGCATTTTGTCAATTTTTTGAAAAATATTAAAATCTGAAAATCATGCCCAACTGAAATTAATGGGAGAATTTTAGCAACGGCTAACATTTTTTTCTGAAATTATTCCCCATTTAAATGAATGAAGAATTTTTTCAATGGCTTTTATTATGACGTATTCTCGCTGTAACGTCCGGGGTAGAATGCCTGCTGCTTGCAGCGATAGCATGGATGCTAGCTAACATTAGCTAAATTGTTGTCAGATAAAACATCCCAATAACAATACTCAACGGCTGATGCAGAATGATGCAGCTAACGTTATTAATGTTAGATAAATAGCAATGTTAACCAAACATAGCTGAAATTAGTTTGTAAAAAATCTACAATACCAGTGGCTATAGACTGCAAAGTATTTGCTTGTTAGCTAGATTAATACATTTAGCTAGTAGCATAGGATTTGTATTTATCGCACTCGTGATGGAAATGCCGTGAAATGGTGAGAGGATAAAGAGAACAAAGGTCCCTTGGAGTCACTGAGTTAACTCCAGGTAACATTAGGTCTGAATTTTGCCATCTCAGCAAAGATGTAGCTAGCACTAAGTTCATACCTGTTTTTCTTCTTATACAGTCTATGGATCATAACATTACCAGCTGCACTCAGAACAGCTCAAAGTTACAAACACCGCTTGCCAGATGGCTAGCTATTTTAGCAGCCAGGTTAATGTACTTATTGAGGATTTAGAAACATGACTGAATATTTGTTTTCTATCAGTTCTATCAGTTCTATCATTGGCCGGTTCTGGGCTACACATACCACACATTGGTGGTGGTAGAGGCGAGTTTCCCCCTCATCTTTGTAAAGCGCTTTGTCACCAGTTGGTGAAAAAGGCAATATATAAATGCAAGGCATCACATGTTGCAAGCGGTAGCTCGTAAAGGACTGGAATAGTAAATTGAGCTTGCAAGGTTCCTAGCTGCACTTGTAGTGTTATTCAAAACTAGATTAGACCAGCGTGCACGGTCTCAAGCTGTAAATTAACCTAAACAGATTGACAGATATCAAATGTTATCTTTCGTAAGGTAGCTAATGTTAACGTTAGCAAGTTAGCAATTCTAATTTAATTAGTTTATCTGCTATATTACTGGAGCATTGCAGTTTGAATTTTTATTAAAGAAAACAATATTTCAGATAAATGTATGCCTCTTCTAAATTACTGTAGGTATAGCCTATATCTGAATGTGGTTTGTCATGGATATCAATCAGGTTGTCCTCCATAGGCTACATGAAATATTGAAATGTTGAGTCACAATAAACTTATGTAATTGTCTTACCATTTGATTGTATCTAACTGTTCGATTGTATCTAACTGGCACTCAGTATAAGGAACACTGCAGTCAGTTTGCTGAATACCTAAAGATCTTTTACGGTATATTTGACTTGCATGACTTTAAAGCAGAAAGGGATGATGTAACATCAGAAGTATTGTTTATACTGAGGAGAGCAGCAACATCAATGTACATGCGGAGGATGTTAGCAGGGTGCTAAAAAGGGTGAAGTTGAACAAAGCCATCAGTCCAGACAACATGAGCAATCATGTTCTGCAAAATTTGGACGTGAGCCAGTCAGTACTAGGGATGTTAATGGTTAACCGACTAACCGTTAACCGACAATAGGAATTTTAACCGATTAATCTTATCGGTTAAACAGTTAATTTTAAACAAATTGCAGCATAATGTTGGCGATTTGAATTTACATGCATATCAACTGGGGTGTGGGAGAAAACAATTCTTAAATCCAACACAAGAGGGTGCCACCATAACGTGATATCAGCTAGGTTAGGTTTCGTTAACTTGCAGATGCCTACGTTTCGTTCCCTTCGCTTTCACATGGCTATGTTACTTAGGCAACGTTAGCTCTCACAGAGTCAGAGAACAAACTGAAGTGAGCAAAACGGAGTTTGGTTTAATCAAAACCTATACCTGCGCAATCAATTTCCCCTAAAACAGTGCAGACATGTTTATAAAAATTTAAAAAACAGTTTTCACTCACTGCACTTGCTATAACGTTAGCCTAGTGTTAAACGTTTTTTTTTTTTTTAAAAAGAGGACAAGAGCTAAATTTGGGACACAACAGAGCAGCGGGGGAAATTATAATTATACACTATAGGAAAAATCACTCTGTTAATTTGTTTTGTAAAGCTAATTATTAGCCTTTGAGGCAAACTGTAAACTAGCCTAAACTACAGTGGTCTTATCAGATTAGCACGGCAGGGTAGACAGCCTATCTTTAAATATGCGGCCGTATTTTTAATGGTTCATGGATTTACGTCCATTTGTTTATAGCTTATTTAAGCTTATCGGTTAACCGATAATGACCGATTAATGAGGGTCGACTATCAGTTAGAAAAAATAGCCCAAATTTGCATCCCTAGTCAGTACTACAAGCATTTTACAAGCACCTGCTTCCTTGAGTCAGTGCTGACCTTTAGCCTAACAGCTTGGTTTGGGTCATTAAGTGAAATCAGGTAACTGAAGCTGGAGAGGTGACAGTACAGGCTACTAAAATCATAGGGAACCAACAAAAACCGCTGAAACATCTGTATGAGGAGCGTACAATTAATAAAGGAAAGAGGATTATGGCCCTTCCATCACATCCCCTGAACTTTCTCTTTGAGACTCTTCCATCAGGTCGAAGATTAAGGTCCTTGCCCCTTAAAGCAAAAAGAGCCGAAACAGCTTTGTCCCTACAGCTGTTAGACTGCTTAATGACATTGGACATCTCAAGACAGTAAAAGCAGATGAGGAACTGTTATTGCTTTTGATGCAAAAATTTTCATCATAAATCATATTTAATTTAATATAATATAATATTGATCAAAATACTCCTAATAGTCATTTTAATCATAATCACACATACCTTCACTATAATGTGAAACATTGGATTCAATTGAATGTCTATATTTGACATTATTTTATGTTTGTTTGTGTTTGTGGGCCTGCCCCACTGTCTGTCTTTTTTACTGCTGGAAACTACAACTGAAGTTCCCTAACGAGAAAATATAAGTTATTATATTCTATTCTATAAGCCCGCCTCCAGGTGAGTCCTTTGCTTTCGATTGGGTTTTAAAACTGTCAATTGTTCCAGCCAATAGCAAAGACTCTTATCTTTCAGATAAGCCCTCATTTAGCACATTCCCTTCGGAAGTCACGTAGATACAGCTTTGCGTAACAGGAAGAGGCACTGGGGCGTATTTACTGTACCAAGATGGCGCACCAGTGTTTTTAGCTTGTAGCGTAACTAGCTACATTCCACTTAGTAAAGCATAATTCATTAGGTAACTGCTGCGGTTCAGTTCTTTATTTTACTTTTCTCTTTCATACAGTAGGGCATTTCAGGTTAGTTATATCTAGGTTCTAGCCCAAGGATGTTTTTGTCTCAGTGACGCTGAATGGTAGCCTTACTAGCCTAAAAGGTAACAGATTGTTTTGTCGGTATACCAGAGTGAATTCACTATTATGTATAAAACAAATCCTTCTGAATGAAATTAATATAGCAAACGTTACTATATTGTAACAATGGAAAGCTAGACAGTAAAATTACACATAGCAGCTAGCTATCTATGTGTGTCTGAGATGAGCTGTTCCAAGTTTTTTTTGTTTAGTAGAGTTATTGTTCCATGTGAGTAAATTGTTCTGTATACAGTACAGCAGGCTGTGCAGGTAAACAAATGAGCAATTTATGCATGACATAACATGAGGGAGAGATAACATGATAACATGAGGATGAGTTTGTTGTTGGTTATTATGCAGGGGTGTTGTCATGTAGGATACTGGTGGACATTTGATTTTATATCCTGTTTGCATACCTGGACTCATTTCTGGCTAATGGGGTTCTGGTGGAATACAAGACTCCTTGTGCTGCTACATGGGTTTGGAGAGCTTTTTGGGGACCACAGGTAGTTAGTTAGTTGTGTCACATGAAACTCACCAAAAACACATCTAAAAATTAAGAAATTATCAAATGAATCATTTGACAAATTATCTAATTTTATTGTAAAACTTAAAAAATAAATCATATTAAGACTTTTCTGGAACATTGTAATTTTGCACAATTTGGCACAATTCGTGCCAACTTTGGTAACCAAAATGGTTCACCTAAAAAAAGCTCTATAGAATTTTAATGGTTTGAGATATTGACACCATATTTTTACCAGAAATAGGCAGCATATTGAGGAATCACAAAGAGGAGTCATTTCCTCCATAGCTTTTGCAGCTTGTCGGGTAAAAATTCAGAAGTTTGAATGTAGGTACCCGTTTTTTAGTTTTCACATTTTCTGTACATAAATTGTTGTAACAAAGTCAATTGTAGCAAAATGTATATGAATTCTGACTGCTTAGTCATAATAGTGCAGTTCTCCGTTTTAATAAAAGCTATGAACCATGTTTGTAGCATTTACAGTTTTTGACATAAACAGCTTTGTTTGTCACTAAAGAAAACAGGTGAGAATTGGCCTATTTTGCCCTTGGTAGAAAGAGGTTAAGGATATTTAATCAAAATATTGAGGTGAGCAGTTTATGATATATTATTAAATTAATTAAATATATAATGTAATAACTTCCATAACGCCAGCGTTACCGCTAGGCGGAGTTTGGTAGGAAGAGCTTAAGATAAATCACATACAACCTATTTTCTATGCGTGATGCTGCATTAGTTTTAATATACGAGGTGGATGACTTCGAGCCATCCAAAAGAAAATGGTAACAAAACTTTTACAACAAACATTCAATAGCCCAGTTACATACATCCAGTCACAAACATGTTGCGGTTGCTAACTGTTATGCTATACCCAGTGTTACAGCCTTACTTGAGCCCCTTGAATGGTTTACTCCGTCAAATTGCGAATTCACAGGGTGGGGTGGATAGGGGGATCCGACTGCCCCATCCTTGGGTCCCTTGAACTGGTTCCTCTGTCGGATTGCAAATCCCCAGAGTGCAGTTCGTAGAATGTGATAAGGGAAACTGGCCGCCTCATCTCTCCCAAAGTACTCAGCTTGATCCTTGTACAGACCGCATGCCTCGCGGGACTTACAGGAATTGCTCTGCTAGATCGGTGCGTGGTCCACTTATGCCTTGTTTCCACTTGCACATTCGACCCATTCCAGAGCCGCGCTGGCTCGACTTCTGAGCATTTCCATAAGTTCAAATTCGAGCCGCGCCAACGAGACCCACTCCAAAAACGGCCCGATTTGTCCTCTGGTGCTGGCTCGAATATAATGGAGCCGCCAGTGCGTTGCTATGGTGATTCACCACAGCAACATAACCGAAGAAGACGCGCTTCCTCACTTTGTCGGGTGTTTAACAAAAACAACAACAAAAAATGGAAAAATTAAACAACCCGTGGGGTTTCAAGGAAGTCCAGGCCCTTTTAATGATTTGGGCAGACGAGTCGGTTCAGCAGCAGCTGAATTCATCGCTCAGAAACGAGAATAAATAAATGTTAATTGAAAAAAAGAATCCGATCCAGTACGAAACTATTTTCTATGCCTATTTTGAACCGATCCAACGATCGCGGACTCTGCTGGTTTAAACAATTGAATGTGTTTAGCGATGATCAATCCACATAAATAACGACTGGGAGGGAGGCCTTTTGTGATAACATATGTGCGCTGACGGATACGTCGTTGCGTTTGAAGCAACATATTCCACAACACCAACACAAACTACCCAACTCGTAGTTCGCTCGGATTAATGGAAAAGCAATTTGAGCCGCGCTGTACGTCTCGCATTTGGGTTGCGTTGGCTCTGGAACGGGTCGAGTGTGCAAGTGGAAACAAGACATTAGTGGACAGTTGAGCACGATCAAGTTCAATCACTGAGTTTAGAACATTGAATTTTCATCTGAAATAAGTAAGCTACATAACATTCAACATTTAACTCCATTATTTTTGTGAATATACATCTGCTGAAAACTATTTTATTAATATTAAATACACTGCTCAAAGAAATTAAGGAAACACTTAATCAACACAGTATAACACTAAGTCAATTAAACTTCTGGTATATCGATCTGTCCAGTTAGGAAGCGTAAACGATTGTGAATAAATTTCACCTGCTTTGGTGCAAATAAAAGTGACAACAGATGGACAGGAGAGGCAACAGCAAGACAACCCCCAAAAAGTAAATGGTTTTGCAGGTGGTGGCCAAAGACCATTTCTCTCTTCTTATCCTTCCTGACTGATTTTTCTCTAGTTTTGCATTTTGCTAGTGCCCTTGTCACTACTGGTAGCATGAGGCGGTACCTGCAGCCCATTCAGGTTTCACAGGTAGTCCAGCTCCTCCAGGATGGCACATCCATACGTGCCGTCGCAAGAAGGTTTGCTGTGTCTCCCAGCACACTCTCAAGAGCGTGGAGGAGATACCGGGAGACGGGCGATTACACAAGGAGAGCTGGACAGGGCCGTAGAAGGGCAACAACATAGCGGCAGGACCGGTATCTGCTCCTTTGTGCGAGGAGGAACAGAAGGAGCACTGCCAGAGCCCTACAAAATGACCTCCAGCAGGCTACTTGTGTGCATGTTTCTGACCAAACTGTCAGAAACAGACTCCATGAGGGTGGCATGAGGGCCCGACGTCCTGTAGTGGGACCTGTGCTCACAGCCCAGCACCGTGCATCTCGATTGGCATTTGCCAGAGAACACCAGAATTGGCAGGTTCACTATTGGCGCCCCGTTCTCTTCACACAGATGAGAGCAGGTTCACACTGAGCACATGTGACAGACGTGAAAGAGTCTGGAGACGCCGTGGCGATTGTTATGCTGCCTGCAACATCATCCAGCATGACCGGTTTGGTTTAATTGACTTGGTGTTATACTGTGATGATTAAGTGTTCCCTTAATTTTTTTGAGCAGTGTACTTATTTATACAAGTTCTCTGTAACTAGAATGTTATACAACTGTTCTCGTTTTAATGTAAGCATTTGCTTTAAACCAAATCGAACAGCCCCTTATACAACATTACAAAATAATGCCACATGTCCACGGTCCTAAATAATTAGACTGAATTTTGTGTTGTTCGTAAAAATCACTGTCAATCATCATCTGCGGATAAATAATGTTAATTACTTCATCAATGTTGATGATTGGGGTGGTGCAATTGGGGTCATTTTTAACATGTGGCTTGACAAAAAGGTGATCAACCTCTTGATGGTAAAAGACTTGATGCACATGTGAGAAAACAAGCGAGGACAAAAGGTTGGCTCTAATCATGAGGGAATCAGAAATGTCAATGCCCCATAAAGGCACTGTCAATACATTTGATAAGTACACAGATTCTTCATGCCCTCAAATGATCCTTCACGGAAGTCCAGGTTTAAGCACAGTATTAATCCAGTTTCTTCCACGCACATCAGTGAGCAGGACTGGGCAGAATTATTTACTGGGACGTTTAAACAGACAGTGTCACACAGAGCGACACACAGAACGACACACCCACTCCCCCAGCATCCTCAAACAGCCAAGACGAAAAATGTAAGTTTATTCCTGCGGCCAAGCAAACGGCACTATTTCAAACCTGTTGTGTTCAGATAGGCAGGGAGCTGAGGGGATGTAAATATCTGATACCATTGTCAGCAGCCTCAGTGCTTCCTGCCTCATCCCTGCAGTTTGGCAGAACAACACTGTCTTAACTTGGATTAAACCGTTTCCTGTTCTAATCCTGCCCCCCACCCCCACTTACAGCCAGTTGTGAGCTCTTCCTATGATTCAGCCTCACTCAGAAATATTGGCACAAAATGGCTGCTCCTTTCCCAAATCAAGCTGGAGAGCTCAAATAAATGGGAGCAAGAATACCTTGTCTTTCACTCACTGACACTTCAATTAGCCTAACTCAGAACTTCTCTATTCTGTACAGGTGAATCACACCCCTGAGGGTGTGATGTTCAATAACCCTTTGTTTTTTTGTCCTTGAGTGGTATGACTGTTCAGATTTTCCACTCGCTAAAATGTCTAATTTAAATCCCACATCAAAGAACTCTACTTGTTTAACAGTCTGCCTGTGCTGTTACTCAAAGACTGTCTTGCATTTCAAGTGGACATACAAACTAAAGTAGGAACTGGCTTTTGTTTAGGAAGCCATGGATGACAGTTAATATTGTCCTCCACGACGCTGTTCATGAAACTTGTCATTACAAGCAATACCAGCAGCAGCCAGCCTTGAAACAACTGCCTTGATATACCCATAACGCCACCCATTCCAACATAACGTTACTTTACACGCACACTTATTCTCTATAGATGCAAAGTAGCAAGCCATATACTCAAAACAATTTACTATCCTGCGTAGCCGTACACAATGCATTTCAAAGAAGGTTCATCACATCTCATTTAGCTGTGCAAGGTAGGAAATAAGAAATAAGAATGGCTCGTCGCTGTAACGTGCAACAAGCAGCGTCTCGTTCTGATTGAAAAATCGCCAAAAGCAGAGAACCTCCACACGCCCCAGGCTCTGCATCTGGTTGGAGATCCGACCAAGTCTATTCAAACAGCTAACGTAGCCCCTATACGCGATAGAAATGACAATATGTAGCATAAAACTCGTCGCCAAAAAAAACCATTAACACTTCGTTAGTTACCTGACGTTACAAAATAAAACGGATGGGAATAAACTTAAACTTTCAACTTACCAAAAACATTTAGAGCCATTTTATTCCTGTTATTCCGAAGGACAAAAGCCTCTTCGACAGTGCGCAGGCATGGATATCCAACTTCCCAGCCTATCGTCCGTCAGTATACCTTGTTCAGGACACCTGGAACTTTAAATGAATACGCGAAGGTGAAAATATCTACGATGCAATGAGTACAATATTATGAAGTTAGCCACATAGCAAAACTGCAGCCACCTAACATCAACGTTAGCTACTCCGCAACCATCCAAGCTAAGAGAACTCATTGGAACGTTATCGAGCAAGCTAAAAAAAAATAAAGAAAAGATAAATGCAACACAGAAGAACACACAGAACTGTCATTACGGTTGCTGTATTCAACCCAACAAAATTAATTGGATACATACCTTTGACAAGACGCTGCCACCAGTTTGCACAAGCGATTGTATACAATAAGTTGCTGTAGCTAGCGGGAGACTCACTTAAACCGCATCTATCAGTGTTGAGGACGCCATCTTGTAGAACCACGTGACCCATCAGTCCCTTCTCCTCTGGGGACTGTCGGCTTTCCAGGGCTTGTTACCATGGATACGACTAACGGTTTATTACACAGTATATGACAACTGTGGATGAAGCTATGTTCAAGCAGAGCCACATAGGTCTACAGTCTGAGGTATGTGCTTCTAAACGTAGTAACACTCAAATGATATGGAAGATTCTAGTTACTTAATTAAATGCAACCGATTTAGCGACACATCGGGAAATGCAATACATATCTGCGTTTGCTTTTACATAAGGATGCGCATGTATCATGCCGTAATTCAAAACAAAACGCACATTGCATTGCATTCTGTGTTCTCTAAAAACACTCATAGTCATACTGAAATACAATACGGGGTGTAGTAGGTGTATTACTTTTCAACGCCAGCTGCGCGATTTTCGTGCCAAAATTTAAATGTAAACGAGCCCATTACATTTAGCTTTGTCGGCATAGCGTGGCGCACGGAACGTGACACAATTGAAAGCAATCCTGGTGATTGTACGTATTTGACCGGCAGAGCGGTCTGTCATTGCATTTATCGAAGTGATTCGCCTTCTCAGTGACACGACCCTTTGTAGCCGAATGTTGAGGAAATAATTGACAGGGGGGAACTGTGGGGGTAGATTTCTATCAAAAATAAACAAACACAAAAGTATAATCCACAATTATATTTACCATCCACACACACACACACACCTTTCAATTTGTGTTCGTAGGTATAATCCACAAATGTGTTTTTGTAATCCATACGCAAACACCTCTCAATTTGTGTTTCGTAAAAATAAACCACAAGTACATGTTTGCCATCCACACACAAACACCTCTCAACTTGTGTTTCGTAAATCATCATTTGGATGAATGCAAAAATGATATTCACAAATGCAAATAACATTTTCAGATATGTTTCCAATGTTCACATTTACAAATCAAAAGCTCGGCTTGCGAACTGGCCAATCTACATTTGGCGATCGAGGGACACCCCCGTGTCTTCTTCGGCGCTACCGTATCTAAACTGTCAGCAGGTGCAGTACGAAGTACTCTCTCTTCCTCTGAGATCGGTAACACAATGTTGTTTGCGATAACTCGCACGTCGTGTATGTAATTAGCCCTCCATGGCATATCGCAGACCTAGCTGTCTGCATCGAGCAGAGATTTGCCGCAACGTTAACGTTACCACATTTGACCAAAACTGGTCAAGAATAGCATACAGAACTGTCATGGCTAACGTTAGCTAGCCAAACAATATAAATAAATTAAACAAGTAACGTTAAATAAAATAACTAAGGTTAATCAACCTAACCTACTGTAGCCTATACAATATAGCCTAGCTTGTAGACTAACAACTACGGCTACTACAGCAAGTGTTCGCAGTGACAGTCAGTGAAGTCTTTCCATTTAACTTGATGTTATATCAGTTGGTTAGAGAATAGAAACTACTGGCGAATCAGACGTTTTAATAGTTTTATGGACGTTAGGGCTCGCTCGAGCTGGTGAGGATGCAGCAAAGAAGGACACTTTTCAGAGCCAGATGAACCAGGGTGACGAGAGTTTCCTGATTCGTCTTGGCCATTTTGTTTTTTAGTTGATCAATAGGTATAAAAGCTAGAGGAGTTTGAGTTTCAGCTTAGATTGAATGGTTCCCTATGGTATGGAACGTTCAAAACGTAAAGCTTGTCTGAGTATGCAACAGTAACTAAGGGGGGCGGGGCTTAGCAAAGGGTCAATAGAGTCCTGTCACCTATGTCACAATTTGGCCAGACACGCCAACTTGTTTATGCCAACCGCTATCTTGGAGGACCAAATGCCGGTGTTCCATAACGTTATGCAAACCATATTTATAGGCTATCACATTTAATTAGGAGGTTGCTTGATTTTCCTTTATTGCCATCATCGGAATTTGCTTTGCGCAATGCTTACAGGAAGGTGGTGTACAGAGACCGCGGCACTGCATGTATGGAGGAGAGTCGTGGAGGCGGAGTTTGTGCGTTGGACTGCTTGGTGACACTGGACATCTCGAGGGGGCTATTTTTAATCATGGCTGTATTGCACTCTAATTCACTTAATTCACTTGATTGATGTAATGATTCTGTTGGATGTCTTTGTTTGATATGTTTGTTTGTGTGTTGTGGGTCTGCCCCACTGTCTATCAGTCTATGTCTTTTTTTGTTGTTGCTGCGGCTACAACTGAAGTTTCCTAGTGGGAAATAAAAGTTATTCTATTCTATTCTATTCTATAAGGTTTTATTTATTTTTTATACCATGGCTTGGATAAATACTTGATTCTGATTGGTTGACAGCCGTGGTTTAAATGCTTGTATATGAACGGTCATCCAGGTCACAGGTTTGATCACAGTTACTAAATTCATGCACTGCCTGGCCAGCTACACGACCTATGCCTATGTATGGGAATTATGGCAAGCTATTGCACCATAACCGGCCAATTCAGAGTCCAAAACGTTCAATAAAATAAGTGGAATAAATAAAGTGAATTGATACAATAAAATAAGCAGAATGTAGCCCACCTACTTTCTTTCCCTCAGTGACTAACGTTATTGGACAGCAGACGGCTACTCCGCCTTGTAGGCTACAAATAGTAACTTTAATTTAGGCAACTGCATAGCTGGCTACGATAAACTTTAATTGTTTTTAAGATTGCCTAATGCAAATGCAATACGTGGTTAGGTAACTAATGTATCTAGGCATAGTTACATTATCATGGAGTTAGCAAAGCAGTTTGGTGTTTAATCTTTTTTACTGCGAGCCATGACATTAGATTCGTCTCTTCTATAAGTTACCGTAGCAACAGCATACAGCTGACTTATAAAACCGGTAAATAACATTAATCTGCAGATTTTTTTAAAGTTTGTATTCGACAAATATCTTAGTTCCAACCACTTTAATCTAGCAAAACATTTTTGTGGATAGAGGTGGAGTATTTATTACGAATATTACAAATGTATTATTTATTACGAATTTATCATGTTGGCTAAATTAACGTCAGCAACATGCGGACTGCTTGTGAAGGCAATCACTTCACAAAGCACGTTAATCTGTATAGGCCAGGGGTTTTCAAAGTGGGGGCCGCCAGGGGGGCCAATTGGAAGGGAGAGGAAAATGGAAAATGCAAAAAATATATATATTATTATAATAATAATAAAATCAAATTTATTTTAAAAATACATTTCAATTCATAAGATTATTGTGCCGGTTTAAAATAAAATATAAATTGTTATAAATCCTTTCATATCGAAATTAGGTCTTTGCCATGCCCTTCTTTCAATTGCAGCCAATGATTAACCGTCTGCCTGTCAGTCAAAGCGTTACGTTGAGCTGCTAACGGGCCGATTATGGAATCAAAATAGGGTCAAAAGTATTGTGTTGTGTATTAAGAAGCTGTATGTTTGATTTTTTTATATTTGCCAGTGTAATTTAAAAGTTTTTTTTAAAGCCATTTCGCAATAGGGGGGCCCCAGCCAGAGGCTACGGCTATTTGGGGGTCCTTGGCATGGAAAAGTTTGGGAACCCCTGGTATAGGCTATAGAAAACTTTTTATCCAGCGAAATGTCTTAGATAAGTTGCATCTAACAAACTCTGTAGTATTTGTCTGATGTTCTCATGCATATCATGATGCAAATCTGAAATGTAGGCTAACTATTTCCATAGCTAGCCTGCACATTAGGTTATTTTATAGAATAACTTTTATTTTCCCGTTAGGGAACTTCAGTTGTAGCCCTAGCAACAACAAAAAAAGACATAGTGGGGCAGACCCACAACACACAAACAAACATATCAAATAAAGACATTCAATAGAATCATTGCATTAATCAAACTAATTGGTAACACTTTGCAATAAGGGAACACGACTCATGCCTTAATGAATGCATGACTCATCATGATTTCATTATGATTTAATGCATGATCTATCATGTCATGAACTCTGTGTGGCTCAATATTAATAAATGATCAAGGCATTATTAGTTAATGTGATTACTTTACACTTAATGTATCATCAATTAATGAACATTAACTCACAGTTAAGTCATACATGAAGTAACATGTCATCAAAGTAGCTGCAAACCAGTTAGGTCAATTGGAGAATTTACCTAATTGACCCCCCCATTGCACAGGATCTGTGTGGCTTACAATATCACATGTTTTATGTTATTTTAATTAAATGTATCTTAGCAAATGTATAATTTGTCATTATTTTTCAATATTAGCCTATTTGCAATATTCAATAATTCAGACTAATAAGCTGTTCGGTGAACCCTACGCCTACGTCTAATATGTTTCTACTAAAACTATGGTGCTTTAGTCATACTTTCAACCCAGTTATACCATAATACAGAATAATCAATCCGTGATTTTACTTGACACAATAACAAATATATAGTATTGATGTTTTACTTATCGTACAGCAAACAAAAGACTCTGGTTGGTCAACATATGACTCACTCAACATATGACTCTGATTAGGGAACGGGTACAATAGTGATGAATCTAGCCTACAATTACACACATGCTAGGACCGTGAAAATAGGACAAGTGAAGAGTTGAAAAATAAAAATAGGAAGTAAATGATAAATGGAAATTATTTTTAAATTTATTTTATTGACTGATTGGAGGCTATGAAAATGATTAAAAGCGTTTTTATTTTTTATTATCCAGATAACCCGTTTGTGACTTTTGTCGCCTTTAGGTTTCCGTATACTAGGACCACAACAGTAAAGTATGGTAGTTCGAACTTCTATGAAAACTGAATCACAGAACCAAAGCGGGTAGGCGGAGCAAGAGGTCCAACTTCGGCACTGGAATGTCTGCAGTTGGAATCTATTAGACAGACAACAGGCGCTCATTGAATGAATGGAAGTCAATGGAGTTTTTACAAAACAGTTAGCTAAACGGGTCATTATCATACAGACAAAATGAAAAGTTTCCCTTTTCTTTTTAGATTATATACGCCTAGGTTGTCAGCACCCAGTACTACTACTTACAACCCGTTATGATTGTGACTATCCAACGAAAACCAACTTTAAATCCGGCTAGCGCATCACTCTAAGCATACGTTATGTAACTTTAGTTGCTAAACTAACTGAAAACACTACTGCGCATTCCTGATCACTTCCTCTTGTGCGGACAAAACATCCAAATGGGGAAAAGCGCCATTTGCGTATCTTGTCATATATCTAAAATCTTTGTCAGAACTCTGTGGTATGGATCTACATTCTACAAGCTATCTATGGTATGAATCCAGCTAGCAAACTTGAATGTGATGCAGAAGATCCTAGACAAAACAGTATGCTTTTAATCCTCTGAAACTCCATGAATGTTACTTAAATTCCGGTAAGTAGCTTATGTAGCGAGTTAACTCATTGTAAATGCGCTCAATGTTGACTATGTTTGCAAAAAAATTCGACCTAGCAGCGAATCAATCTCAGACACAAATAGCTAGCAAGCTGGCTGCTATGAGGCCTACTGTCACTTGTAATTTTGCTTGCTGACTTGTAATTTTGCTTGCTGGCTTGCCAATGTCCAGTAGTTATATTTATTTTGGCTAGTTCAGTGGCATTAGTATTAGAACACACAAGGATTTGCATATTGTTGCTAACTATAACATTAGCTAATTAGGCAAATGTTAAATTGCATAATTCCCTTAGAAATGTCCTTTTCGGAGTAAAATTTTTATGTATCTAACATTACCCTGTCATGTGAGCTCAGGACTGGACTTATTGAAATAATTCGATTTTCATGTACAGTAGCCTAACTTAGTTATGCTTCATTATAGGATAGCATTGATTATTATTCTTATATGTATTGTCGATATAACTGGGTTTAATATATGACTGTTAAACCTTTAGTTTGGTAGAAAAAGGCAGGGGTTTCTAAATTATAGCCCAAACGAAAATTGAGAGGTGCAGTGCACTGGAAGCCATATTGGTTGCTGAAACTTTGGTAATAGAAGCAAGCACTTAAGACCGTTCAATATCATATATATTGCCCACTATTTTTTTGGTGTCTATCTCTTTGAGTGCCATTCTACTTTTGATTTGTAAATGATCTTCTTTTAACAGTAGGGTCGTGGGAGATATGGCAGGACATGGAGGAGGTGAAAATGGGTTTTGGGGATTTTGAGGTATCAGAGGAAATGGCCAGTTCTGAGACTGGTGAAGACTGCTCCCATTCATCAAAAGACACGTTCGTCGGGGGACCACATTGCCACTGCTGGATACACACATTTCACTGTTAAACACAGCAGGAGCTTTATTGATCCTAACAGTGGGGGGCATGCACAAAATATGGAGAGGGCTAAGGGGATTTATAAAAATCAGATATGGTGACTGAGAGGAAATGGGAGTGAGGTCCTTTTGAATGTCTTAATAAATTGTGTTCCACATGTATAATTAATAAAACATTTATGTTCTATTTGGATGACTTTTGACTGGTTTATTTTAATATTAGGTTTTCAAGGGTGCAGATATCATTGAGCTATTTATTAAGTAATAGTGATGTGATGGTGGAGTAATCATTACGATATGAAGAATCGTGTGTGACTACTTGAAGGGTCACAATTCATTGAACTCATAATTAAGTAATGATGAATTCATGGTTAACAAATGCTTGCCTCCTATCAATCTACATTAAGTAATAATTTACAAATTAGTATCATGCCATGACTTTACTTAGAGGGACACAAGTCAGCCAAGTACTTAGGAAGTAATGGTGATCCCATGTGTGAAATAATGATGAAATTTAATGATAAATGGTGAACTCCTTACTATTTTCACTCAGTATCTACTGTATTAGGAATACCAACCTAGTATTATCTAATCTTTTGTTGCTGCAGCCCATCCCTTTCAGGGTTCAACACATGCATTCAGTGATGCCCCTCTGCTCACCACTGTTGTTTTCTCACCAATTTGTTTGGCCTTTCTGTTAGCTTGAATCTGTCTGGACATTCTCCTCAGACCTCTCATTAACAAGGTTGTTTCTGCTCTCAGAACAGCCACTTACTGGATGTTTTTGGGGTATCACACTCAACCCCGACCCAATTTTTCCAACAAATGGCGTATATATTAACCTTGAGTATTGGTAACTATATCATTGAAAAATAAGTACTCATTCTCTAAAACAGATGAATGGCTGTCATAATCCACACACATTGACTCCATATTATTTACAAAGATTACCATCAAATCTATTGAGCGTGATTTTTTATGACACATTAGAGATAGGCCTACTGTAGGGTTCGCCCAGAAGCATAGTCAGAATGACTGAATATTGGCAAATATAGGCTATCATTAAAAATGACTACTTATGCACTTTCTAAGATAAATGAACATGACATAAAACATTTGATATTACTGTCACCATTTGCACAAGGGAAGGAGCCTTTCCACAGGTAAATTATAGGAGGGGGGGGGGGGGGGCATAGAAGCCACACTGGTAGAATTTTCCTTTAAGCGAACAGCTTTGTCAGCACGCTGTCAGGAGGAGTTTTGGCGGCCCCAAAATGGATAAATCCACCACTGATGCTCTGAGAAGCTTTTGTCTACCTAACTGGTTTGCAGCTACTTTGATGACATGTTACTTAATGTATGACTTAACTATGAGTTAATGTTCATTCATTGATGATACATTAAGTGTACAGTAATAACATGAATTAATAATGGCTTGATCGTTTATTAATATTCACAGAGTCACAGAGTTCATGATACATTACGCATTAATTCATGCATTAAATCATGATGAGTCATGCATTAGTTAAGGCATGAGGTGTGTTCCCTTATTGTAAAGTGTTACCAACTAATTCAGTGAATTAAAGTGGAATAGGCTACAGCCATGATTCAAAATAGCCCCTGATGTCCGGAGTCATAGCAGTCCAACACACAAACTCCGCCTCCACGACTTTCCTACATACACGCAGTGTTGCGGTCTTTATACACTGTGGTCAAAACAGAGCACCAAACTGCATCAACCTTCCCAGTCGTCGCTTCACTCCTCCCCCGCATTATTTTCTCCTTCTCCTTCCCTGGTTGCCTTTTGAAGATTGCCTGCACTCCCGGATCAGCCCGGATCTTCAACTTTGAAGAGCGATTGTAAACTTTGTTGCTGCAGATCCAACAGATATTCCCGAGCATATGTTGCGAATGCGTCTCCATGGTGACGACCACAAACAAATTTATATTGACTAGACAATTCATCAATATTATCAAAACGAGCAGCAGGAGTGCCCTGAAAAATCTCCAGCCCGCTTCCCCGTCCCACCACAGACACACAGCGCATGGAAAAAACAAAATACAAAAGCCAGACACAACAAAACACATTCAAATGAATAAACATGAACACGAGAGACAGCTGGACTACATTTCGCCATTATAGCGCCACGTTAATTTAAATAGGCTAAATAAAAATTTTAATGTATTTAAATAGGCTACACTGCATCATCTGTGTGCATGAAAATTGCTTCTAGGGGGCCAAATTGAATTGGGTAAACTGATTTCGTAAGTCCTTCGCTTGAATTGAACAACGGTTGCGTTGTGGATACTGCAGACTCAAATGAGTGACCAGCTAATTTAGTTGCAAATCCACTGGTTAGCTATGCTAGGCATGTGAGTTACCAGCTTAGGAATGTTAGTGACCAGCTAAGTCAGTCGCAAATCCAGTGGGTAGCTATGCTAGGCATGTGAGTTACCAGCCTAGGAATGCTAGTGACCAGCCAAGACAGTTGCAAATCCAGTGGGTTACTAAACTAGGCACAGTTACCAGCCTCTGCGAATCAAGCCAGCTTCTCATTTACCACTGCCGGACTCTCATTTACATTAGTTTTAATAGGATACATCATAAAATAAATAAAATAAAAAACCTTATAGGCATACAGCATGAATCTTAAAGGGATAGTTTGCATTTTTTAGACCCAGATCCGCTGAGCAAATTATTTCATAAAATGGGGAACATATGGGGCTCAAGCCCTCCTGCTTCGAGTATGTGGAGCTTAATCTGTTATGGTTTGAACACTAGTATGGACCCAAATGCAGGACTCGGAGGCAAACAAGGAGTAATTTATTAAAGCACAATAGCAATAAAGCAAGGAACATGGAACATGAGGAACGGGAAAATGAGAGAAACGAAAGGAAGGTGGACTGGAGGGAAACGGCAGATCTTACACAATCTACATTAGCCGTTAGCTTTGTTAGCCAAATAACATTGATTTAATGGGGGCTTACAGACACCCCCTGACAACTACTTAACAAAGACACTCTTAATTAGTCCCCTCAGGATTTCGCGATTCTACTATTTTTTGTGGAATCCACCGCTAGATGCCACTGTCTGCTGTATGGGTTTGCAGCAGCTAGGTCAGTTGACTGACAAGACGTTGACAGTTTTGACAGGCACCTGAAACGGGCCTCTCAACTGAAAGGGGCCTTGCCTCAATCATAAACTGAAAAAAGTTTTTACATAATAAAAATTTAAAAAAATCACAGTGAATAAAAGAACCGCCGACCCAGTAGTTTTCCCATTCAGCCACTGTAGGCGCAGTTCCTAACTTAAGCTATTTCAGTGATGCCTTGCTTCTCCTTATTTTTCTATAGGCTAGTCTATGGATCTGACCATTTCTGACCCACATCAAAACACTTGCTGCTAGCTACAATGTCAGAATTATCACATACAGTAGATTCATAATACCACATAACAGTTCTGTGCATAATTCGCATAAAATACGTAGCCTAATTTATTTATATAGGCTACCCTAAAAAAGTATGTGTTTTTACATAACAGCAACGTATTACAGTCAAGAGTGCGATAGGTAGCGCTGTGGAAACATCAACGTTGTGTCATGGTTCTTGGGTTATTGGGCTCATTTACATTTCAATTTTGGTACGAAAATTGCTCAGCTGGCATTGAAAAGTAATACACGCACCTCATATTGTATTTCAGTATGATTGTTTTTAGAGAACACACAATAAAATGCAATGCAATATGCGTTTTCTTTTATTATGGTGTGAAAAATGCGCATCCTTATGTAAAAGCAAATGCAGATACATGTATGTATTGCATTTCACGATTTAATTAAGTCACTAAAAATCTTCCATAAAATGGTACTCATAAAAGCTGGTAACAAGGTGTATTATCAAGGTAACGTTAACGTTAGCTAATTAGCTAAGATGCATGTTCTTGTATGATCATGGGTTAAAGAAAGAAAAATGTTCACGACTGGAAAAAAAACGCGGGGACCGGTGGTCCTTACCCAGGAAATTTTGGGGTTTTGAGAGCTCATTTAAAGTAATTGTGTGACCTTTGGGAGATAATGGTGTGTGTAGGCCAAAAGATTTCAACCAACACCCCCCCCCCCCCCACCCCCCTATTTATTTTGTCATCGGATCTGCACTGATCTCAGAAATTATTATTTTCAGTCATTAAAATCCGTTGTGGTGCCGGAAAACCTTAACCCATGTACTGTATGAGAAACTTACCGTATTATTAGCAGCTAGCTAGATTACACGTTGTAACCGCAACTTTCTGGTTAGATTAACCGATAACGTATATGGACACCATTATCTGGATTGCACCGCAAATCTTTCATAAATATATAGGCTAAATATATTAAATAGTTACCCAAAATAAGTTAAATGGCCATAACCCATGGTATCATTGTTTATTTTTGCTTAACGTTACTCACACTTTTTGTGGTGTGAGTGGCACCAATCCAATGTGCACATTCTCCACAGCAGGCAAGAAACAATCAGAATCATCTCATCGATTTGAGTGACAAAACAGCAGCGGCATTCAGTTCTCTCTAACATTGCAATTTACCACCATGTCCAGATTTAAGCTCATACTTTATGGTTTATTTTTTATTGCTTATTGTGATTTCAATATGCCACTCTGTGTGTCATCTAGGGGGGAAAAAACAAGACGTGGAGTAGAAGAATTAATTGTTTCATGTAAGTCAGTAGCAATCTTTTTCAAAGAGCCCTGGCATGCTCATGATAGTCAGGAAAGACTAGCCACATATTGCTACTGACTTGAAGTATCTCAACAGGACTCACCTGGATAAATAAAGTACAGGCCTAAATTAAATCAGTGCATTTGAATATTATGACCCCACCATTCATAAAGGTAAATGGTCCTGTCCTACAATTAGGCACTGGTGTTGGAGAGAAACTTGTGCTTAGCAGTTGAGTGAGTTTAAGGTTTTTATGTCAGGGCAAAACCAGATCTGATAAATGAGTGAAAAACCTTTGCATAAAAGTATATTGTCCTTAGTGTTTGATACATCGGCCATACACATGAGCAGATTGTGTACAATCTGTTTTAATTATGTTTGTGATTTCAGCCATGTAAGGTTTTTCAAAAAATGCCTGCGAGAATGTAAGGTAAAATTGCTGGACATTTTGCACAGGTCAAACAATTACCTAACCTGTCTATTTAAAGGAAGTCAATTTTATTATTTATAAGACAGAAAGAAATTGAAGAAAGAAAACTGCTAGTAAAAAGCAGCCAATGCAATGCCCTGGGCTTTCCTGTGTGAAACCCATTTCATCCATCCATTATGTAACCCACTTATTCCTGGTCAGGGTCGCAGGGGGGCTGGAGCCTATCCCAGCACGCATTGGGCGAGAGGCAGGAACACACCCAGGACAGGTCGCCAATCTATCACAGGGCACACAAACCATTCACTCACACACATACATACTTTAGAGTCACCAAGTAACCTCACCTGCATGTCACCTGCAGGGCTGGGGAACAATAGGCTGGGTCGCACGGGGAAGGAGGAAAAATGGAGGGAAGAAGGGGGGAGAAGGGGGAAGAGGGAAAAAAGAGGGAAAAAGGGAGAAGAAAGAAAATTTGAAAAAGTTTAGGCTTCTTGTGCACATGTCTGGTGTTTTGTGAAGCAATTTTAGAAAAAAAAACACAATTAATTATTGAAAATAAGAACATTTCTCCTTTTTTAGGGGAACATCGGTGGGGAGGCAAAGGTCGCAAGTTCGATCCTCGCCTGGGACATATAGAAATCTGATTAGATGGATCATACAAACTGTTTGCCTGTTATTCCATACTTTATTACTTTCATCTATGTAAATGGTGTAAAAATAAGAAATTAATAAAGTGTAGTTTCTAATGAAGTAGCCGCAATGTGTTGCTTTGATTAGTAATGGCTCTTTCATTAAAAAATTCAGACAACTGCATGAGAATTTAAACACTTTTATTGAAATAACTTTGAAAAACTAAATAAGAAAACACAGTATACACTGAAAAGAAATCCATTAGATTTACTCAATTGAATTGTGGACAGTGATTCCACAAAAAACCTGATATATTTGTGTTGTTCTTGTGTTCACAGCTTAAGCATTAAATTATTGCATTGAGTAAACATCATCTGGTTAAATACTTTCTAGAGATGCTCCTTCTTTTTTGCCTTTTTGAATTGTAATGGCCAGTCGGGGTCAGATTTTATTAAATTACATGAAATATTAATACATAGATTATGCTCAAACAATTCAAAAAAGGAACTATTAAAAAAGGTTACGTACAAAAGATTTGTTATATAGTCGAGATTGAATTTAAAAAAACGGAACAAATATTATTTACAAATGGGTATAAACAATGCAAGTTCCATTTTAATATCAGGTTTTTCTTTTAATGTTTTCCAGCCGCTGTCCTTTGTACGGGCTGTGCCCTGTTGCCTCAGTTCTGAAATTGCCCAAATTTTCTGCATTAATGTGCTGTTACGTTCTTTCTGGATGACAGGTGGGCTACTCTGCAGTCAGTGAACCTGTGGATAATCATAAGGTAGCACTGGTCAATGTCCAGGACCTGCTGCACCCTTTTATGAATGCCACTCCCAGTTAGCACATTCTGGGTAGAGTAACCTGACCTTCCGCTGGTGGTAAGCATCCACACCAGGAGCCTGTGGTCGAAAAAGTGCTCTGGTGTGGGATCTTGGCTGTAGATCAGAGCTGGGGCGGAGTGGATGCAATCCATGTATGGTCTTGCACAGTGATGTCTTGCCTCCATAGGTGTAATTTACGCTGGAGACATGTCCCCACCACTTTTTGAAATGGGCTGGTGGAAGTCCTATATGATAGGAAATACAGGTTGATATATTATTATTTACTATAGGTCTATACGTAGAATTAATTGATCACTCTGTGTGTGTGTGTGTGTGTGTGTGTGTATGTGTATGTGTGTGTGCGTGTGTGTGTGTGTGTGTGTGTGTGTGTGTGTGTGTGTGTTTGATGGAAGGATATGAATTATGCCATTGAGTACTGTCTGCTGCGTTGATATTGTTGCAATCATGCGGTGTAAATCCTGTATGATAGAAGATACAGGTGTTGGTTGATATTGTCCTGAAGGTTGTGATAATAGTCTGTAGCCGGTCAGTGTAAATCCTGTATGAATATACTGTATCTACAGGTGTTGATATTGTCCTGAAGGTTGTGATTAGGCTGTAGCCTGGCAGTGTAAATCCTATATCTACAGGTGTTGCTAACAGATAGTACGGTACTAGTGTATTGTGCGCGCGGGGGGATCCAGCGAATGTTTTTTTGTTTTTTTAATCTGAAAAAAACATCCCCACCACTTTTCAAAACAAAGTGACGCCCTTGCTTGCCTTGTTATTGAGGGCAACCAAAATGGATCTCTTCCAGAGGCCAAGAGATGGGATAGAGCTGGAGCATCACCTGGAGCGGCAACTGCAGGCAGGACAGCACTGGGAGTAATCACAGTGCTGGTGGGAGCAGGTGCAGGACCAGCAGCAGCAGATCCACTGTGACAGTATAGGGCACACACAGGCAGTATGACACATGCATGCTTGCGCATGCTCACTCACTCATGCACGCACGCGCACACCATCAGCTGTAAAATAACCCATCTTACATTGCTTGAAAAGAGAATAAAGATAAACTTACAGAACTGGAAGTGGCAGAGGTCAATATTTTGGTCCTCACAGAGGCCATAGCTGGAGGGGGGTAGGGAGAAAGGGGAGATGGTCCGGGTAAGTTTTGCACGACTAGACCGAGGCTGATGTGCAAGAGAGGTTGGCACTGAAGACAAAAGACTGCAGTTATTTGGATTTAGTAGTTCACAATGGTTACATTTATTTAACATTCAGTATGATACAAAGATAAATAGCATTCAATAATAATAATAAACCATGTAATCAAATCATCAACAAACCTGAGCAGACTTCCTCGCCAAATTAAGGTTTGGCTTTACAGCAGCACTGTGTCCCACCAAATCAAGGTTTCAGAAACTGGGAGAGATTTAAACATCAGAATAAGGGGGAAAAGAAAGAGAAGCACCAAAATATAAAACATTCTAGTTCAGTTTTCTGTGTTGTTAAAAGTAGAGAGATCAGTAGTGGGACATTTAAATTATGTTATATATTCACCATTCCTAAATTCAGTGGTGGCTGTGCGGAGGATGTGTGCAGGATGTGTGGATGTGCGGAGGATGTGTGCAGGATGCGTGGAAGTGTGCAGGATGCGTGGACGTGTGCAGGATGCGTGGACGTGTGTAGGATGCGCTGCAGTGGGGACAGAGGAAACAGGAGCAGGTGATGTGGCTGGTCCAGCTTCAGGGGCTGACGCACTGCTGGTGGGCTGATCCAATTAAATAGTAAACATATCCATTACAATTAAAACAAACTACCTCCACATATATCTACCTCCACATATATATTATGTCCATCTATGTTAACATTACCTTCACAGAGTGGAATCCACAGACAGTGTTGTGGTCCCTCAGAGATGCATGTCCCCTCAGCTGGACTGGTCTGTAAGTCAAATTGGGCCTTTATGTATGGGCACGCCAAATGGTCATGTAATGATAGTGATATTTGCTTTTCAAAATTACATCATCTAACAGTTTCACATGGGCCAGGGCCTTTTTGTTTAGAGGCCACCTGAGGTAAACAATGAAAAAGTATAAATGAGATGACACTGGAGATTTTGTTATGTAGGCTAGCCAATATTTAATATAGGAGTACCAATAAAAAATCATTATCATACCACATTTATGCATCTATGAAAGTTACTGTGAAGTATATCTGACTCTTAAGAAATTAATTGTATTAGTCTTATGTCAACTAGACCAGACTATGAAACTACAGTTATAGGACATACACCATGTATTTTGCGCCACAGAACATAACACTAATAGGTAACACATTAATAGCTAATAATAACATAATTAAATCACGAGGTTACCTTATTTTACAGAATGTTTGAGGTAAATTTCCGTTAGCTAGACGTTAATTAACCCAGTAACTCTAAATTAGCCTACGATCAGATATGATAGAAGGGAAATATATAAAAGCTAGCATTTCACCTTTAACGGTTTAATTAAATTAATTTAATGCAGCCGTCTTACCTTGATAAATCACGTTATTTCACCGACTGTGTTCTTCAGTCGCTGCCACCGGTAGCTGCCGCGATGCGTTTAAAAACAACAAAAAAAGTTACGTTGCCGCATTTTATTTGCAAGAAATGGACGACACGACGAGCCCGATTGGTAAGAAATGGAGCGCAGAGACGGGGATATTTGATTGGTAAGAAATGGACGGGGCAGAGCACGCGATTGGAAAGAAATGGAAGCGAAAATGGAGCTCTGGCTGCGCGATTGGTTTTCGTGAGTCAGTCTCACATTCTTCCGGTACCGCATGTGGGAGGAAACCCACATGGACACGGGGAGAACATGTGAACTCTGTCCAGAAATCCTTAGCCAGGATTTGAACTTGGTACCTTCTTGCTGTGAGGCGACAGAGCTAACCACAGCACCACCGTGCCGCCCAGGGTTACCCAGGTTTCCCTAATTGTCAGTTCATTATCAAAGGATAACACAAGAAGACATTCAAAATGGGAACCTTTAAAAATCTTTCAGTTTACCTCCAGCAGACAACATATTCATGCCTGAGTTTTTCTGCCCCCGGCGGCCCAGGCCAGAGAGGCTGCCACACCGGTTAGAATTTATGACGGAGCGGCAGGCATCCTGGCAGTCTCCTAAGGCTTCCGCACCCCCTCGTGGCCCTTCAGTGCCACTGATTCAGGCCCTTGGCTTGGTGTTGGACGCACGTTGTTACCGTTGTAGACAGTTTGCTGTTATTAGTTTTAAACGAATAACTAGTCATAACCATTGTATTATATTAGTTTTAAACTGATACCTTTCTGTTTATATTAGCCCAAGGCATTGGATTGTTTCTCTTGTTAGTTGTGACAACAAAGAAAAAAAGCCTATGTGCCCGTGAGGACATATGCTACCTGAGGCTTCCGCACCGCCTCGTGACCGTTCAGTGCCACTGAATTGTGCCCTTAGCTTGGTGTTGGGCTAGGGGTGTGCAGCGATGCTACTATCTGTATCTGTAGGACTATCAACATTATCTGTATTTAGATAAAAACATTGAAGTGGGCATTGCTTCAACCGGAAGTGGTGTTACATATAGGAAAGGTCATATTTTCTAGTCCAAAATTAATTGTTATTGCAATTTATGAGTATTCACCAACTTACCGTGGACGTCTGGACTTTATACTTATTTATCTAACCCCCACCCTCTAACTGGGGGACACTGAACAATAATTTAAAAGATCTGAGGTACAATAATCAAGAATGAAAAGGCAGTTTTATAAAAACATGAAACCATTCCACTATACATTTTAATGGAAACTATTTCCACAATAACAAACCTTTCTGCCTGTTGTGATTTCATATTGTACAATACACATTGTATTGTTCATATGAACCCCGCCCCCCCCCCCCCCCCCCGATTGTAGGTTGCACAAAGCGGGAGGCGAGGGTGTGTGTGTGTGTGTGTGTGTGTGCTTGTGTCATGTGACCGCAGTGCTTGTTGCAGACTGAGCCTACTGGCAATAACGTTAGCCTTTGCACAGTGTTGAGCACTGAGATTTGGCGTAACATTTGCACTTGCAGCTGAGCAATCTACAATCAGTGTAGCTAGCCAGCCACTCGCTCTCGCCCTCCATATGAGAAAGTTAATGACAGACTGCCTGGTGGAGTTTAGAGAAATATCAGTTTCCAACCCACTATCCGTTTCATTCATTAAACTTTCAGCTTACTGTACATGTTAGCTTGCTAACTAGAGCCAGCTCTCAGCTGCTGTGCTGTTAATGGGTGGAGAGAAAACAACATCAGAAGTGGATTCGCATGTCGGTACATCGCGACAATCGCACTGTAACTTAATTAAAATGAATATATTTAGCCTATTTCCCGGACTCTGTTAATGCTTATTTCTACCCAAATTGTTTAACATTCAACTCCATATAAATAAATCCACACTGTGGACGTGTAATGTTAACGTAACATATGCTAGTTTATCAATAGAATACAGGAGACCTTCCTGATGTAGAGTAATACATTAGCAAAATATCTTTATAAACATTAAGTCACAATTTGGTTTTATAATGCTGATTTTGACATGGGCATTTGTGTTAATCATTCCTGTGAGTGGCTATCTCAATGAATTAAATCTCTGGCAGCTAGATTTTGCATTGTTCCTGCAGCTAGCTTGCTGTGCCGAATTAGTGCCTCTCTCTTAGCCAATATTTTCTTGTTCTTTTTGTTCATAGTCTTAACACTTAACACAAAATAGGCTAATTGACAAATTAGGCTAAGTCGTTTAAATTTATTTTGGCCCTCCAGAGGAAATTCCCATCTAGTTTCTACAAGTTTTATTTAAATGTCAATATCTTATAAAAATATTCCCTGCACATCCTTGGTTTAAAGTTTGAATTGAAGAAGAAGCTGTATCATTCAGAAATTTGCAACAGAATCCATTTATTTCAGAATAGTCACATACAGTATATACAGGTGCAGCTCAAAAAATTAGAATATCGTGAAAAAGTTCAATATTTTTTGTCACTCATTTCAGAAAGTGAAACTCGTATATTATATAGATTCATTACACGTAGAGTGAAATATTTCAAGCCTTTATTTCTTGTCATTTTGATGATTATGGCTTACAGCTAATGAAACCCAAAATTCAGTGTCTCAGAAAATTTGAATATTTTGCTTTAACATATTTTTAAAGTATCATATTTAATATTTGGTCGCATATCCTTTGCATGCTGTTACTTCCTGAAGTCTGTGACCAATCAACATCAAAAGACTCTCGAAAATATTCAGGTACTGTTACAAGCGATACTATAACCTCTCTGCATTTGAACTGATCTCTATGAGAATTGGGGGGTAAGACTAGATTCAGCTGTAAATTACGCTGGTACAGTATGGAACACATGACTGGCGAAATGGCTGTACGTCATCAAGAGTCTAAGGCATAGGTGTGAAACTTCCGGCCCGCGGGGCAAATCCGGCCGTTGTTGACGGGGGGGGGGTGCAATCAAGAATTTTTTCGCCTTTTTTTTTCTTTTTTATACAAACTTCATTTAACGTTTTATTTAAAAAAATGACGTGGCGGGCCGGATTTGCCCCGCGGGCCGGGAGTTTCACACCTATGCCTTAGACTCTTGATGACGTACAGCCATTTCGCCAGTCATGTGTTCCATACTGTACCAGCGTAATTTACAGCTGAATCTAGTCTTACCCCCCAATTCTCATAGAGATCAGTTCAAATGCAGAGAGGTTATAGTATCGCTTGTAACAGTACCTGAATATTTTCGAGAGTCTTTTGATGTTGATTGGTCACAGACTTCAGTAAGTAACAGCATGCAAAGGATATGCGACCAAATATTAAATATGATACTTTAAAAATATGTTAAAGCAAAATATTCAAATTTTCTGAGACACTGAATTTGGGTTTTCATTAGCTGTAAGCCATAATCATCAAAATTACAAGAAATAAAGGCTTGAAATATTTCACTCTATGTGTAATGAATCTATATAATATATGAGTTTCACTTTCTGAAATGAGTGACAAAAAATATTGAACTTTTTCACGATATTCAAATTTTTTGAGCTGCACCTGTACATAATAACCGTAACATAAGTAGCCTAATGTATTTAAATATGTTCTAAAAAACTTTAAAAAGCGTGTATGTTTTTACACAACAACAGCAACATATTTCAGCCCTAAGGTGGTCGCTGTGGAAATGTCGACTGTACGGGACTTTGGCGAAATGTAACAAGATAAACTCTTAGCTGAATATACTGGTAAGTACTTGCTTTCCTAAACATATTTATACGAGAAATTTTGGAGAAAAAAATTTGGTGTCTTCTAAAGCGAAAGTGCATCAGGTACTGTATATAGTACAGTAAGCAAGGAAAACGGTGAATGTTCATTTGTACAACGTTTTTTAAAAATATTGTTTCTATACGCGAACATGATTTTCTTAGCGTGTATAAACGGTGCATTTTATGCATTTCACAGTGCGGCTGTGGCAAGAGGAGGGTCGTAAGTGCTTTGGGCTATTAATAGCACCCTCCTAATTTATTGCACTGCAGTGTAACTGAGGTTTTTGCAAGAGGCTAACCTTTTAAAAAATACTGCGTCAAAATTTACAGGGTTTTCTTAAAGCTGAAGTTTATAATTTCAGACAAACATGAATACTGTAATTGAGACGGATATGTCTCAACCACTAGGGGTGAAGTTTATAGAGTTAAAAAATGAGTAAAATTTGGCTTGATCCCTCTCCATTTGCTAATGTAAATGTGATATTTACCCAATAATGGTTTTGATCTGTTCAGAACAAAAAGTAGCCTACACATATCAGTTTCAAATTTACATCTCTTCTGTAAAACAGGGTAGCCTAAATCCCATGAATTATCTTGTGTAGGGACAACGGACTATGTTTCCATTCATTCCACAGGGAACACAAGTGAAGTTTACAACACAGTCCCAGCGTGACATCCGTTGTTAGTGATCCAATCACGTCGCGTGGAAATACGAGACTAATGCCGAGTTCACACTACACGACTTTTGCCCCTTTTTTGACGTCAAAGACGAACTCCCGACAAATTTTCCAGTCCTATGATAATCTTTAAGAAATCTGCAAGAAATCTTGGTTCCGTCGGCTGGAACAGTCTTTTGATCTGCGATAGTCAAAGACGTGATTATTTCGGTTGTAAACCAGTCTAGACCTCATCGGGAAAGCCCACGATCTTTTCAAACTGGTTTGATTTTGTCGGGAGTCCTGGCTGACTTGCAGTAACGAATCGTTCTACTAGAATGTGAACAGCGCCCAACAAATGCAACAAAAAACGGTTTGAAATTATCCATATTTCCGTAGCCTTAGCAACTGTGCGTGGAAATTCAACCTCTTGATTTAGTCCTGTATAAATCGTGTAGAAATCGTGTGATGTATGACCCAGGAGTAATTCTCGGTCTTCCAAATGTCACCTAGTGTGCACTGTATCGTGCAGATTTTTTTAAAAGACTGTCATTTGACAGTCGTTATATGTGAGCTGATCTCCTCGCATGGGATTTTGTAAAGATTTAAAAGTCGCGTAGTATGTGCTTGGCTTTAGGGTCATGAAATAAATAAAAAATAAGACTGAAGAATTCCAGTCTGTCCCCCACTTCTTTGTGTCAGCAACACAGAGCTGCAGTGGCATCAGAAAGGCTGTGGAGAAAGACGCAAGCGACGTTAGCTTGCATACCGGCATCTAACCATAGAACTGAATTAACGCAACTAACCGAGGTGTGTTTCAGCCACAGATAAAGACACAGGCGATAACCAGATGACATTGGAGAAATTCCAACCGGGATAAGAAAGGCCAAAGGAGACGCCCTGGCCATCCACCTCACAGACAAGCCAGCTGTAAGCAACTCACCGTGGACTTCAGTAAGACTGATCAAACATCCTAAGTATAGTTTATGATTTTAGTCAGAATTGTGTATCGGTAATTTGATTGCATCTTGACTTTGTGTGATAATAGCTGTATAAACTTGTTCCACTGGTTAGCAAGCTAGCCGGCTGGCCTATCATTTTATAGCTAATGTGGTAGTGCTAACCAACGCAGGCCTCACGGTTTTCTCCTCTGCTAAAAGCTCGTTGTTGTAGACACCGCCCCTTTTATGGGAACACGCACGTACCTTGATTAATAAAGCCTGTGTTCACTTAACAAGTTGATAACCACGTTCGTAGTACCGGTTAAACCAGATTGCGGTGTTTAGGCTTTCTGAAGCCAGCTAACGCAAAGAAACCCTGGCTATGTTAAACTTCCTTCATAGTATACCCCCCAGGTGTCACTGTAAACAACAACATCGTCCAGGTAGTCTGCGCAACTCTCCAGACTGGCCAGAACCCTGTTCATAAGCCGATGGAAGGGGGCATTTTTGAGATCAAAGGGCATAACCGTATATGTAAGAAACCCACTGGGAGTAATGAAGGCAGATATTTCCTGTGCACGTAGTGTTAATGGCACTTGCCAGTAACTGTTCAGCAAGTCCAGTTTTGTCACAAAAACACCAGCACCGACCTGGTCAACGCAGTCCTCCATACGAGGCAGGGGATAACAGTCAGACTTTGTCACAGCATTTACCTTACGGTAATCCATGCAAAACTGAAAGGACCCATCAGGTTTATTAACCAAAATACAGGGTGAGCTCTGTAGTGAGGTTGGGTCACTTTTATTTAGAATTAATTAAATTCAACACTCAATTAGAATTCTATACGTTAGTAGAGCCCAACTTAGTGAAATAACGTATACACGCCAATGGGTTGGAAAAATGACATATGTTTTATTGGCTACAACTATGAATATGTGAATAATATAAATAATAATTGATATAACATGAGGAATATATTCTATGACTTAATCTTAATCAGAGGAAATGATAATTATATGATGGCTAAATATAGAAGCTAACAGTCCTACCATTAACAAAGGTTAGTTTGTGTTATGGGTTAATGACATGCTAAACTATATTTTGTGGTTAGCTTGTTTTATCAATATCATAACTATAAAGTTTTAACAGTGTAAAACTATAAAGTCAGGGAAATTGGCTATTCCCGACCGAAACGTGCATAGCAAAACAAAACAGCTGTTGAAAATAAACCAGCTTGGTATATTTCGTGGACGGTGGCAGGCCAACTCTGTGATCAGGCGAGATGCAGGTTGGGAAACACAGAAGTCTGTCAGGGTTTCAGTGGTGAGTCTGGTAGGCATAAGACAGCGTCTTTACCATCAGAGCAAAGTTGGTAAAGTTGCATGGGTTTTTATTCTCAAAAGTCACTGACAAGACCGTACCCGTTCCTTTGATCCCAACTAGTAGATGGCTTTAGGGCACCCATGCAATTGATTGGCTCATTTACTTGGAACCATCAATAAACACAGATGGATCAGCCATTTTCAATATCACCTCAGGGTGTGCGTGTGTTAAATTGGGGTCCCCCCTCTTCTTCTCTAAAGAGGGGGGGTGTTCCTGCCCAAACTGGCGCCTGATCGATCAAGCAGTCTATGTTCATCTCAGAGTCACATGAAGAAGGGTACAGACACTCCATTGTGCCTCAGTCATTGTGAACGACTCCGCAGGGGGCCCAGTCTCATGGTCAGAAAGCCAGAGTCCTAAAATGTCCCTGTGTAGCCATTACAGCTCCAGTCTGAAGACGCAGGTTCCGCAATACAATTTTTTAACATATAATCCATTTCAGATTCCAGATGTTTCCATTTGGAGTTGGAACACAATAGAAACGTTGTTTGATTGGGGCGACTGTCCCCACATCAATAGGGACTTTAAGCAGCGACGGTTGTGGCGACGGCTCCGGTGACTGAAATAAATTTGTGTTTACACCGTAGCCACAGAAATCAAAGTCACTAAGCAACAACTCTTCTGAATCAACGACGGCAATGTTCAACAATCTGACTGTAAATTATTATTTACGAAAAATGTTGTTTAAAAGGGCCCAGAGAGGAGTTACTGAGTGTAAGTTATGCTTTTGACAATTAATTCATTTCAGAAGAGGAGTTTTTATTGTTATATGACGTGAACAAGTCTGACAACTTAGATTTACCTTACGACCAGTATTCGCGATTCGTTCTTGATGACATGGAGAACGATGAATTAACTAACAAACTGCATTTAAATGAATTGAAAATTCACTCATCTAATCCACACGTTGTAGCGACTATGTGAAACTTGTGTTTTTGCCGTTGTAGATCTACAGACTACGGCGCCAGACGGGAGAGAATTCACGCATGCGCAAAACAGAACAAAGTTATTTCCGGTCACCGTAGCCGTCGCCATCCTTGCTAATTGCTAAGTCCCTAATGTCATGATTCAGTACACGCGTGCGTGTTGCGAGTATCTGGAAATAGACTTAGGTGTGAATTGATTAATTTCAGCATGTCAGTATGTTGATCTGCAGATAAGTAATCAAACTTGAACTTTAAGGTTTTCAGGAAATCTGAATTGTTCAGCCGGCCATGGAATACACACTCCGCTGGCATCCTGATATCCTCCCTCCCCCCTCCAGCAGCTTCTGGGGGCAATCCAGGCACAGAGGTAGCAACACCTAGATTAATCGACAATATAGGCATTTTAACAGGTGAGGAAATAGCAGCAGTCTCAGACGTTAAAGGAGTCGAGGATTTAGGCTCCAGTCTCTCCAGAGGCAAAGTATAATTGGCCACATTTGATGCAGCAGAATTGTAATAGGGCTTGAGTAAATTGATGTGACATAGCTGAACAGCCCCCCTGCGGTCAGGGGTGTGAATTACATAGTTCCGGTCGGAAACAGAATGGTCAATAAAGCCGTCTTTACACAGAGCATAAATACCGGGTAATTGGCGGAGCTGACCTGGTATTGATCTCTGTGTAAAGACGTCAAGCCGTAACAAAGGCAGGTTAAGGTAACCCGGCACTGATCCACCTCAGGACATAGGAAAAAAGCCCGATCTGACCCGGCATTTCATCTGTGTAAAGTAAAGCCGGAGCAATGCTGGTGCATTTTCCATGGTAACGGGCCACGTAAACATTCCATCAGCTGTCAGCTGTCCATGTAAGTTACTTACCATTTGAAGAGTCTATCCTAAGGTAAAAAAGTAAAAGTATAGCCCTACGTTAACGTACAGTAACATATCTGGTGTGAGGGACAGCTTTAAGAAAACAAACAAATAAAATGATGGCCAGTGGAGGAGATAGGGGAAATAGCTGGACAGAAGTGGAGATAAGAGAACTATTAAATGTCAGGCAAGAAAGGGAAATCATAAATAAAATTGATGGTACAGTTTGTGACTCAAATCGTGGAACGACTAAAAGTTAGGAGGATAAGACGAACAAAACAGCAAGTAACTTCAAAAATAAAAATGAAAAAGACATATCTTAAAATCCGGGACCACAACAACACCAGTGGGATGCAGAGAAAAACATTCCCTTTTTACGAACTGTGCGATTCCATCTGAGGACATAGGGCATGTTCACATCCCTTGAATGTCATCGGTGGCCTGTCAGGTTTATCAAGGAGGGAGGTTAACGCAGACGTAACGTTAGGACAAAGTGAAGTTGACGAAGGAGAAAGCTCAAGTGCTAAGGATGCTGACGACAAACTTTCTGTGACAGAAAATGACAACGTTGATGTTGATGTCGTTGATTCACAGATGCCAGAAAAAGCTCTCTCCACAGCAGCTGAAGGTAAGATAAGCTCGAGCAGGCAAACTAACTTCCAAAACTGATCATTGCTCTCAACCTGTTTTAAATAATTTTCTATGATGAACTAATTAAATTGGCTCGTATAGACTAAACATACAGATATTTTCTTCAAGTCACGTTATGTAACGTTAGATTAAAGATTCTATTTAATTTTGATCATTCCAAGATCATTTAAATTACAAAATCGGCACACTGCATATATTTTCCATGAATATTCTCAGTGAGAGTTAATTAATTTTAACTATTATTTTTTTAGTAATATCCTAATTGAGAAGAACTGGTGATATCTGATGGTAATGAGTATTTTGGGAAGTAATCGTTGTGGCCTATTGTTAATCAAGGAAAGTGATTGAAAACAGTTGACGACTTGCTGTTTCTGTGATTTCAGTGTAGTACCAGCCAACACAGTTTTTAAATTAAATAAAAATTGTTTAAACATGTAGGGATAAACTTCCATTTACTGTGATTTACTATAGTATTAAAGCAAACCACTATGACAATGTACATTTTCTCTTTTGATCTTGCCATAGATGATAGTCCACCGAACAAAAAAGCATGTCAGTCAAAATCAATACTGGAGCAGACAATAAACCTCGTTTGATGAAAGAGCGGTCTCAGAGCGGTCGTAAATCCGCGAGAGAGCGTCAGGTTTTACGTTTTTAGACCCGGGGCGATATGTGATGATAAAATGAAATCTTAAAAAGAACAGCGCCCACCGAGCTTGCCGTGAGTTACGCCAGCTGAACATACTCCAGATTTTTATGGTCTGTCCATACCGTAAACGGATGTTCCGCTCCTTCGAGCCAATGGCGCTACTCCTCCAAAGCCAACTTGACTGCAAGCAATTCTCGATCCCCTACGTCATAATTCCTCTCTGCTGATGTTAGGGCGCGAGAGAAATAAGCGCAGGGGTGCATCTTGTGGTCAAGTGGCGAACATTGGGACAGAATGGCTCCGGCGCCTAGCTTGGAGGCATCCACCTCTACCACAAAGGGAAGGGAGGGGTTGGGTGTTTTCCGGATCCATCTGTACCTTACCCTCTCTAACAATGAAACCCAAAAATGAAACAGAGCCAGTGTGAAAGACGCACTTCTCTGCTTTTACAAATAATTGGGCTTTGAGAAGAGCAGAAAGAACCTGACGAACGTGACCGACATGTGTGGTAAGATCGGGCGAAAATATAAAAATATCGTCAAGATAAACGAAGACGAATCTCTCCAGCATCTCCCTCAGCACATCGTTAATTAACGCCTGAAACACAGAGGGGGCGCTAGTGAGCCCGAACGGTATGACGAGATATCCGTAGTGGCCACTGTGCGTGTTAAAAGCGGTCTTTCATTCGTCGCCTTCGCGAATGCGAACGAGGTTATAGGCGTTACGTAGGTCCAGCTTCGTGAAGACAGATGCCCCCTGAAGACGCTCGAAGGCGGAGTTCATAAGGGGAAGGGGGTACCTGTTCTTCACAGTTATGGCATTTAGGGACCTGTAATCAATACAGGGTCTGATACCTCCGTCTTTCTTTTTAACAAAAAAAAACCCCGCCCCTGCAGGCGAGGTGGAAGGTCTAATGAACCCATTAACTAAAGCCTTTTCAATGTATTTATGCATTGCTGCACTCTCAGGGATAGATAAAGAATAAAGAGACCCTCTAGAGGGGGTAGTGCCCGGGTATAGCTCTATAGCGCAGTCATATGGTCTGTGAGGTGGTAGTGAGGTGGAACGTTGTTTGCTAAATGTCTCCGCAAGATCGGCGTACTGTTTTTGGACATTAGCGGGCAGCTGGAATTCCAGTGCCCCTCCCACTTCAACACCCTCAGTGTCCGAGACAGAGTGAATTTCCCAATCAATCTCTGAATCGGACATCAACTCCTGCCACGCAGGAGGTTGCTCAGCAGAGTGATCCCAGTCTAAACTCTCCTCTCCATTCTCGGAAGGAACATGAGAGGACTCCTGTTTAAAGGAACCATTCTCCTCCTCACTCTCTGAGTCAGACTCGGCATAATCCTCACCCCCTCTTCCCAACAGAAAAGGACTGGCGACATAACAGTGGCGTTTGCATTTGGGACCCCATTAATAATAACAGAACCCCCCCCCCAATTAATGTGTGGGTTATGGCGAGTAAGCCAGGAATGACCCAAAACCAGCGGATAAGCTGGGGACGCCACAAAAAAAAACTGAATCTCCTCCGTATGATTCTGATACGGAACGCACATGCGTATGGCGGCGGTAACCTGGGAGATAGTGCCAGTGCCTAAGGGGCGGCCGTCCAAAGCCGTAACCAGGCGAGGAAGAGAAAGAGGGTGGGTGGGAATCTTGTGGGATTTAACCCAGTTGGAATTGACGAAGCACTCAACTGCCCCGAAATCAATAAACGCTTTGCAGTGAATCTGGCGGTCGTTCCAGCATAAATAAACCGACAGGAAGGTCCGAGGGTAATTTAAATCTAGTCCCGCTAGGCGACTCGGTTCCCCTAGCGAGACCCCTCTTTTCCGGAAAGTTTGGGACAGTAGTCCTTTAAATGGCCCCTCCTCTTGCAATACCTACACCACCACTCACGAGACTTAGCATCCCGTTTCGCACATGGAAGAACCATCGACCTGCATGGACTCCTCCTGCTCAATGGGAGCTACAAACGGAACGTGAGACGGCGCTGACGTGTGGGAGAAAGAGTAACAAGGTGTAACAACACTTATAAGCCCTCTCCTCTCTCTCTCTAAATCGGTTATCTAAACAAAGGCCGTAGATACCAGAGCCCCGAATGTAGCTGGTGGTTCGATACCCGCAATGGCGTCTTTTATGGGTTCCGATAGGGCATTCAGGAACAGTGCACAAAGAGGCTCATCGGCCCATCCTGTCACCCCCGCAAGAGCACGGAAAGTAATCGCAAAGGCAGCCACGGTGTCAGTGCCCTGACGAAGACGGGTCAAATGCATGGCAGCTTCCTTGCCAGAAACGTCTTGATCGAACACTGACACCATCTCCGCCATAAGCCGCTCTGTGCTACTTATGATGGGTGAATTAGCCTTGATAAGTGGGTCGGCCCATGCAAGAGCATTACCGGTTAAGAGAGAGAGAATGAAGGCGATTCTTGTGCATGGAACCGCGAGGGCTGTGTTTTTAAAAAAATTAAGCACTGCGTTAAAAACCCCTGACACTTTCCCGACTCCCCGCTATACCGCAGCGGGAGCTGGAGTTTCGCTTCCCTAGCGTCAGGTGGAAATGGCGGGGGGGTGGACTGTGTAGGTGCTTGTGCAACTGGAGGTGGATCTGCCCTGAGAGAGAGAGTTCGGATATTCTCGGACAGATCTCGCAGAGCTACTGCCTGCAGATGCATCTGCTCATGTAATGCCTGCTGCGAATGTTGTAGGGCGCGAATACTCTCTTTCTGGTCCATCAGGGCTGCCTCCTGAGTGGCTATGACCGCTTTAAGATTAGCAACTATCGCTGGAACCTCCCCTGTGGCTTCCATGTTCTGTGAGGGATCTCTATGTCAGAGACACTGAGGAAATATTGGAGGTCCAGATGCGATAGCTGTGAAATATTAAAGTGTTCTAAAGAACACCACTGAGACGGACAATGATCCATAGTGGAGAAAATAAAATAAAAGAACACAAACCTCGTGATAAAAACGAGGAACTCGATCTCCGAGCAAAACAAAGAAATAAGCAGTAACGCTTATCTAACTCCCGTTTGTGGAGCGAAACAAAAGAAAGACCAGAGAACTCAAAAGACCCCAAAGACTTTGGGTGAGGCACTCGTAGGTTTAAGTAGAAAACAAAAGATACGAAAACCTCTGCTCTGAAATAAGAGCGTAAAAGAGAGCGTAAAAGAGAACTTTCTTTCTAAGGTTGTACTGCTACAAGTCCCGCGTTGATAAGCAAAGCGGTCGATAGCAGCACAACTTCCTATAACCTTTTTACCGGCTCGAATGTTACGTGAAATAACATGGAAGCAACGAGAGAGGCAGGAAGCGGGGTATAAATAGTAAGCGGAAATAAATGACAGGTGAACTCACTAATGACGAGGCGAAAGCAAAACCCGTCGCGGAACACAGGAAAATCCGATAGATTACCGGTAAACGACAAAAAAGAATAAAGAGACGCGGAGATAAGGGCAGAAAGGCAAGATCCATGACAATACCCCCCTATGCCCTGCAAGCCTGTCTCATTTATTACAGTTAATTCTGGTTTAATTGTCGGCTCTTTTATCCAATAGAGTACCTTATAACCTTAGCAGCGGTATACGATACATCTTATTTTGTTCTTTGAAAAATTAATTGCCAGCGTAACGGCAGTTTTCGTTTTCACGGTCTCATGTTACGCAAGCTCTATAAAAAAGGCATTTCCCTTTACCGATATGTAAAAGATTTTGTGTCTAAAATCCCGTTGGTCTCGCTGGCTAAATAGGTATGTTCGTTTTTCCACTCGAGCACTGTCTTTCCAATATGTTTGATAGGCCTATTGTTATTTTCACCTTTTGACTGCATTTCACATACTGTAGTGTAATCGTTAATTTCATTTTTGATGTAGGCTACTGATTTTCATTGAAGATAGAACATTTGGCAGCATTTTTCAGATGGTGGACTATTTTACTATTTTATTTTCATGTTATCATACATAATATAGGCTATGGCGTATATACTTGTCACGTATGGCATGGCAAATGCTCATTCCAATTTGTGGTGCGCTGATATGTGGTAGATTAAGTAAAGATTTTCCTTGGAGTCAAATTGAATAGGAATATGTAGAATCCGCAATTACTAGACCAATGAGGGAATAGCTCGGAGCGAAAGTTTAAACGTGATGTATTCCACTCTTGCTGTGGGAAAAGGTAAAAGTTATTTAGAAATATTATTATTTTATTTACTCGTTTATCTGACTCCATTTATAATTATAATTTAGAATTTTGGTTAAACATGCGTGTAGCTCGGAGTGGTTACACTCAACTTGCCCTTAGGTACCATCATTACTTCAATATATGTTTGCCGGAATCAACATTATTGCTGAAGCTCAGTTCGGTGGCGAACACAGAGGTTGGGGGTCTAGTCAACACAATACATGATATTCATTTATCATAGATAGTTGCGAGCCCCAGTCTGAGTACATTTAAAGGGCTCCTTAAGGCAAATTTGACAAGAACCGGCGTAACAACACCCATGGGTTCCTATATCAAATCACCAGAACCATGCACTACTCTGGGTGTATTTAAAGAGTTCCTTAAGGCAAATTTGACAAGAATCGGCGTAGGACGCCCATGGATTCTCTTCACATCAAATCACCAGAACCGATACACCAACCCGACCTTTACAATTGGACCGTCACTTGCTGTCGACCCAACTTGTGTATGCCACGTCTGTACCAGGCCGCTGATCAGTCGGTCCTGGGTCAGAATTGTCCCCCTGAGTCTTCAGTAGTAATTTAGGCTGAAAAGGGTATAAGATGGATGAGAGCCACGCACGTTAAATATAAAAAGAATTGGATAACAGGCAGGGAGGTCATTAGCTTGGAACGCTGCAGCTCAGATCATGCAGACAATTGAAGCTGGAAAAAGGATGAAAAGAAAGATGTAGTTGATATGAAAACATGATAATTTATTAATGACAAATAATCACTGGTTAAGACTGTGAGAGCAAACACGAACACATTCAATGCCTATAACTAAACACAGGATAACATGCTGTCAAGACAAATAAACACGAACAAGTTCACAAACAAAGTATATCACCAAGTGATTCCGTACGGTGTGACTATGGTACCAGGAGAACTGTTAAGCAGATTCTCCTATATGAAAATGACTATGGTGCCACTACAGCACCAGGAGACCTGTTAAGCAGATTCTCCCGGAGTCTTCCTTTGGGATCTTCTTAAATGCAGTTCAGCGCTGGTATGCCCACTCCACAAGTCCCTTTGTTGTCCAAATAAGGTCTGGCAGGAAGAGCAGTTTCACCACGCAGGGACCCCCTCCAGAGAGAGAAACAGAGTCTCCCTCTCTCAATCTAGTGACAGTAATAAGACTCTTTGAACGACGGCGCGTGATCTCATGATCTTCTCTATCATATCTAGATATCCGGTGAGGTCCCGGTGATGGCCACTCTTGGTTCCAGATATTTATATGGACAAGCGCATCCCTGATAACCTATACAATCCTCCTTCCACATTCTTTATTTCTCCCCCTCCAATACTTTCACATACCACACACTTCAATTAGTATTATCCAGGTTCACCACATTTATCATATTATCCACAATTACTTTATACTTCCACAATTACCAATCTACATGCACATACATATGATTCAATATACATATACAGCTTTGTTTAATATGTTCACCATTCAGTCCAGAATCTAGGCCGTAAAAGACCTGTGCGGATGCCGTCTCTGATGTCCAGTTTGTAGGTTCAACCCCCGCTGTAGGTTACGAGGACGTGAGAACTCAGAGGAACAGTTTCTCAGGCCATAAATTGTTTTATTGCACCCTCCAGGAAATCACCCCCCAGCTGCAAGGGTTTAGGACTGATAACACTTTTTCCAGCCTTACAGATCCCCGTTTGGCCCCGTGGGACAAACAAACACAGTCCCAAGGGGTCATAAAGAGTGGCGCTGGTTCCATGCTGGTGTTTATGGTCCCAGTCCCAGCTGATAGCTGAAAACCAATGCAGCATGGGTTGAGGTGCACCGGGCGTAGCTGAGGTGTTGGAAATATCAGCACTTCACCAGGGTGAGGGCACATCTGAGGGTGCTGGCACTGACGCATCCTCAGAACACCCAGTCCCACCATGTGTAGGCACCCTGGGCCGCGCGGGTAGAGGAGCTGGACAGGATTTCCGCTGTTCTTTGGCCATGTTCACCTCTACCTGGGCCGGTGGAGGTGATAGTTCATTTACCTGTTGAACAATCATCCCACAGTGCATCCGACACCTGGACTGCTGGATTACATCACAGTAGCTGTATTATACAAACATCAATATATGCAAATATGATAAATGTGGAAGCCTACATGTAAATATGACAAATGTGGAGGCTTTCTGAACAATTCAGTGATACTCTTTACTATCTACCCATCTGTTTTGTAAGGTTAATCAAAATATGAAGGGATGCGGAATCATGGAATGTCTACACAGAACTGACAGACAGGGACATTGGGTTTGAATTTTTAATACCGTATGCCTATTGCATATATAACATACTGTAATTATACTATATTGTATTGCCCTCTATTACCCCCCCATTGCATGCTTGAAACCAGGATGGAAATAGACCGAAACAGAAAACAGTTTACCTGAAACAGTCATTCATTATAAATGATTTTACAGTTGTAAAATACAATGTAACACCAAAGTTGTATGTTGTTGAGAGCATTGAAATATACAAAACTTTTGGTTTCACACACAAAACACATATGTCTGAATGTACATTGTTCTATATGTGCTGCAGTTATGTGGTTTAGTATGTGTGTTGATATAGTGGTGTTGAGTGCAGATTTCACTTAGCTCCTTCGAGCCTCCCTCTCTGTCGGGCGCAGCTCCAGGCTGGAGCGCAGCGGCCATGTGCTCCACTACAAGGACGCAACTCATGTGCTCCATTACCGGGACGCAACTCATGTGCTCACTGCTCTATGCGACCCGACCGGCCAGTGATCCAGTCGATAGAAATCCCTAGCTCAGTGTCACACCGAGCCCCGTAGTGGTAATCAGCCACCCGGTTGGGAACCGACGGTCTGGTCCCTATCTCACTTTGCTATGGGTATAAAAACATTTACCGTTTTTACCAGCCTTGTCTGTTTAACAGAGGTTGTCTCTTATGCAACTGTGTGAGGTGTGTATTGTCGTCATGGTGCTAAGTGAATCTAAGGTGATATTCTGAATTGGATGGGTGGATCCTTTTACACTAATAAATGTGTTGTAAACTTTACTCTAGTGCTACACCAGGGGGCCTGTTTATGGTTCAGATTTCCTAAACGAGGTTTGAATGTCTTTACGGCCCCTACAGGTATTTCCACCCATCTTACTCAGATCAAAGAATGGTCAATCGCTTTGGATCAAAGCGTCTGCTAAATGCCTGTAATGTAATGTAATATAATGTGATGTGGTTATAGCCTGGTCTTGATGATTCAAAACAAATAATCATACACTCTCTATAGAATGTAGGTTCACCTCTCTTTAAAAAAACAAAGATCTTCAACAAGATAGAGGGAGGGGGAAGTGAGGAGAAATAACACAAAAAGAGACCAGTAAGCCAGTATGTGCTAGAAAATGACCCTACCATCAGCTTTTAAATGAAAAGGTCAAATATGCATGGCATTTGATTAATTTTAAAACATTAACTGGCTTCTTGGCGTCAGACAGACATTCTAACACATGTTTTTGTGCTAGGGAAATGTACACAAAAATACATCCATGAAATTTAATAAATATGCCTCAGTTAACTGAATGGGCACCCAAGTAGGTATATTAGTGAATCCCAACATTTCCCACATGACATGCCCAGGCATAATTTATAGATTTAAAGCAAGTATATTACACTTTAGCCTTATTGTTTCACAGATGTATATCTTAAGACACAAATTAAACACAAAGGAAGACACCAATATGGTGGCAAAAAAAATAACTACAGAAGAAAGACTTCTGTTTTTGCATGAAAATAGCCAATGCAAAAATGGCATGCGGTTTTTAAAGATGTGCTTTCCTATGAAAGCGTGGCCTGCTGGATTTTAGAGCAGTGCCACATATGCCATTGTCACGTGATTTATTTTTAATCATTGATCTTACTGGCAACAGTTGATATATTATGTAATCATTTTAACATACTTTCACTTTCTGCATTCTCTACCTACTATTACCTTCAACCCTTCCTCACACTTCTCTACAAACAATCATCCTCTAAATCTTACTGGCTTTTCACCAGTGTGTCATTTCTTCCTGTCTGTGTCTGAACAAGATTCTCTGCGTTCCCCACAGTATTGTGGAACAACAGAACAGTACCTTATATCGACATCCCTTCTCTGCCATATCTCAAACCTTTACTTTCTTTTACACATACTCAAACCTTTACGTTCTTTTACACATACTCAAACCTTTACGTTGAGCCATGTACAGCTCATCTTCCATTTACCCATTCTAGGGTTTTATAATTATATTGTCATCATAGTGACCTAATTGCATATATGACTTTTACAATTACAGCGTCAACATTGCATACATGTGACAGTGAGGACTGCAACCTCACTATCCCACAGATAAAAGGAAAACTTTGCACTGATATGTAAATCCCCTAAACAGCCTCTAGATGTGGTGAAACAACAACAACTCTCCCTAGTATATGTTAATACATAAGATAATTGTGTTACTCACCACCCCAAGGATGAAGAACCAACAATTTAGCTGACCAGAAACTCCCTGTAAGGAATATCTTGTACGCCAAACTGCCAGGAATTCTTTCGTAAACAAACGTGCAGGAAAATTAGGAGGTAAAGAAAAAGCAGATACCCCCTGCCAGAGGGATCCAAATTGTAAATTCCACAAATTGCAACTGGAATCACGTCGGGGTCACCAAATGTAGAATCCGCAATTACTAGACCAATGAGGGAATAGCTCGGAGCGAAAGTTTAAACGTGATGTATTCCACTCTTGCTGTGGGAAAAGGTAAAAGTGATTTAGAAATATTATTATTTTATTTACTCGTTTATCTGACTCCATTTATAATTATAATTTAGAATTTTGGTTAAACATGCGTGTAGCTCGGAGTGGTTACACTCAACTTGCCCTTAGGTACCATCATTACTTCAATATATGTTTGCCGGAATCAACATTATTGCTGAAGCTCAGTTCGGTGGCGAACACAGAGGTTGGGGGTCTAGTCAACACAATACATGATATTCATTTATCATAGATAGTTGCGAGCCCCAGTCTGAGTACATTTAAAGGGCTCCTTAAGGCAAATTTGACAAGAACCGGCGTAACAACACCCATGGGTTCCTATATCAAATCACCAGAACCATGCACTACTCTGGGTGTATTTAAAGAGTTCCTTAAGGCAAATTTGACAAGAATCGGCGTAGGACGCCCATGGATTCTCTTCACATCAAATCACCAGAACCGATACACCAACCCGACCTTTACAATTGGACCGTCACTTGCTGTCGACCCAACTTGTGTATGCCACGTCTGTACCAGGCCGCTGATCAGTCGGTCCTGGGTCAGAATTGTCCCCCTGAGTCTTCAGTAGTAATTTAGGCTGAAAAGGGTATAAGATGGATGAGAGCCACGCACGTTAAATATAAAAAGAATTGGATAACAGGCAGGGAGGTCATTAGCTTGGAACGCTGCAGCTCAGATCATGCAGACAATTGAAGCTGGAAAAAGGATGAAAAGAAAGATGTAGTTGATATGAAAACATGATAATTTATTAATGACAAATAATCACTGGTTAAGACTGTGAGAGCAAACACGAACACATTCAATGCCTATAACTAAACACAGGATAACATGCTGTCAAGACAAATAAACACGAACAAGTTCACAAACAAAGTATATCACCAAGTGATTCCGTACGGTGTGACTATGGTACCAGGAGAACTGTTAAGCAGATTCTCCTATATGAAAATGACTATGGTGCCACTACAGCACCAGGAGACCTGTTAAGCAGATTCTCCCGGAGTCTTCCTTTGGGATCTTCTTAAATGCAGTTCAGCGCTGGTATGCCCACTCCACAAGTCCCTTTGTTGTCCAAATAAGGTCTGGCAGGAAGAGCAGTTTCACCACGCAGGGACCCCCTCCAGAGAGAGAAACAGAGTCTCCCTCTCTCAATCTAGTGACAGTAATAAGACTCTTTGAACGACGGCGCGTGATCTCATGATCTTCTCTATCATATCTAGATATCCGGTGAGGTCCCGGTGATGGCCACTCTTGGTTCCAGATATTTATATGGACAAGCGCATCCCTGATAACCTATACAATCCTCCTTCCACATTCTTTATTTCTCCCCCTCCAATACTTTCACATACCACACACTTCAATTAGTATTATCCAGGTTCACCACATTTATCATATTATCCACAATTACTTTATACTTTCACAATTACCAATCTACATGCACATACATATGATTCAATATACATATACAGCTTTGTTTAATATGTTCACCATTCAGTCCAGAATCTAGGCCGTAAAAGACCTGTGCGGATGCCGTCTCTGATGTCCAGTTTGTAGGTTCAACCCCCGCTGTAGGTTACGAGGACGTGAGAACTCAGAGGAACAGTTTCTCAGGCCATAAATTGTTTTATTGCACCCTCCAGGAAATCACCCCCCAGCTGCAAGGGTTTAGGACTGATAACACTTTTTCCAGCCTTACAAATATTTTTTTAAACTACAGAAAAATTAAATTCCAGGACAAAAGTATACATACTATAGAGTACAAGGAAAAGTTATGTTTTATTGAGGTACAAGAGTGAATGATTAGGCTACATATTTAGGTGTATGTAACACTGTGATATCAATATTTTTATCTTAATCCATCAGTTAAAAAGCAAATGTATATTTTTTATAATGGACAAAACTAATTTTATTCATTTTATGACATGTTTTGCATAGGGGTTTTGGACCCATATACAGGTGCAGCTCAAAAAATTAGAATATCGTGAAAAATATTTTTTTTGTCACTCATTTCAGAAAGTGAAACTCATCTATTATATAGATTCATTACACATAGAGTGAAATATTTCAAGCCTTTATTTCATAATTTTGATGATTATGGCTTACAGCTAATGAAAACCAAAATTCAGTGTCTCAGAAAATTAGAATATTGTGAAAAAGTTCAATATTGGAAACTCATGGTGTCACACTCTAATCAGCTAATTAACTCAAAACACCTGCAAAGGTTTCCTGAGCCTTTAAATGGTCTCTCAGTCTGGTTCAGTAGGCTACACAATCATGGGGAAGACTGCTGACTTGACAGATGTCCAGAAGACAGTCATTGACACCCTCCACAAGGAGGGTAAGCCACAAAAGGTCATTGCTAAAGAAGCTGGTTGTTCACAGAGTGCTGTATCCAAGCATATTCATAGAAAGTTGAGTGGAAGGAAAACGTGTGGTAGGAAAAGGTGCACAAGCAACAGGGATAACCGCAGCATTGAGAGGATTGTCAAGCAAAATCCATTCAAGAATTTGGGGGAGCTTCACAAGGAGTGGACTGAGGCTGGAGTCAGTGCATCAAGAGCCACCACGCACAGAGGAATCCAGGACATGGGCTACAAATGTTGCATTTTTCGTGTCAAGCCACTCCTGAACCAGAGACAACATCAGAAGCGTCTTACCTGGGCTAAGGAGAAAAGGAACTGGACTGTTGCTCAGTGGTCCAAAGTCCTCTTTTCAAATGAAAGTAAATTTTGCATTTCATTTGGAAATCAAGGTCCCAGAGTCTGGAGGAAGAGTGGAGAGGCACAGAATCCACGTTGCTTGAAGTCCAGTGTGAAGTTTCCACAGTCAGTGATGATTTGGGGTGCCATGTCATCTGCTGGTGTTGGTCCACTGTGTTTTCTGAAGTCCACAGTCAACGCAGCCATCTACCAGGAAATTTTAGAGCACTTCATGCTTCCTTCTGCTGACAAGCTTTATGGAGATGCTGATTTCATTTTCCACCTGCCCACACTGCCAAAAGTACCAAAAGCTGGTTCAATGACCATGGTATTACTGTGCTTGATTGGCCAGCAAACTCGCCTGACCTGAACCCCATACAGAATCTATGGGGTATTGTCAAGAGGAAGATGAGAGACACCAGACCCAACAATGCAGACGACCTGAAGGCCGCTATCAAAGCAACCTGGGCTTCCATTACACCTCAGCAGTGCCACAGGCTGATCGCCTCCATGCCACGCCGCATTGATGCAGTAATTCATGCAAAAGGAGCCCCAACCAAGTATTGAGTGCATAGAAATTAATATACTTTTCAGAAGGCTGACATTTCTGTTTAAAATATCCTTTTTTATTGATCTTATGTAATATTCTAATTTTCTGAGACACTGAATTTGGGTTTTCATTAGCTGTAAGCCATAATCATCAAAATTACAAGAAATAAAGGCTTGAAATATTTCACTCTATGTGTAATGAATCTATATAATATATGAGTTTCACTTTCTGACATGAGTGACAAAAAATATGGAACTTTTTCACGATATTCAAATTTTTTGAGCTGCACATGTATATATTTTTTGTCAAAATGTTCTGTGATAGTAGGCTGTTCACTACAGTTCTTCTGGACATGTTATCATATTTATTTGAAAATATAGGCTTGGGATCTGTTCACAAGAACATCAGGATTGATTTCTTATCTCCATTAGGCTATATCTTCCTACTAACAACAGGACGAGAGCACGTTGAACATTGTAACGTATAGGCCACCCTTTTTTTGCCGAAATAAAACAAAAGTCGAGTCGAGCCATGTATCATCATAGGTTACTCATATGGAAACCCATATGGTTGTATTTGATAAATATAATTTTACGTTTCAGAAAATACCATGTTTATTTCGGCAACTTTTATTTTCCAGCTGGGTACTGTGCATTTTCGTGCATCTTGTCAATTTCAATAGTTCTTGTCAATTGTCTGAGTTTTACCATTTATTTTAATAGCCATTCATTCTTTTCTTTTTTTAAGTCATGTGGGTGAGCACACACATAGGCTACCTAGCTGAAGGATATAGAAAACTGTCTTCCTTTTTATCCTCCCAGACTTGAATTCTCTGCCAAAGGAAATTAGACGCATCATCTTTAAGCAATTTTAAGAGCAAATCCTGCATATGTTTGCTATGGTTGTTTTAATTTGTTTTGTACAAACAAGGATTTTGTTTCATTCATCATGTTTTGACTTCTGGTTTAATGTTTTTATTGTGTTGATGTTGAATTAATTTAGATTTTTCATCATTACTCCGATGCTAACATTTAATAACCTAACTATAATTGATGTAAGCAGAGTAATTTTTTGCTTTTTCATGGTTCCATACTGCCTTTGCTGGAGATAATGGCACTATATAATGGGGTACTCTGATAACCTCAGGGACTGGACTAATTGGAACTAGTGTTATTTATATCTATTTTAGGTCGCAGCACCAGCAACACTTGGCTGAACCTTGCTTACAGCTGACGAATATAGTGCCATTTTTCCATATCCTCGCCTTTTGATTGGTTTGTACTGGCTTTGCTGGAGATAATGCCACTATATAATGGGGGTACTCTGATAACCTCAGGGACTGGACTAAGTGGAACTAGTGTTATTTATATCAATTTTAGGTCGCAACACCAGCAACACTTGGCTGAACCTTGCTTACAGTTTAAGAATATAGTGCAATTTTACCATATCCTCGCCTTTTGATTGGTCTGTACTGCCTTTGCTGGAGATAATGCCACTATATAATGGGGGTACTCTGATAACCTCAGGGACTGGACTAAGTGGAACTACTGTTATTTATATCAATTTTAGGTCGCAACACTTGGCTGAACCTTGCTTACAGCTGACAAATATAGTGCCATTTTGAGTGTGAGGGTGTGTGTGATGGAGAGGATGATGGAGAGTGTGATGGAGAGTGTGAGGGTGTGTGTGATGGAGAGTGTGAGCGCGTGTGTGATGGAGAGGATGATGGTGAGGGTGTGTGTGATGGAGAAGATGATGGAGAGTGTGAGGGTGTGTGTGATGGAGAGTGTGAGGGTGTGTGTGATGGAGTGTGAGGGTGTGTGTGATGGAGAGTGTGAGGGCGCGTGTGATGGAGAGTGTGAGGGTGTGTGTGATAGAGAGGATGATGGAGAGTGTGAGGGTGTGTGTGATGGAGAGTGTGAGGGTGTGTGTGAGGGCGTGTGTGATGTAGAGGATGATGGAGAGTGTGATGGAGAGTGTGAGGGTGTGTGTGATGGAAAGTGTGAGGGAGTGTGTGAGGGTGTGTGTGATGGAAAGTGTGAGGGTGTGTGTGATGGAGAGTGAGGGAGTGTGTGATGGAGAGTGTGAGGGAGTGTGTGAGGGCGTGTGTGATGTAGAGGAGGATGGAGAGTGTGAGGGTGTGTGTGAGGGAGTGTGTGATGGAAAGTGTGAGTGCGTGTGTGATGGAGAGGATGATGGAGAGTGTGATGGAGAGTGTGAGGGTGTGTGTGATGGAGTGTGTGAGGGTGTGTGATGTAGAGGATGATGGAGAGTGTGAGGGTGTGTGATGGAGAGTGTGAGGGAGTGTGTGGTGTGAGGGTGTGTGGGATGGTGAGGGTGTGTGTGATGGAGAGTGTGATGTAGAGGATGATGGAGAGTGTGAGGGTGTGTGTGATGGAGAGTGTGTGGTGTGAGGGTGTGTGGGATGGTGAGGGTGTGTGTGATGGAGAGTGTGATGTAGAGGATGATGGAGAGTGTGAGGGTGTGTGTGATGGAAAGTGTGAGGGTGTGTGTGATGGAGGGTGTGTGTGATGTAGAGTGTGATGTAGAGGATGATGGAGAGTGAGGGTGTGTGTGATGGAGAGTGTGAGGGCGCGTGTGATGGAGAGTGTGAGGGTGTGTGTGATAGAGAGGATGATGGAGAGTGTGAGGGTGTGTGTGATGGAGAGTGTGAGGGTGTGTGTGATGGAGAGTGCGAGGGCGTGTGTGATGTAGAGGATGATGGAGAGTGTGAGGGTGTGTGATGGAAAGTGTGAGGGAGTGTGATGGAAAGTGTGAGGGTGTGTGTGATGGAGAGTGTGAGGGAGTGTGTGAGGGCGTGTGTGATGTAGAGGAGGATGGAGAGTGTGAGGGTGTGTGTGATGGAGTGTGATGGAAAGTGTGAGTGCGTGTGAGATGGAGAGTGTGAGGGTGTGTGTGATGGAGTGTGATGGAGTGTGTGTGTGAGGGTGTGTGTGATGTAGTGTGATAGTGTGAGAGTGTGAGGGTGTGTGTGATGGAGAGTGTGTGATGTGTGTGATGTGTGTGAGGGTGTGTGTGATGGAAAGTGTGAGGGTGTGTGTGATGGAGAGTGTGATGTAGAGGATGATGGAGAGTGTGAGGGTGTGTGTGATGGAAAGTGTGAGGGTGTGTGTGAGGGAGAGTGTGATGGAAAGTGTGAGGGTGTGTGTGATGTAGAGTGTGATGTAGAGGATGATGGACAGTGTGAGGGTGTGTGTGATGGAGAGTGAGGGGGCGTGTGTGATGGAGAGGATGATGGAGAGTGTGAGGGTGTGTGTGAGGGAGTGTGTGATGGAAAGTGTGAGGGTGTGTGTGTGAGAGTGTGATGTGTAGAGATGATGTGTGTGATGGAGTGTGAGGGTGTGTGTGAGGGAGGGTGTGATGGAAAGTGTGAGGGTGTGTGTGATGGAGAGTGTGAGGGTGTGTGTGATGGAGGGTGTGTGTGATGGAGAGTGTGTGAGGGTGTGTGTGATGGAAAGTGTGAGGGTGTGTGTGAGGGAGTGTGTGATGGAGATTGTGAGGGCGTGTGTGATGTAGAGGATGATGGAGAGAGTGAGGGTGTGTGTGATGGAGAGGATGATGGAGAGTGTGAGGGTGTGTGTGATGTAGAGGATGATGGAGAGTGTGAGGGAGAGTGTGAGGATTTGTGTGATGTAGAGGATGAAGATTTGTGTGATGGAAAGGATGATGGAGAGTGTAAGGGCGTGTGTGATGGAGAGTGTGAGGGCGCGTGTGATGTAAAGAATGATGAGCAGTCTATTAAAGATTTAGACTCAGGAATTAGTAAGGGTACTTTGACTTGTATCCTTTCTCAAAAGGCAACATTCCAAACTTTTAAGGCTTCCCTTCCAAGATCATCTCCTTTTTGCTATCTGAAATGGAATGGAATAATTTAATCAATCTAAAGAAGGGGAGATATTTTCTTAAAATCTTATTTCTCAAAAAGTATCAGAATCAAATCCATACTGTTAGGTACCTCGAGGGGAACAGGACCCAAATGCAAGACTGGCTCAAGGGAAGACTCCACCAGGGAGCACATTTACTGGGAAGACAGGCAGGGGCAAGACAAAGACAGGTGAGACAGGAACTGACGAGACACTTGGAAGGTCAGGAACTTGGAGGTTCAGGAACTAGGGGGATCAGGAACCAGACGGGACAGGAATTTGAACGGGTGCAGGGGCCCGCGGTCGGGAACAGGAACAGGAACGGGGGCCCGCAGATGGCGCGAGGTCAGGGCCAGGCGCACAGCCTGGGGTTCAGGAGTTATCCTGGGGGTCAGGAACAGATAAGGGAGACCGCAGATGGCGCGAGGGCGCACGGTCAGGGCCAGGCGCTAAGCCTGGGATTCAGGCGCTCGGCCTGGGTTTCAGGAACAGATGCGGCGTTCCCGCGGGTAGCGCGGGGGCCCACGGTCAGGGACAGGCACTCAGCCTGGGGGTGGGACAGGCACGCAGCCTGGGCACGGACAGGGGAGCCGGGGAGAACTGGGGAGCCTGGGTAGGAAGAGCGGACCAGGGCAGGAACCGGAAGCCAGGGGCAGGAACTGAAGGCCGGGGCATGAACAGACACAAAACGCACAGGACATGACGAGAACACACAAGATACACAAGATACACAAGGTACACCACAAGACGGTCTGGCCCCGAACAGAGAAACGGGGCAGACTATATACAAACACTGACGAGGACAGAACGTGAAACAGGTGGGACAAAGCTGATGAGGAGACGAGAGGGAAACACAATGTATGTGCGGGGAAGTGGAGAACATAAGTGGAGGGAGAGAGGAAAAACACAGGGTGGACTAACAGACAAATGATTCACACAGACGAAGAACCATATATATCCATTTTTTCAATTTTCAGATAATCAGATATTTATAGTTTATTTTATTTTATATATGACTTAATCTTTTTTTCCCAGCAATACACTAAAACACAGTGACATGTTTCTAATATGATTGTTTTTTTCTGCAAAAGTTTTTTTCTCTGGATTTTAGGAACATTTTAATGTCTGGTATGTGGAAGAACAGTATATCTCCAGTGACCATTGGAAATTGTGGAAGAACAGTATATATCCCATGCAGTACAACAGTTTAAAATCGTTATACTGTTGAGCCTCATTATGCTTAAAAAATTATTGATAACACATTTCTTTCAATTATTCTTTTGTCAGAAAATATTTTGGCTACAAAGAAGGGTATTTAGTAAGATTAGTCCGATCATGAGTATTGCCTCTGATGCCATCGGCAATCAACTGCACCAAGTTTACCCACACAACTTCCCTACTTTGTTCCCTACACTTTTACCCTACATATACAAATACATCTCGTCTGATTCTGATTTTTTATTGGGAGGTGGCGATAGAGAATCACACTAATAAAGCATTCATCTGAATAGATTGCTACTATCAACACCTACTAACTTGTGTGTATGGCAAGCTATCGCAAACCTATTCAAAATGATTAACGTTCAGAATACAGCAACAGATTAAAAAACATATTGTAGCCTATGGGTGTCACAGTTTATTAGCCACAATCTTTAGCATGGAGACTAGACAAGAAGCATTGTTTGTTATCATAAACACAATATAGCCTACATCGTTTTATCTCACCTGCTCTAACCCAGAGAGAATGATAGCTTGCTGCTTCTGGTAATTAGCTTCATAAAACTCAGTAAACAGCTGCAACTTGCGCTCCTCCGTTAACTTACTGCAGTCTTTCGTGCAGACACACACCAATCCCTACAGGCAGAAGGATGATTAATGATCTATTAGGCATATACAAAACTTGCTACATGTAACGTTAACGTTAGCTAGCTATAACGTTGGGTAGGGCAGTGAAACTTGCGCTAGCGCGGCAACGTTACGGCAGTCCAGCTAGCTAGTTACAATGTATCACATATACGGTTCTTCCACATACATGTCTGGGCGGACTTTTCCCCCTTTTCACGTCTCCCTTCCTGTTGATGTAAGGTTTCCCTGCATCCCTCAGGGTCTTACGTTGAACATCTTTCCATGTATTCATTTTAGTCTTTCTTTTTTTACCAATATTTCTCCTCCTCTGATCAGCAGCAGTTAGAGTTAGAGTTTGGCCGTCCATTTTTGCTTGTGGATATAAACGGTTTTTCCGCGTGAAGCTATTTTGAATTTTAAAATACTCGGAAGAAGTCGCGTGAAATATTGAATTTACCACTTCATTATACAAAGTGGATATAAAAGTACTATAAATGATGCTTATCTCAATTTTGAAAAAAATGGCGTTTATATGGTTTTTCGTTGCAGGGATTCAAATGGAAAACCAGGAACGGATCACGAGACATCACACATACTTTTTAAAAATCATTATATTTCAAACTGTTAAAAAAAGAATTGCAAAACATTTCTCACAATAAATGGGTATTGTGCACATAACTGCCCAATGAAATTAAAAATTACTGTAGAAAACAACACAAAATTGTTTAATATTAGATATAGTGGACAAGTCTCCCATAAAGGAAGCAAACTTAAGTCCCGGCCTTTTAGGGGGCAGCAAAGGGAGCACCTGGGTTGAATTTTGGAGCACATAAAGCCCTACAAATTGTTTAATAAGGCTCTCTCCTCAGACAACAAGAATTAATTGGCAGCTTTCAACAGGAGTAGGTTCGTACACAGATGTACTACGAAAAATTTTATCAGAAATACGTAAAAAGTTATACCTTGAAGAAAATGAACTCATTTCAATTAAAAAATTAATGGAAAAACTTATCGAGCAAGATAGAACAAGTTCTTGTCTAAAAGGCTTCATTCAAGTAATACAAGCAGTCCCAGTAAAAAGTATATGTTTCACAGAAGAAGGAATTACGCTTTGGCATGAACTAACTTGGACAAACCCTGCATTCTGGGATGCTACAGGGGGAATAGTAAAATCACATCTAACCAAAAAGCGAAAATAATTTTATGAATTGTCAGTTTGTTGTTTTAATCCTCCAAATTATTTTGCTCCTGTTGCATTCATGATAACAGAGGAGCATTCTCAAAGTGCCATTGAACAGTTTTTTTCCACTGTGAGGGAATATGAACGGAAATTATTGAACAGTAATTTACCAATTCAGATTAACAGTGATCGCTCAATTTTTTGCTTCAGGCTTCGATTAAATTATTCAATATGGACAACATGGAGAGTTACCTTAACCGGTGTTGGAGAGTAATTACAGTAACTCAGGAAAATCACAAAAGATTCTGCATAATAAAATAATGTAAAAGTCATTTAATGAAGCAAGGGAGTGACATTTGTTAAAAACAATATTGTAGATATAAGGCAAAGTCCTCTATTCAGAAGAGGCAAAAGTCCTGCACCCATTGCTGGCAGGCAAAAGTCCTGCACCCATTGCTGGAAGGCAAAAGTATAAAAATGACCACCCACAGAGATGCTAAGAAGCTAAAGAGCACATTGTATGCTTGTCTCGTATTTTTATTGTATGTACAGTGCACAGCAGATAGCAGGAAGCAAGATGATTGTTGTTGGAGTGTTTGTTGAGGTATTTCTCTTGTAGGCCCAACCAGTAGTTTTGCAGCTTCTTATTAAAAATGTTTTAAACTGTTTTAACTTTTTATTAACATTGTTTCTAAACTGTTTTTAACTTATTAAGATTGTTTTCAATTCTAATTTACTTTTTATATAATGTCTTTCTATGTCTTATGTAAAGCACTTTGAGTTGCCTTGTGTATGAAAATGTGCTATATAAATAAAGTTGACAACGCTAGCTAAAGCATAGTATATTACATCATATCTGGCATTAACTTTCATCTGCATTGTGTAACCTAATCACAAACATTTACAAACACAAACTCCATTATTTTCCGATAAATTATTAGTTTTATTTTAAACATCTCCGTATTGAGTCAGTAAACAAACATACCGCTAACGTAGGTTGACTAGATATGCTCTATTCCTGTATCTGTATCCGGATTAGAAGCCGGAAGGGAGTGGTGCTTCAACCAGAAGTTATGTTTATAGGAAATGTCATATTTTCTACAGTCTAAAATGAATTGTTATTCATTTTAGTATTCACCCCCCTCCTTGTCTTTTTATTTATTTATAAGAACTATATTCTGGACTTAAATACTTGTACTTATTTATCTTTTGATTTGTTTTGTTAAAGGTTGTTTTGTTAACCTATTTGTCACCCGTTTGTAGATTTTCTGCCGTCGGATCGGTTAAGTATCTTTTTTACATTCGGTTTTAGCTGTGCTTTAGATAATTGAACCACTTTGTAGTCATTGTGTAGCTGAGGTAAATTGCAGTAGTTAGCGATCTGTTTAAACTGACTTGTAGCTAGGATTAAGCCAACAACCGGCCTGTTGTGTTGCTAATCTTAAGTAGCTTCACCTGAGTGAATTATCCCTGCAAGCAGCTGAATGCAATCGGTAATTAGCAAATAGTGCATAACTTAAAGTACGGCAGCCTCGTCGCCAATTTGTAAGACTTGTCTGTTTGTTCTTATCTTTTCACCACCTAACTTGCCTCATCACCCCCTACCATGTGTCTAACCCCCATTCCTCTGTGCTATATACCTCGCGCCTGGAGGTCCAACCATCACAGGCGCTGCCCGGCTAACCTGGTCTGCCCACCCCTGTTCTTTCATAAGGAACTCTCAGTGGTGGGTGGACTATGGAGCTGCCGCTCAGCTGTCCAGAAAACTGACTTCATCACTGCCTACGCCAAGGTGAAGTCCCTCCACTTCTTAACTCTCACTGAGACCTGGATCACTCCAGATAACACAGCCACTCCCGCTGCTCTGTCTGCTGGCTATTCCTTCTCCCACACCCCCAGGGCCTCTGGCCGAGGCGGGGGTACTGGTCTGCTGATTTCCACATCCTGGAAATTCTCTATTCCCACTGCACACTGCCTGAAATTCTCCTCTTTTGAGTTTCATGCAGTCACTGTAACCCACCCATCTACACTTAACATTGTAGTTCTCTATCGCCCTCCAGGTCCGCTCCGCGCTTTCCTGGATGAATTGGACACTCTCCTGAGCTCCTTCCCTGAGGATGGCACCCCTGTAATCCCACTGGGAGACTTCAACCTCCATCCAGAGAGTTCCCAACTATCCAGTGTCGCCTCACTCTTCCAGTCCTTCGCTCTCACTCAATCCCCATCGCCTGCCACCCACAAGGCTGGTAACCAACTAGACCTTGTACTCACCAGGAGCTGCGCCACGTCAGAACTCACGGTGACCCCGCTCCACATATCGGACCATTTCTTTATTTCATTCTCTCTTTCCCTCCCACTCTCCCTCAACCCTACTAACGACCCACCCACTGTTATGTTCAGGAGAAATCTCCGCACCCTCTCGCTCACTACTTCCGCTCTCTCTATACTTCCTCCTCCTGCTTCCTTTGCTAATATGCATGTTGATGTTGCCACCTCTATGTTTAACTCCTGCCTCTCTCAGTCTCTTAACTCACTTTGTCCTCTTGTCTCCAAACCAGCTCGACCATCACCCCCCTCCCTGTGGCTGACAGATTCCCTCAGATCCAGCAGAACCATGCTGCGAGGCGCTGAGAGAAAGTGGAGGAAATCCAGATCCCCAGATGACCTGGCCTCCTATCACACTCTGCTGGCAGCCTTCACAGCTGCAACTACATCGGCTAAGACTTCATTTTTTCAGACTAAAATTAATGCATGTGTGTCTAATCCACGGAAACTCTTTTCCACCTTCTCCTCCCTGCTTATCCCCCCTCCACCCTCCTCCCTCTCTGCAGATGACTTCCTGACCCACTTTGAGGGGAAGGTGGCCAAGATCCGCAACTCATTCACACATCAGGTGATACCCCACATCCCCCATACCGAGCCCATCGCCACGCTGTCGTCCTTCAAGACTCTGGAGGACGCAGATGTGCTCCAACTCATGACGCACCATCGCGCAACCACCTGTGCATTGGACCCCATCCCATCAGCAGTCCTCCAGTCAATATCCGCTGAGCTCATTCCATATCTGTCCTCTATTATCAACACCTCCCTAACCTGTGGCCATGTTCCTGCTGTTTTTAAGACTGCCCATGTAACCCCACTTCTTAAAAAACCTAGCTCGGACCCCTCTGATGTCAGGAACTACCGTCCTGTATCTCTCTTGCCCTTCCTGTCCAAAACCCTTGAACGAGCTGTCCATAACCAACTGTCTGTTTTTCTCCACCAGAACAACCTGCTTGACCCCCATCAGTCCGGCTTCAGAACCGGACATTCCACGGAAACTGCTCTCCTGGCCGTGACTGAGGTGCTCTCCACTGCTAGAGCCTCATCCCTCTCCTCTGTCCTGATTCTACTTGACCTGTCTGCAGCATTCGACACGGTCAACCACAAACTCCTAATCTCCACACTTTCTGAGATGGGCATTTCTGGGACTGCCCTCTCCTGGTTTGTATCGTACCTCACTGATAGATCCTACCAAGTCTCTTGGAAGGGTTCTGTCACTGTACCCCATCCCCTGTCTACAGGAGTCCCGCAGGGATCTGTACTGGGTCCTCTGCTGTTCTCCATTTATACAAAGTCCCTTGGTTCAGTAATCAATTCACATGGCTTCTCATACCATAGTTATGCTGACGATACTCAACTCTTCCTCTCTTTACCACCGTGCTGTTCCTGTGATTTGTTGTCAGAGTATTACGGTCCTTGTCTTGTTTGTACTTGCTTCCTGATCCTCTAGTTTTCTAGACTCTGGCTATACGAACCCAGGTCTGGATGCCACACGCCCTGGCTTCCCTGTGTGGATCCTGACTCTGCCACCGCCTGATCCTTCGCTGCGAACCAGGCTAAAGACCACTCCTGGCTACTTCGCCTGTTCCTGCTCACCAGTTCACTGTGGGTTCCACAGTGGACATTGTCTTCGTGCCTACTGAAAATAAATCGTCGTGCATTTGGGTCCTTACCTGCCAGTCTGTCACAGAATACTCTGACAACAAATCACAGGAACAGCACGGTAAATATAACTAGTGTCATTAGAACTGATAAACTGCAGCTTGCGGGAAATGCGTGCGAAATCAGCGAATTGATTGAACAATTAGAAAACACATGAGGAATGCGGTGAAAGCAATTAAGTGTGAATTGTGTCATTAAGATGTGGTGCGAGTAGTAATAGTGCAATGTGGACACAATTAGGCAATGAACGCAGACATGACACAATCAGGCTCAGGGAAACAGAGGAAAACACCAAGGAAGGGAAGGGAAGCAGGAGCGGATCGTAACACATAGGCTACAATGATTCTAGCTGTTCCTTTGCTTTCTTTTAAAGTGTGTTTTTACGTTCTGAAAAAGTGGCGAGATTACGCGCAGCTAAATTAAAGCGAGCAGCATTAAAGAGATAGTATCACGTTTGCATGCAAGATGTTGAGATCTTTCATTTAACATTTAGTTTCTTTTTCTTTTGCTCTCACAAGATTGACGTAGACCTATATAAACAAGGCACACTTCGATTATAACGAGCACATTACATATATAGGTTGAGTATCCAATTTCAGGGGCGGCTGATTGAGTCACATCGCCGATATCTAACGGCTCCATCCCGAATTATATATTTTAATGTTTTTAATAACCAAATAAACAATCCAAGGCTTAATTCTGTAAAGTTCAGAAGAGGCATACAGACAGGTGGGTAGTGAATCAAAGATTTTCCTGCTGCAATTTAATTATTTCAATTGTTTATTATTTAAAAACCACTATCCGTACACTTCCGGATTTCTGCTTTGGATTCGGGCACACCCTTAATGTACATGTTACTTGTTTACCTTTGCAACGTCCCTACTACAGACATTTTCTCTTGAAGAGAGTTCTGTGCAGTAACCACGTGTGCACCTGTTGAAATGGAAACCAATATTGTTGATATCTTGCATGTAATGTGATTGCCTACAGCGTGTGTAAAATGAGTAGCCTACATGATACCAACAGCATACAAAATATCAACAATATTGTTTTTTTTTTTACACGTGGGTGCTCCTAGCACTCCATCTAGTGGTTCTTGCTACTCTCAACATATCATGTGACATGGAATCTTCACTCTGTCAGAGCGTGAAGCAAGCAACAGTTGGCCACAATTTTGTGATGAAACGACTCATAATGTGTCAAAATAAAAGTCATATATGCCAACGTCTAAACACAACGTAGAAACAAGTGTTTCACATTAAACACGTCGAATAATTTATGGAAATAGCATACTGATGATTAACTAACGTCTCTATCTCTTCAGTTTAAAACCATCTACTTTTGATAAAACCATAGATTTTGAGATTAAACAGGTGTTTGTGATTAACATGAAGGAGCTAACGCAGGACCAGGCTACTTCCTTATTTTTCCAGCAATAATTAATTGAAATTAGCAAAGTAACCTTAGTTAATTATTCACGTTATTTCTCTATATCTAGCAAGTTTTTAATGTTTTCGTGACCGGAATAAATTGATGCGCTACGATCATTATCTCTGGGCTGCAGGGCTATTAAATGGAAAACGCAATATTTTTAAATAGTTTATTGAAATTTCTGGATTTTATATGATTGATTAAATAGGCTATTAGAAATTTCATCCCATTTATGAATAGAATAAATAAAAAATAAAAAAATGTATTTAACCATTTATGTTATTTAGTTATATAGGCCTATGCGGAAAATTAATGATTCATTTGTTCAGCATTTTGATTTTCAAACCAGGTTCATAATGCTATAATGTAGGCTATGAGTTGATTCGTGCAAAATGTTAAACCATTAGCCTATAGGCTACAACTCATATCAATAAATGATCTGTCAAAACAAGATGTAATTATTCTTTACAAGGTGAAAAGTATAATTACCTGCACCTCGTATACTTTTTTTCACCATGTATCCTAGACTATGACATGAATGTCATGTGCAACCTTTGCTGGAGATAATGCCACTATATAATGGGGGTATACTGATAACCTCTGGGACCGGACTAAGTGGAACTAGTGTTATTTATATAAATTTTAGGTCGCAGCACCAGCAACACTTAACTGAACCTTGCTACAGTTTAAGAATATAGTGCAATTTTACCATATCCTCGCCTTTTGATTGGTCTGTACTGCCTTTGCTGGAGATAATGCCACTATATAATGGGGGTACTCTGATAACCTCAGGGACCGGACTAAGTGGAACTAGTGTTAATTATATCAATTTTAGGTCGCAGCACCAGCAACACTTGGCTGAAGTCTGCTACAGTTGACGAATATAGTGCCATTGTGCCATATCCTTGCCTGCTGATTGGCCTGTACTGCCTTTGCTGGAGATAATGCCACTATATAATGGGGTACTCTGATAACCTCTGGGACTGGACTAAGTGGAACTAGTGTTATTTATATCAATTTTAGGTGTATCCCCTGGTACAAATATGATGTTTGAGCCTAGCTACATGATTGAATTTGCTGATGAGTTACACAGCTGCCATTACTGTACCCATGGTAAAAATTTATGGTTTTTTGCTAGTCTCTTTGAATAAAGGTATTAACTGTAGGGGAATCTTTCCTGAAATTATATTATGGTGTTTCAGTAACTTTTGTCTGAATATGTCTGAATTAGAGAAAAACTGCACAACTGCATTAAACCAACAATTATTATATTTATTTTCAAATCGGGAAGGACTGTACTGGTCTTCTATAATTTCTTCATATTTGGTTTCAATATGAATTGAATTGAATGCTTTCTTTGATTTTGGCTTATCATTTACAGTAAGTAAAACATTTTTGTCTTTTTCTATGGTGACTTTTGAAATTAATTTTTTCTAATTTGGTGGTATTCTTTTTTTTTTGTTCCACTCCTCTTCTGGCCCATTGAAGACGGGCTTCCTTTTGGCTGTCCTTATTCTTAATTTGTCACACATATCAGTTTCTCTCCCTCTGTACAGCTTCTCCAATTTGGCTATACAATCATCTAATCTATGTTTGTCATCATTGAGATATAAATGTTTTGCATTTTTAAAATTTGACTCGCATATAGAAGTTGTATTATGGGTAATTGTGTGTGCAGTGTCCAAAGCTGAATGCATAATGTCAGACCAAATGGGCATCACAGGGAGAAAAGATTTACACAACTTTTCCAGAAGGACTGTGCCATAATAAAAATTTAACTGTGAGGTCTTGGGGCTTCCCTTATTAATTTCGACAGTACTATGTATATATTGAAAATAATTGGAGAAAGGAGACTTCAGATGGTCATTTTCTGTGAAATTGTAATTGTCAAGTACTGTGTTACACTGTTGCTGCTCATCGTTCATTTTTACATGATACACTCTCTGTTTGATTTTCACAATTGCTTCTGCAACTGAAGGCTCACAGTATTTTGATCCTAAAACTAAACAAACATCCTGCAGAACTGAAGTTGCTTCATCAAGGCTTTTTAAGTTAAAATAAACTAAAAATGTACATGCCAAATTTATATCTACTTTCCTGTTTACGCATACAGTCTCTGATTCTTGCTATGTTTTTTAGGTGATAGTAAACTGATTTTGTTATTGAATTGATATGGGTATTGAAATGTAATTCTGAGTCGAAGATTACACCAAGATTTCTAACCTGGGTTTTAGTCTGAAGGGACAGGGAATCAAGGTGAGCACTGTCTTTTATTGTGAGTTCCGAAAACAATTATCTCAGTTTTATTCATGTTTAACTGCAGAAAATTTTGACGCATCCAGATGTTAATATATTCGATGCATTGACAGAGCAAGTCCATTGGACCATAATCATTTGATGAGAGAGCTATGTAAATTTGGTTGTCGTTTGCGTAGCTGTGGTAAGCGATATAATTTTTTGGTAAGAATTGTTGCAGTGGCAGCATGTAAAGATTGAATAAGAGAGGCCCAAGGATTGATCCTTGGGGAACACCACAAGTCATTGTAATCCGCTCAGAAGTAAAATAGTCAATGGAGACAAAATACTTTCTGTCCGCTAGATAGGTCTTACACCAATTTAGGGTGGTATCTGAAAGTCCAACCCAATTTTGTAGTCTGTCAAGCAGAATTTTATGATCTACAGTGTCAAATGCAGCGCTAAGATCTAATAACACTAAGACTGAGATTTTACCAGAGTGGGTATTTAAACTAATGTCATTAAGGACCTTGATATGGGCAGTCTCGGTACTGTGATGGGGGTGAAATCCGGATTGAAATTTGTCAAGGCAGCCATTAGAAATTAAAAAGTTACTAAGTTGCCGATGAATAACTTTTTCAATAACTTATATAATATATTATATAAAATATAAAAAGTAAGTTAGATATACATGTAGGTCTGTAATTATTTAAAACAGACATATCCAGGCTGCTCTTTTTTAATAGAGACTTAATTACCGCGGTTTTCAAAGCCTCAGGGAAGATGCCTGATTGGAGGGAGTTATTGTCTATTTGAAGTAGTTAAATCGCCAGGCAGTTAAACACATTTTTAAAAAGGTTTGTGGGTAGAATATCAAGGCAACAGGAAGAAGGTTTAAGATTTAATACAGTTTTACAACCAATGATCTCAAACAGAGACATGTTTATCATGATATCTCTATTTGGGTGAGGAGGCAGCACCATGTAATTGTTAGAGATGGAAAAATTAATGGCTTGTCTAATGCCTTGAATTTTATTGCAAATTCATTGCATTTATTAACAGAAAGGAGTTCGGAAGGTATTGGAGCTGGTGGGTTTGTCAGCCTATTGACAGTAGCAAATAGGATGCGTGCATTGTTGTTGATGTTGTTGTTAATGATTTCAGAGATGAATTGAAATGAAGTGTCTCTTTATATATGTCATGGTGAATTTGAAGGTTTGATTTTCCCCATCTGCGCTCTGCCTTTCGGCACTCACTCCTCATGGCTTTTACCAACATAGCATTTCTCTAAGGAGCTTTTTGCTTACCAGAAATGAATTTACTCCTAACAGGTGCAATCTAATCTTTACTAATTTTTAAATTAGAATGATCCAGTAGATAATTTACAGCAGTTGAAGTGGGGGTTAGGGTTAGAGTCAGAGCAAAGGCCTCCATAAACAATTCAGTAGTATTTTCATTGATAAACAGTTTTTTTAAACAGTTTCAGATCTAATATAAAAATCAGGGGTTATAGAGAGATCAAGGAAAACACAGCAGTGATCGGATAAAGCAACATCAGTTACAGTGACATTTGAAATATTCAAACCCTTTGAAATAACTAAATCTAAAGTATGGCCACGATTATGAGTTGGCTCATTCATGTTGAGACAGTTCAAAAGTAATCAGTAGGGTAGAGTGTTCTTTAGCGGTGCTATCGTTGGAATTATCCATATGAATATTAAAATCACCAGCAATAATAAGACAATCAAATTCCGTGGAAATGATGGATAGCAGTTTGGCAAAGTCACTAAAAAAATGTACACAATATTTCGGTGACCTATATAATGTGAACAATAAGCAATGGCAGGGACTTTATCTGGAACAGTGCTACGGACATTTATAATAAAAGTAGTCAAAATAACATCTGTGCGTACCTGTGATTGATTGACCGTCAATATAGTTGATGGCAATATAGTGTAACCCTATGTTCGTCCATGTGTGGTGATGCAGTTTGTCTAGCTTGCCTACCGAGCTCAGCTGGTATGCTAGCGAGCTAGCTAATCAAATTAGCTGATGTTAGCTGAACATAAATTGAAGATAACTGAATGAACGTTAATTATGTGATGAATTTCACACATTCAATGTGAATAAATAACACAGTAAAATTGTGAGTGAAAATGAAATGTGATATTATAAAACATTAGCTAGCAAGTATGTTTTGCAATAGAAAATGGTGGGTTAAGGTCAAGTCATGGGCTTCTCTACCCTGAACTGTGAATCATACTGTGCCCGGACCATGATGACCGGTTGACCCTGCTCCCGACAACGTCACTTCGGCTCCACTGAGCAGACTCATTTTGTACAAACATGGCAGCCAAAAAGACTTCCGGAGACTCAAAACATTTTTTACGAGGCCATGGGAAGGCAATGGGTGATTTTTTTTACGGTCTATAGTTGTACCCGCTTAGCGATTGTATTCAGTCAGTCTATTTTGTTTTGGTCTCTGAACTGGTCACAGCTCCAAGTCTTACGGGAAACCATATTGCCGGACTCCGGACACATTTTTAAATGGAAGGATAAGTAACACTCGCTTTAAAAAAAAAACTTTCTTGTTTGCTCTGTTACACTTAGAAACTTTGTTAAAACGCATCAGTCGACTTTTATTTGAAACCGTTTAGCTATTTTCACGGCTCCAACATTATCGAAGCTGTCTTTTACACATTTTCAACTCTTTTGCTATTCCTGGTTATTACAAACTAATGCCAACATTTATATTCTACTTGTAGAATGGCTTTCCCCCTTTATTTTAAACTGTTTCACCGCTCTAACACTATTTTAACCATTTTCAACCTTTTTTGATATTCCTGGTTATTACAAACTAACAAACAAAATGACAAACCCAGACAACGCTTTACAACCTTATTTTACGTACACATTCTCTCATACTGGGATGGCAGGTATGCCATCCGCCAAGTTACGGCTTGGCAGGGCATGCCCCATACCTATACAGCACCGAGAGTTTGGCACTTTTCAGGGTTTCCCACAGAAATAACCACAATGACCACAGACTCTCAGCCTTTAAAAACATTAACTTCTGTACATTCTGACCTCATGTAACCACACAGCATTCAGATACAACTTCACACATCCACACAATAAAGCCCCAAACTTGGGTTATTTCGCCGGTTTTTCTCCTTCCTCTGCTTCTTCTACTTATTATTTTTCTTTCCTCTGTACCCTCAAAAATATTTTTTCCCATTGGACAACCGCCTTTAATCCACCTATCAAAAGCTCTGTTTGAAATTTTCTCATGGCATTTACATGCTTCAGAGGCTCTCTACCTACTACATGAACTGTGAAAGTGTCTGTAGCTTAGTGGTTACAGTGCTATATCATGTAGCAGATTGTTAGTTCAATTCTCACCTGATCCTAGCATTTAGTTTTGTTACACAATTTCTGGTACTGCAAGACAAAAGTCTTATTTAGTCTGCCAATTTCTGTTAAATTGCTTTGGTCTAGCAGTCAAGATCTTGCTTTTTTATGCGTGAGGTCAGTGGTTCGATCCCCCGCCAGGTACCAAAGTCTAATTTCATTTTCAACTAAAAATGTGTGCACATGTATACATTTTTTCATACAAGAATGTTATTTTCACATTAAAGAATATAGTTTTCTTGCAAATGCTAAAAAATTGAACAGTATTAACTGTTCACTCTTTCACTTGTACTTAAAAAGAGGTGAATGTCACCCGACATGGTCTGGTAGCCTAACATTAGTCTACTCACTACCAACAAAACGTTCACCGCAGGTTCGTATTTACACAGTAGGCTACAGCAACACATATCCCATTTCTCAGGCACAGACAATACAGTTCTAATGCAAAATATTGCGTTGTTGCATTAATGTAAAAATAAATTCTATGAATAACTGTGCCATTGCTACATGTTTTAATCTCACACAAATACGAACAAAAAACGTGTCTGTGTGGAGCTATGCTGTGCTCTTGCGGTCATGTCTGACTCACTGGAAATCAAAGCTTCAATGCTCTCCTTGGCCAAGATCTCTTTATTATGTCTTCATTCATTTCTTCACTTCAGCTCTGTTCAGTTTATCTTTTTCACAAATAACACAATGTGACTATATAATGGGGTTGGGTTTATATAGCATCAATTCATTAAAGACATCTGTTTCATGGTTAGTCACTTAATTTTTTTTTACAATAGCCTCCGAACATGTCAGTCTACTTCTGCAGACAATGTCTATTGTAAACACTATATAATAATAATATAACATAAATAATGATGATCTGTGATAGGCTGCCTTCTTTGACAGTAGTATTGTCTTTTTTTCTCATGCAAAGATCTCTGGGAAATAGCTTTGCAAGAGAAATTTTTACTTCAGTCAGCTGGTCAGGAAAACTAAGCTACTAAAGAGTGTAAAGAAAACTACTACTACGAAGTGAGTCAAAATGCCTTATTATACATACATTGCAGTACAGAAAACTAAACACCTGAATGGTACGGTTGGTTCCCACGAAGACCAAACGATTTATCCCAGATAACACGACCGGAAAAAAATATAGCCTACACTGAAGCTGGCCTGGACATAGGCATAGCCTATGTGCAGCTACATTATGGCCTTCTGTTTACTGTGCCTGGCTTTGATGCAGGAGTTTCCTGGTTACGAAGCTGTATTCAGAAATTTGCAACAAAATACATTTATTTCAGAATAATCACTAGTTGCAATATACATTATATTTATGTTATTCTTGCCCTTATTTGACTTTTTTTAAACAATTTAATATATATATATATATATTTTTTTTTTTAATGCCTACTACATAGTTGTTGCTTGCCATGTCCTAAGAATTTCATTGTTCAGAATGACCTTGTGTTATACTGTGCACTTGATAAATAAAAACACTTTGACTTTGACTTGACATTACATTACTTTACAGGCATTTAGCAGACACTCTTATCCAGAGCGACTTTTTTAGCATTGTTTACATATTATCCATTTATACAGCTGGATATATACTGAAGTGATTCAGGTTAAGTACCTTGCTCAAGGGTACAACGGCAGGGTCCTACCTGGGAATTGAACCTGCAACCTTTTCGGTTACAAGGCCAGTTCCTTAAAGGGTAACTAACCCCACTGTTAGCCTGTCTCCGCCCACAAAACAATTTTGAAAAAGACTTTGTGCGGTGAGCGAGGGAGAGGGGTGGGGGCGGAGGAGCTGTGTCTATCGTCATTTGCATAAATGAACGTACATTGTACAAATGATTTAGTATAACGCGGATCAAACTGTCAAACTAGACGTTGCACATCAAATATGAATCAAGATTCGGCAACTACATGGCCTATTTCTCACCTCAAATATTTTCAGAAACATATTTTAGTGGACTATTTAGGTGGAATAAGAGTTTATGAACAGGACGCAACATTGTTCCAGTTTAAAAACGTGGAGCCGAAACGAAAGTAACATAGTGGGTCTAACCAATCAGGTGCTGGCTGTTTGCATTGCACTGTTTGCAACAATTATCCATATGACATAGGGGTACCTCCAAAGAGGTACTCTGACATCACGATTGGGGCGGGGACAGTGTGGGGAGCAGAAAGAGAATGTCAACCGTTAGGGGCAGCACAAAGACACTTTTCTACCAGTTTCTCCTGATTTATGTTATTATCTCAGAATTGTCTAAATAATAGAATGCATGAATAGGTTTCATTATAAGGTAGGCATACAAACACGTTTACAGCTAAAAAAAGAGTGATCTAGGGGTTAGTTGCCCTTTAACCATTATACTACACTGCCCTCCAGCATAATTTATAGCTAAATCTAGTCCCACCCCCCAGTTCCCATAGAGATCCATTCAAATGCAGAGAGGTTATAGATTCGCTTGTAGGAGTACCAGAAAATAAGATATCAAGATGTCTTTTGATATTGTTGGGTCACAGACATCAGGAAGTCATGCATGCAAAGGATATGCGACCAAATATAAAAAAATTATTACTTTATTCTACATTGGCTGCAGTTAAGTGTAAGGGGGCTATTACTTTTTCACACAACGGAAATGGGTGTTGGGATTTTTTGTTCATTAAATAAATTAAATAAGTAAAAAACAAATGTGTCATTTGTTCACGCAGGTTCCCTAAAATCAATATTATATTTCTTCTAAAGATCTGAAAACATCCAATGCGAGAAATATGCAACAATAGAGGAAATCAGGAAGGGGGCAAAAACTTTATCACGGCACTGTACATGCAACAGAACACTCAATGTAATGCTTCTTGCATGTGCACCTCATGCTGCTGCAGTCTGTCTTGCAGGTGCATCTGATGACCCACTGGAGTTCCTGTGGAGCTGGTGGCAAGTCAGTTTGGACAGGGACAAGCCCCCCCATCACTGTTTTTCCACCCCCATTCTTGTGGCAGGAGTTCATCTACGGTTCCCTTCCACTTCGGCACCTTGTAGTACACACGAAGACTGTGGTCCTTCGCTGCTGCTGACGTAGGTGGCAGAGTTTGTGGCTGTACATGAGAAGTGCTAGTAGCCACCTTCTCACAAAAGCACTTGTAGTGAGTCGAGTCCCACCCCAAGCTTCCCATTGTACAGGCATAGCAAAGCATTCTCTCCTGCTGACACAACATCTGCTGTGGAAGCCGACTGGGTGTCAAACACCGTAGCTTGCTCACGGAAGTCGCAGCTGGTTGTAAATGTCTTGAGTGGAGCTCCTTTCCCAATGCCATAAAGGCGGGCGTTTGCTTCTTGGTACGGAAATTGACGCTGCACACTTGGTGATAGACTGCATCTGCAGCATGCAGGTCGTGCGCATGCAGCACACGAGCTTTCACTGTGGCTGCCCAGGTATCTCCTCTTCCATCACAAGATTTCAAGAGTGTGTTCTTGAACTCAACTATCCTCACTGGGAATACAGGCTCATCAGAACTCTTCCTCTTGGTCCCAACATGCGCTGACCTCCCACAGAACAGACAGTCTCTGTCATAACAAAACCCCTTCTCCGCTGAGCGTAGAACATGGCTGTCAACTTCCACATCACGTTCTTTCTCTTGTTGCTTCTCCTTCAGCGCTTTCACTATTTGTTGTTAGCTGGTATATTTCTTGCGGCAGAATATTTCTTGATGAACGAGTTCCCCAGGTGATGTATGGATGTCGTCCTCTCGAGATGTACTTGCTCGGTTGATGGTGTCAGTCCCTTTTTCAGTAAGGGTGGATGGTGGCTGGTCTCCTCCCTCTGCGGGCTTCTTACAGATGGCACATCTCGGAAGGTCACTCATTGTTCATCTGATGGTGAATGAATGAACTTCACGAATTGCAAATTTTGTAACCTTGATCCTTTTTGCAATGAATGCTGTTCACATAAATTTTGCAGATCACTCAATTTGTTACAAATTTTCTTTTGCACATGCACTGCACTGCATCCAACTCAATAACTCATGTAAAATACAGGTTCTGGTTGATTATGGACAGTACTTAACCCTTTGTGTAGACATCAGACAAGAAGACATGCATAAATCCATTTTTTACATAGGCGGCAATGGGAAATAGTGGTATCACCGATTTGTCATATAATTCTTGCACTATAAGTACTTGGTTTCTAAACATTTAAACGAGAGATTTTGGAGAAAAAAATGTAGGTGTCTTCTAAACCGAAAATGCATCAGGTACTGTATAGCTACAGTAAGCAAGGGGAAATGCTTATTTGTACTACAATGTTTTTTACAAATATTATTGTTTCTATATTCTATTTTCTCAGCATGTATAAACGGTGCATTTTATGCATTTTACAGTCTGTGGCTGTGGCGAGAGGATCAGATCAGATCAGTAAGTCAAAATTTATGTTTAAAAAAAAAAAGTTGTCATGCCTATGTCTTTTTTTGAGCTACAATGCATGCGTGTGTCTGCATGTATTTTGTATGCATGTCTCTCTTGATGTCATTATCTTCATGCATTATAATCATTAGTTAGCTACCAAACAAATTACATTAGTACACAAAAATAAGCGATATCTCACCAACGTAAAAAAATGCCAAGTTACTCACGCATAGCCTACAAAGCACTGTCTGTAAATCCTTAATCCCAATTTGCAAAAACTAGGCCTGCCTTTAAAAGTATTGATATCAAAATGTGGCCAAGTTACAACTCACGATATTGCCTATCGTAGCTCACACTAATTAAACTAACTCTATTCCAAAGCAATGCTATCCAAACTTTCCTAAATTATTTAATGCAACTTGGCCCTGTGTTTTTTCATCTTACCATCTCAAGAGAATGTGGTCAATGGAACTGTAGCCTAAGTGCCACATCAAACTGAAAGGACAATAATTTATAGTGGAAATAATCAGAGATTCACATGTGTTGAAATTACTACAGTACAGGGTATGTTTGAACAATTGTCTGCATCCAGTGCTTTGGGTCTATGAAAAGCACAGCATGAATAAAATGTATTATCATTATTATGTATTTATTGATGAATTTATTTATTTGTAATATTTAGATTTCTATAGAAACCTGTGGTCCTGCAGAACCTAGACATTCTTGTGTTCACAAAATTCTGTTCTCAAGTAACATAACTATTATTATTATAAAAAAGTAGTACTATTACTTATTTGGCATCATCTGACCCACAAACATACAGTAGGCTAAATTGACAGGGCGAACATGTCTGGATAGGTTTGTAAAAATGCTATATGTAGGCTATTTTCGATGTCAACATATTTCTATTTTGTATCTGCATATATTTATTCATCCCCCCTTTCTCTATTGTAAATTATCGTTCTTGGAGTAAATGTCTGTTTGTGAATTGCAGAGGAATCTGTGGCAGCAGCGAACATTTTAAAACCTGTACATTTTCTAAAGTAAACTTTACAACAAAGTATAAACATATCCTTTCTGGAGTGTAATTATTTGTCAACTGTTTAAAACATGAATTGAAATTATATGTTGTTCCATGAGGCCATTTTTGTTATTTGACATTTAAAGTTTGAATGACCACAATCTCGTCACATGCTAAGATGAAAAAACACAGGGCCAAGTTGCATTAAATAATTTAGGAATGTTTTTGAAATTTTTATTCTGTTGTGCTACATTTCAATTCATCCAGGTCCAGCTTCCAGTTCATATAGCCTATTTAATTAAACATGCTCATACTAGTACATTCCATTGCTAACAATAATGTCTATTGTCTGTTGTTTAATGTCTCATTTATATTTCCAAAATCTAGTGTTCTCTATGCCTTGCTTTTTTAAGCCAACTTGAAGTTTGTCTTCAACTTCTAGTTGATACTAGTTCTGGCAGAGAGCAGGGAACAAATTTAGCCACCAGATGGCAGTGTTCTCCAAAAGAAAATTATTACGTGTAAAAACAAGCTCTTTATCTGTACAAGTAGATCATGGAAAATCATTATTATTAAAGTAAGGGTGAGCAGAACAAAAGCCTGTGCTAAAATACTATTTTTTACTTCAGAGGAAGCTAATGAAATGCAATGTAGCACAAATTTAGAAGGGTTAACATTAACTTTAAAAGGGATGTTAAAAGATTCATTAATATGTATTCATTTAAAATGCAAAATGCATATGATGTTACTAGCTTACTGCCAACACAGTAATATAACACATTTTAAGGAGTTTAACCAGGATGAAATGACTTTCAGGACCAATCCTGACCCAAGGGCACCTGGTAACATACAACTCAAGAGGATACAACATGTTTAGCTTTGCTTATGAATCTGACACGTTGGCCTGCATCTCTGAGATAATTTACTCATGAAAATAGCACAAAACAGTGACTACAAAATCTTTTAGAAAAAATAACTATCTGAAGTCAAATAATGTAGTAAACTCTCATAAAACTACACAGTAGTGAGCCAGTACATTTAAAGAGGAAAGACAAATAGATTAAAAATAACCATTTTGTGATTTGGAATTTTAAGCAACTAAATTAAGTAATTTTCTACAAAATTTTCTTACATTTTCAACATGTGATTATATTCATATTTTGATGGTTGTACTGCCGTTACAAAAATATGATACACCTGTACAATCCACAAAGTTTTGTGCTGGGGTAATCTTTTCTGGTAAAAAGAAAAAAGCTTATTACTGGGTCTTTAATACAGGATTAAAACAGTCATATTAAAGACAGTATTAAAGAAATACATATTCTCTGAAAAGTTAATGATGCCATTTAAACATTCACATTTAATTTGGGAAAACAAACAAAGAAAAATATACTTTTTCTGTTCAGCTGGATAACTATATATTCAACAGTAACTTAAAAAACAACTAAAAATGCTGTTGTTAAAAATACTCCTTGTTCAATGTAATTATGTGGATGGAAACCTTTGTCATGAAGACAAATAATCTGAGTGATTTTAAACTAGAACAGAACAATCTAAGTAGGAGAGTAATTATAAAATACATTTAGAAGACAGAATTAAAGATGTATCTGACTGATAAGTTCAATAAACCTACAATCACTGTATGTCACAATCAAACTGTGCATAGAATGCCACTCAAAAGCACTAAGTTAGACAAAGATTACATTTCACAATTAGCGACACTGTCAGCATTCAAAGCACTCTGTGCTAGTGTTCGAAGTCTCTCTGTCTGTCGCTCACTCACTCGCTCGCACACACACAAACTTACACAGCCAAATGCTATGTAAAGTCAACACACCTTCCCACCTCTTAAGCAAAATATAAAACACATTAATAAAAGTGCCTTGTTCCTCCCATGTCTCTCCCTTGTAGTGCTTAAAAAAGATTTTTAAAACAGCAGCTTTATAAATGAGCCAGAAGACACACTTCAGCTGGGATGCCTCATTATCAATGCTGTTAATCCATTCAAAACATCCTATTACCTTTCGCTCATTTTTACACCAAAAAAGACCACACAAACATCAAATAAATACAGTACACGTTAGAACAAAAGAAAAAAGAGACACTTCCAGCAAAACCATTAGAAGATGCTTCCTCCTGCATCTGCATTTGCGTCAAATGCTACACATTTGAACAGTATTGAGGAACAGAACTAAATTGCTAAACCACAAAGAAACCAAATCAAACATAAATACAGCATTTTCCCAAAGTGAGAAAGGTAGTTCCCAAAGAATCCTCCACGTCCACCGTGTCAGTATGGCTCGCTGAGAAGGGCGTGACCCCAAGGCTCATGTGAGGCTTCCGGAGGGCATGGCTCTGCTCTGCCGCTGGTGCGGGGGTGGCAGTTGGGGTGGAGGAGGTGGGGGAGGAGGAGGAGGAGGAGGAGGAGGAGCCGACCCCGTTAGAGGTGGTGACGGAGCTGTGCTGGATTGCCCCTGCCTGGGGACTCCCGGGCGGCAACACCTCCTCGCAGGTGTCCTCTTCTTCAGCATCTGGAAGACAGACACAACCAATGGTATCGACCCTCCCACTCTCAAAGTTAACCTTGAACTAAATAACTTTTACCCCTAATTTTCAGTTGTAGTTGTAGGTGTCTGCCATCACTGAAACATCCTCCAAAATTTGCACAGCCAGCCGTTGCTTGTTTTTACTTGGTAGGTCACCGGCAGAACTGTGCCGGCATAGCACCAAAAGACTGGACTTTGTACATAAGCACCTTAAGAACATGAGGCAGGAAACACTGTGCCAACTGAAGCTCTGCCTCCCTGTGTGACACCAGTGCCAATTATGTGTCATGTGACCCTGGCATGGTTCCAGACTGTGAGGTGCATCAGCGGTTCAGTTGGCCATCCACTATCGAGAGCACCTTTCTTTCTAGTTATTGAGTATAATTGGATGTACTTTGATGTTGCGTGTTTGAAAAGTGCTTCATTGCAGATGGTTGAGTAACTGTTCGCAATGTGTTCACATACACTGATACCTTTTAGATCCACTCTGCCTTGCATGTGCTAAGGACACCTGACAAAGACCTGTTTTACAAAATGTTTATTTTTCCTCCCACTGTTTTTGGGAATGACGCAATATGGTGCTGCACTCGTATTTATGTTTTTGGGAGCCTCTTTTTAAAATGTATTGACCATAAACGTTCTAAATGTCCGTTTTTGTAATTTATGCATTTGCTTGGAATACACCATTATCTGGCAGATGGATCTTTGTACAGCAGGATCTCAACTAGAGGAAATCTGTTACAACACATTTCTAAAGGGTATAAACAGCAGGCTACTGGATTTGAATTATGTGTGCTAATCCTGTGTCACACCACTTGGAAAATGCAATAAGAGCATTTTGTCATACATATTTCAATATAAAAAACCCACAACAGGAAAGACTAGCCACTAAAATAAATACACAGGCAGTTATTTCAAATGTGACCCCAAGAATCTGAAATATCAGCTAAATGTTTGACTCCATTTTACAAGCTGAATTTAAGATGTACGAAAAACAAACAATGCTGCTCTGCCATTTGTGTGTGTGTGTGTGTGTGGGTGCGCGCGCATGTGTCTGTGTTTTTATCACATCAGCCGGTTTAGTATCCTTAATTAAAGTTACAATGTCAATTTAAACCAACATCATAAGGCTACATTACATTCTTTGGCAAACTGTGGAGTTTCAGTATCCCTCATTGTGTTTCCATTTGTTTTTTGTTACCTTGCCAACTACTGCAGCGACAGATGATTACAGCACCTGATCTTAATGATGCTCACACTGGAGAATATGCAAGACTTGGAGTCGAAATGCCACCAGCTGTTAGGCAGTTGCATTGAATTAATTGGATCCTGATGAAAAAGAAAACCCTTTATAATGTACTGACTCATAGAGGAATACAGACCACCACAATAATTAATACCACTAATGATAAAAAGTCACTTGAAATGGCACTTGGTAATTAATGATTGAATTTGGTATTTGAGAATGTGAGATACAGAGTCTTTTATGTAGGCTGCAATAAAATCTCATTTAAAAGGCCTTCTGTGTGCAATGTTTCCCTGAGCATTCTTACTGACTGGATTTTGATCAAATGATTTAGCACAAACGTATGTCAAAGCGTTGTAAATTATTCAGTCATTTATCCCCGCATAAGGTCGGTCTCAGTGTAAATCAGACTAATTTCTTTGTTCTGTATTCAAATGCATATAATTACTCATGGCATTAAGTATAAGAGAGGAAGATGGGAGCATGGCTGATATATTATCATATGCAAGTTTTCAGGTTCCCAAGGCAGTGTTACACCTTTTTTTAAATTATTAATTTCAGTGCTGGTTTTCTCTGTAAGCAGATGGAGGCCTAGGCATGCCAAGCAAAAGCGTGGCCCTGCTTGTTTGCAGGGCAGTCTGGGTAATTCCCTCCCACCTGCCATGGCTATATCTCAGCTGGATGATAAAATGTTAACAGACAGACTGGTGGAGCTTGAGGCCCCCGGGGGGGGGAGGGGGTGGGGGGGCATTTTCCTTGGCCAGAAAGCTTCACAGGAATTGAAGCTCCCCATTTGCCCCACACTAAGAGATAGTGGGGCTTTGGATTGGACCCTCCAAGAGGTGAGTACCCAGTTTTTTAAAGAGCGCAGTTAGCGGGCATGTTCATTTACATGGTTTGAGCTGTATGAGTTCAATATTTCAGAGATATAAAAGCAATAGGACTTAATGGTGGGCTCTTCATAAAGAGACTGTTTACACGCTGCAGACAATCAACGCCCATCTTTCATAAAGGGACTCAAAAAAAGACCCCCACAAACAAAGTGAAGTATGGCCCAATTGGAGCTCAAACACTTCCAAAAACAATTGAGCTGGTGTCAAATGAGCTGTATCGGTGACAGCACAATCCTGCTCAGAAGCCATCAGTCCCAGCGTATGCGTGAGCCATGTCAGCTCCACGGTTAACAATAGGCATGTGTAATGAACAGAGTGGCTCCATAACCACCTCTCACAGGGGGAGAGCCATGGGCTTGTCAGACTCGCTGTTATAATGGACTAATTTTGGAAGCAATCATTGTCAATACAAGTCAGGGACGGACTTCCTGAAAGCGTTAAACTAACAGCAAGCGCAGTTGACCGTGCTGCCGCGCAAATCAGCCAATCGGGGGTGCCAAGTCACGAGCATGAAGCTGAGCTGACAATATTCTAAATGCGCCATGGAACGGGTGTGGGGGGGCCAGGCGCCACACAGCAACGGCATTGAGGGGAAAAAAAGTATTGCTTGTTCTTTTAAAAGTGCTTACAGGCACTGTTTCAGCCTGGCAGCCGTTAAGTTTTACAGCGAGCACCTGAGGAACTGTAACTTGCAGGCAGTACCCCCCTCCTCCTTTCCGCCCCTCTCGCTCCACTGACAGGGGCAAATTGAAATGAAGTGGGTGCATATGGCAGAAACAATCCACAGATTTGCAAATTGCACAACATCATTAAATCATAACGGCGAAAGATGTTGCACTGTACATTCCAGGTGCCCTCTGTCTGTGTTCGGGGGTTCAGTCGCTCGTGACATGTTTCTTCACGGTGAGCCAGGAAAAACAGCAGATGTGACGAGGTCTGTAAAAATGACCCAAAAGCAGGCCTAACAAGTGTCAGCGCAACCAAGTGCTGGAAAACAGGAGAAAGCACTGACAAGAGGTCGATGCGGCAGCACTGCTGGGGTTTGCAATATGATTTTGAACGTGCAATAAACCCACCGGAGGAATTAATGTTGGGTAAAACGGAACATTAAAAAATCTTTCAAAGCACCTGCTTCTGGTGTTTGTGTCACGGTTTGAACCGGGCAAATCCTGTGCCCGAATCCGGACCAAGTTTTTTTTAGATCCACCATTCTCCAAACAGTACACCAGGCAGAAGTAAAGGTAAAAATAATTTTGACGACTGACAGTGGCTATGAGCCTCTCTCTCCACTTTGCCGGACGACACCGACCCCACCCGCAGGTAAGCGTGCCTACTCCCCACACACCACACATTACACACTAGCACGCACACCACTCATAAACACACAGTGCTTTTTATAAATATTTAGGCTACTGCAAATGGGCACACATGTACACTCGTGATCACACCCTCAATATCCCACCTCAAGAGCTGCCAACCGCCCGGCCCCACAATATTTGCGAGGAAAAGCCCACACACAAACAGCCACGGTGGTACACACTCATACAATAACAAAACTCGCTAGCATCCCACGCCACAAACATGAAACACGTAAAAAAAATTCACGTTGTAGAGTCCTACCTACAAAGCAACTCAGGGAGGACTGCCACAAAAAAAAAAAAAAACATCCAGCCCAAAAATAACCACACCCACACAAACACACGGACAGCTTTGCCGTCTTTGGTGGTCGCTAACGAGGATTCAGACTGTCCACCACTCGGGGGAATCCTGGGACCCAGGCCTTCACTGTACCCCGTCGCCCTCGTCACACTCGCTGGGTGGATGCGGGACACCAACTCTGACAGGGGAAAAAAGGACACACCCGCTGCCGCTCAGTTCCCCGCTTGCTGTCTGAGACCCACACACACGCTGCTGCTGCAGATATGGCGAAAACACGTTCCTTACGGTCTCAGGGAAGTCAGTTCCCCCAGTAACAGCTCAATCACTGTAGCTCCCGTCACACTGGCTCCGTTGCACTGATCAGCTCTGCAGTTCGCTGTTGTTGCTGTCCACCAGTTCCGGGTCTAACACCGCTGTTGTGGTTCTTGTTTCCGCAGGCCGCCATTGATTGCTTCCAGCTGCCTGCCTCATTCTGGTAGTTTGTGCCATACACTGACAACACATTTGTACTTGTACTAACAAAATAAAACTTCATCAAACCCACAAAGTAAAAGAAATTTTAAAAAACACTGCCACTTGTAACCGCTCAGAAACCCACACATGCTCTGGCTCGCCTTCCATCAGTTTTGTCTCTCTACCCCAGGTGCACTTTATTATATTCCCTCATGGAACTCAGCCCCAGCATTCCCTTCCAATCACTTAATCCCCAATGAGTACCATACACTCATTCAATCACTCACTCTCCCAATCGTTCAATCATTCAATCCGGCTTCGAAATTATCCTATCTTCTATTACGGAAGCTGTACACATTCCCTCCTCACTATAGGAGACCGTAAACATGTTACACCCCCCCCCATAACATTAGTCATCCCGACTAACACTCCGCAATGTACCGGGGCAGGGGCCATCCCCTTGTCTCATGGGTGGAACGTCGAGAAGACTGGCCTTCCGGCTCAACAGGGAGAGCATCGATAATTACCTCCTCCGCTGGTTGCTCTACGGGGCCGTTAGGCACTGGTTCAGGACCCAGGACCTCAGGAACTGGCTCCGGTCTTCTTTGTGTCACCGGGAAATATGGTTCCACCTCCTCTTCCCGGAAGACTACCTGCCATCGCACTGGTTCTTCGCCCCATCCTCCCACCGGCCATAGATGGTTCCGGTGGATGGTTCTCACAGGTCCGCCACCTTCTGGCCGGATCTCAAATACGGGGAACCCTGGACGCAGTTGCCGGACAACAATGTAAGGCCGGGCTTGCCACCGAGGGGCCAGGTTACCAAACTCCCGCCACCGGAAGTTCCTCAGGAGGACCCTCTCTCCCGTCACCAAAAAAAGGTCCCTGGCCGGCGGTCATAGCGCTGTTTATCCCAGAGCTTCTGCTTGGTGGCCTCGGCCGCCACCTGCTGGTAACCACAAGCCAAACAGTAATGATGATTTTTTACCTACCCCTCCAAGTCCCAACGCTCTTCCATCATGGGCACCCCAGCCCACATATCCACCGGCAGCCGGGTGTGCCTCCCCATAAGGACGTAGTGAGGGGTGAGACCCGTGCTGCCATTTACCGAGTTGTTATAGGCTAACAGCAGCTCTGGCAACCGTTCAAGCCAGCGGTGGTGTTCCTCCTCTCTCAGGGACTCTAAGAAAGACAACAGTGTATGGTTAAATCATTCACAAGCCCCGTTGCCCTGTGGATGGTACGGCGTTGTGCGTATTATGGCACACCCATACAGCTCAGTTAGTAATTAGCTAACTGGGCTACCCAACACTGTTGTTGTCTGTGAACACGGTGACCTGGGCACCCCACAGGTAGTCCCGGAACTTCTCGGTGACAGCCCACTTCAGGGCTAATAGCTTGAGTTTGAGGGAGCTGTAGTTCTGATCATTCCATTCGGAGGGATGCAGGCTCCGGATGGCGTAGGCAATCACCCTCTCCTTCCCATCCTGCACCTGGGCCAGCACCACTCCAAGGTTTAGGGCATGGAAAATGCTCATTCCAATTTACTGTGCACTGATATGTGGTAGATTCATTCTGAATGGGAACATAAAAAATAAAAAAACTACAGAAAAATGCAATCCCGGGGCAAAAGTATACATACTGTAGAGTACAGGTAAAACTGATGTTTTATTGAGGTACAAGAGTGAATGATTAGGCTACATATTTAGGTGTATGTAACACTGTGATATCAATGTTTTCATCTTAAACCATCAGAAGCGGCAAATGTATATGCTTTATAACGGAAAAAACTTTCAATTTTATTCATTTTATGACATGTTTTGGATAGGGTTTTGGTCTACCCCCTTATACTAATTAAAAAAATATCAATTCCCACTTGAAAATGACGCAAAAGTGAGTTTTATGAGCCAAAACTGTTGATTTGTAGTTAAATATATCTTTTTTTATTTATTTAGAGCAGTGCACAATTTAGCCATTTGTATAGATTTGGAGACACAGCAGGGTACACTGCCTATATTTAGCTCCATAGATCTTTAGTAGTTCTGCATATAATCCTCAGATTTTGCACACTTGTGGACATGGAGTTTATGATCCATGAAATGTATAGATTTACCTGTTTCACTTTTTTATTTATTTATATTTTTTTACAGGCATTTAGCAGACGCTCTTATCCAGAGCGACTTACACAACTTTATTATTATTATTATAATTTTTTACATATTATCCATTTATACAGCTGGATATATACTGAAGCGATTCAGGTTAAGTACCTTGCTCAAGAGTACAACGGCAGGGTCCTACCTGGGAATCAAACCTGCAACCTTTGGGTTACAAGGCCAGTTCCTTAACCATTATACTACACTGCCACCCCAACTTACCCCGCTTATGTATTTCATTGCAAACTAAATTATTATTTTTTTTTTGCATTTATACAAAGTTTCTTTATTTTGACTTAGATTATGAAAATAAACAAATCTAAGTTTGTATTGTAAATGGTACATTAAATATAATGTAACGACTACCACACAAGTGTCTTTAAAAAAATACATTTACCAGTATCAAAGCCTTGGTTATTTTACTAACTTTAATTAACAATAAACTTAGTAATGCCAAAATACCAATTATCATTGTTGAGGGTCACATTTTCAGGACAATTGCTAAGCTGTGCCAAATGAATGCTGTTGGTATAATAAAATACCAACAGCAGATAATGATACCAATGCTTCCTCTAAATAATAAAAAATGCTTTCTTCTACCTTCTGCTGATAATTGATATGCAACTTTAAAAAACATTTTTGCTGCACATTATTCATAACAATGTTATTACAGTGATAGGTGGATTTTTAAATTATATTTCACATCTTGAATTTAAAATAAACATTATTTACAGCATATAGCTCTATAGCATCTGTAAATATTCCCTACTGCCACAGAACTCAAGTTTGTGCAGGTAACTCCAAAGAGACAAGCCTTATCATTAATGACCTTGGGTCCTACACTATTCTACAGCGGTGTACTGAAAGCACATACACATTCAATGGTATTTCAGAAGAGTATCTTTGCTCACACATACTGAGATCACCCAATATGTTTGAAGGAAGGCTATACTTGAGGATATAGCTAACTGTATAAATGGACTGCAGATAAGAAATGGAAAGGTACATACATTTTTCTGGATGCTAAATGTAATGTAATCTCAAATGCATTTACACCATGGAAAATCCCTGAGAATGTGAGAGTTTATCAGCAGCTACACTTTCAAAACTTTTCCCTTCACAAGAAAGAAAAAACAGTGATAATTCGACCATCGCTCACTCAGTTTGTGTGAAACACTGAGCTTCGGGGTGAGCAAGATGTGTTCCTCATGCCATTTTCCCTGGGCTCATTTTGGCTGTATTTCACAGCGAGCCCGAAGCTGGGGATAATGGAGCATTACTCACTGTGATAGCCCGATCTCTTCTGCATGGCGGTTACAGGACAATCTTTATGAGCCAGGAGAAGCTGCTTCAGCTGCGCCACTTCATTTCTCAGCAGGGCCACTTCACTCTGAAGGAGGGAGAACAGAGAGGCGAACAGCGCACACTCACTTGCGGGTCACACCTCCTTTTTTACTGCTTCCTCTGTGGCCTTGACACCACGCCCCTGTGACTCTCTCACCGTGCTCCCATGTCGCTGAGACAGGAGATTAGCGCTTCACAAGGTTCCAACGGCTACTATTCTGTAGATGTGTCTGGCGTCAAGAACTTTACCACAGTCCCCAGCAAACTCCAAAATGTACCAATGAACCACTAAATAGGTGTAGCCACCATGTGTTATCAGTGACTCTCTGATCAGAGCCAATCGCAGTGTGTTTCTGTTGATAAGTTTGCATGAGTCCGTGATTGACAGCGTACGGTAGCTTCAGATCTGTGATGCCAAGTGTTCTTTCCTCTGATATTTGCCTTTAAAGACCTGCTCCTGGAGAAGCTCTGACTTTTTTTGTATGTTTTCCTTTCAAAAACAGAAATAGCCCCAAACCCGAATATCCAAGGCTAGAGCACTTTTTTACTCACTGTTCAAGTACTGGCACTGGTATCATTATTCCTTAATACTAGTGGAGACCCTTATTTCCCAGCCCTGAATGTGACGTTGAATGTTATGTTTAATACATTACCAAGTATTTTGAATAAAATTATGCCATGTATTAGTAGTTGAGGAATTAGACCAATCCCATGTCCAGTTCCAATTCACAGGTTCTCTCTTGTCCAGAAACAGAGACACTTGCCTGAATGCGCTCACAGTACAGGTCAAAGCCACAATACTCCTGTATTGCACCCTTGCACTCTCTCTCGCTCTCATTACAGAAATAAGAGACACATGATCAGTATAATATTACATACGCCCCCCTGCGATTAAACGCTCATATTTCTACCTGTGGGGGGGGGGGGGGGGGGGGGGGCATAATTTGAGTTGAAAGTAATAGCCTAATGGATGCCGCTAGAATAAAGTACAATGCACTTCTTCAATTATGTTGTTCCTGAGATATAATTATGGCCCATTAATAGCTGCGGACCGGCACATTTGTCAGAGGTGAACTCCTCTGATTGTCACAGCAACTTTGTGGATTCTGCTAAGATTTACACCCCACTGTCATTATAGCCCTCGGGGGAGTCAAGAATTCTGTATGCAGTAAAGGAGGTAGTTGGGGGGGGGGGGGGGGGGGGGGGGGGGGGAGGCAGAGGAGGTGTATTATTGTGAAGGTGACTTTATCAGGATTTAGCGCAGCCAAGAGCCGATGGAACATCCTGTGGCAGATTTAAGCGCTTTCTGTTCTCTTTAAAGGACCACAGCAGCCTAATCTATTAGTCTAAAAGCAGCCAATTTATTTGAATCCATCTGTTTAGGCTTGCTCCTCTTGGCACGAACAGACTGTTCATGAAATACATTTGAACACAGCTGGTGAAGCCCCTATGAATCTAAACACCGCGCTCCCTGCCATTTCCCACGATGCACCTACCCTGCACTGCTTTGTGTTTCACATCATCCTTCCCCTGCATTCACCAAACCAAAATGATCTGCCGGTACAAGGACTGCATGTGAAATCCAAAGACAACAACGACTAACAAGCACTTGACTGAACATATTGACGGCTCCCACATGTATTTATGTATGTACACACACACACATATATGTAATACCATGTACTCGTACTGTATGTATGCATTTACATAGACTGTACATATGTCACAAATATTGACACCCATGTTTTCAGTACTTTGTGCACCTTCCCTTCACAAGGACAACACAACTGACTGTTTTATGAGATTAGTGAACATATTGGGGGGTCTTTGAACATTCCTCTGCATAATCTTTCAAGATCCTACAATCTGTGCTTGTGGATTGGCCTCTTAAATTTAAAACATGAATATTCAATCAGGGTTCAAGTCTAGAAACGGAGATAGCCATTGTAAAAGAGTAATTTTGTGGCAGTTAACCACGTCTTGGTTGATTCTGAGGTATTCTTGGTTGATTCTGAGGTATGCTTGGAATCTTTGCCTTGCTGAAACATCCATTTGCACCAAAGTTTGAGCTGGCAGAGGTAACCAGGTTAAATTTCTTGCCAAAATGTCAATGTACTGGCTGGAATTCATCTTAAAATAATTTACCTTAAAAAAGCCCCAGGAGCAGTAGATGCAAAGCAATCTCATAACATTTCACCATAGGCATGACACCCTTTTCAACATAAGCATCCGTCTTCTGACGCTAAACCCATTGCCGGTGTGTGTCTCATCTGACCTTAAAGAGTAGTTCCACCGGAAAAAAACATTAACCTTATTTAACAGATCAAGGCGCAACTAATTAAGTCTTTCTTTGTCGCTGACCAAATCAATATGTGAACGGAAATATTGACAGCTAAAGTTACAAAATGACATACACCGCTACCACTTCCTTGTTTTTGAAAGACTACAGTGGCGTCAAGTGGGCGTGTAAATTACATAGGCACGTAGGCATAGCCAGCGAGGGAGGAAACACATCGTAGATCAAGCTAGATATCGTTGGTATTTTATTATAATGTCAGAAAATTACATCTTTGTTTCCTAAAGATGTTTTGGCAAACTAAAAACATCGGGGCTCGAGTGCTGTCAGTTACAGAGTGGACAAATGATAGGCTACAACTCCGGTCTTCCTCTGCCTTATTGAATCACCCTGTAAGGAACCATGCCAACTACATTATGATCCATGACCATGAAAAGTAGACTAACATAATCGTACGTTTTTTTGTAGTTGGTGGAAGGCTTCTCTTTTGAGCCTGAATAGGCTATTCTGCGCTGAACGCGCTTGCAACCCCTGCCTACGCTTCCGGTCGTAACGTTATTCAGTGTGACTGGCATTGTCTGACACCGCCCATAAACTGTAAGCGCTCTTGGCCATTGTAGTTTACAGTAAAGCAGGTGCCTGTTACATGCACAGTTGCAACCACGTTTAGTAGATCTCCAACTGGGGCCCATAGATTCCCCCCCCCCTAAACCATTAGGGGCACAATGTAAAGGCATCCTTTACCAAGCAGATTATGACTGGTCCAGTGTTTTGTAACCATCTCCTGACTTTTGAAGATGAACAAAGCTTTGTCTTGTTTCGTCTGATTTTACTTAGCCTTTCTCAATGGTGATGGATGACATGCATTTTACGTGTTACCTCATTTTAATACCCCAGTGTGGCCCATGGGGAGCTACAATAAGATTGAGATGAACGTAATATTGAGATGAACTTACAAATGTAGCATGTTAGTGCAGGTTTATTTTTGTTTGATTTTTAAATAATTATTAGTGGTGTGAACAATTGTGACATATTTTTCATTAAAATTTTCTTTTTTTTTATCTGTGCAAATGTATTTGTATAAAATTGTATGATTTTATAATTAAGCTCATTACTCATAAGCTCATTTAATCAATATACGTAGCTCATTACTGGGGGCTGCTTTTTAAATGCCCATCCAATTTTGCTCAGGACCACCCGAAAATCAATTCCTGGCTATGCCACTGATCTAATACCTTGGGTACTGAGGTAGGCCCTGCCAATTTGATCAATCCTAGTTTTTCTTGAAATCTGATTGGCTCCGATTGGCAGTATTGTTGTTGGTTATTGTTCCGAAATGGAAAAAAGTAAAAGAAAAAAGAAAGGGGGGTGCTGAATAAAAAACTGAAATCCCTCGAGGAAGATGCAGCTAAATGCCTTGTCATGTTCTGAGATTGTTATGTCATTCTGTCATGTTCAGTATTGTCAGTTTCTGTAGCATACACTTTTCCATGTTTTCCGCAGCCTTGCGTTCTGTGCTGTATCTCTCGCTCCCTCTCACGGAGTTTTACTTTCGTTTCTGTACACTTCGTTTGTATTACCCTGCACTACTAATATTTATATAGGACTTATTAATTACTAACTGGCTAAACACGGGGTGGTTAACTAATCTACTAACGTCAGGGTTTAATAGAATTATTACTAACACAAACTAACAATTTAGTTCTCATCACGTTTCCACAGCTGTTTAGTGTTTCCTTACGTATCCAGTCATTGTCTTGTTAACTAATTTACTAACGACAGGGCTAGGATAGGATAATTACTAACAAATTACTAATTGCCTTGTTACTTGTCTCAAGCTCTCAAGCTGTTTTCCATTTCCTGCTATTCTCGAGCTAAGTGTTTGCACCTGTCTACACATGCATTTATACCTGCTGTCTTTGTTCCTCGTCGCGAGTTCGTCTTTCTAATTATACGCGTGAGTCTGTTGCCTGTTTCCCCCCCCCCGAGTGAGTTTATCTGTGCCAAGTAATTCTAGTTTGTATTGTTTTCCGAGTCTGTGTTTCTGTCGTTTGTTTTGTTTTTCTTCCCTATTGCCATCCTGGTTTTGACCTCAGTCCGTGTTCTCGCGACCCTGATTCCGGATTCTGTTTTTGTACCTCTGCCGTGCCTTCCCGTGTATGACCCCTGCCTGTTTTTTGACGTCCCTCTGGTTTTGGAACTGTACTTTTGCTGATATTAAACTTCGGTTTCCGTTACCCCTGCCTGCTTTTGGGTCCCTGTCCACCGGTCGTAACATGCCTGCACTATTCACATTTTTCTACATCTTTGTGTGCCTAATAAATCACGCAGATATTGTACTCAAGGGTTTATTTTAATTCAGTGAGCCCATGATTTCAGGTACATGCTGTGCTGATCAAGTGGTAGATTTAGATGAGCCATGATGGCTGTGTTTAACTCATTCAGTGCCGCGGGCGACATAAGTCGACAAAAATACGAACGGTCTAAAGTGCCAAGGGGGACTAAAGTCGACCACAGCCGTCTTTACTCTGCTACAATGGTAAACATTTCTGGATTTGAGTCAGGAAAAATTAAACAATGTCCAATTTACAATTACGTTCTTTTACCGTCTTGTTATCCCATGTTTTAAAAAAGAACAACAGACTATCAAAAACAACATCGGGGCGTGGGAATAACACGTCCCCTTCTACTTGTACCAACACATTTCTGCACCAGTGACCAAGAATATAAAGAAATGTAACACAATCAAGTAGGCAATATAACAAACTACTGCTATGCAACAAGTAACAGGTAACTGTCTCAGTAACAGGAGAAAACGAACAAATGTCACATATTTTGCGGTCTCCCTCAGTGGAAGGGACTGAGAGAGCGGTCCCTGAATTGGATAATTACGGAACATGATTGAATAATAGATTGATTGTTAAGTACTCAGCGAGGTAATTGAATAATTGATACGGGGCGAGCCTGGGAATGCAAGGGGCTTTATATTAGGCACACCAGGGGCGAAATGAGAGCGCGGACGGGAGGCCAGTAAGGAGGTTGGCTTCCTCCTCGAGCGTTTGGCGGTGTATTTGTTTTCCTTTCTTTTCAGTTCAGTTTGGTTATTGTATTTTTTGTGTGAATGTGTCGTGCTTTGTGTAGGCGAAATTTACCTGATTGTGGGCGAGCTGCCGTGGAGGTCTGGAGCTGACAGTAGCTGTGGACGCAAGTGGAGAGAAGACTGCATTACTTCTGGGATTGGCAAGCAGCAAAGACGGCGAACTGCAGAGCTGGTTGGTGTGGCAGAGCCAGTGGGGCCGGAGATAATTGTGGAGCGTTTGCTGGGGGAGATCACCTCCCCCAGACCGTAAGGAATGTGCTTTTGCCGTTCTAAAAGCCGAGTGTGTGGGTTTCCGAGTGTGTTTCCTCTTTTCCCCCTGCCTAGAGTCGGTGTCCCGCAGCTAGGCCGGCGAGTGTGACGATGGCGGGGGCTAGCAGTAGAAGGACTGCGACCCGGGATCCACCCGAGTGGGGGACAGATACCCCGTTTGGCGACCACCTTATGGGATGGAGAAGCTGTCCTGCTGGTGTGTGTGTGTGTGTGTGTGTGTGTGTGTGTGTGTGTGTGTGTGTGTGTGTGTGTGTGTGTGTGCACGCGCATGTATTTCATTCTGCCGGTCGGGTATTATATTTTCTTTTCTATCATTTGGTGGCAGCTAGGGGTCGACCAATATGGTTTTTCCAGGGCCGATACCGATTATTAGTAATGAAGGAGACCGATAACCAATATTTGGGCCCGATATACATTTGCAGTGAATTTTTTGGGTCAAAACACAAACTCCTACACAAAACTTCCTTTAAAAATATGTTTCATTGAATACTAGAAAACAAAACATTTTCAACAAATTAAAAAAATAAAGTGGATAAAATGGAGCGCCCAGAAGTATTTATTTTAAACTGAATTGGAATTTGAAATGGATAAAATAAAATGACTAAACTAAATAGCTCCCCAAAACAAACAATATCTCTATGTGGTGGGTAAGACCCCATGCAGGTGAGTTAACTTATTCCAATGATGTTAGCCATCTCATAAGTAGCTGGCCTACTTTATGCAGTTTGTCTATATTTAACCAGCAGTCTTGCCCACAGCCTACATTTTTCTAGAGGAACCTGTAATTCAAACAAGACTAGGGCCGTGTCCGAATACGACCCCTACACCCATTTGGGGGCGCATATTTGTGTCCACTTTGTCAAAAAGCTTTTGAGTGGGCCTTCTCACAAATGTGGGCACTTAAAATACCAGGATGAACCCCTTATTTCCGGGATTTTGTTGAGGGAATTCAGGAGCACACTCGAACGGTGCACTCAATCGACAATTTCAGGAAGTAACCCGGAAGTAAAAGCGTAAAAGACATAAATCGTATATGGTATAAGATTTTTTAATTTTTGTTAATTCTATCGTCATTCATAATCTACAATTTGTAACAATCGTTAATGTTAACTGATTGGTATTCTCAATGAAAATAAAAAAATGTAAGAACTACTTCCTCACTAGTTTGTAAAGAGTTTTGTGAGATTTCTTTCACACACTACTTGCAAAGTGAGGGGACATGGCACATAGGGACAGGGGTCTGAGTGGACAGTGGACAGGGAACAGGGGTCGTATTCGGTCACGGCCCAGGTCAACCTAGTGCATGCCAGGATCTGGAGGTATTGCCCCGGAGGTGGCTTTCTCAGCCTAGTGCAATAAGTATATTATAGATTCAGTCCGTGTTCTGTCATAGTTGAGGGGTGGGGCCAGCGAGGGGGAAAATAATGCCGCGTCTGTCACTGTTCTGAGTAGGGACACATCGTAGATCAAGCTAACTATCGCTATTTTATTATAATGCCAGAAAATGACATTGACACGTTGTTTTCTAAAGATATTTTGGCAAAATAAACCAAACAGTAGGCTACTCAAGAGCTGTCCTTATGCGGTTAATGGACAAATTATATCCCGGTATCATTCCCTGACATCATCTTCTGTCTTATTGAATATTAAGTAAATTATGATCCAGTGGCGTAGCCTACCGTCGGTTGTAAAATAGGCCTTCTGTAACCTTACCTTTATACGGATATTAATGTCAACCTGCCATTTTGCCATTTTTCATCTTAATTATCAAGCAAGCAATGAACTGAATAACAAATATCAATGAATGTTATTCTGTGCTAGCATTTTTCTTGTGTCATAAAATGTGTAGCACTGATTATACAGCTCTGGAAAAAATTAAGAGACCACTGCAAAATGATCAGTTGTCTCATTGTTATGTTGGTTCTGTACTCTAGCACTTTGAGTTTGAAAGGATACAATGAAAGTTGAAATGAGGTTGAAGTGCAGACTGTCAGCTTTAATTTGAGGGTATTTTCATCCATATCGGATGAACCGTTTAGAAATGATAGAACCTTTTTGAGATCCATTCAAATGCAGAGAGGTTATAGTATCGCTTGTAGGAGTACCAGAAAATAAAGTATCAAGAGTTTTTTGATATTGTTGGGTCACAGACATCAGAAAGTCATGGCATGCAAAGGATATGCGACCAAATAGAAATAATGATTACTTTATTCTACATTATGTTAAACTGAACAATATTTTTTGATGCCCAAAAATGGGGGGGACTCAAAAAGACGTCAAGGCGACGTCCTGGTGACATTTCGAGACGTTCAGGGGATGTCCCGGGGACCTAATTTTGTTAGCTGGGGTTAGCTAATCAGCTATGAGACTCAACGTTAGCTATTGTTGTTGAATAACAGTCACGTTCATGTAGCTTGCTAGCTAGCCCGATTCGTAAAGGGCAAAAAATAATGTTAGGCAACAAAATGTTAATGTTAGGTAACGGAGGTGAAAGCAATGGCTTTAACGTCAGTGAAGTTGACGTCAAGTTTACTAAACCAAATTTACCATCAGCTAACTTAAAAACACCAACTCATACAGACGAATAATCTGTTAAATAGTAGCCTAACTGTTACCATACTATGAAGACAACGTTGGCTATTTAGTTGCATTAGCACTATACAAAGATATGACTGCACAAAATAAAAAACTCAATGAACATTAGCTAACATTAGCTATCTTTTATTGCAACAGTGCCTTTTATGCGGGGACTCTTTTTTTCGCCTCAGTTGTCCTGATTGGGATGGTTTTTCTCGGTGCAGTAGTGGTATCCAGTTAAGAAATCCTGCTTAGATATACCGCCTGCTGTGTCAGAAAGCATATTTAATGTTTTTAAATCATTTCGATAGGTAGCCTAACGTTAGCTACAAGCTAGCTAGATAAAATAGCTAGCTAGCTAACTGCAAATAATCCTCGGTCAGGGACGTGGTAAGCGGATAAACCAAGGAGGCTATGTGTAAATTACACTGTAATCAACTGATTTAACATTACAGTTGAAGAGATAATAATCTGTAGTTACATTAACTAACGTTACAGTTTTGGGGAATAGATTTCAGGTGCTTCATTTTTCACTAACGTTGTTATACTAATACAAAAGCCTCTTGGACAATCCAGCAGTTTGTCATAGTTCTGACTAGCTAGCACTGGAGGAAGCATATAGAGCTCCGTAGTCCCGCCCCCTCCTATCCTTGGCTGGTCCCGGAAGACTGCTGGAAGCCATTACCTGCCCCCACTTTGGGATCTTTCAGTCACCCTTATGATGATATTATGGCATTGTATGGACCAAACTTTGACATATATGTGATACAAAGTCCATTAGATACTCACCACCGCGTTTAAATCAAATTTAAATCGTATAATTAATGGAGTTTGAGAAACATAACTACACTACCCAGAATACCTGGTCGTACATCACCGGCTCCCGCTTTTGGGCCGCTCTGCTAGCAAAAATGGCTATCACTCAGTCTGCTCTTGTAACTTATTATGGAAGCAACTGGTCAAAGAAGTAGCTACTGGTCGCTCTGCTAGCGAAAATGGCTATCACTTTGTCTTATTATGGAAGTGAAACTAAGAGTATCACCAAGGGCGAGAATCACTATCAGTCTGGCTATGTCGAAAGTGTCAACTTTATGGCTTTCACTCCAGCAGTGCTGGTGAGCGAGTAGCCTGGATGTTGTAGTCGTTTTGGTTGTTTTCTTTAAAACGTGTTTGTTGTTTATTTGTTGGACATAATTTCAAATTACCAATTTTATTAATTATTTTTAAATGTGACAACCCCTCTCTTGGGTGTTTTGAACGTCTAGCTGCCTAAATATAGAAAAAAAACATTTTCAGTCCATTGACTCCCATTATATTTTTTCCGAAAAGTGGCATCAGACGTTCGTCACCAAAGTGGGCGGGACTACGGAGCACGATATAATGTTACCGCATAGGCTACAAGTGACTAAGTAGAATATGGGCATAGGCTAGTTGTAATTTTCATGCTGTGCCTATTAGTCGTTTGTTGTATATATGTAGCTGTCGTATAAAACACAAATTCAGCTGTTTTTCTCCTTATGTTAGGACAAAAACAATTTGGCTTATTGTTTGCATTTTCATTGCCCAGCAGAACCAGTGAACTAACATGAGTTGCCACGTTAGTTGCCATGCACGTAATTTTCGAAAATTACCGAGTGGGCTTAGATATCCTTTTTGTCAAATAGTATAGTTTAAAATCTTTCTGGAATGATGAATTACTAAATCAGGACAGATTATTTATTCAAAATAGCCTTTATTCACCAGGACACATGCAATTACACACATTTGCTAATAACATTATATTATGAATGTAGCTTGTTAGGTTCTAAAAAAAGATTATGCTGTAACGTTATGTTTCTTTAGGCTACTCTACCATCTACTCTCAGTTGACATTATCATACTGCTGGGCGCCGCAATTTTTGGACCACGACGGACACCGTGAGTGAAGTGTGCCGTGATTGGCTGCAGAGGCTACCCACAATCCTTAAGTAAATGATGCAAACTGGCCCGGAGAGGGCGGGGATTTGGCAAATTAGGCGGGGAATGGGAGAGATCCAGCTTGTTGTTTCTAGTTTTCTATATAGTTCAGTGGAGAGGGGACAGCACCAACAAAAATTAGCATTATCCTTTGTCCAGGATATATGTATAACTTTTATGAAATTACTGTATAATAAAAGTGAAGTTTTACCTTTTACTACATAGTCTGTGTGCTGTTTGGAGAGTGGTGGATCCATTTCAAAACCTTTGGGAGTCCGGGATCAGGATTTACCTGATTTCCCGTGTTACAAAATTGGTGGATGGCAGGATCCACCAAATTATACTCGCCTACAGTGCACTTATATTATGGATGGACAGGGTGAGGCGGTCTCTCTGGGTTCTGGTCCCTCCGGTGGTACCAGTTTCACATTTCCATGGTTTATGTGCGCCCCATGGGTACCTAAATTTAGTGAGGAGGAGGGGACCGTGAAATTCAAGGAGTGGCGGGTGCAGGTTCATCAGGGAACAGCCCAGAGGGAGGTGCGGTTGCTGGGAGAACGGCAGAACATTGGCCTTCAATGGAAGGAGCTAGAAGAACGGTATGGGCGGCCGACGCCGCTTTATACCATGAGAAATGGCCTTTTCTTCAACCTTCTAAAATACCAGACCATGCGTTTATACCATGAGAAATGGCCTTGTCTTCAACCTTCTAAAATACCAAACCACGCGTTTATACCATGAGAAATGGCCTTGTCTTCAACCTCCTAAAATACCAAACCATGCGTTTATACCATGAGAAATTGCCTTGTCTTCAACCTTCTAAAATACCAAACCATGCGTTTTGCACAGTCTGCAATACAAACGTGAACATAAGTCACCAAGGAGCTGCAGGTAAGTTAATAGGGACTTAAAGCAGTGACGGCTGCGGCGACGGCTACGGTGACCGGAAATAACTTTGTTCTGTTTTGCGCATGCGTGAATTTGACTAGCTCCTGTCTGCTGCCGTAGCCTGTAGATCTACAACGGCAAAACACAAGTTTCACGTAGTCGCTACAACGTGGGGATTAGACGAGTGAATTTTCTGCTATTATTGTGTTTTGGAATGACATTTGTTTTACCATAGATAATGAAACTTATACTTTCAACAATTTTAGAGCATTTTTTCAAAGAGACCTGCTAATTTAATCGATTTTCGTGTCATCAAGACCGAAACGCGAATACTGATCGTAAGGTAAATCTAAGTTGTCAGACTTGTTCACGTCATATAACAATAAAAACTCCTCTTCTGAAATTAATTAATTGTCGAAAGAACTTTACACTTAGTAACTCCTCTCTGGGCCTTTTTACACCACATTTTTCGTAGCTAACGTTAATAATTTACAGTTGAACACTGCCGTTGTTGATTCGGAAGAGTTGCTTCATGACTTTGGTTTCTGTGGCTACGGCGTGAACACAAATTAATTTAGTCCCTAATAATTGAATATTGAATAACTATTTATAATTACAGGAGCTAACGTTATTAGGAAAAGTGGTGTCTGTTAAGGGGGATATAATTATGAACAATGTTATGTTATTATTATTATTATTTATTATTACTATTAGTGGTAATGTGAATTATAAAATTATAAAAGTATAAAATTGTGGGCCAATCAGTTCTGTGTACCATGCCTAATTCCAGTGAATGGTATGAGAGTAAAGAATATATAATATTCAAGTAGAAGTAATTATAATAAATATATTTTCATATATGTTTATTTTGGGCTTTATTTTTGCTCATTTAAATATGATTTACCCGATGCAAACCTACTAACATGGTGAACAGTCATGAATCCCGATGACTGCCGGTTTTGTGTTTTGGTTTCAGTGATCAATAAATAAGTGTTTTTTTCACAATGTACTGTGTGATGTATTTTTTTCAGCGTGTGCTTTCGGCACGCATGCAAACACAAAAAAACATTTCTTTAGGGTTGGCAGGTCTGATATCATAACCTTATACGCCCACATACCTTCGAAAAGGTGGAAAACCGGTTTTATACGGGCAAACCGTATGGGTTGACACAGTGAGTACCCATTTCAGGCTTGGACAACACAGGCTAGAAAACACAAGAGCAACATGGAAGCTAGCAAAATATATGAAAGAACAGGGAATATTCTTTTAGATAAATTGCATATTTAGCCTATGTTTTTTGTTGTTTAATTTTTGCTGTTGTATTCCAACTAAAATATTTTCCCAATTTGTTTTAAAAATAACAGAAAACGGTGCTTTGAACTATTTAATTTTATGAACGTGATTAATTACACTTATTTTATTTAAAACAATAGTGTTTGCTCTTTCATGTCTGCATTCAGATCAGTCTCTGCTCATGCTCAATGACTGTTTCCCATATTCATAAACTAAACATCGGTTAAGTTCTTCCAAATATCGTTCTATGTCTTTGGAATTACAGTGTGAAAATTAAAATGACAAACAATAAAACACTTTGATTATCTTTATGATTCAAATGACCCTGCAAACAAACTTTGGTTTTACGTAAATTACATGTGAGAGATTAGTTAATTCCTGTCCAATCAACGACAACAAATTGTGTATCTTCGAGCTATCCAGCTGGGTAGAGTGAGCTGTCCAACTGGGCAGCACACGCTGTGCAACTGGGTCGTGCGCGCTATCCAACTGGATATGTCGTGTCTAGTTTGCGTCGGCTTTTGATCTGTCCGGCTTACCATACTATGCCATCTCAGTTTGACACCACAGACCAAAAGTCATGAAATAGTTTCTCAGTTTTGTGAATAAAAAGAGTGTCTGAATATGGTGCGTCCCATGAGCTCCAGAGCCTCCGCCTGTCCTGACAGCTCATTAAAAAGCCAGTTAAGGATGATGCCCAAGTAATCGCGGATCATTAAGGCCCACTCCACTGATCGGCTGGGTCCCGCGCGCTGGGGCAGCAGCTACCACGCCAACCTCGCCACTGATTAATGCTTTCATACATCCAACACTTTCCTTCCTTGACATTCAATTTCTGCCACCAGTCATTATATCCTTCACAGTTAACAGCTCTGCTTTCGATACCCCCCAAACCCTTCATCCTATACCACTGCTTTAACCCTTCACTTGTATATGGGCTACAAAAAGAAGGCAATTTGTATTTTTAAAACAATATATTCCCACCTCCTCACGCCCATCCCCCTTCTGCCCCTCCCACGTACGTGTCTCCCTAGTTTAATGGACAAAGATGACAGCACACAAATAAACAGTACATCTCATTAAATTGTCTGGAATGCCAATGCACCGTACCCTGGCTCGCACTTATCAACAGAGACAACGGTTACGTGAACTGTTTCGAACTTGTCAGCATTAGATCCTAATTGCTTTCTGCAAAATGAAGGTTCAAAAAGACACGTTTTCCCTGGGAGATTTTTTAAGGCCATCCTGTGAGCCGGAGAGACGGGGGAAGCGGAGACACGCTTGCATGTCCCTGACATCTGGAGATACGTCTTTATTGACAGCGAGGTATCAATGTATGGGGCTCGCACGCCACTGCTGTCATGCGGCAGCACTTCTTAATCGCCATTAATGACTTCATCACAGTGCGAGGGAAAATGAAAAAAAAAAAAACAAGACTCGCACACAAGGCATACGCAAAAGAAAAGGCTTTTGCTCGGTGGAGGATGCACTGCTCTTTCGTCTTTGATACCCATAATGCGGGAGACAACGGGCCGTACCTGCAGCTGTCCATTTGTGGAGCTCAGGTCCTCGGCCTCCTTCTCCAGAGACTGAACCCACACCTTCCTCTTCTGCCTGCAGCGTGAAGCCGCCACCCGGTTTCACTCGAGGAACTTCCGCCTCTTCTCGTCCGGGTCCTCGCTCGCGGCCCGGTGACGCCTGCCTCCAACATCGAGGATGGGATTGGCAGGCAGAGCTGGGGAGGCCTGCCACAGACATGACATGAGGAGCCAACAGTCACAACTTGTCATTCGATGTACCTGAAGCCGTGCTGCACAACACGGATTAGTGCAGCTGCATCATGTAGCAATAATGCATCTCGTTATTTTCCTTATCGCTTAATTAGATGTGATTTCCTTATGTACATGCACTCTGACAATGATCAAGACTCAGTCTTCATCTTATTTTATTTCATTTTTGACAGAAAAGAAGAAAATTACACAGTCCCATGAGCTCATCTGCTACTTGTGCAGTGCCTGTTAATGGGTGCATTGACACACTTCTTAAAACTGAGTTGTGACTAATGCACACCTACGCATTCATACACACACGCAGACACACATGCTAGGGATAGGATGATAATCGATATAACTATACGTATATCTCAGTAAACAAGACTAGGTAAGCCTAGCTCAGCCCGGACACGGTATGCAGCCAGTGAGGAACATGTGACAGGGCACGGCGGATAGTGGTCTGGGGCATGCAGGTTGGCCTGCATGCCGGGGTGATGGAGTGCATCTGATTCTCAAAGGTGGGTGTGGCAGAGTATGGGAGCAGGATCGAGCAAGGAGGGGAAGCGGACGCAATTTAATTAGAGTGATGAGCACTATTAGAACGTTACCACTTTGCGAGCTCCAGTTCGCTCCGGTACTGCTCAGCCTAGAATGTCTTGCTTCTACTAATAGTTCTAATTTCAACAGGGAAAAATGCAGTTTTGCAAATATTTTACAAAAGCCCCAGACAAAGGTTACAAGTGTATTGTAAACTAAGGAACCTTCTTACTACAACCCTGTGCAACATTGCTGCAATATTGCTCTACATGTAAACAGTTAACCTCTTCCTACCAAGGGCAAAATAGGCCAATTCTCGCCTGTTTTCACTAGTGACAAACAAAGCTATTTATCTCTAAAACGATTTATCTCTAAAGCTATTTATCTCAAAAACTGTATATGCTACAAATATGGTTCATAGCTTTCATTAAACCAGATAACTATTAAGACTGAGCAGTCAATTCATGTAGATCCACTTTTTGCTACTTACTTACAACAATTTATGTACAAAAAATGTGGAAAAAAATGGGTACCTACATTCAGTTAGAATGTAGGTACCTTTGTGACTCCTCAATATGCTGCCCATATCTGCTAAAAATATGGTGTGAATATCTCAAACCAATAAAATTCTACAGTTTTTTTCAGGCAAACAATTTTGGTTACCAATTTTGGCATGAATTGTCCCAAATTGTGAAAAATTGAAATGTTCCAGAAAAGTCTCCATATGATTTATTTTTTAAGTTTACAATAGAATTAGATAAGTTGTCAATATTGGCAATAAAAGTTCATTTTTAGATGTGTTTTTGGTGTGTTTCATATTACACAACTAACTACCCATGGTGACCCCCAAAAAGCTCTCCAAACCCATGTAGCAGCACAAGGAATCTTGTATTCCACCAGAACCCCATTAGCCAGAAATGAGTCCAGGTATATGCAAACAGGATATAAAATTAAATGTCCACCAGTTTCATCGATAAAATAAAAACACCCCTGCATAATAATCAACAACAAACTCATCCTCATGTTAACATGTTATCTCTCCCTCATGTTATGTCATGCATACATTGCTAATTTGTTTACCTGCACAGCCTGCTGTACTGTATACAGAACAATTTACTCACGTGGAACAATAACTCTACTAAACAAACACTTCAGATGCCATTTCATACAAAAAAACAAAACTTGGAACAGCTCATCTCAGACACAAATAGATAGCTAGCTGCTATATGTAATTTTAGCTAGCTTGGCATTGTTACAATATAGTAACATTAGCTATATTCATTTAATTCAGAGGGATTTATACATAATAGTGAATTCACACTGGTATACGACAAACAAATCTGTTACCTTTTACCACTCACTGAGTGTCACTGAAACAAGATGGCAAAAACATCTTCGGGCTAGGACCTGCTGCACGAAGAAACGGCTCAAAAACTTAGACATAACTAACCAAAAACTGTATGAAAGAGACTATAAAGTAAAATACTGAACTAAATAATAATAATAATAATAATAATAATAATAATAATACATTTATTTTATATAGCGCTTTTCAATAACCCAAAGACGCATTACATAGGTACAAAGAGAGAATAAATAAATAAAAGAAACAAAACAAAAACACATAATGAACACAGAACACGTAATAACACTTAGCAAGACAGATAACATAGGAAACAACATATGGGCAGTAGCAGTGGGGGACTGGAACATAACAAAACATGAAAACAGATCGTAGCAGCATCAAAGGTAGGGGGGGGACAACAGTAGAGGCAGGTGACAACAGTACAACAATAGCAGCAGTAGTGAGTGGATGCAAGAGATGACAAATGGGGAGGGGGGGTCAGGGGATGAAGTGCATGGTTAGGGGTAGGGGAGGTTGTAGGCCTGGGAGAAGAGATGTGTTTTTAACCGGGATTTGAAGGTTTGCACTGTGGGTGAGTCTCTGATGAGCTGGGGGAGTGAGTTCCAGAGGCGGGGTGCTATACGGGAAAATGCTCGGTCACCGTAGGTTTTCAGTCTGGATGGGGGGACGGTGAGGGTGAGAGTGTGAGCAGATCGGAGGGCTCGGGTGGGGTGGTGAAGGATCAGGAGATCAGACAGATAGGGGGGGGCCAGGGAGTGGAGAGCTTTATAAGTGAGGAGGAGTACTTTAAAGGTAATGCGGAATTTGATGGGGAGCCAGTGGAAATTAATGAGGACAGGGGTGATATGGTCACGGGATCGGGTGTGGGTGAGGAGGCGGGCAGCTGAGTTTTGAACCATCTGGAGTCTATGGAGGGAGCGGGAAGTGATGCCGGTAAGGAGGGAGTTGCAATAATCCAGACGGGAGGAAATGAAAGCATGAATGAGGGTTTCAGCAGCAGAGGGGGTGAGGCAGTGTCTGATTTTTGCAATGTTGCGGAGGTGGAAGTATGAAATTTTGATGACAGAGTTGATGTGGGGCTCGAAAGAGAGGGTGGGGTCCAGAATGAAACCAAGGTTCCGTGCCAGGGGGGAGGGGGTGATGGTGGAGCTATCAACAGTGAGAGAGATGGGTCCAGTTTTATGGAGAGTGGATTTTGTGCCGATGAGGAGGAGTTCAGTCTTATCGGGGTTGAGTTGGAGAAAGTTGTGAGTTAACCAGATTTTTATTGCGGAGATGCAGTTTTCAATGTGGGTGAGGGGTGGGTGGTGGACGGATTTGGTGGTGAGGTACAATTGGGTGTCGTCAGCATAGAGGTGAAAGTCAAGGTTGAAGTTACGGATGATGTAACCAAGGGGAAAGATGTAACAGATGAAGAGAAGGGGACCTAGGACAGAGCCCTGGGGGACACCCTGCGTGACAGGGGAGAGGGTGGAGGTGTGGCCGGAGAGAGAGATGAACTGTAGTCTGTTGGTGAGGTAGGAGGTGAACCAGTCCAGTGCGATGCCCTCAACACCCAGTTGGCGCAGCCTTTGAAGGAGGATGGAATGGTTGACCGTGTCAAAGGCTGCGCTGAGGTCTAGTAACAACAGGATGCTGAGGGCACCGGAGTCTGCAGAGATGAGGAGGTCGTTGATGACTTTGACCAGGGCTGTTTCAGTGCTGTGGAGGGGGCGGAAACCAGACTGGAGGGGTTCATAAAGGAGGTTGGACTGTAGGTGGGAGTGAAGTTGGGCAGCGACCAGACGTTCAAGGGTTTTAGATAAAAACGGGAGATTTGATATGGGACGGTAATTGGAGAGGTTGGCTGGGTCAAGGGTGGGTTTTTTAAGGATGGGGGTAACGGAGGCAAGTTTGAAAGCAGAGGGAACATGGCCGAGGGACAGTGACTGATTGTAGAGGGTGGAGAGGTGGGGGAGGAGAACAGGGAGGCAGGCCTTAGTTAAGATGGTGGGGAGCGGATCCAGGGAGCATGTGGTGGTCTTGGAGGCGGTAATGATGTCAGAGATGAGGGAGGGGGTGACGGGAGAGAAGGCTATGAGTGGGTGGGTGGGGATGGGGAGAGTGACAGAGGGGGGGGGAGGGGCGGAGGGGTCCGAGATGGAGGCAGCCAGGGAGGTATTGATTTTGGAGATTTTGCTGTTGAAGGTGAGAAGGAAGGAGTTACAGAGGTCAGTGGAGGAGGGTGGGCTGCTGTCCGGGGGCTGGAGAAGGTACTTGACAGTGGAGAAGAGGGTACGGGGGTTGGGGTTGGTGCTATTGATGAGAGAGGAGTAGTGGGCAGATTTGGCAGCTTGAAGTGCATCACGGTAGGAGGAGAGGTGGTGCTTGTAGGCTTCAGCGTGGATGGTGAGGTGAGTTTTCTTGTAGAGTCTTTCAAGTTGACGGCCAGTTTGTTTCATGGTGCGGAGTTGAGGGGTGTACCAGGGGGAGGAGGTGGTGAAGGACACAGTAGCGGTTTTCCAGGGGGCCAGGGAGTCAAGGGAGTCAGTGAGAGTGGAGTTAAGAGTGTTGGCATAGTCATCTGGAGAGGAGGGGGCAAGGTCAGGGGGGGGGAGGGCGGAGGATATGCACTGGGAGAGGATGAGTGGGTCAACAAGTTTAATATTGCGGAAAGAGATGGAGCGTTTCTTGGGGTTGTGGGGGGAAGGGAGTGGGGCTGAGAAGAGGATGCAATGATGGTCAGAGAGGGGAAAAGGGACTGGATGGGGGTTGGATATGTGTAGGGAAGAGGAGCAGACGAGGTCAAGGGTGTGACCTTTCACGTGGGTGGGGAAATGAATGTGCTGAATGATATGGAAACAGTCCAGGAGGGAGAGAAAGTCAGGCGTCAGGGGGGAGGTGGGCAGGTCAACATGGATGTTAAAGTCGCCTATGAGTAGGAGACGGGAGGAAAGAGAGGATGCGGTGGTGAGGAGCTCGGATAGTTCAGACAGAAAGGAGGGGTGTGGCTTGGGGGGGCGATAGAGGAGTAATGCGGTTATGGAGTTGGGGAGGGAGACAGCGAGGCATTCAAATGAAGTGAAGGGTGGGAGATTTAGGTCCAGTTTAGTGACAGAAAGGGATTGTTTGTGCAGAATGGCGAGGCCCCCGCCTCGGCCTGAGAGGCGGGGGTTGGCGATGAAGCTGTAGTTGGGGGGTGTGGCTTGGTTGAGGAAGTAGTAGTCAGCGGGTTGTTGCCAGGTTTCAGTGAGGAAGAGAAGATTAATGTTATTGTCCAGTATTAATTCAGAAATGACAAGTGATTTGTTGGAGAGGGAGCGACAGTTCAGGAGTGCCAGGGAGATGGATGGGGAAGCAGGAGGAAGGGGCCGAAGGTTGTTGAGGTTGGCAGCGCGGTTGGTGGGGATGACGGGGGGGCGAGGGTTAGTCCAATGTGCGGGGATGCTGGTGCCATCAGGGTGATTGCGATGGGGGGAATGTCCAGAACCTCGGTGAATATAACGGCGTCTGCGGAGGATGCCAGCTTTGCTGGCAGCAGTGGCAGCAGCAGCAGGGAGCCGGTGGTTGTTATTAAGTGAATGGAGGTCCGAGAGGGAGTAGGTGAGAGGGGGATAGGTTGGGGGGCTGGAAAGGGGGGGGGGCGTGGAAGGTGGGGGCCAGGAGAACAGGTTCAGGAGTAGCAGGAGTGAAGGTCTGAGTTGGAAATGGGGGATAATGACAGGTATGAGCAGTCCAGATAGAATGTTGGCTGTGACAGGAAAATGAGAGGGGATGAGGTGTGCGGCTACGGCGGTGGACCAGATGTTATAGAGAGTGTGATGGTTGCTGTTGGCCCAGGGTAGTGCCCATGCGGCAAGCCAGCCTAGCCGTGCCATGCTAACAGCCAGATCCCCGGGCGAGGGTGCCGACGCTAGGTAAACAAACCCTCGCCCGGAGAAAAACGGCTGCAACCCACGAGCTGGAGAGAGTGTGAAAGGCACCCTCCAAGCACGCAGGTCAGATAGCCAACACAGCTAGGCTAGCAATACAGCCGGCCAGTCACTAGCCAGAGAGCCAAACCAGTAACAGAGCCAGCTAGCGTTTTAGCTAGCCAGTCTGTAACTAGCTAGCTAGTTGGCCAGCAACAGAGCCGGGCAGCCACTAACCAGCTAGCCAAGCCAGCTAACAGCCAGATCCCCGGGCGAGGGTGCCGACACTAGGTAAACAAACCCTCACCCGGAGAAAAACGGCTGCAACCCGCGAGCTGGAGAGAGTGTGAAAGCACCCTCCAAGCACGCAGGTCAGATAGCCGACACAGCTAGGCTAGCAATACAGCCGGCCAGTCACTAGCCAGACAGCCAAACCAGTGACAGAGCCAGCTAGCGTTTTAGCTAGCCAGTCTGTAACTAGCTAGCTAGCCGGCCAGCAACAGAGCCAGGCAGCCACTAACCAGCTAGCCAAGCCAGCAATACAGCCAGCCAGCGTTAGTCAGCTAGACTGAAGCTAGCTCGCCAGCCGGCCAGCAGCAGAGCCGCACGGGACGATTATAGGGCACAACAGACCCACACACACACACCCACGAACGGTGGTCCACACACACGCAAGCACGCACACTCACGGAGCTGATGATAGATGATCCGGAATGGTGAGAAGTAGTGGTGACGTTAGCGACCGATGGCTAGCTTGCTAGCTAGCTGGTCCGTGAGGGTGAAAAAATAGCAGAACGGGAGGTCGGGGAAAGCTGACGGTGATCAAAATAAACGAAAGAAAAGACAAAACTAGACAACTAACTCAACTAAGACGACTGACACGATCAAACAAGAACAAAAAACAAAAAGAACAAAAGTGCAAACGAGAACGACGAGAGAGACACGGGAAGAAGCGGCAGCCCACAGCAAGACGCCAGCAGTACTCTAACCCGGAAGCACAACAACGGACAACATAGAGTTGTTGTGTGTGTGCTTGTGCTGTGAACTGCAGCTGTTACTTAATTATGCTTTACTAAGCGGAATCTAGCTAGCTAAGTGACAAGCTAAAAACACTGCACCTTCTTGGTACAGTAAATATGCCCGGGTGCCTCTTCCTCTTATACGGAGTTGTATCTACGTGACTTCTGAAGGCATTGTGTTGAATGAGGGCTTATCTGAAAGATAAGAGTCTTGGCTACTGGCTGGAATAATTGACAGACTGCTTTAAAACCCAATGGAAAGCAAAGAATACTCGCAGTGGAGGCGGGCCCATGGTAGTGTTTCCCACTTCAGACCCTTACCCTAACCCTAACCCTATCATTCAAACAAATACACCCAATTGACGACAGTTTTGCATAAAACCCCTTTGTCTAAAAATGTACTAAGCCAAGGGATTGGTACAACTGGCCAAGTCTCACAATGCCAAACTGAACACAGCCAAACTACTCGTGATGAAGTGCAGAAAAGCCCAAGTCCGTTTAGTAATTAGGAAAAAATACAGTTGTATGAAAGTTTTCAAGTATTTTTTCTTGAAACCTAAAGGTATAACGATTTTTCAAACCAAAGATTTCTGAAATACAATTAAGCAGAACAGTTTACCAGCACATTTAAAAACTACTTTCCCAGAAGGAATGGACATATCTTAAGAATATTTAATCAAAATATTGAGGTGAGCAGTTTTATTAAATTAATGAAATATATAATGTGGTGTTATACATTAACTCTGTGTGGTTACATGAGGTCAGAATGTACAGAAGTTAATGTTTTTAAGGGCTGAGAGTCTGTAGTCATTATGGTTATTTCTGTAGCAAATCCTGAAAAGTGCCAAACTCTCAGTGCTGTATAGGTATGGGGCATGACCTGCCAAGCTCCAACTTGGCGGATGGCATACCTGCCATCCCAATATTTGTATCTCTATAGTGCCACCACATGGCTCGATTGGGTTAAAACTGGGTGGTTTGTCTTGATGTTACTCTTAATAGACTTACCAAGTTTCATTACTTTCTGTTACAGGGGTGGACAACAGGGGATCAGGCAGCCAGCCAGCCAGTCAGTCAGTTACCCACATTCAGTTGTTTAGGCCCGGGCAAAAACATTAACAGTTATTTAATCGTCATAAATTTATATCACAGTCATTAACAAAATAACTGGCCTTTACACCTTAGTGTTGGTCAACAGCCTATAAAACTGAAGAAGAAGAGTAACAACTGGCTATGGACATAGGGGGAGCACTTCTTATTTTCTGACCCCCAGTAGGCACAGCGATATAAATTAAGTTTTCATTGTACCATGGTGGAAGGCGGATGTCATACATTTCCACAGCAGGAGATTTTCCCCTCGTCAAAGAGGGTTAGGGCCGAAGTTTGCAAATACATTAGCTTTGAGAACAATTTTGACAGTAAACAGAAGGAGGACAAACTCCCTACATGCAGAAAATGCTTCAGATAAGGTGAGTAGCAGCATTCTGGATCAGCTACAGAGGTCTTATGGTGCAGGCAGAGGAGGGAGTTGCAGTAGTCCAGATGGGAAATGACCACATCCTGGACTAAGAGCTGGGTTGAGGTGGTGAGGAAGGGGTGGATGTTGTACAGAAAGAATCTGCAAGGCCAACATACCACTGTGATGTTCTCAGAGACAGTATTGCCCTATACCACACTGAGGTTCCTATAGCAAATGAAAAGGTCAACACTGTGGTGCAGTCCAGGGAGAGTGAAAATTTAAGCAGGGGGAGAACTTGGCTGGAAAGTACAGCATCGCAATTTTGCCATCATGCCATTTTGCCATGCATGCTGAGACCAGTGTATCGGAGGGAGAGAAGGAAAGTAAAAAGTTGTCCGTCACCAGTGTAGCAGTGATTATAAATGATAGATCTAAAACTTAGTTTGGTTGTGATTTGTATAGCGAGCGCCGAGTGTCCTCAGGATAAAAACTCTAATTCCGTCTGCCCAGAAGGGGGAAGCAAGATGGCTAAAACAGACATTGGTTCCAGTCGTGTTTCGTGGAGCGGTAACAGTCATGGCTAATTTCCTATTCCCTGAAGGAGCATACAATATCCAGCCACTTGTCAGGGGAATGTTCTCCCCCTGAGCATTGTCACAGTGTCCCACATGTGGAGAGCTCTACTTCAGTCTCTGCCATGACTGTGCTTCACCTAGCTTAAGCCACAAGAGCAATACAACAATGTCATTAACCAGAGACAGGCTGTCAAAGGGGATAGACACAACATCTACACACGCATATAGACGGCGGTCCCACTGGTAATTCCAGACGGACAACTCAAGTGCATTGTTTGAGCTCTGATTATTTGTCTTGTAAATGCAAAATCAAGTCTTAATGAATGTTAAGGATGATCAATAAGTTACTGAAATATATACCCAATGTCACCAGCACACACGCCTCGCATGCTGTCACCAAGGAATATAAAGTTGACAGCATAGAAGCTGCCAAAATCAACAGCATGAACGTATGCGCAAACTATCCTATCGAAGCGAGCGAGAATACATTTTGTTCAAAAAGAAAAAGGAAAAAAAAACAGGGCTCCCTATAACAGCTCCCTATGCCAGACCAATCTGTCTACCAAATTTGTTTGCGCATAATACCCATCCAGATTCTCTTCTGGCTGAAACGAGATATTATTCTCCTGGAACGGTCTGCGAAGGGAGGGGAAAAAAAACAGTCAGATCCATATTTCATATCTGCCATGGAAACCTCATCAGTGTAATAACCCTCCTTCTCAAGGGTGTTATTCCACCATCTGCTGCTATATTACTTATCTTTATTTTGCAACTAATTAACAGCATAATCTTCTAAATTCAGCAAGTTAATTATCATTATTGTGGTCTTTGCAGCATCATCAGTCCTTGTAAAGTGGCGCCTGTGCACCCTGGAGAGAGGCGGAGAGACGGAGGGAGGGGGGCGCATGTGTAAATGTGGGGGAGGTTGGTGTGTGTGTACGGGTATGGGGTTGGGGGGGGGGGGGGGGGGGTGTTTTCTTGACGTGGGCTCATTAGGTGTTTGCTGATGAGCTCGGTGTGCGTGGGGGGACGGGGGGATGGGTATGGGGGACGGGGGGGGGGGGGGGGGGGGCGCAGGTCAGGGAGGATTCTGCTGAACAAAAGGTTCCATGCCAGGCGATGCTGACTTAATGTGCCTTTCTGAGCGCGTGCCAAGATGCCCCAGTCAGCTCTCGGCGGAAGCGCCCCTCCGGTTGGCCCTGGCGACGGCCTGCTGAGCACGCCGCTGTCTCCGCGTTTGTCATCTCCGCGCCCCTCGATCTCAGCAACCCCCCCCCCCCGCACCACCACCCCCACCTCATTCCTACTCTTCTCCCCTCCCCCACTCTCTGCCCCCCACCTCCTCGGGCTGCTTTACCTGTTAATTTCACAAAAGCGTCGTGCTGCGAACACTTACGGGTTCTGTGGTACGCAGTCCATCACCGTGCCACCGATCTCCTTTACACCTCTTCATATTCCCACCCCTCAGCCATCGTTACTGTTCCTGCGTCAATGTGCAGAGGGCAGCCTCTGCCAGATCATGCAGGCGTAATCTGCTGGTTTATCTCACCGTGAAAACAGTTCAGGATCGACATAATAGCACCGGTTTACTCTTGCATGTTCAAGACTTCTAAATAACACACTTCTTCACACTTCTAAATAACACACTTCTTCACACTTCTAAATAACACTTGCAATAACACCTGCTATTATGGAAAGAGGTTAAGCTCATAAATGATTATATTTTTCCATAGATGATGACAAAAAATACTACTAGAGTAAGTGTCATATTTCTTAATGTTGTGTACTCACAGAAACCCCAACATACTACTGTTTAAATCGTATCAATCCAAAAGTGGTGAACAAAGAAAAAAATGAAGTGTGGTAATCCAATTTAAGCTCTTGCAGATTACAAAACTTTGATCACTATTTTGAAAGAAATATATTGGAGGCATGTTCTATTTAAAACTAGGATAGAAAATTCTGTACTCAGTATTTATTGACTACATACAATGAATAATATATCATTCTCAAAATACTACAATGCCTTCATTTTATTGTAAATTGATGCTCATTAAATGAATAAGACTTATACATATCCAATGTACTATTAAAGTAATCTATTAAAGTTCAAACCAGTCTAGTGCAAGTTCCCAGGACCTGAAAATGTTGATATTTATCAGAAATAGTTCCCTCTACTGGTTAAATAAGGAACTGCATAAGACAAAATCCTGATGCCTCCAATCATAGTCACTGTAAGATGACCTCACTGCAATTTTGAGAATTGAGTTTACATAGAGTAGGAATATGACCAGTTATATCTCACATGGCAAATTACCATGTCATGGCTCCTTGGGTATCATGGAGAGATTTACAATGTTGTGGGCAAGCTGGGCACGTGGCTTCTAGAGAAGGAGAGTGAATTACCATTTTGGCCTCTGATTGGACAGGTGACGGGGAGGAGGATCCTGGGATTTCTGGTACATTAGGTATAACGGTGATGGGCCTGACAAGCTGACAGCAGACACAGGGAGACAGCGGCACACGGCAAATTACTCTCTCACAATGAGGGCCGGCCCTCCCCCGGCCCCTCCCCTCTCACACACCCAGCACCGTCCACAGTGCGCTGCCTCAGATCTGAGCCTCATTAGACTGGATGTGCTGTTATTTTGTGGCGGCAGTGCCACGTGGAGAGGCATCACACACACTAATGAACACTCCTGCCTGCTGGCTGCCTGCCCGCATGGAGAGCATATGGACAGAGAGGAGCACAGTGAGGGATTCAGGCAGATGCGCTGGATGACCAGAGCACTGCCGTTTTAGACAGATGCACATAAACACAGACACACACACAAACAAACACACACATCCCTCAATGACTCCACATGCACAAAAATGATTGTTTTTTGAGAAAGAGATAGACATGTATACACACAATATACACATGTGTACAGACACACATACAGACACAAACCCACATACACATGCACAGACTCACATACTGTACACATGCACAGACACACACACTTGTACAGATACACATGCACAAACCAACTTACACATGCACACACACATACCCATGCACAAACCCACATACACAGACTCACATACACATGCACAGACACACAGACACACATACAGACATACACAGACACACACTTGCACAGACCCACATGCATAAACACACATACAGACACACACACACATGCACAGACATACATACTGACACACAGATGCACACAGACAGACACACACACATTCCTCAACCACAGATGCCCAACATAATGCACATATACAGAAACATCAACAATCCCCTACACACAGACACACACACACTTATGCATGCAAAGACAGCACAGAGATACTGAGTCTGCTCTTGGAATGTAAAAATACATTGTCCCAGATAAATAAAAACAGAGCCTCTCTGGCCAGGTGCTGCAATGGCATAATAATGCGTTCTTATAATAAAGCAACGTATGGAATGTACGAAAACCACATAGGGGATAAATACTTAATTAAAAACAAAACAAGGAAAGTGTTCAAAACTTATAGGCATAGCAGTGGAGATATGTCCACTAGTGCACCACCTGGACAAGCAAGATAAGAGCCTGAGGATCTCCTTTTTATACAAAACAACACAAAACACTGTAAAACAGGTACTTGTGCACAGGGAATTAGTGCTATTCTCCAAATAACCACACTTACTTTTATTAACAGAGAAAAGATAGAACACAAAGATTAGATATTTCATGTATATACTACACTGATATGAAAAATGTATGCCATCATTTGGAAAAAACATGTTAACAGAGTATTAACATCATTTTTTAAAAAGTAATGAAAACGTTTTGAGAATGTGGGTTACTTACACTACAGGCCGATTTGAAGCCGGGACTTGAGTGATAACAGAGCTAGAGGTTGGTGATGGTATTGCTTGCTGCATTACAACACTGGTATCACTGCTTGCTACTAGAAGCACAAGTGTAACTTGCAGGGCCACGGACCGCACTATGGTAGATTCTGGCTGTGAAACTGGCTCCAGAGAAATGTCCTGAATGCATTATACTAAAATAGCAGCTTCATGTAATGTGAGGGGAAATCACACTACGCTGGCCGACTGCAAGTCAACATCAGAAACCGGCTTGGTTTTCTCTTCTAAATTCCCAATTCAAAAAGCATGTTTATTTATGGCAAAGGGGTAAACTTTGTGGATCACAGGTTGGAAGTACAGTAAGAAATCTCTCTTTGTGCATAAACATGTAAACAATGTAAAAAATCTGACCAATGCCTTCTACATATAAGGTTTACAAATTACCAAGATTGAGTAACATATCCAAAAATCCAATCGAGATTCCATGCAAAATTCCTCAAGTTAAAATGTCAACGTTAAATAGGCTTGGAGCCTCATTTATAAAAGGCTCATACGCACAGATTTGATCCTAAATGAAATAGATTTGATCCAATGTGAAAATCGACGCACAGAATGAGATTTATAAAACTTGAAACTGATGAGAAAACGTTCTTATGCGTATGCACGCTCCAGAGGACGCGTACAAAGTTTTCCTTGTGGCTATGCAGCTGTACTGCAGATTGAACACATTTTTTCTCTTCACATATGGAGATGTAGGCTATAGGCTATTAGACCACGCATGTCTCAGATACATTTTTGTGATAAGCACTGTGAGACACGATATTTTGTGGGCCGATATCTAGGCTACTGCAGCCATAAGCCTAGGTTTGGGGGAGACGTGAAGACGTCACCCTATATTTTCATATGAATTGGTCACTAGACTATGTCAGTGTTTCCCATTAATGTATTGAACTGTACTATATAGACTGCAACCGAATCTATTCTAGGATAGTTGAATACTTTTTTTTCTCAATCCACTGTCCACAAAACACAAAAGCTACATCAAAGACACATATGATTTCATAAACAAAATAAAAACCACCAAAATACCCAAAGAAACCATCCTGTTCACCATAGACAGAGGTAGTCTATACACCAACACAAACACAGCAGTGGGATTAACAGTCTCCACCCGAAACATACATTCAAACGTTTGATTAAATGCCAATTGCTAAGGTTCAACCAAATCTGCACACAAATGACAGACTTTGAGGATGCTACCAAGACACTCTCCAATGCAGTAAAACCAAGGGGGTATTCCAGATCGTTCCTCAGACAGATTTGGAAAACCTTCTTGGCTACAAAACAACAGGACACTAGAAAAATAATTCCGCTTATCACCACCTACTCGACATTCAGCCAAATAACGAACAGAAAAATTAAATGGAACCAGGCCAGGATTCTGCAAAACACAGACCTGCTCCAAAAATACAAAATAATTCCGGCCTACAAAAAAAATAAAAACCTTAAAAATCATCTGGTAAGTAGTAAACTACCGGAAATCTACATTTTACCCACACAAGGCCCGATATTTTACAAACAGGCCACTACAGTAAAAAACAACACTACAAACACAACATACCTTATTAAACAAACACTCACAGCTAACACATATAATAACTGCATATATGTCATAAAGGGCAAACACTGTGACATAAAATATGTTGGAGAGACAGGAAATACAATTAAGACCAGATTGGCACAACACATATATAACATAAAAAATCATAGAAAAACAGACACACACATAGTGGCTCATTTCCTAAACCATGGACTTGAAGCAGTAGAAATATCAGGCCTGCATTCGAACATTAACTGGACACAGGAATTAGAAAACTCAACACCATATTCCCAGGAGGATTAAACAAATGCTGGTAAAAACTTCAACACAAGAGGGACCAAATTCTTCCTACTTAAAGGCTGCAGAACTTTTCTTTGCCAAGGGGTAACTTGGGAAATAAAGATTTTTTTTAAACCTACACTATAATGGATATGTTGTTCAAGCATTATGCGAGCCAAACTCTCGAGTGTGTTACGATATAAATTTTGGATAAGCTAATGTAACAACTTTAGCTAGCAAGCTAGCGGTTATAAAACATTTTAGCCGGAACTAAGCTAATGTTATCTTGCTTGCTAACTTAAGAAGCAAAACAAAATAAAATATATACTAGTTTATGTATATTGTAGTATCTTGTGGACGATAATACAGACGTTATTCAATGGAGATATCAGCACAATGTAACGCAACCTGTTGTGTTCAGGACTGGGTTGCCCCCATTTCACTTCAGTGCAGTCTCTCAGTTTTTAACTATCTCTGCCCCACTCGTTTGGCTTCCATGTCATACAACAGGATCTACCTTTTTAAAGTACTTTTTTTACCAAGAAAAGACATAGCCAATTGTACAATGGTAATTAAAAATAACGTTGACCTCCAAAGAGCGGGGGGGGGGGGGGAAGGTTGGTGGCAGGGGAAAGAAGACGAAGAGGAAGAATCAAGGTAGCAAACATTTAATAGCCAGCCAATCAGATTCTAATTCTTTCTTGTCAATAAACAAGTATTTATTGAACTTGTTTCTTAAATGTATTTATTTTTATTGTAGGTTAGTTTTCAGTCCCACAGGGCTGTAGGTTCGGGACAGAACAGGATAACATGCATTGTGGTCGTTTCTGTATAGTCTTGTAAGCTGACCATAACTTTATGAACATTTTTCCTCAGACTACGTTTCTAGCTGTCTATCCAAAAAAGTCAGCTAATCAAAATTGTATATATTTTAATTGCATCACTTGACGCAGAAAAAGCATTTGACCAAGTTAACTGGATCTTCCTATTAAACACATTACACAAATTTGGCTTCGGGGAGTCGTTTATCCATTGGATAAGGACACTCTACACCTCACCCAAAGCCACAGTCACCACAAATGGAATTACATCAAAGAGTTTCACACTTCACCGGGGCACCAGGCAAGGATGCCCACTCTCTCCCTCATTATTTGCTATCTTTATAGAACCACTTGCTGCAGCTATACGTCAAAACAATACCATTAAAGGAGTTCACACCACAAACCTTCAACATAAAATTAGCCTCTATGCTGATGATATTTTATTGTATTTACAGGACCCCGTACCCTCGTTAAAAGAAACCTTTAATCTCATCGCCACCTTCTCTAAAATCTCTAATTATACAATAAACTGGAATAAGTCCATTATACTTCCACTTTCTGAAGATGCTTGGGATTCTGCAGAACAAAACTCATCACTCCCACTTCGCACTGGTAACATTAGATATTTGGGTATTGACATTTCCCCCCGGCTGTCAGAGTTGTTTCATCTTAACTATACTCCATTGCTAAAAACAGTAGAAGATAACCTCCGGCGCTGGATGAATCTACCTCTTACTCTCATAGGACGAATTGCAACTGTTAAAATGAAAATACTCCCCCACATTAACTATTTCTTTTCAATGCTGCCTGTCACACCAACAGATAAATGGTTCAAATCTATTAACTCTCTCATTACACATTTCTACTGGAAAAATAAAAAAGCCAAAGTTAAATTATCCACTTTACAAAAAAGTAAATCTCAAGGTGGACTAGACGCCCCAAACTTTCTTTTCTATTACCTTGCAAATCAAATACAATACCTTACCAAATGGATCCATCTAACTGACCACAACATCCCATGGATAGACTTAGAAGATCTATATTGCAAAAACATTTCACTCCCAGATTTACCTCTTCTTAACATAACCATCAAACAGCACCCCTGCTATAAAAATACGGCAATATCCACAACTCTGACAGCCTGGTGGAAAGTCATTAAGATATTTGGTTCTTCTCCGACACCATGTAAATACACTCCTATATGGCATAACCCCGACTTCCAACTCCGCGGCACCCCTCTTCACTATCACACTTGGGCACAAAAAGGTATCACACACCTTCACCATCTTTTCAATAACAATCAGTTCATAGACTTTAAAGACCTCATAAAGAAGTACGGACTTGGGAGACATCAATTTTTAGAATATCTACAACTTAAATCCGTAATCAAAACAAAAATTAATATTTCTTCTAACCCACTCGAACCTTCCAAAATAATCAATGATATAATTCAATTTAAAAATTTAAATAAACTAACTTCACAACTTTACAGACTTTTATTAACCTCAGATGATTCTATAACAGTCCCAGCAGCCAGCTGGAACACCGATTTAAGCATCTCTCCCTCAAACGACTTCTGGATAGAAATCAATAAAAATATTTTTACCATGACACCCAATACAAACCTACAGCTAATTCAATACAAAATCATCCATAGAACACATGTTACTCAATATAAAATGTACAAAATGGGACTGGCAAACACAGGCATTTGCTCACAATGCACGATAGGCACAATAGATAATTATTTTCATGCACTCTGGGTTTGTCAACCGGTTCACTCTTTTTGGGACTCCGTAACACAAAAACTTTCCACCATCTTGAACTGCAGAATCCCTCCATCCCCACAGCTCTGTCTATTAGGAGACACTTCAGAAATCAATATCCCAAACAAATACAAGAACAGCTTGCTCGTTTCTCTAGCTGTCGCCAAGAAAACTATTCTCTTAAACTGGAAATCAAAAAATGCAATAAATATTAATCATTGGACCAATCTCATTTCAGAATATATATCTATGGAAAAAATCACTGCTCACAATAACAACATCACCACAGTCTTCAAGGAAAGATGGTCTCCATTCTTGTCCTTGTTGGGGCTGGGCTAATGCCACGCACATTCCCACACTCCCACACATAAATCATATTGCAACACACACATTAACTTTATAAGTTATTTAATTATTTTTATTTAAATGTTTTTGTTTCGTTGTTGTTATTATCATTATTACTGTTGTTATTTTTGTTGACAATATTAACTATGTTTTGTTGATACTTATTACTGTTATTATTATAAAAAGTTGTAAATATGCACCCACAACTTCCATAACACTGACATCCCCCTATCTGCTCATGAACCAATGTATTTATCAATTTTTGTTATTTGTCTATCTTTTGCATCCCGGTATTTGTTATTAATATTATATCTTCTCAACGTTTTTGTATTATGTTTTGTGGAGCAGTCACCCCTTCTCACTTTAATTATTGATGTTTCAATGTGCTTAGTTTTTCTACTTTATTTATATATATATATATATGTATTTTTTTTTTAAATATATAATTTCTTTTTGCATACACACACACACACACACACACACACACACACACACACAAACTCACACATATTGCATTAATCTGTATATTTTTTGTTTGTTTGTTTATTTGTTTGTTTTGCTTACTTAACCCCCCCTCAAAGAGACTTCACAATATTTTTCTCCCCTTTTTTTTTTCTTCTCTCTTTTCTTTCTTACAAGTTGCAAATGTAATAATAAAAAATAAAGTTGACCTCCCAAGAGGGGGGGGTGGTGGCGGGAAATAAAAAAAAAAAAAAAAAAAAAAAAAAAAAAAAAAAAAAAGTCAGCTAATCAAAATTGTATATATTTTACATGTTCCATTCCCCATGTTCCAATAACAAAAAATTGTGGATCCAGTCTTAAAATTTTTATCTTTAAGAGCATCAAGATACATTTAGCTGTTGAAATGAATAAAAATGTATTCCGGGTGGGCATGCCCCTGGACCCCACTAGACAGTTCAGGGTCCACCCACCACAGTTTCAGAAAATCCTGTGGGAAACACTGTACATAGTATGCTTTTCAGACTTTACGTTTGACTACTCAAAACTATGTGGTTCTACGTGGTCCAGCAGTGTGTCTCCCCCAATGTGAAACCTATGCCTATGATTTCAGCACTTGCTGTTAACATTACCAAGTGTGCAAAGTCTGCAAACCTTTGTGAAAAATAGAACAGCCTAATAATAATAATAATAAATGTAGCTGCAAGCAGCGATTCCCGGGGACTGAGCAGCATAAGCAGCATTTGTCAACACACAGGGGCTCCAAAATGGTGGACATTTCAAGACAAGAGTTGACCCAAAAAGCAAATATCTATGTTTCTAATCAGGGCTTTTGTCATTGTTGCAAGTTTGAAATCTCTGCAAGGGAACAGTGAATGTTTGGATCTCTATAGCGCCACCATGTCGTTTGATTGGGCTAAGCCTTTGTAACTGGAGTCTTGATTTAACTCTCAATCACATCACCAAGTTTCAAACGGTTTTAGAATTATTAGCATTTATGTGATAAGCCACGCCCATTGCAAATTCATTGGATCGTCATTCTGCCATTTTTTGACCTTGGACTTAGAAAAGTAATGAAGGCACATGAGATAAGTCCCCCAACCAAGTTTCGTGCAAATTGGTCAAATTATCTAGGAGGAGTAGCATTTTAAGTGTTTTACAATATGGTGGACTTTATGGGTCCTTGACGCTAATTTGTTCGTGTTAATATCAAATTTTGTCATGTGCACTACAGCGCCACCAAGTGGCCTATTGCCACCAAATTTGATGAGGGCTTGTGGGATGATACCTTCTTACTACAGGGGGTATCATAAACACCAGAGTTTTTCATAAAACAGCTGTTATATGTTTTCTCCCATTTCTTTTATCTATAATTTCTACACTCTTTTATGACTGGCATGCCATGTATACATTTTAGTTTCTGTCTTGTTTTTTTATTAGCTTGATAATTAATCATAATTAGCCATTAATCATATTATTATCAAATAATACTAATTTGTCAATTAAATGCTGCTTTTGTGTCAGCAATAAGTGAGAACACTTTAGAGCGAATGTAGGACAAGAACTGAAAGCATTTTGGACCATGACAACTGGAGATGTGCACCTCTGCACAGCTGTGGGGAGTGAACATTTCTGCTCAAAGTGAAGTGAACATCTGAATAAAATAGAAGATTGAAACTGGTCTAGAATCCAACATTGCACGTAACATCTGTCACAAATATGGTCCAATTGTTAATTATTCCTTTTCAGTTAAGTTTTTCACGAATCACATTCCACTGTACTACATAGAGGAGATCAACTCCAGTTGTTGGGGACCAAAATGTTTCTGATTTGTTCTTATACATTTTTTGAAGCGTACTCACTTATTACTGATATAACAGCGACATGTAATTTATGATTTATTAGCATTTCATAAAAATAGTCATCATATAAAATGTACACATGGCACAAGATTCACAAAACAGCATAGATAATCAGGTTAGGAACAGAGGTTGAGGTTTTGTGTAGCAAACATGTAGCAGGTGTTTTATGTTTTCTGGAAAACTGGTGTTTCCGATATTTTGTCCACCACCTGTATATGCCAAGTTTCATAAGAATCAGCCAAGTGGTTAAGGAAAGACACTGAAAAGTAATAGATGAGTACATTTAACACAAAATGGTGGCCAATTCAAGATGGCGCTGACCCATGTAGTACATATCTATGTTCCAAATCAGGGCTTTTGTAGCAAGTTTGAAATCTGTAAAGGAACAGTGATTTTTTTAAAATATTTGGAACTCTATAGCACCACCACGTAGTTCTATTGGGTTAAAACTATAGGGCTGCAGTTTTGAGCTGCTGACTCTTAATAGACTGACCAAGTTTCATAACGTTCTGTCAATTGGAATTGGCTTTTTTGTGATAAGCCACGCCCACTGAAAAATTAATTGGCTCCTTATTCGGCCATTTTTGGACATAGGCTTTCGAAAATGCATGTATGAATTCACATGAGTCCACATAACAAGTTTCGTGCAAATTGGTCAAATTATCTAGAAGGAGTAGCGTTTTCAGTGTTTAAAAAAATGGTAATTAGCGGAAAATCCAGGATGACGGACTTTATGGATTCTTGAGGCTAATTTTTTCGTCATGAGCAAAGGGACCTGTCCACCAAATTGAGTGATTCTGGGTCAAACGTGGCGTCGGCAGTGGCCGTGTCAATGTCAAAAATGTTTCATGTGAACTACAGTGCCCTGAACTGAAAGTGAGTAGAAGGTCAAGGGAGAGAGAGGTTTTCTGTCTCCCAGGCTGTTTGATAACAGAAGATAGGACAAGATAATACGCAGGCTGAGCAACGGGCTGTGACGCATGACAGAGATAAAACAGATCATGCGTAGGCTGAGCCATGGGATGCACCAATAACAAAAATAAGATAGATTATGGTGACCCAGATAAAATTGGAAAATATTAATAACAGGACATGGTTCGATCCGATTTTAGCAGAGGCATGCAAAATAACTTTATTTAGAGGACCATGAGTGCCCCCAAGCGCATAGGGTAGGAACTGATTATCTAACAAGCTTAATTTTGCCTTTTCATCTATTGGCCAAAAGAAATTATGACGGAAGGGTGTCACTTTAACTCATTGGTTTATTAGCTAGGAAGAGAAGGGGTTATGAAAGTATATAAGCAATTGTTGGTTTTTGTTCGGAGAGCTCCTGAACCCTCTGCATAGGAGAAAGGACCTCCCACTGGCCAGTGCTCAATAAAGGGATAAATTGAATACAAGACTCTGCAGGATTATTCTTTTCATCTTCATCTGACTGAAGGCGAGACTTCTCCAGCATAAAACCCACCTCAAATTGAACCTAATGAGGAGAAAGTAAAGACCATCCAGGAGCCCAAGATCCTGGGAAGGACACAGGAACGAACCAACGGCGTGCGGTGTTTTATCTTCAAGTTAGAGACCGGTCAACCATAGTGAAAGGTAAGCAGACACCTTTTTCATAAAAAGTCTGCAGAGAGGAATTACCCGTACTCCAGTGGCCCGAAGTGTGGTCCTCACCTGGGTAAAACTAGTAAAGCTTGTGATGAAGAGAGTGTGAAATAAGCAGGTGTGTGAAAAAGTGTAAAAGGAAAAGAGAAGCGCTAAAAAGTTTGCTCAAATATATTTAAAAAATTACATTTCTGGGAGCAGGTCGACGACACTGTTGGGGAGCAATTGGGCTCCAAGTAAGCTAACCAAAATCTCTGAAAGATGAGAATAAGAGAATATGAGGAGAAGGTGCGTATAAGGCAGGTCAAGGTCTGGACTGAGGACAGTTCTCTTGCCCTTCAGGGGGGCTTTGATTGTACGGACTGGTCAGTGTTCCAGGATCTTCTGACAACATTGATGAACTTACGGACGTTGTCTGCAGCTATATCTCCTTTTGCAAAGACTCTGTGATTCACACCAAAGATGTTAAGATTTTTCCTAATAACAAACCATGGGTTTCTAAAGCCCTTAAGGGGCTAATATGTAAGAGGGAAGATGCTTTTAATCAAGGTGATGCCAATACAGAGAGAGAATTAAAGAAGGAGATGAGGTCTGAAATAAAAAAGGCTAAACTGGGGTACAAGGATAAGATTGAGGCTGAGCTCAACAGTAACAATTTAAAGGAAGCCTGGAAAGGAATGAAAACTATGACAGGATCGCTGGACAAGGGCAACAGGGGGATCACTCTGGACAAGGGCAACAGGGGGATCACTCTGGATAAGGGCAACAGGGGGATCACTTGATGGTTTTAATTTTAATTTAGGCAAATAGCTGGCTGATGAACAAAATGGTTTTTATCAAAAATTTGATAATCATGCTTTTACTACACAAATCAATGAAATAAGGGAAAAGACCAAGGCTTTTCCAGCCGTTGATATTGATGTTAAGAGTGTGGCATACCTCTTCAAGCATACTAAGGTCAGAAAGAGCCCAGGACCTGACAACATCTGTGGCCAGGTACTACAAACCTGTGCAGAGCAGCTCTGTAGCATCTTTCATTTTATCTCTTCAGCTACAGAAGGTCCCGAAGCTATGGAAACACTCCACAATTGTTCCAGTAGCTAAGAGTAAAACCCCCAAAGTGTTAAATGATTTTAGGCCAGTAGCGCTGATATCTATAGTTATGAAGATTTTTGAAAAGCTCATAAAAAAGAAGGTTTTATTGCATGTGTAAAACTCACTGGATCCCTTGCAATTTGCATACAGGGCTAGCAGAGGTGTGAAGGATGCCACCATTAAGCTGCTGAATTTTCTGTACCAGCATTTGGAGGGCCCTAAGACTCATGCCAGACTCTTATTTATAGATTTTTTCTTCTGCATTTAACACTATACAGCCACACCTTCTTGCAGAAAAGCTTATCAGTCATTTTAATCTTGATTTTAATCTCGTTGGCTGGATAATTGACTTTTTGACAGATAGGTCACAGTGTGTGAGAGTAAATGGCACTCTCTCCAACCAGCTCTACTTATCCACTGGCTCTCCACAAGGTTGTTGTCTTTCCCCCCTCCTTTACATCACGTACACTAATGACTGTCGCAGTAGCTATAAGAACAGACACATTTAAAAATTTGCTGATGATTCTGTAATAGTAAGTCCTCTGAAAGGGGAAGAACAGGATTATGGGCCGGTGGTTGATTACTTTGTATCATGGTGTGATGAGTCCTTCCTCCATTTAAATGTGTCAAAAATGAAGAACATGATAATTGATTTTAGGAAGTCATCACCCAACCCGTTACATACTGTCGTCAAAGGTGAGGATATTGAGCTGGTAGATAATTACAAATACTTGGGTGTTGTTCTTGATAACAAATTGTTTCGAAACCCATGCAGATACTATTTCAAAAAAGGTCCAACAGCGTCTTTTTTTCTTGAGGAAAATAAACTCTTTTAATGTTTCTACTGAAATGATGACAAGTGAGGTAAAATCTGTATTTTCTGAATCCAGCAGTTCCAACAGTCAATGCCCTTGTTAAAACGGCACTCTGAATACTGAACACAAGTGATATTGCGTGCTAGAACCCCTCACTTAACCTACATTCAAAATAAGTTTTACGTGATTTAATTAATAATTATTATTAAAAATGACAATCAATTATGACAAACAGTAACCTGGTGGATCAACAAACAAGTCAAAACAAAGTCTAAATCAGGTTTTAAGATTAAATAATTGAAATAAAAACAAATTAAATTAAATGAAAAACAGTCAATTAGAATAATCATAACTTGAAATCATAAGTTCACTAATGAATGTAGGCTGACTACTTATAATTTACAAAAAAAAGACATTAAACCAGACATGAATTAGAAGATATCAATAAAGAGAGAGAGACCGATAAACCAGAAATTGCCAAAAGGGGGGGGGGGGGGGGTGTAATTTATGACAAGGACTGGTTTATCTAAAGGTGGACAATTTCTTATTAATTAAAGTGATCTTATATTGTTAAAGGCCAGGCTGAGCACCATAAAAATACAATTAAAATATTTGTGGTTTTAGCCTCTTTTTAAAGAATCCAAAGATGAATATGAATATACTGAATAGTAATACCATTCCAAATAAAGGGGAATTTTCTCTTGCTCTAGTATGGTGATAGTTTTTTTGGGTAAATTCTTAAGTCCAACCATTATCACTATACACATTTAGACTTTATATTGATTATTTAAATTAAATGTCAGATGGGCATTCAAACTTACCATCCAAAGTAAACCATGAGCCTTAAGCTATTCTGAGCCATGTTGGGCCCTAAACCGCTTCTGTTCTGGGTCTCCTCAGAGGTAATAAACTCCTCGCAGAGAAGCGACACCCGAGCCTACACAGACAATGAGTTGAGGACATTTCCTTTGATGTTTGTGGGGGTGATTGAGTGTGAGAGAGAGCGACAGAGATATCTAAATATTAGATATCCTACATTCCCTCTCTTGGAGTAAGAGTAGGTGCATGCAGCGGCTAAGCGCCTACTCTTCCACATCATAAAGAAAAGGCTTCGCATTCGGACATTACATAGGCAGTTAAATGATAACAGCATGAAAACAACCATCCAAATAGTTCACCAGCCACCTTTAAAACAATTAGTCCATGTCCAGTTTAATAGCCCCATTGTGATCGGCTGTCCAGCAGATATATGGACACACTATGGACACACTATGTCCCACAATAATCAGGTGTGGTGTGGAGACACCATGTCTCCATTAGACACTCTTTTGTGTTGCTGCTGTTATGGCACCCTGGTTCAGTCTTTTTCTTCTCCAGTGTCAGGGTATCTAGACTGGCAAGGGAAAAGAGGTTCCCTGGACTTCCTTGGGTAACATGCAGTGCTTTTTCCCAGTAATGTTGCAATTGCGTGAGTGAAAGGCAGCTTACTCCTAACAGTGTCCCATCCAATTCTGCAAAGTGTGCGGGGGCTCCGTCTCCTGTGACAGGAAGCTGGACAATCCACAGGTGGCACGGTGTGGTCAGGACCCCTCTTCTGACGGGCGGGGAAGCGCCTCTTTCCCTGTCGGAATCCGTTTTGGCTCTTTTAGCCTGGGTCCAGTTGGGTGGACTGCTGACTGTAGTCGCTTAGGCTAGCTGCCCATGGCAGGGTGTGGGTCCTGTTGCATTTGCGTGTGTGGGTATCCTTCAGGGAATGGCAGGAAAAGACTGTGGGATTTGAAGGCATAGGCCTTATGTGAAAAGGAGAACAATTGAATCCCTGCAACGAAAAACCATATAAACGCAATTTTTTTCAAAATTGAGATAAGCATCATTTATAGTACTTTTATATCCACTTTGTATAATGAAGTGGTAAATTCAATATTTCACGCGACTTCTTCCGAGTATTTTAAAATTCAAAATAGCTTCACGCGGAAAAACCGTTTATATCCACAAGCAAAAATGGACGGCCAAACTCTAACTCTAACTGCTGCTGATCAGAGGAGAAATATTGGTAAAAAAAGAAAGACTAAAATGAATACATGGAAAGATGTTCAACGTAAGACTCTGAGGGATGCAGGGAAACCTTACATCAACAGGAAGGGAGACGTGAAAAGGGGAAAAAGTCCGCCCAGACAGGTATGTGGAAGAACCGTATATGTGATACATTGTAACTAGCTAGCTGGACTGCCGTAACGTTGCCGCGCTAGCGCAAGTTTCACTGCCCTACCCAACGTTATAGCTAGCTAACGTTAACGTTACATGTAGCAAGTTTTGTATATGCCTAATAGATCATTAATCATCCTTCTGCCTGTAGGGGTTGGTGTGTGTCTGCACGAAAGACTGCAGTAAGTTAACGGAGGAGCGCAAGTTGCAGCTGTTTACTGAGTTTTATGAAGCTAATTACCAGAAGCAGCAAGCTATCATTCTCTCTGGGTTAGAGCAGGTGAGATAAAACGATGTAGGCTATATTGTGTTTATGATAACAAACAATGCTTCTTGTCTAGTCTCCATGCTAAAGATTGTGGCTAATAAACTGTGACACCCATAGGCTACAATATGTTTTTTAATCTGTTGCTGTATTCTGAACGTTAATCATTTTGAATAGGTTTGCGATAGCTTGCCATACACACAAGTTAGTAGGTGTTGATAGTAGCAATCTATTCAGATGAATGCTTTATTAGTGTGATTCTCTATCTCCACCTCCCAATAAAAAATCAGAATCAGACGAGATGTATTTCCATGTAGGCTAAGCCTACTAGGAATTTGTTTTGGGTCTATTGGTGCAGTTACATTAATCAATAAAACATACAGGGCACCTTCAGTAGCCTACAGTAAAAATCACAATCAAATTTGCATCAGCCTCTGTCATATTGATGCCCTTGTTTATACATGTGAGTAACACCTTTACGAATACAGCAATATAATAACATTCATGCTGGTATGGTTAGGTATTGTGGATTAGGCCTACTATGACTAGAACATGTTAGTCATGTTTTAGATGGATGGAGGAAGTGGGCCACAATGCTCATTACTTAGAAGTATTACCATACTTTTCTTTCCCTCCAGCACAAAGTGAGTCGCAGACGGGTGCAGGCAGCTGAGCCGAAAAGGAAATACACATTCAAGTATCACCTACAGCAGGGAGGCCAGAGACTGAGCGTCTGCAAACGCATGTTCATGTCAGTATTTAAACTGACAAACAGTCGCCTCCAGGCAAGTTAATGTCTGCAGAGCTTTATTCCAATGCAGTGTCTGTGAAGTTTTCAAATAGCTACCCTTGTCTAATAGATTCATTGGTTTGTTCATTATTGGACAGGTTATTCAGGAGAAACTAGGCACTCAAGCTGAGGCAGGGAATGCTGATCTAGAGCCCCCAGAGCAGGCTACTAAGACCTGGTCTCCTCTAGAGGATGGACGAGGAAAGCATAGCAATAGGTAATAACTATTTAGGCTACCATCAGTAATTGGAGGGATTACCAAAAATGACCAATAGCTCAATGGCCTTGTGGTTAGAGTATCTGCCCTGAGACTGGGAGGTCAGGAGAGTTCGATCCCCGGCCGAGTCATACCAAAGACTATAAAAATGGTACCCGATGCCTCCCTGCTTGGCACTCAGCATTAAGGGTTGGATTGGGGGTAAGTCCCTACGACATACTAGGGTCATGTCCAGGGGGTGTAGGCTACTTTGGTCATGTCCAGGGGGTGTAGGCTACTTGTACATCAAGCCGCCTCACGCTATGGAAACAGGAGATAGGCTCCTGCCCTATTCATGGGTTTGTAGTCCTAGACCTGCCATGTTATAACAATACAATACAATACAATACATATCTATACAAATATAATAAATAAATAAATAAATAAATAAATAAATAAATATGAATATAATAAATATGAATATAATAAATTAAACATTATTTAAGTCATAAAGTTACTTTCTTTTCCAGGCCCCATCGTGTACACCATACCGTGAGAGAAGACATTAAACAGCATGTCTTGTCCTTTCCACGGCAACCCAACCATTACTCCCGGATGAAGGGGGATGTGGACCGGGAATACCTCAGCCCTGATCTGAATCTCCTGCGTATGTACAGGCTTTACAAGGAGAAGCATCCCATGTCCACTGCAAAGTTTTGGCTGTACAGAGACATTTTTAAGCAGCAGAATCTCAGCTTTGGTCAGCCCAGGAGTGACACCTGTCACAAATGTGATGCCTTCTTCACTCGACTTACAGCAGCAACATCAGAGGGAGAGAGAAAAAAAATAACAGCTGAGAGTGAGCTGCACCACAGAAAGGCAGAAAAGGCATACGCCCAGCTGCAGTGTGACACAGAGTGGGCCAGAGCCAATGAGGACTGCCACACGATTTGCATTGACATGCAAGGTGTCATGTACACACCAAATCTGACCCACTCCAATATTTACTACCAACGACAGCTGGCCAACTACAATGTCTGTATCCAGGAAATGGGGACTGGAGATTCGCCTACGATGTATGTGTGGCATGAGGGCATCGCCCACCGAGGGTCCATTGAAATTGCCAGTTGTTTATTGAAGTGGGTCCAAACCAACTTCTCCAATCTAGAAAAGCCAAAAGAACGCAAACTCATTATATACAGCGATAGATGCTGTGGCCAGAATAACAACTGGAGGATGCTGAATATGATGTCCCTGCTGGTGTCCATGGGCTACTTCACTCAGATTGAACAGAAGTTCATGGTGTCCGGCCACTCCTTCCTGCCATGCGATCGGTCTTTTGCTTCGATAGAGAAGAGACGCAGGGTGTCTACGCTGCATACTCCTGATCATGTGATCCAGATGATCCTGGAGTCTCGGCAACACAATGCATTCAGGGTCATGAAGATGAGCTGTGAGGACTTTAGGAGGTTCCCAGACGCAACACTAAAGAGACCAGCTGGGCTACTAATCACATCTATGATGTGGCTTAAAGTCACAGGTACCATTTCGAAGTTTCCATACAAACATGTCCATGTAGATCAATGCAGTAAAATATATTGTATACTGAACTTAAATACTGTTTATTAGTTTGTGTCTATTGAAATGCTGTTTATTAGTTTGTCTATTGAAGTTTTTGTTCTATGTACTTTGTGATTTCAGCTGCGGAACCCTGGATCCTCTACACCAGACATACTCACAGTGAGTACGAGGGCTGGAAGTCATGGCTGGTCACAAAAGCAAAGAAAGGAGCAAGACCTCCAGCTCCATCTTTCCTCAAGACCTACCCCAGGGCCTATGAGAGTCCTCTGCCAATAAAGAGAGAGAAGTACCAAGACCTCATGACGATGCTTAACTATCTCCCTGCTGCTGCACGATCCTTCTATGAGGCACTTGAAAGCGAAGCCTAGGGACATTTTTTACCCTTTTTGTGGGGTGGGGGGCGGGTCGGTTAAGTCAACACATCTTATTTTTTAAATTGCAATTACTTCAATTAATTAAGTTTTTAAAATGTTGTTTTCTATTGTTAGATGAATGGTAGCCACTATGGCTGTGTGTGTGTGTGGGCGGGGGGTATTTGTGTGTGAGTGAGTGAGTGAGTGAGTGAGCGAGCGAGCATGTGTGTGTGACCGAGCGTGTGGGTGTTTTTTTGCAATAAATCTGTTTCTATCATAACTTGTTTCTATCCTTAATTTCCATAATTCAGTGAAGAGAAACACAATATTACAATAGTCACTTAGAAGACACACAAAGCGAAGGTCAGGGTAGTAGCCTACTTCTTGAAGAAGTGAATGTTCGGCCTGCGGCAAAAGAAGGCTTGACCATTGCTTGGAGGTAAGAAGGAGCTGTTCCTGTCAATGCCCTGTAGGCTAGCACTAGAGTGTTAAACTGGATGCAAGCTGCTACAGGTGTAGGGTAAAAGTGTAGGGAACAAAGTAGGGAAGTTGTGTGGGTAAACTTGGTGCAGTTGATTGCCGATGGCATCAGAGGCAATACTCATGATCGGACTAATCTTACTAAATACCCTTCTTTGTAGCCAAAATATTTTCTGACAAAAGAATAATTGAAAGAAATGTGTTATCAATAATTTTTTAAGCATAATGAGGCTCAACAGTATAACGATTTTAAACTGTTGTACTGCATGGGATATATACTGTTCTTCCACAATTTCCAATGGTCACTGGAGATATACTGTTCTTCCACATACCAGACATTAAAATGTTCCTAAAATCAAGAGAAAAAAACTTTTGCAGAAAAAAACAATCATATTAGAAACATGTCACTGTGTTTTAGTGTATTGCTGGAAAAAAAAAGATTAAGTCATATATAAAATAAAATAAACTAAATATCTGATTATCTGAAAATTGAAAAAATTGATATATATGGTTCTTCGTCTGTAGGACAAAATTAATGATAGCACTGCATGTTATAAGCGCTGTCAGTCCATGCAGGGGAACCTTACGGACAGGATTTACCATCCATGGGATTGCCAGTCCAAATAATCACATGAATGAATAGGGCAGACTTGCCTATAAGTGTCCAGGAACAGCATTGGAGGGGGCACCTACACTCTAGAAAAGGGACTTAAAAACAATATGGGCATGGTATTATGTTAAAAGGTGGTGGTAGGGATGTGGAAAGGGGGGGGGGGGGGACGGGGGGGTGCCAGTTTTACCTCTGAGAACACCAGTCCGTTGGCAGCGGAGGGCCACAGTGTTCAGCAAACCGGGATGACAGAAGGCATCCTGTCATCTTGCTTCTTCCGCACGTGGATGCCCCTTAACCATGCCCGTCTCATCTCTGTCCAGAGGTCTATGCCAGTTTTGGCTTTGGTTCCCTCTCTGGGCAGCTGGGCTGATTGTCCCGAGTCCTTCACTGGTCTCCAACACTTCAGATGTCGGAAAGGTGATATTGCGTGCTAGAACCCCTCACTTAACCTACATTCAAAATAAGTTTTACGTGATTTTTATTTAATAATCATTATTAAAAATGACAATCATCAATTAAATCGCAGAGTTCGTTGATAAGTAAGTCGAACAGTAACCTGGTGGATTAACTAACAAGTCAAAACAAAGGCTAAATCAGGTTTTAAGATTAAATAATTTTATTAAATGAAAAACAGTCACTAAGAATCATTGCCTAGCCGGCACAAACAATGAGTTGAGAACATTTCCTTTGATGTGTGTGGGGGTGATTGAGTGAGAGAAAGAGACAGAGATAGAGAGAGGGGGGGTGCAGGGAGAGGAGAGGGAGGAGCAGGCCACTTTAATTATTTCTAAATAATAGATATCCTACAGTGCCTGTATTTTGCACGCACCCACCCGCCGGCCTGCCCGACAAGTCCAGGTAGGACTGAATTTAATATTTTGCCAGCGCGGCGCGGGATGACGTTAGCCTACACTTTCCCATAAATGTTATTCGGTAAAATCTTTTCTCTCTCAATGGTTTACTGCTGCTATAAGTTACTTGCCCAAGCCAAGTATCAGTATCTGCAGCCCGGAGTACGGGGGTGTGCCGCAAGCAAAGAGGGCGTGTCGAAAGCATGTTTTTATTGGTCGATAATTTTGTTAGTTAAACACATTATCCAATCAAAAGCATTCTCCAGTGAAGTACGCAAATTAAACACATATCAATGGGTGGGTTCGATTTAGTGAACCGGTGCGCCGCTACGCCCACATTTGTGACGCAGTCCAGCAATGACAATCGATCAGGAACCGGCGCAAACATGGCTCAACAAACCGACCCAGCCGTAATCGCAGCGAGGTCGTCGTCATCATAACGTTACGCCGCCCAGCGCATCAAGAGTACGCCGGTTCTTATAAATCACACGCAATCAGTGCTAATCCGTCGTATGAATTACAACTAAACTATTCATGGCAGGATGTAAAAATAAACCATTCATCAATATGAAAACCCTGGTCCTCATGACTCACTCCTTTTAAATATGTTCATTAATTTCAAAAGATAACATTTTTATGTTTCATTCCTGATCTATCTAGAATCATATCTAGATCATATTAATTTGTATTTACATACCTGTAGTTACAACAAGTGTTACATTGTTGTGTGAGTGAGTTGTCCAACTTCTACAGGTGCACCATTGAGAGCATTCTCACTGGCTGCATTACTACCTGGTAACTTTTTACAATGTTTTATTTCTTTTACAAAATTTTCCCCAGTGTGGGCATTTTATCATATTTTACCTCTCCATCTGCTGCCTGCGAGGGTTGCCTTCGGCTGAACCAGAAAATCGCTGAACTAGAGGGAAGAGTCTCCTCACCAGATCGGAGAGGATGAACAGCTCATCGACACCATGTTTGCCCAGTGCCCCAGCACCTCTGCAACTGCAGGCCGCTGACGGAGACCTGGATGCCACGGTGCCATGGACTAAGATGGCTAAATCCCTGACTGTAGACCAGGGGACTCGACCCAAGACTATCCTGTGTTCCACCCCGGGACAGTCGGTATCGTGGACGGTGGTTCATCTGGGAAAACATGGCGGTAGATCCCCCCCTTGTCCTTCCCCAGTGCATGACCTCCGCCTATCCAACAAGTTAATCGTGCTGGATGAACAAGAGGTTCCTCTACTTATTGAATCCTCGTAGTGTAGCTCGGGACACAGATGGGTTCCACCAATTTAATTACGGTGTTTGAGAAGAAATAATGGACTGAGTGTTGAATTTTTGTCATGTATACTGTAGTCAGCTTACGGTGTTTCCACAAGGCACAGGTGAAGATGTTGTCTTACAAAATAAATTGGCGAGTACATGGGATCATTGACCTCTTTTTGAGAAGATAAAATACCATTAATGCAAGCTGAGGCCTACTTTATGGGTTTTAGTGGCTCCATAAAAATAAAGGCTAACAAAGGCTAATAAAACTAATCGGGAGGGGTGGCCGGTACAAGTCCCCAAGGGGCCAGCTTTCGGCTCTCAACCTCAGCACTGGATATTATGTGGCCCTCTGCTGATATCTATGATTTGCACTCAAAAAGCCAGTTTTCCAGTTTTTGACAGCAAATTAAAAATACTTCTACTCATATAATGATGTTAACTCTGTGCATTATAATTCTTTAAAAAAATCACTTTTCCCAATCACAATTTTTCCCAAGTCATTTTTTTTGCCCGGATGCAGAGCGGAATGTAGGTAACTGACTGACTGGCTGGCTGTCTGGTCCCCGTCCTTGAAATGCGCAAATTGCGAGTGTTGCAAAGTGCATGCATAAACTTCAAAATTCAAGTAATTATGGTAAAAGGTTTGCTATCTAACCCTTCGCAGAAAGATTTTGGCTTTGCTAGCAAACATATTTAACGAGTGGTTAAAAGCATTAAATTTGTATTTCAACATTAACCACATTTTTTATTGTGAAAATAATTATGGTGCAATAAAGAAAGTATGCATGTTTTGCTAAGCTGGAGACAAACATGGCGATGTTGTGAAAGACTGTGTGCAGCAGGAGCGCTCCTCAGCTAAGAACTAGTCGATAGGAGATATCCAAACGTAACCCTTAATTGGGCGTTATTAGGGGTAGAGAAAGAAGTCGCTGTGAGAAAGGTTGGTAGCCTAATTTATAGCGGTCGTCATAGCGTCGAAAGTTTAAGTTTTAAATAGAAACGTGGCTGCCGTTCGCCTGTTAGCCACATAGCAATTCAGCTGCTACACTGGAATTAGCAGAAGTATGTTAGATAACCTACTGTCTGTCAGGTTGGTGAGAAGAGGACTGTCTAGCCAGAGATTGAACAGTAAAGAGATATGCCAACCGCATGAATATCAGGTTTCACTTCCAGGGAGCGACTATGAGCACTAAAACTGGGCTAAACAGAGGAGGATGAATGGGGGTGAATTGACATTTTTTCCAGAAACTCAAATCTCTAAGAGATAATAACTTTTTATTGTAAGTTGAAGACAGCAGATATGAAAATATGCTTTTCTATGCACTTTGATTAATTAAATCTTGAACTGTTTAAGAAAAAAACAATTTTTTTCTCTGGTTATACAAATATGATCATGAATATTCATGACCGCTTTGGACGTGAGACTCAAAAGCAAGATGGGCGGCGCCACAGCGAGCCGGAGTCGTTCGGTAATAACAGCACAAGAATGACAACTATGTGGACAAACAAAGTACTAGCTAGTACCGGCGGTACATCACCTTGTATCCTATAGACAGTTTGGTTTTAACAAGAATCTTCTAGAGAATATTTGGTTTTACTTAGCAAGTGAGGGCTGGCCGCAGTGTACGTCAATCACTTTATTAGAATGTTCAGTACATTTATAGTTCCATCATGTAGCTATACAACATTAATATAACCTAGCTAAGTAGATAGTAAACCATCTCTGTCATAATGCTTGTTTGCTACCTAACCAGCTACTAGCTGGCTACTAGCTGGCTAAACAGGACAGGTTGTTCCCTGAGGAGCCGGTAATAAATATTCATGAACCGGCAAACTTCGCAACATTGCATAGCATCAATGCTAGTGGAAATGTTTTGAAAAGTGAAATGGTGAAAAGAGACATTTTAAATTTTTATTTTACTCACTGCTAAGGGTGGCGCTTTATTTTTAGGTCAATTAAGAATATGTGTGTTACTCAGTTTTTCTGCGAAAGAAAAGGGCTTTGCCCTACTTCTCATTTTTGTTTAAGGACTGAACTAAAAAATGGAAGAAAAAATATTTCTTCCTGAGAAAATTGTAATAACTATATTTTTTTGTATACTCTGTGCCAGCTATGTGCTAAAAGTGCTTTGTCACTGAAGTGGGATATTTCTTTCATATAACTGGCATATAAATGAAAACAAATTCCAAATTAGCTGGGGAGATTTTCCTTATCAGTTTAGATACTTGAGCACTCAATAATTATTTCCTTTAAGAGGAACCACTTCCATTAGCCTAGATGACAGGAAGGTAACCTAGGTGGGTTATATTGGCACCCCTCTGGTATATGATGTTATATTGGTTATCAGAATACCACCTTTCTGTCAGAACAGTAAAAAAGAAAAATAGATAATATTTTGTTAATAAATCCAACTTTATTTTTGGTGCAAAAACTTCATTATTTTGTGTATGAGTATTTGTCAGAGTCATACAGTTGTTTTTCTGGAAGTTATTACTTACCTTGGTTTTTACCTACAGTGCCCTCCACTATTATTGGCACCCCTGATAAAGATGAGTAAAAAGGGTTATAAAAAATTAACCGTTTGGTGAATTAGCTTAATCTCACACTGAAACAAGTGCACAGTAAACCTGTCGTCCCCCACTCATGAGCATGTCGTTATCATGTAGCCTACCGTTGTTGACATCTGATCTATGTTGTGAATTATAACGATTATAACTACTCCCATTCAGTTGGGAGCGCATGCACTCTATTCAGCACTCAAATAACAGCAATCAAACAAGTTTAACGTTTATTTGGAAACACGAGCTGGCTAGCATAACCGGTATGTTTGTATTTTTTGTTTTTACAACTAACTTAGTCATTACCATTTCTCTTGAACGTTTGTATCACAATATACCTGATGGCCACTTCCATTTAATTCATTAGCATATTGATGGTGGACAATTCGAGGGAAACCAGGAAATCTTTGTCTTATATAACCATCACATTATATATACAGTCAAGCCGGAAAGTCTGCATACCCCTTCCACCTCTCCACGTTTTATTACGTTACAGACATATTCTACAATAGATTGAGTTCATTTTTTGTCTCAAAATTCTACACAAAATAGCCCATAATGACAAAGTAAAAACAGGTTTTTAGACATTTGTGCTAATTTATTAAAAATCAAAATGTTAAATATAATATGTACACAAGTGTGCACACCCTTTGATATGACACCCAAAAGTGAGCTGAGGTGCATTTTGTTTCCACTGATACTGCTTGAGATGTTTCTACAACTTAATTGGAGTCCACCTGTGATAAATTCAATTGATTGGACATGATTGGGGATTGCCAACACCTGCCTATATAAGGTCCCACAGTTGACAGTGCATGTCAGAGCAAACTCCAAGCCATGGGGTCAAAGGAATTATCTGCAGACCTCAGAAACAGGATTGTGTCAAGGCATAGATCTGGAGAAGGGTACGGACAAATCTCTGCAGATATCTGTCTCACTCTGACAGAGCTCCAGCGTATCTTTGTGGAGATGGGAAAACCTTTCAGAAGATCAACCATCCAGGCAGCACTCCACCAATCAGGCCTTTATGGTAGAGTGGCAAGACGGAAGCCCCTCCTTAGTAAAAGGCAGATCACAGCCCGCTTGGAGTTTGCAAAAAGGCACCTAGAGGATTCTCAAACCATGAGAATAAAATTTCTCTGGTCTGATGAAACCAAAATTGAACTTTTTGGCCTGAATACCAAGCGTCACGTCTGGAGAAAACCAGGCACCACTCATCACCTGGCTAATACCATCCCTACAGTGAAGCATGGCGGTGGCAGCATCGTGATGTGGGGATGTTTTTCAGCAGCGGGAACGGGGCGACTAGTCCTGATAGAGGGAAAGATGAATGCAGCTAAGTACACCGAGATCTTTGAAGAAAACCTGCTCCAGAGCGCTCTGGACCTCAGACTGGGGCGAAGGTTTACCTTCCAACATGACAACGACCCGAAGCACACAGCCAAGAGAACAAAGGAGTGGCTTCGGAGAAAGTCTGTGCATGTCCTTGAGTGGCCCAGCCAGAACCCAGACCTGAATCCAATTGAACATCTGTGGAAAGAGCTGAAAATGGCTGTGTACCGACGCTCCCCATCCAATCTGATTGAGCTTGCAAGGATATGCCAAGAGGAATGGGCAAAAATGTCCAGAAACAAGTGTGCCAAGCTCGTAGCTTCTTTCCCAAGACGCCTTGAAGCTGTAATCGCTGCCAAAGGTGCAGCAACCAAGTATTTGGCTAAGGGTGTGTACAGATATGTAACCCCTAAATAACCTATTTCTGTCAGTAAAATAAAATTGCATATTTTCTAAAAACCTGTTTTCACTTCGTCATTATTGGCTATTGTGTGTAGATGTTTGAGGCAAAAAATGAACTCAATCTATTGTAGTATAAGTCTGTAACATAATAAAACGTGGAGAAGGTGAAAGGGGTATGCAGACTTTCCGACTTGACTGTATATACAAATATTTCACTATCCATGACCATGACAATTAAATTTCACTTACCAAATGAACATGTAATAAACATCAAATTTGATGGGAATATAAGGAGAAGACAATGAAAAACAATATGTTTGACCACCAAAATTGGGTACAATTGTGTGTGGTACAACTGAAGAAACAAGATTCAAGTTAAAAGTTTATTAGGCTGGATATGCCATCAAAAAGAACTCCAGCACAGAAAGAGAGAACAAGGAACAAAGAAACTTGGTTAAGTTATAACGTTGGCTAGCTAATACAAAAATGTAGCTATCTTAGCTAGCTAGCTAACGTAGCCTAACGTTACTGTCAATGAGTCGGTGTCCTTACGTATAACGTTATTAATGGCATTTATTAGCCAGCTACTGTATTAAATGTCACAGAATAAACAAAATAGCTATTTTATGTCAATTTACTTTGTGACAGCTTAACCAGTAACGTTACAACAACTTCTTCTGAATACGAAGAGAACGTGACAGTTTGGAGAGTGAGCGCCTCTCCTCGAACACTGGTTGACACGGCTAAATGCAGACTGCGATATTCCCACTGAAGAGGCTATTACCATTAACTATCTCTTCTATTACTGTTTGAAATGATCTAGATGCCATGTCATTCGCGCATTTCGGTGGACATAATGGGCCGACTTGGTAGAGGACAGCTTGATCAGAGTGACCGTGATCTCCTACATGCTCTATATCGCCATTTGGTGTTCTGAAACTTCGTTGTGGTGGGGGACAAAAATTTAAAAAATCCAACTTGAAGTCAATTTATTATGAGAAAAGAAAATCCCTCATCAAGAAATAATAATTTTTAACAAAACCATGTGTGCCACAATTATTGGCACCCCTGCATTTATAAATTGAATAAAGTATTTTTTTTATATTTGGTCACATATCCTTTGCATGCCTGATGTCTGTGACCCAACAACATCAAAAGACTCTTGATATCTTATTTTCTGGTACTCTTACAAGCAATACTATAACATCTCTGCATTTAAATGGATCTCTATGGTAATTGGGGGATGGGACTAGATTTAGCTGTAAATTATGCTGCAATCATATGGAACACATGGTTGGTAAAATGGCTGTATGTCATCAAGGGTCTGAGGTATCAAATTAATGCTGGGTGCTTTCTGGGTGCTCCAACACCTGCTACAGCGGTGTTACTTTACACTCATATCCAAAGTGCCAAAAAATCAAGCTTAAATGGGACCGGTTTGTGAAAACGAAGAGGGCAGATTGGAGAGGGGGCAATTCAAGCTCCATGGTCTGCTCAGCGCACTTCACCCCACCGGACTACACAGATGTGGTCCGGCAGGACTGTCATTCCAGCTGACACTCAGCTATTGTTAACTTTGCTTATACATGATCTCAGTAGCTAGTTGGAGCAGCTGGCTAGTAACGTTAGCTAGGCAATCACGGTAGCTAGCCAACTTATATGGCCAGCCAACAAGGATGACTTTAAGGAAGTCGAATAACTGTTAAATTAAAAGGACTTGCCATAATCTATCATTAGCTTGCTAGCTAAATGTTAAAATGACTTGCCCTGAGCTATCCTTAGCTTACTAGCTAGCTAACCCAGCATTGCGAAGCGGGAGTATGGAAATTGCGTACAGGAGGGGGTGGAATAGCTAAATTAATATCTAAATTGATAAGGTTATACAGGTATGGAGCAATTGATTTCAGATACTTAACCCACAGTTTGTTTGGCTGCTTGCTCCGAGACACTGGGCCTCTAATGCAACATCCCCTGCTGTCTCTCAGCTCACGAAACAGTATTTCTTTTCATAGTAGACACATCATAGCTGACTCCAAAATGAATATGTGATGACAAACATGTTGAAGATGAGTGACAAGGCAGTCAATGTATTATGTTACGAACTGCGTCCACAAAACAACAGCTTGTTCACGATAGGCTACTAAGGGATGTTCTCCATCGAAGTCCAGTCAAAAATATAGCGTGTCTCCCTGTGCCAGGCATAGACTGTATAAAGGTCCCAAGATGCTAGGGTGCGTTTTAGACCAATGATTGTTGTCTCCCCCTTTTGGTCCCGACCCTCCGAGTGAGGGTAGTGAGAATCCTATAGAACCTATCTTTGCCAGTGACCCCAGGACTCAACCTGTCCCTCTGATTGGTCCTGAACAAATGTTAAGACCCTGTCCAAACGACACAATATTTAAAAAAATCAGCACATGCAGAGGCATTGGATAAAGAAAAGGCGCCTATTGCAATAAAAAAAATTTGTGGGGAAAATGTATTGACAGAGTATTTTGACCACATTGTTGCCATTGACTTACATGGTGAAAGACCTATACTGGAGCCAACCACAGTGGCGCCAGTGAGCAAAGGCACAATGGCCGCTCCCAGCCCAACCAGGAAGTGAGTTTCAAAACGAAAGCCCAGTCTTGCTTGCTCTGGCCTAACCCTGCCAATGCACAGAGACTGTTTTCAACTTTTCTCACAGAAATAGTTAACTAACACAACTAGCTAGCTAACGTTATACCAGTCTGATATTCCAACGCGATTCAATTGTCCATTGTCTGTTGGAGAATTTTCTGCGTCCTGGCATGGTGCGGCATCAGGTTCAAAGCGAAACGGCTCAATAAACATATCTTTGCCCATTTGTCCCTTCTCAAAATACTCAAATTCCTCTTCCTCCTCAGAACTGTCGAATTTGTGAGTGTCTGCCACTGTTGTATACGGATAGGCGCTAACCAGCTGTTGTTGCCGTTTTAGTTGTTTCGTCAGGCATTATTCCTTGCAATCACACCATACGATTGGTTGCTCAGATGACGACACGCAACCGCAATGTATTATGGGGCGTCTCTTGACCATTGAGCAAGCTCCATTGTATACTCAGAAATGGTTGCTAATGTAGTATAAATCCGGGCACTTTTTGCTCACTAAAAATGAATATACTATGCAGTATAAACACACTACATACTCGTTTTCATCATAGTTAGTATGCTAAATACAGATGGCATGCGGTTTCAAATGCAGCCGTAGTATACATCCGGGTTAGTGTTGCCGACCGTCCCTTATTTGGAAAATAAAAGACCTGTCCCTTAACGAACTGATAAGGGACGCAGTTTGTCCCTTATTTTGGGGACTCAATGAATGACAAAGCGATTTATATGAGAAATTACGGTAATCTTGTCTATGTGCGAGAATGCACTCAGCTCATTGGTCATGACTCGAATTGCTGTCAGTGTTGCTAGGATAGATAGGCCCTTGTGCCTCATTTTACTTTAAATTGAAGTTCGACATAGTGTTGAAGAACTGTTATTTTGCACGGACAAAATAAATTATTGAATGATAATGTTTCCCACGTATTCCTCAAAAATACAAAACTGATCAAATTCAGGTTTGTGTGTCTTAGTACATGGGCTTATTACAGATGCATGTCTGGTATATGGAAAGGACTTGTTACAACCAAGTAGGCCTATATTATATGTTAAAGTGTAGTAATAATGCAGGTGTAAAAAATTGGCCTGTGCCGCGAGGGCCTCTAAGGTGTCCCTTATTTCAATTTCTTATAGTTGGCAACCCTAATCCGGGTACTTTTTGCGCACTGAAAATGAACAGACTATGCAGTAGGAACATACAACATACTAATTTTACGTCACAGTTAAGTGTGAGAAGTATGCTATTATGTGGTTTCGAACACAGCCTAGTACATGTGACCATAGAGCGTATATAGGAACTGGAGAAGGTGGGAGGGGCCAGGCAGTGAAGCACCCGGAAGTATGTATGCTTGCTGAGTGCAAAAGAGCTTTCAGCCCATTGAAATCAATGGAGAAAACCAAGCTGATTTGACAACCAAAGAAAACATAATCGGTCAATTTTTTTGTGATCATAGCATTCATTATGTGCAGCAGTTTGTGAAACAATGATTGCTTTGGCCCAGAAGTGTTGTCAAATTTGTTATTAAAATTACATTTTCCTAAAAATTTAACATTTTCATAATCTGCTTTTCATATGAAACGTGACGACTGTGATGAATTTAAAAATATCATCGGGAAAGTTTAATTTTGCCGTCAAAGGTCTGATATTTACCATTAATTTTAATGGGAGCTCCAATCTTTTGCGCTCACAGCACAGTGACACTAGTGATGGAGAGTTGACCCCAAAAGAGTCGACTCCTCGACTCTTGCACTCTCAAGAGTTGGGGTCGACTCCCCATCACTAGTGTTTCAAGGAGTCGAAATGAGGCAGTCGACTCCGCGATTAAAAATTTATTTTGTATGTTCCATTCCACTGAGTCCAATTTACCAAATTGCCTACCATGTAGGCGATACAACCTTTTAAAATAGGCTACATACCATCATGCAGTTAAAATGACTGCAAACACTTAATTTATTTGTAGTTCATGGTAGGCTAAAGCACAGAATTCACACCTATATCCACAACTATTCACACCAATGCATGCATGTCTCTCTCAATGTCATTATCCTCATGCATTATCATCATTAGTTAGCTACCAAACACATTACATTAGTACACAAAAAGAAGTGATATCTCACCAAAAAATATGTTTTCAACGTTAAAAAAATGCCAAGTTACTCACGCATAGTTTATAAAGCACAGTCTGTAAATCTTTAATTCCAACTTGCAAAAACTAGGCCTGTCTTTAAAAGTATTTATATCAAAATTATATCAAAAGTTGCAACTAACAATATTGCCTATCGTCGCTCACACTACTTAAACTAGCTTTATTCCAAAGAAATGCTATCCAAACTTTCCTAAATTATTTAATGCAACTTGGCCGTGTTTTTTCATCTTACCATCTCAAGAGAATGTGGTCATTGGGTGCGTTTACATGCACTCAATATTCTGATCATATTCGGAATATGGCTGTTATCGGATTATTCAAATTGTCATGTAAACGCAATATTCCGAAAAGCTTTTTCGGAAAAAAGCAGTTATCGGAATATGAGAAATCCGATAACTGCACCTGGATTTCTGCCGTGTTTTTCATTTTATTGGTTGCATGTAAACGCTTATTCCGATCTAGTTCGTTTTTTTAAATCTGCGCATGTGCATGTTTGACAGCAACAGCCACTCCGGATATTGTTAGTAACGTAACGCTAACGTCAAAACAGTTGAGAGGTCAGAGAAAGATGTCAACCAACGGGAGAAGTCATTTCTGGAGCGAGGAGGAAACCCTCCTGATGTTATCCGAAATAATAAAGAGGAATATAGCCTACTTAGAAAAAAGTTAGAAACGCGGAAATAATGAGCACGTTTACATGCACTCAATAATGCTCTTATGGGTTTCGTCGTCATATGGTAAATTAATTCACCGATTCAGAATGGAGAGGCAACTTCAGTATGGCTCGGAGATCATTTATGAAACTTTGTGGTTTGGTACAGAACATAATGAGCCCTGACGAAGTGACAGTGCGTCCAGCTGTACCTCTTCAAATGCGAGTCGCAATAGGGCTGTACAAAGTCGGTAGCTGCGGGCAGTACAGGCTGATAGCGAACCAGTTTGGTGTCCACAAGTCTACGGTCTGAATCGGTGAATTAATTTAGCACCACTCTCTCCCACCAGTCCTTGCTCTTAACGCGCATCCAGCACGACCGGGTCCTTAACCGTGCTGGAGGAAGGCCTATTCTGGGTCCAATAATCAGCGCTTGTTGTAACGTTAAAGCTCTTCGTCGTCTTCTGCTCATAACACAGAAAGCTTGAAAGACAGTGCTAGTTGCCAACCGCAACCATAACATCTGCCATATGACGATGAAACCCATAAGAGCATTCCTGTCTAACGTTGCCATGTTTAACGTTACTTTCTTATACGTTATTGGCTACTGTTCTTTCTTATGTAACTAACGTTAGGCTATAGTTAACGTGTTTACTAACTTACGGTTACGCATACCAACCCGCGTGCTGTTTCTAGCAACCCAACAGGAAGTATAGTCACGTTATGTATAAACGTTAAAATATGTAATTTATAATATATAACGTTAGGCTAATATATGTTTCTGATTTACGTTTGAGTTACACATCGCGTTCAGGGAAAGAAATCGGAATATTGACAGAATCATGTAAACCTGGATTTTTCCCATTATCGTATTACTTAAGTGCATGTAAACGCATTTATCGTATTATTGCCATGTTCGGAATACTCCCAGTTATCGGAATATTGAGTGCATGTAAACGCACCCCATGTAAACGCGCTCAGTGCCATGTTCGGATTACTCCCAGTTATCGGAATATTGAGTGCATGTAAACGCACCAATTTATAGTGGAATTAATCTGTGATTCAGATGTGTTGCACTTAAAAATATAAAATGACTACACTAGGGTGTTTGAACAATTGTCTGCATCCAGTGAGCGCGTTTACATGCACTCAATATTCCGATAACTGGGAGTATTCCGAACATGGCAATAATACGATAAATGCGTTTACATGCACTTAAGTAATACGATAATGGGAAAAATCCAGGTTTACATGATTCTGTCAATATTCCGATTTCTTTCCCTGAACGCGGTGTAACTCAAACGTAAATTAGAAACATATATTAGCCTAACGTTATATATTATAAATTACATATTTTAACGTTTATACATAACGTGACTATACTTCCTGTTGGGTTGCTAGAAACAGCACACGGGTTGGTATGCGTAACCGTAAGTTAGTAAACACGTTAACTATAGCCTAACGTTAGTTACATAAGAAAGAACAGCAGCCTATAACGTATAAGAAAGTAACGGAAGAGCTTTAACGTTACAACAATTGATTATTGGACCCAGAATAGGCCTTCCTCCAGCACTGTTAAGGACCCGGTCGTGCTGGATGCGCGTTAAGAGCAAGGACTGGTGGTAAAATGAGCGGTGCTAAATGAATTCACTGATTCAGACCGTAGACTTGTGGACACCAAACTGGTTCGCTATCAGCCTGTACTCCCCGCAGCTACCGAGTTTGTACAGCGCTATGACTCGCATTTGAAGAGGTACTGTGAGAGCCATTGTGAACATGAAGATTATGTTGTATTTGTGCCTTATCTGCATAATGAATAGTTGTCAGTAATTGAATCTTGAGCTAATCTTTATTATGTCATTTGGAGTGTATAAATATTAGTTTGTAGTAATGGGTTGTTTAGTTAAGAGTAAATTATTATTAGAATGTTCTGATGCTCTGATATTATTTAGTATTGATGTATCTTTCCGTAATAGCCTATCTTTGCTCCATTAGTCTGTACTGCGATTGGAAAGGCCACAGGAAACCATACGTCTCAGATCGTGGCAAGTTATTCTATTGAACAGGGCGTGGAGCAAGTTTTCTGACCGTTTCGTTTTTTGCTTTTAATGCTTAATACCGACAAGTATAGGTATGATAAAGATTCCATGTGAAGACGTAATTGTTTGTATTGGTTTTTCGTGAAATAAACCGTCTCTGTTTTCATTTTTTACTTGGCTCGTTGATGCTATGTGGATGCTAAGTACCGGAGTTTTGATTTATTAAGCTACAGAAGGCACGTGTGGAAATACTGCATTAGAACAACACAAGTCCTACGTCCTGCAGAAGCCGGAAAATAAGGTTTTATTTGGATTTCGCGGCTACAGGTACAGCTGGACGCACTGTCACTTCGTCAGGGCTCATTATGTTCTGTACCAAACCACAAAGTTTCATAAATGATCTCCGAGCCATACTGAAGTTGCCTCTCCATTCTGAATCGGTGAATTAATTTACCATATGACGACGAAACCCATAAGAGCATTATTGAGTGCATGTAAACGTGCTCATTATTTCCGCGTTTCTAACTTTTTTCCCATCTATGAGATGAAGTATATTCCTCTTTATTATTTCTGATAACATCAGGAGGGTTTCCTCCTCGCTCCAGAAATGACTTCTCCCGTTGGTTGACATCTCTCTCAGACCTCTCAACTGTTTTGACGTTAGCGTTACGTTACTAACAATATCCGGAATGGCTGTTGCTGTCAAACACGCACATGCGCAGATTTAAAAATACGACAGAGATCGGAATAAGCGTTTACATGCAACCAATAAAACGAAAAACACGGCAGAAATCCAGGTGTAGTTATCGGAATTCTCATGTTCCGATAACTGCTTTTTTCCGAAAAAGCTTTTCGGAATATTGCGTTTACATGACACTTTGAATAATCCGATAACAGCCATATTCCGAATATTATCGGAATATTGAGTGCATGTAAACGCACCCAGTGTTTTGGGTCTATGAAAAAAAAAAAAGATTCACAGCATGAATAAAATGTATTTTGTATTTATTTATTTGGAATATTTGTATTTCTATAGAAAACATAACTACTATTATGTTAACAAATTAGTACTATTACTTATTTGGCATCATCTGACCCACAAACATACAGTAGGCTACATTAACAGGGCGAACATGTCTGGATAGGTTTGTAAAAATGCTATATAGGTTATTTTCTACATCTAAATATTTCTCATTTTTATCTGCATTTATTTATTCATCCCCCTTTCTCTATTGTAAATGTTTCTTGGTGTAGATGTCCGTTTGTGAATTGTAGAGAAATCTGTAGCAGCAGAGAACATTTTAAAACCTGTACATTTTCTAAAGTAAACTTGACAACAAAGTATAAGTTTGAATGACCACAATCTCTTCACATGCTAAGATGGAAAAAACACAGGGCCAAGTTGCATTAAATAATTTAGGATCGTTTGGATAGCATTGCTTTGGAATAGAGCTAGTTTAATTAGTGTGAGCTATGATAGGCCATATTGTTAGTTGTACCACATTTTGATAAATACTTTTAAAGACAGGACTAGTTTTTGCAAGTTGGAATTAAGGATTTACAGACAGTGCTTTGTAGGCTATGCGTGAGTAACTTCAATTGGCATTGAAGTATTTTTTGGTGAGATATTTACTCTAAGGGCTAATGCACAGATATCGGTCTGTTGGTTAATGCCACAATGGGCGGACGTCCGGCATATTTACGGGAAAATAAAATTTTAAAAATAACGCGAATACTGATGAAAATATAGCCTCCGGAGGATAACAATGACATTTCTTTCTACAAAACTAGGTAGGCTACAGGTGTTACCGATCTTTACTTACGGTTGCAAATAAGTTTACGCATTTGTTTTTCCGCGAACACGGTCGATGTAGGTACTCGCCTTGAACACTAGGCTACTCGCTGAAATCCTTGAAACCACGAGCAACATTTACGCTGCCAATATAGAATCACAAATTACAACTGTGTTCGTCGGAGATTGCAGTAACGATGAGCCAGATGCATGCTTCATTAGCAAATGCTTTTATCCAAAGCGACGTAGCCTATGAATGCATAGGCCTACATTATGAAGCAGGGTTCGATGTGTGGGAGCTGAGGACTTCAAAACGATTTCAAAAGTGTTCATTTAAACATAACTACCCAATTAGTGTGCCTGCCATCCATATAGAACAATGCATGCTTCCAACATTTATTTCATTTTAGCTTGACATTTTTCGCATGTTTCTTTCCTGTACCATAGCAATCCCTGCCTCAATGAAAGATGAATCCAGGCAGGTAGGCAGTTGTATGGAAAACAAACAGCTAATAGTGATTAACTTTACTTAAGGTTTTTACTTTTCATGTGGGAGAGCAGCCTACTTGGGTGCTTAGAATGCCACAAAAAACATTCTAAACATTCAAATATTATTCAAACATTTTTAAACATACATATGTCTAGTTTAGAGTACAACGCTGCTAAGATGTAATATGTTGCAGCCATACAAACGCTTCCATATCCAACCAATGCAGACTAGCAAATGATACCCCTGAAATGAGACCCAATTGGTGGATTTAAAAATGCCATACATCTGAATCTGGGAGTCCTTGGCTACGTGTAATATTGGGCAGCGCTGGTAATTTACGGTATAAACTTGGTGTTGTACTTCGCAAGACAACAACGAAATATTAAATATGACCTAGCGATCAGATATAGATGTAAAATGAGGCAGCGAATATGTGTGCGAGTTGTTCAAATCGAGCAGCTTAATGAAATTTCCTGTGTAAACCCGCTACAGCTAGTAAACTACGAATATTGTGCAGGTTCATGAAATCTACAATCAACGACAGTGTAGGGAACAGTTTCCCCCTAGCTTTCGCATTGTGATAAAAATCGAATTCACCCACCCCTCAAGGTCATTTATTAAATTGAAAAAAGCTAGAAAACGGAAACAATATTTACGAAGCAAGCAAACTAGAAGGCGTACTGTGATCGTACGACTCGTTTGTACTCCATGCAGCTCGGAAGAAAACAAGCAACCACCGTCTCGTCTCGATTCGGGCTTGGTAGCCTACATCACGGTCGCCATATTAGAAAATATATAGCAAACCTATTTATTCGTCATAGTGAAGTCATTTTATTCATAATTTCACATGGACACTGGACAGAACCTTATCTGTGCAGTATTTTCACCTTACCACCACTGGCAATTTATATGGTCCATTTACACTTTGCACTTACCCAGTGCTCAACCTTTCTGCGGGCTAAATCCCACAGCTCTCGCTATATCTCGCGAGCAAACATCAACTAAATCCTACCCACCATTGATGCGTTATTACCTCCGAACTATTTTCTGTATAGTTCGGTGGCTATTACGGATCCCACTGCTTTTCTTGGCAAGACACGCCCTGTGTAGCATTCAAGCGCTAGGATTGGCATTTGTATTAACGTCCATTCTTATCCCCCGTGTTAATGTCCCCCAACCAACACCACTGGCGCCAGGCCAATCATAGCACTTGAATGCTCCGCAGGGCGTGTCTTGGCAAGAAAAGCAGTGGGATCCAGGGCCGTGTCCGAATCAGCACTCTTCCACACTATTGAGGAGCCTTGGTGAGTACATAGGACGAGAAAGTAGTTGAGTAGGCGAAAAATTTTCAAATTACAGTATACTTCAAACACCCGGATGACACACTTACTTCCGGGGTTTCGCTGAGTACATTCGGGAGCAGGGGCGCCGTAGTGGGGGGAATAGTGGAACTCGCTACCCAGGGCCCCAAGGCGGGGGAGGGGCCCTCAGAAGGCCTGGACTAAAGAGTTTGCATTGGGAAGGGGGCCCACAGAGCCTGCATTTGCACGGGGCCCAGAATTTTGTGCTACACCCCTGTTCGGGAGCACACTTTTCAAGAAATACACGAACATTTTGGTCACATAAATATGACGTGAAGCTTCGCTGACGTTTCCCTTCAAAAACAACACGTGACATGGCAGCGCAAGGGTGGGACCCACTATATAAGATATAGTTCTGTGGTGGGACCAAGGGGCCAGCTTTTGTATCTCAACCTCAGCACCGGATATAATGTCGCCCTCTGCTGATATCTATGATATGCGCTCAAAAAGCCCGTTTTCCCATTGGGCTCCATTATTTAAAAAATATTGCAAATGAAAAATATTTTCATTAATATAACGATGTTAAGTGATGTGCGTTATATTTCTTTAAAAAAATCACTTATTTTTCCAAAGTAATATTTTGGTTCTTACCACACAAAGATATGATTTATATATATATCGTTGTACACGTGACTTGACTCTACACAACTGCGCATGTGAGATGAGATGAACTTCCTGGTTCGGATGTGCTCCCCGTTGGTTTCTATCGGCATGGCTGTCTCTACATTATACAGGTGCAGCTCAAAAAATTAGATTATCGTGAAAAAGTTCAAGATTTTTTGTCACTCATTTCAGAAAGTGAAACTCATATTATATAGATTCATTACACATAGTGAAATATTTCAAGCCTTTATTTCTTGTAATTTTGATGATTATGGCTTACAGCTAATGAAACCCAAAATTCAGTGTCTCAGAAAATTAGAATATTTTGCTTTAACATATTTTTAAAGTAGCATATTTAATATTTGGTCACATATCCTTTGCATGCTGTTACTTCCTGAAGTCTGTGACCAATCAACATCAAAAGACTTCCTGAAGTCTGTGACCAATCAACATCAAAAGACTCTCAATATCTTATTTTCAGGTACTGTTACAAGCGATACTATAACTTCTCTGCATTTGAACTGATCTCTATGGGAATTGGGGGGTGAGACTAGATTCAGCTGTAAATTACGCTGGTACAGTATGAAACACCTGACTGGCGAAATGGCTGTACGTCATCAAGGGTCTAAGGCAGTGGTTCTTAACCTGGGTTCGATCGAACCCCAGGGGTTCGTTGAGTAAGTCTCAGGGGTTCGGCAGGGGTCAAGACACACACAGTATACGGTTCACACTAGCAATGTCGAGCCGTTTTTGTCGGAAGGGTTCGGTGAATGCACTGAAGAAGCTTGCAGGGTTCAGTACCTCCAATAAGGTTAAGAACCACTGGTCTAAGGTATCGAACGAGCCCCAAACCATCACTCTGCGGCCAGATATGGAGTAGATGTGGATGGATCCCTTTAAGGGTTGTTTCTCCTGACTTTTTTCCCCATAGAGTTCTATAGGAAAATGAGTCAGGAGAAATAACCCTTGCAGTGATCCATCCACATCTACACCATATCTGGCAACAGAGTGATGGTTTGGGGCTCGTTCGATAGCTCAGACCCTTGATGACTTACAGCCATTTAGCCAGCCATGTGTTCCATACTGTACCAGTGTAATTTACAGCTGAATCTAGTCTCACCCCCCAATTCCCATAGAGATCAGTTCAAATGCAGAGAAGTTATAGTATCGCTTGTAACAGTACCTGAAAATAAGATATCGAGTCTTTTGATGTTGATTGGTCACAGACTTCAGGAAGTAACAGCATGCAAAGGATATGCGACCAAATATTAAATATGATACTTTAAAAATATGTTAAAGCAAAATATTCTAATTTTCTGAGACACTGAATTTTGGGTTTCATTAGCTGTAAGCCATAATCATCAAAATTACAAGAAATAAAGGCTTGAAATATTTCACTCTATGTGTAATGAATCTATATAAGATATGAGTTTCACTTTCTGAAATGAGTGACAAAAAATCTTGAACTTTTTCACGATATTCTAATTTTTTGAGCTGCACCTGTATAGGCTACGCTACTCACTTCCTTGCAACTTCCTAGACATGCGGGATATTACGCAGTAGTGTATCCCGCGGGATAAATGCGATTTAAATTATTTCTACAGGATAAAGACACGAATTTCGGACAGTTTCGTGTAAATAAATTTTAGTGACTTTCTTTAAAAACATGCAGCTTCCCAATTTTGCATGCGTTCCCAGTCCCAGCAGGAGGAATTACATAAAACAAAATCCCAAATCATTGGCTACATGATCTCATGCAGGGTTTCCAATCTACCTTCCCCAATACCCAGACATGGAACTACTCAACTGTACATCAGTCGCCAAAGCACTCCATATCGAAATAATGCGTTACAGCAGTATTAACATTGGTGTTTAACAACTGCACTACACAACTTGAATAACATCACACAAACTATGCACAAAGGGGCAGGGAAATAATTTGTTGCTCACAGTGAATCTAAAATAATTAACGCGAGACAATTTAGCACCAGTAAATGACGGAGGTCTAAATTTATTAATGTGATTTACAAAAGCATGATCTGACAATCAATGGCCTGTAGCCTAGGCAATTTCGGACCACATACATACTGCAACTGACCTGCAGTTAAACCTTTATAAAGGACCCACCCTCCACAGCTTTCAAACAATGCATGGAATAAATGTTCTGAATTCAGATACTCGATACAGAATGGGATGCACAGCTCTTCTGGTGTAGATGGCCAAAGCTGATCACACAATTGTAGCTGTAGGAAGGAAAAAAGGATTTCCGACAATACAAAACTGCCATATTTTTTTAAATGGTCAAATACATGCATTTTAATTATGTATTTGTTTACATTTGTACATGTGTTTTGACAATGTTCAACCTGGAAAAGTATGTTTTATGATACTAACACAGAAAAATTTTGGTAGCCACTGTAAAATGCCATTACATCTATACTTTAGATGCATGTTACAACCATAGATTTTTCTACATGGCAAACAAGATCAAGAATGCAACCATCAAACAGAATAGACCCATTGCTTCAGACAAGGCAAATCCAAGGATGGCATAGGAAAACAGCTGCTGCTTTAGAGAGGGGTTCCTGTGGAAAAGACCAAACAGTTGCCAGTGTGCGAGTACATACTTTTGTCTGCTGTACAAAGCTTCTCTCTATAAATATCAAGAACCAAGATATTCAATAGACACACTATAGGCATGACATTAGAACTGCAGTGGAGGAGACTTGAGGGAACAGCATTTTCATTCGTTAATTTGGTCAAATCCTGCACCTATCTTTACACATATACTTATTGTACGTCGCTTTGGATAAAAGCGTCTGCCAAATAACTGTAATGTAATGTAATACAACAGAAAAAAAACAGCCTGCACTGCATCTTGCACCAAAAAAAAAGAAAGAAAAAGTTGACAAATAGCCCACATTAAGACAAAAACATTTTTCAATGAATATTTCAATACAGCATTTTTCAAGAAACAGCACACCTTATCTACCAGATATTTCTTAAGTACCCGCAAATCTTTGACTCATCGTGCATGCACTCTCCCACCTCAGGCTGGAAACAAAAGGGGAATCTCTACTCTACCTTTATTGTATACTTTGTCTTAAGTTTCACAATTAAGCTGAGGGTAGAATAAACGGTGAACAAAATATGAACAGAACTACCTTCTTGGAGTTGGAGGCAGACTGAGCTCTCACCTGGCATATCCAATGATAAGGCTGCCGAACACTGTTCCGATTCCGGCACCGGATCCAGCGACTCCAACAGTAGCAGCACCAGCACCAATAAACTTGGCAGCAGTGTCAATGTCCCTGCTTACAGCGGTGGTCTGGAAGCCCCTTAAGGCTAACTGAGACATGCCATTCTGTGGCAGAAGGGCTGCATTAGGCTGGAAGAAAAAGTGAAGTGAATCACAACGCGCTCATCTGGACCAACACGTATTCTGCAGTGAAATAACATGACAATACCGTTTAGTCCAGGAAAGAAAAGCACTTTCAAGGCCAATAGTGGTTCATGCCCATGAATCAGTGGGTTGAGGGACAGAAATACAATTCCTCACCTCTCCTGTTCTGGTCTGAGGTCCAGACGCCACAGCAGCAGAGACGGGTCTGTACAGAACCCGGGAGCAAACACGCACCTGCACCCGCAAAAAAGGAAGTCAGTGGCACATGCAGTCCTGAAATAAGACACCTACTGAACTGTGCATTCGCTCAGCAAGAGTAAAGGTGAACACAAATTACTCCAATGTTGAGTAACATTCATACAGGCTTCCTAAAATAAGGCATGTCTTGGAGTCAAAATATGATATCAAACTACAACAAAATGTTCATTGGTTTCCAAGAGATAACGCAGTGCAAGATGCAACTAATGTCAAATCTAGGGTTGGGACAACACCATTTTTTTTCAGACCGAGTACGAGTACTCACTTTTGGGTACTTGCTGATTCCGAATACCGATACAAGTTTTCATATTCTTTTTATTCTATTGTTACCACAATAATGAGATTGCCGATTTTGAAAACACTGTTTTTTTATTGATGCATAAATAAAATCGAACAATTGATTAAATGCAAGGCTTTGAGGTCATCCATTTTATACAAAACTAGAATGGCACTCGGAGAGATGCTACACCCGCCGTGCTTGGGGCTAAAACCATAGATGTGACAGTTTTTGAGACCATGCCCAGGTACGATGGTGGCCAGTAACCATATCTTTGAGCCAATCATCAGCTATCTGGCTTCTGAGACCCAATTATGACATCACAGTGGGTTAGAAAGTATATGACACTTGCCATAGACCCATTTTTTGTTTGTAAAGAAAGATGCGCGTGCAACCCTGGTGCAAAAAGTGTATCACCTTGGCAGGCTATCACAATGCGGCTGACTCGATCATCAACGATTTAACATACTAAATGCATCTAATTTTGTTTCTGGTTCTTTTATTTCACTCATCTTGGCAAAGCTATACACATTATATCTAGTGTTAGTCTTATGACAACTTTTCTGTAACTTTTTTGTTCTAAGCTAACATAGCCTATCGAGCTGTAGCTATTTAACATTACGTTATAAATGAGTGCAAGCTAACTGTCAATGCTTGATCAGCGGCAAGTTGATAACTTAATTTTAAATGTTAGTTGAACGCAGTAAGTTGATTGTAGTGTAACTTCTGTTAACGCCGTTAATAATCTTTGGCCAGAAATAGGAGTCTGCACAGTCTGTGCAGCTGGAAATGTGCTTTTTCAAGGAAATACGTTGGCTAACATTAACTCTAATATTGTTAGTTTGCCTTCTTTAGATTGTACACAATTAAAGATTAACTTTGGTTCCCAATCTAGCATTTAGCAAATGTTAGTGAACGAATGTTCACGTGAGATACAACCAAGACAGTAACGTTGCAGTGGCTAGTTAACGTTTGTGGGCTAACGTTACACAGACAGACCACATGCCCCCGGTTTACAAACACAGGGGCTGTGTCCCAAATTGCATACTTCCATGCTCCAAGCACGCATAGCGAGCACGCGCATCTATGTGAGTCCATAGCGAAGCATGGTAGTGCGGAGCATGGAAGTATGCGATTTGGGACACAGCCAGGGTATTCCCAAAAAAGTGACTTTTAGACCCACCTCAGCTCATCTGCGCTTGCAAACTAATGTTAGTCCATCACCTATACACAATACAATTAGCTAGCACGCTAAAGTAATGAATGCACAGTGCCTCTTGGAAAGTTACCAGCCAAACTTGAATAACGTTAGCAACTAACAGTAACAGCAACCCGGTGATCAATATCAACCTGTGTCTTGACGAAATTAACATAATAACCATCAAGACCATTCAATGTTATTTTTTTATATCTCAGGCCAGCGTCCATTTCTACATTGTTATAGCTAGCTTGCCAATTAGCTTGCTTGCCAGTGGGAAATCCCACATTAATAATATAGCAAGCTCGCCACATACTCCATATGCTTCAAACTGCAGCTACAGTGAGCACCATAATTCATTGGACAGCGACACATTTTTTGCTATTTTGGTTCTGTACTCTAGCACTTTGAAAGGATACAATGACAATGAGGTTGAAGTGCAGAGTGTCAGCTTTAATTGGAGGGTATTTTTATCGATATCGGATGAACAGTTTAGAAATTATAGAACCTTTTGTACATAGTCTCTCCCCACCCCCCCACCCCCATTTTCTGGCATCAAAAAGTATCGGACAGTTTAACCAAAGCCCAGAGAGAAAGTCTTGCCAACTCCAATGACTGCAATGTAATGGGAAACAAAGTGCAATGGCATTCTTTGAACACCAGGGGGCTGCTAAACAGAGTAGAATCTGGAAAAATACATGGAGGTGAATAGAGCTGTAAAATTATCAGTCTATTTCAAATATTTTCGCAGAACTGAATTATTACTGGCAATGTTACACGGCCTAATGCTTATAATTAAATGTCGACATGGAATCGATGGTTGTTATGATCTCACTTTCAAAACATTTCCACTAGCATTGATGCTATGCAATGTTGATGAGTTCGCTGGTTCATGAATATTCATTACCGGCGGCAACTCAGTCAATGGTAGCCAACTAGCCAGTAGCTCTCGCTTGCTCAGTAAAACCATATATTGTCAAGAAAATTCTTGTTGAAACCAGATTGTCTATAACCCTGGTATTCAAACCACGGCCCTCGAGGTCCGAGAACTGCTGGTTTTCCACCCTCCCTATACCTGAGTCAGGTGTGAACAGTCTGGCCAATCAGTAGCACTAATTGCTCAGTTAATTACCTGGGAGAAACAAAACCAGGGCAGGATATGGATTCGAGGTCCAGATTTGAATATCCATAGTCTATAAGATATAAGGTGATGTACCGCCGGTACTAGCTAGTACTTTGTTCGTCCAGAGTTGTCATTCTTGTGCTGTTATTACCGAACGATTTCGGCTGGCTGTGCATCTTGCTTTTGAGTCTCACGTCCAAAGTGGTCATGAATATTCATGACAATTTGCATAACCAGAAAAAAAAAAATTTGTTTTCCTCAACAGTTCAAGATTTCATTAATCCAAGTGCTTAGAAAAGCATGTTTTCTTATCTGCTTTCTGCAAACTTTCTCCAACTTACAATAAAAAAATATTATCTGATAGATTTGGGTTTCTGGAAAAAACTTCCATTGACCCCCATTCATTCTCCGCTGTTTAGCCCAGTTTCAGTGCACATAGTCACCCCTAGACGTGAAACATGATATTCATGCAGTTGGCATATCTCTATACCAGGGATGGGCAACTCCAGGCGTTGCAGGCCAGTGTGTATGCAGGTTTTTGCTGCCACCAGTTAACAATTATTTAATTAGCCCAATCGTTTACATTACCTGATATTTTAATCTACATATCCACGATATGAACAGCAGCTGATGAATGTTCTTCTACAAAGTAGGCGTGTTCTTGCCAGTATGAGTGTATTGTAGCATTTTAACGTTCTGTAATTTACGAGTGAATCGGTGATTGTGTGTACGACTAATCAGCTGATTGAGCCGTGGCAACCGGTTGCAGTAAAAACATGCATACACACTGGCACGCGAGGCCTGGAGTTGCCCACCCCTGCTCTATACTATACAATCTATGCTTTAACAATGTAGAATAAAGTAATCATTTTAAATATTTGGTCACATATCCTTTGCATGCCATGACTTCATGTCTGTGACCAATCCTAAAAAAACTCTTGGAATTTTATTTTCTGGTACTCTTACAAGCGACACCAACTTCTCTGTATTTGAATGGATCTCTATGGGAATTGGGGGGTGGGACTAGATTTAGCTGTAAATTACACAGGAATAGAATGGAACCCAAGGTTGGCTAAATGGCTGTAAGCCATCAAGGGTGTGAAGTATCAAACCATGCTGCCAGATATGCAGTAAATATGGATGGATCACTGAGGGTTGTTTTTCCTGATATTTTCATATTGAACTCTATGGAAAAATAATGCAGGAGAAGCAACCCTTCAAGTGATCCATCCATATCTACTGCATATCTGGTAGCAGTCATGGTTTGAGGCTTGTTTGATACCGCAGGGGTTCCATACTATTCCTGTATAATTTACAGCTTAATCTAGTCCCACCCCCCAATTCCCATAGAGATCCATTCAAATGCAGAGTGGTTATAGTATCGCTTGTAAGAGTACCTGAAAATAGATCAAGAGTCTTTTGATATCCTTTTACACCCAGTCATGATGGCATCACCTGTTTACCTGTGGAATGTTCCAAACGGGTGTTTTTTGAACTTCCCAGTCTTTTTTGCCCGACTTTTTTGGAACGCGTTGCAGGCATTAAATTCGGAATTACCGTATACTTACAAAAATCTATGAAGCTGATGAGGTAAAACATTAAATATTTTCTTTGTACCGTTTTCAATTAAATATATGTAAAAGAGAATTTACAAATCAATGCTTTTATGCATATTTGATATACTTTTTTGAAATTGGGACTTGAAGCTACATCACCAACCTAAGTTATACAGCATGGCCAAAAGTTTGCACGCGGACTTCAGACTAAATTTGGTTTTCGAAGTCAGTTGCAACAAGCATTCACAGGCACAGCTAGCAATGTAACTTTCACTTGCCATTATGGCGAATAATGACCTTGGATTTTACAAGCCTGCAAAAGCTATATTAAGTTCTCATTAGCCAAGCTAGCTTGCGAAATGTTTGGGGAGGGCCATCATTCATTTAAAATTTTCAAATTCGAGTTGCAAACCTGTGGGGAAATTAACTTTCTGACCTACCGTCCACAGGGGCTGGTAGATGCCAAATTTGACCAGCCACCCCAAAATTTACACCTTTTTTTTTTTTACACATTGCTTTAGAATAACGTTTCAGAATGCACTGATGTTTAGCAGCTCTAATAGTATTTATTATATCGTGTATTACATTCCAAACTGTGTATAAATAGATTATATTAAATGTATGTAATAAATTATGTAATACTAGGTACGTTAGCTATAGTTTGCTATTTTTCGGAACGAACAGGTGCCAATAGGCCTAACCAGAGCTGTCACTTTTACCTCAGAGCGTATTGGCAAAGAGGGTAGGCGGAGCAAGAGGTCCAATTTCGGGGCTGGAACAGACAACAGGCGCTCATTGAATGAATGAAGGTCAATGGAGTTTTTACAGAGATTATATTAGATTATTAGATTAGATTATATATGCCTAGGTTGTCAGGACCCAGTAGCCTAAGTACTACTTACAACCCATTATGATTTTGACTATTCAACGAAAACCAACTTTAAATCCGCCGGTCAGATACGCGCCACTCAAAGAATGTAGCCTAATGTAACTTTAGTTGCTAAGCTAACTGAAAACACTACTGCGCATTCCTGACCACTTTCTCTTGTGCGGACAAAAAAATCAAATGGGTAAAACCACCAGTTGCGTATATCGAACGCAAATGAGTTGCACTGTGCGGGCTCGCCTCGAGATATTCCAACAAGCGCTTTTTTCTGTCTCACGTTTAGGCAATCAGAGAAAGAAACCTGAAGTCTTTTTTCTTTCCTTCTGCTTGTATCCACTTTGCAACACGCCACTGTGGCGGGTAGGTTTGATACATTTAACCGACAATTCTGAAATCTACCCGCAGTTGGCGGGTGCTAATTTCCCACCCTGGTTGTACATAATCCATCCATGGCTTGCAAACCAGCGAGCCAATTAACTGGCTATCAAGCAAGCTAACGTTAGTCGCATTCAATTTCAACAGGCCCGTGCAAACAACCTGTGGAAATGTTACCATTGTTTTTGTGTTACAATTAGTATTAACAACAAAACACTTACCAGTGCAGGTGTAGACACGAACTTCGCACAGGCATACATTTTAATGTGTTTATTTAACCAGTTCGATAGAAAACCGGGTCTGTCTCTGAAAAGACAAGGCAAAATTAGCCAACGTTAGCTAAGGTCAATGGAGGTTTGCTGGCGTAAATTCTGAATGAGAAATTACAAACTAAGGCTGAGCATACACTTGCTCTCACACTGTATGGTGATGGGATCGGTCCGGCACTAAAGCCATTTTTTTAGAGAAGATGACACAGGATTGTGCATGTTTATGTTTTTAGCTCTTCCACTTACCGGCAGCAGAGGTCGAACCACAGAACGCGCAGTAGGCATGCGTCAACTTTATTTAGAAACCCGTATGATGGCTTCTTCCTTTTTCTTCTTCTTTTTTTATTTTATGGCGGTTGATAATAGACGTTAGTGCTGCATTTACCGCCACCCACTGGTCTGGAGTGTGGACTTGGAATCAATAATATCCTTGCTTAATAATAAAAAATAAAAATACTAATAATACAAATAAAATATATGTTAATAAAAAAAAACTAATTCTATTTATTAAGCCTGTTGAATGTAAATACTCCAACAGAAATGTAATGCATGAATCCCCTGTTGATGGATTAAAAATTCTGTATATATTAAGTTGTGCACCCACTTCATGTAGATTGGTTTTTAGTCTCTCTGTCTGACATATTTTATGCAGCTGTATACTACATTAATTACTGTTTCTTGTTCACCACAAAATTCACATCTGCCATCTACATGTTTATTTATCAAGAAAAGTGTACTATTTAGACCTGTGTGTCCGAACCTTAACCTTGTAATAACCCTGTCTTCCTTCCTATTTCCCTGTCCAGGTTGTGTATTTCCAACCAATGGTTTTATTCTAAATACATGCCGACCTTTACTTTCCCTGGTCCATTCCTCTTGCCATCTCTTTTTTATTTCATTTTTAATGACCCCTTTAACCTCTGCTTTACTGATTTTAACATCTATCTGTATATGGCCTGTCTTTAATGCATTTTTTTTGCAATTTTATCTGCTTCCTCATTCCCTTTAACTCCCGCATGAGCAAGTACCCATACAAATCTAACACTTAGTCTTAGTATTCTGAATAGCGTCTGAAGAATTTCAAATAAAATGTCCTGTCTGCTACTGGAATTAAAAGACTCCAAACTCATTAATACTGAATACGAGTCAGAGCAGATGCCCACCCTCTCTGCTTGAGCTTTTTCTACCCATTGTAATGCGATTACCATAGCCATCATTTCACTTGTACATACAAATAAGTCATTAGGTAATCTTTTTCCCTCCTTGATTCCTAACTCAAAAGCAGCTGAGACTCTTCCTGAATTTGGATCTTTTGATCCATCTGTATATATTCGTAAAAATCCATAAAACCGATTGTTAATATGTACATTAACTTTTACAAACTTCAAAAAATTTTACACAATCATCAGAAGAAGAGGCAGAGGTAACAACTCGGATTGCAGGTAATTGTTCAGGAGGGTGAAAAACGGACTCGGGGTGAAATGTCCGGAGTGCTGAGCAGGGTGGGTGGAGGGGGTCCGGAGGACGGAAACTAGGACAGGGGCGCAGGAGTGACCGTTCAGGTGGACGGCGGCGCAGGAGTGACCGCTCAGGTGGACAGCGGCGCAGGAGTGACCGCTCAGGTGGACGGCGACGCAGGAGTGACCGCTCAGGTGGACGGCGACGCAGGAGTGACCGCTCAGGTGGACGGCGGCGCAGGAGTGACCAGGTGGACGGCGGCGCAGGAGTGACCGCTCAGGTGGACGGCGGCGCAGGAGTGACCGCTCAGGTGGACGGCGGCGCAGGAGTGACTGCTCAGGTGGACGGCGGCGCAGGAGTGACCGCTCAGGGGGACGGCGGCGCAGGAGTGACCGCTCAGGGGGACGGCGGCGCAGACAGGACCGCTCAGGGGGACGGCGGCGCAGACAGGACCGCTCAGGGGGATGGCGGCGCAGACAGGACAGCTCAGGAGGACGGCGGCGCAGACAGGACCGCTCAGGAGGACGGCGGCGCAGACAGGACCGCTCAGGAGGCCGGCGGCGCAGACAGGACCGCTCAGGAGGCCGGCGGCGACGGCTGCATCGCTCAGGAGGCCGGCGGCGACGGCTGCATCGCTCAGGAGGCCGGCGGCGATGGCTGCAACGCTCAGGAGGCCGGCGGCGACGGCTGCATCGCTCAGGAGGCCGGCGGCGACGGCTGCATCGCTCAGGACAGGAGGTTAGCAGGCTTGGCTGCTCAGGACAGGAGGTTAGCAGGCTCGGCTGCTCAGGACAGGAGGTTAGCAGACTCGGCTGCTCAGGACAGGAGGTTAGCAGGCTCGGCTGCTCAGGACAGGAGGTTAGCAGGCTCGGCTGCTCAGGACAGGAGGTTAGCAGGCTCGGCTGCTCAGGACAGGAGGTTAGCAGGCTCGGCTGCTCAGGACAGGAGGTTAGCAGGCTCGGCTGCTCAGGACAGGAGGTTAGCAGGCTCGGCTGCTCAGGACAGGAGCAACTTGAGAGGAGGCAGGGAACGGGACGGGACTGGTGGCGTGGAACAGGACCGGACTGGTGGCGTGGAACGGGACGGGCCAGGAGGCCCGGGACCGGACGGGGCCGGAGGGCCGGGACCGGATGGGACAGGAGGCCGGGACCGGGGAGGGACAGAAGGCATGGACCGGGGAGGGACAGGAGGCATGGACCGGGGAGGGACAGGAGGCATGGACAGGAGGCATGGACCGGGGAGGGACAGGAGGCATGGACAGGAGGCATGGACCGGGGAGGGACGGGAGGCATGGACCGGGGAGGGACGGGAGGCATGGACCGGGGAGGGACGGGAGGCATGGACCGGGGAGGGACGGGAGGCATGGACCGGAGCGGGACGGGAGGCATGGTTCGGGGCGGGACCGGAGGCATGGACCGGGGCGGAACAAGAGGCATGGACCGGGGCGGGACAGGAGGTATGGGGCGTGACGGAAACGGAGAGCTGGAACGGGACTGGACCAGAGAGATGGGACGGGACTGGACCGGAGAGATGGGACAGGACTGGACCGGAGAGATGGGACGGGACTGGACCGGAGAGATGGGACGGGACTGGACCGGAGAGATGGGACGGGACTGGGCCGGAGAGATGGAGGCGTGGGACGGGACGGGACAGGAGGCATGGGACGGGACGGGACTGGAGACGTGGGACAGGACGGGACTGGAGGCGTGGGACGGGACGGGACTGGAGGCGTGTGCCGGGACGGAAAGACGATGGATCCTCCGCCAACGGGCGGCCGAGCCCGTCGACGGAGCCGGGAACCAGGACCCCATCGTCCACTCCCGGGCCCATAGCCCCTCGGGCACAAGGCTAGACGGGTACCATCAATGGACGATAGTTGCGGGTTGTGGCTAGGCTCAGAGCTGGTCTGATGGAGAGAGATAACTCCGAGCCTAATGGAGTGGGAGCTGGGTTGAGGAGTCCGGGGTGATGGGTGGTGGTCGGCAAGACACGTTCTATAGAGCATTGCCTAGGAAGCATAAACAACAACAATAGCAACAGCAACAGGGTGCTAGCAATTTGGCGAATCCGAAATAAAGAATGGGTTAATCAAAAGTTATTGTTTCAATATTTTTTCATTACTTACTAAACATTTATGTTAACATTGTTGTATAAAAGCAATAGATCACTCGAGGTTTGTGTGTTATTGGATACAATCACCGCTGAGAGTACTTCATTGCTGCAACGTCACAGCAGATGTAAGTGCAGCCAAAATATTGTAGTTCAATAGGTTGTTTGCAATTACATGTTAGTAATTGAAAATGCATTTGCATATTATTTCTTATTGATTCGAGTTCTACAAGCCTTTTATTTCTTTCTAATTATTGTTTTCATTAAGTCTCGCTTGGACTGCTCTCGCGAGATTGAGGAAACCAAGCGCCAAGTAGCCTTTCCGGTATAGCCTACGCGATGTCGACTGTTTGGCATGGACCAGCTTTCTCGCCGTCATTATGGACTTTTAGTGTTTTGCAACGGACAGCAACCAGGACAGCTTGAAGATTCAGAGACAATTATTCTCTTTTTTGTAGCATGCAGCCAACGAGGTATTTGTTTTGTCTGTATTTCATTTGGGTGAATTGTATTCTACATGCTAAGCATAGTCTCTTTATGTTATGCTAGCAATTCTAATGACTGTTTGTGTGCTTTAGTTTTCACGGTGCTTATGGAGGTGGATAAAGAAGCAAATTCAACTTCATTAAACCAGTAGAAGAAAGCCACTTGTGTCTGCCTGTGCTTCGAGGGAATTACAGCAGAGCTTATATTTCCAATAACGCACTCCCTCTCGTGATCTATTGCTTAAATATATGTAAAGAAACGCAATACATTTAATGAACAGAAATAGAGTTTAAAATCAATTCCATTCTCTTAAAAAAATGTAATCCATTATCTCTTCTAAAATATTGTAATTTAAACTAACCAGTGAGCACTCAAAAATATCCCAGCACAAGGCCAGGCCTCTGGTTTTGTGGGAGTGGAATAATAACTATTCTCACCATGAATCGAAATAGTAAATACCGCCCTTTGCATGGCAAGCTTGGAGTGGAGACTGCTCGAAGGAGTGCTGATGCTCCAGTGCTGTTCTGCTCTGGTAGCATACGTCACACAGCTCTCTGCTCTTGCTGCTGCACCTGTTGAGGTGTGAATCATGCTCCTCCCACAGGGGGTGTCCCAGGGACCTGTCTATGTACCCCTCAGACTGGAGGTGTAGAGGCTCACGGGCAGAATTTATAATCTTGATGAATGACTCACCAGCAGCTGGGGCAGGGAGGCAAAGGTAATGAGCGCTGAGAAATGGCTCTCTTTCCACTGGCTCCTGTAATTGAAGCATCCCCCACTGGTTCCTCTAGTGGAATATATACAGGTGCACAAGGGGGTTTGAGTCATAGCCTCCTGATCTCACTCAGGCTTTTTTTTCCCCCCCCAGAATCCCTCTCAGGACTGATGCGACAAAGGGAAATGGCAAGATCAACAGTTATGAAGGGCTCCACTGGGCAAATGCGTCCTCTTTCTCCAAATGTGAATACAGAGCCCTTGGAATACAAAAATTCACAATAGACAGTCCTGTTGTATACTGTTTGTTAACAGTGTGGTTTATTTTCACATGGCATACCTGTATATTTAAGGTATGGATTTAAAAAATATTTGGGAAACATATAATTGTATATCAGTGAAAGAAAAAACTAATTTCAATGAGGATCACATCATGTTAGAAGTAACCCTCTTTATACAACTACATATAATATACTACATTCTATATGCTGGTTTATAATTTTAAAAATTCTAATTTAAGAACAGTCATGTGGATATTTGATGATCGAGAAGACTGATTATTTATGTGATTATTTATATCCAATTATGGTCTACTTGGCTATTGAAGCGTGTGCTGGTTTTGTGGTTTCCTTTCAATCAATCAATATGTGTACTGTTTAGTCAAATCGGTTAAATCCTAAATTAAGCTCTTAATTGCTGTAACACCAGACACTGCAGCCCTCATGGACTTCACTTGGAGATCTTTCAGCTAAGTCATACATATGACTTATTGACTATTCGCCACACCATAGTATGTAGAAATGCTAAATAGTCAAATCAACAGAATTCACATGCTGCCAACAACCATTTTATTGAAATATTGACCAATTGTGAGAAGAGGGATGTATTTTGCTATGACGTTAATACCCAGCAGAGGGTGGTGTTGGGGATATTGTAACTGATGGGGGCTCCGGCTGACACAGTCACCTTTGGTAGCCAAAACGTTTGTTGCGCGTAGCGCATGCAGGAGGTATTGTTTTCGCTCCTGTCTGTCTGTGTTTCTGTCCCTATCATCCATAACTCAAATTCTACTCCAATTGTGATGAAACCTTGTGGAAATGTTGACAGTTGGGCATTGACCTAAATCTTGAATTTCCTTCCCAATCGGTCAATGCCCGCCTTCACAGAGCAAGATCAAAATTTTAGCCCCATGCATATTATGTTCAGGGTCGAGATTAGCACACGCGCGGGTGTAGCATCTCTCCGAGTGCCATTCCAGTTTATTTTTTAATTATTTCATTTATTTCTACTTCTGGGTGGAGGGCTACATAGTTTTTGCTATATATTAATATGCATCCTTAGATACACAATAATAAAAAATTATATAAGTATTAGACCTATGGTTTTTTGAATAAAATTTCATTCAAGCAATTCTAAATCAGTTGATTGCAAATTTCAATCTAGCGTGTAAGCAGGCAGTTTCATCAAGAACAGCCGGTCAAGGTATGTCTCTGATATTTTTAATCAGGGACCTACCTTCATAAGATGCAGCCTGTAACCATATCAGTGGTTTCATGCCTTCCGCATGCATGCACAGATACACACACACAAGCGCACACACACAAGCGCCATATGTGCATTCATCTGTTTGTCGAGAACATGGGGAAAGATGATTCATCTGACCATATAACTTATTTTTTTGCTCTTCCGTAGTCCATTCCCTGTGCTCTTTGCACCACCCTATTCACAAATGTGCATTGTCAGGTGTAATGACTGGTTTGTGCACTGCAACCTGGCTATGTTATCCTGCTCTGTAGAGTTCTTGATGGGCTGCTCTTGATTAAACTGCCTGCTCACACTTTAGATTGAAATTTGCCGTCAACTGATTTAGAATTGCTTGTCTGTTTAATAAATGCACAGATATCACAGTAGATGAGTATGTGGTTCCACCCACATTTGCCCTTTTTTGATTATGTCTTTCCCACAGAGTTCCATGTCAAGACACTATACCTCCTGAAACCAAAAAAGTTGAGATGTCTTCCTCACTGTACCTGTCAGACATGCCCCGACACCTCTTTCACAACATTTTGATGGCCTGAAAAGAAGGCCACCACCGGACTTGTGCACGCACCTGAAGTGTGTTTTCCACCTTCTGACGGTTCGCACATGGTGAAGGTGTCTTCACGATTGGTTATTGGATACTCTTCCATACCATTCGTCTTTATTAGCTAATTTCGTGCAAGGAACGGAGGCCTCAATTATTTACTAAACTACTAAACATCTGCATCAATTACTAACACGACGCATATTCAGGAAGCATTTAGGTGCTGAAAAAACACTTTTAGTAAACTTAAGAACTGTTTTGGGAGACATGTGCCACAAATTAAAGAGCCTTCATAGAATCGCTCGTAGAAATCAAACTTAATCCTAAAATTGATCGTGATTGGGAAACGCAGTCATGAGCTGATACATTTATTTGTGTTTTGTAATGGAAAATTGACCAGAGACTGACTGACAGGTAGGCTAGGTAAAACTAGCCACAATAAGTTACTAATTTAAAACTTCAGTTTTCCGTTTGCGAGCAATCTACCAAGAGAAAAGGTTATTGTTACTCTGTTTAAGAGATGAGTATTCTGACCCAGCTGCTACCAAGGTACATTTGCATTACCTTTCAAGCCAAATTGCTGAAATCTCTACCCGATTGTGCTCTTTTGAGCTCCTGTATCTACAACACTGCTTGTGATTTCCGTTTGGATTTTTTGCACTCATCTCTGCACACATGTGCAGATGTGTACTTGGTCACACACGGAAGCACGTTTACCAGCATGGCGCAGAAAGTGACGTGAGACACGTTAAAGTCTTACACATATGGCTGTTCCATTATGCATTCCTGTGCGTAACAAGCATGGTCGTCATTTATAATTTTTTTGTTTTTTTTTGTTTTTGTGCTTTCCGAACCAAAATTATGCAAAATTGAGTACATACTAAAATCCCCGGATGTGTCCCTCTGTACTGAACAGGACCCAGAATCTCAAGTAGGCTATGCATTGATGCACGATTGATGCATTATTCGTTCCCAGGAATTATTGCGCTAAACCATAGACTAACGGGGGGAAAAATGAAGAAGAAGAAAAATAAATAAATAAGAGAAGAGCCTAGCTCTTGTCGCAAGAGGCATTTCTTAGCTCATTGTGGCTTCACAGGCAAAGCATTGCGGCAACTACCAGCTCCATAGCTGCAGAATTTCTCGAATTTCTTCAAAATCTAAGTTAGCAGCAATATGAGTGGAGTTTCTCCCATTGGGAGAACTGGCTTTGAGCGCAAATTATAGATATCAGCAGAGGGCGACATCCGGTGCTGAGGTTGAGAACATATAGATACGGGGAACCGAAGCTGGCCCCTTGGATGACACTTCACACCTAACAAGCACAATGTCACCAATCCTAGAAAGATCCTTTACTTGCCTCCGCCGATTAAATTCAGTGCAAACAAAAAGCTTAAGGCTCCCAATACAAAGTATTGAAATTTGCTGGTATAGTTTCATTTTAAAATTGTAGTAGGCTTACCACATTACTTTCCCAGTACCAGGTACCATGCAACCTTAAAGTAAATATGTTTGCAGTGAATGCGCAAGGTGCGGAGCGAATACAAATTATAAGCCTACTATAACTTCTAGTAGCCCAACTTAGTATGCACGGAGCAGTACCGTAAATACCCTTTACTGGTAGTAGTATCCACATAAAGCTACAAGCGTACTGTTACAATGTGAAATGGGGTTCTCTGCAATCAGTAGTAGGCTAGGCTAATGTAGCCTACAAAATCCCTGGCAATGATATAAATGAGCAGTAATAATGTACGAATAGGCTACAACACGTACATTCAACCTAGTAGCTATCCGAGTAGGCTACGCAAATGCAGTACAAGAGCAGTTATGTCGCGATAAATGTAAAAATATCATGCAGGAGGGCCGCTGCGGTAGTACAACGGTAAGAGTTGTACTCCGAGAATCGGGGTTCGCGCCCCGGACCTGCCATTTTCCGAGCATGGCCGGCGCCCTGTGGAAGCAGCAATTGGCGGCTGCTTCCGGGTGGGGGGAGGGGCTCGGAGAGAATCGCTGCGCATATAGCAGCCACGGACGGGTTGGAATCACGGTCAGGCTTGGAAGGAGTCGCGTGAGCGCGGCGCCCTTCGCTCTACCGCCGGCTGACGGAGGTTGTGCAGCAGTGATTCTCTAGCGGTTGCTACACGGGGGGAATTGAATTAGAATAGGGGTTCAATTGGCTACTAAATTGGGAGAAAATGGGAAAAATCAGAAACAAAAAAAAAAATACCATGCAGGATACAGATCAGGCCAACGCAATAACGTTTAAGATATGGAATATAAAATACTTACGGCGGTCAACGGTAGGCCTAGTCTTCACATCATTTACCGAGTACCCCCACTGAAACTGGCTGCGATAGCCTAATAGTTGGAGCAGCAGTGACGTTAAAACGTGAACTGTTGGTGTATTCAAGTGGCTAACTTGAGTGGCTAAGGATCGTACATAACGTTTGCTGTGACAATGGTCCCGTTCATTACAATAAAGATGTTCAAATGCTCAACAAAAAAACATGGAAGCCTGCAGAAAGCTGATGCTTGTTTGGCTGGCCTCTGAGCAGCATTTGCAGTTCCAAAGGTTTTACATAGCGTATGCGAAAACGATTGAAGATGACCACAAACATAGAAGGTAAAAGACTACATACACCACGCAATGGGTCTCTCTAGATCCTGGATCTCTCCATGTTTACAGATGCTCAGCTGTTTACCTTTGACCTCTGATGCATTTTTTGTGACCTTAGTTATCTCGGGGACCTCAGGAGCTGCCCGAATTGAATGTCGGATTTCCAAGATCGTTGTCATCAGCTCATCACCATCTCGTCAAATAGTTTTTTCTTCTCTGAAGTTGGAAATATTCCGGAAATATTTGAATACACCATTAGTAGGCTAATAATTATTTCACAAATATTAGGCACAACTTACCTATCAGCATCCATGAATGGCCACGAACGTCTCGCATCACAAGGCAGCGGAACAAATAGCCTAGTCGAACCAACATCCACAATGTATCAAAATCCCTTTAGTCGCTCACTTTCAGACCAAATCAGCGATGTATATAGTATGCAAACAGGACCAACTAATGTTCCAAGGTAGAATGTATAGGCGTATCGCTAAAATATCCAAATGTTATTTGAATACATGGCCCCTTTCCTTTGTCTAGCGGACCATAAGTTTATCACAGAACTTGCCGTCACTTTTATGCAGACATTGCAGGATTCCAATTAGTTTTTTCACCCGCGGGATGCAAGCAGGAGAAGAGTAATTTAAAGAAAGGACGTTAAATAGACCGCCCTGTAATGTGAATGGACTGTGATCTATCAGAGCCATCAGCTGATTCGACCGGAGCTTCACTCATGTGAACTAACGCTATGCTCAATTTATGAAGTCACACATAGACGCTATTGTCCACTATATCACGCATGGGTAGGTATAGTTCCTTCCATTTCTGTCCTCCATTATCAACACCTCGCTAACCTGTGGCCATGTTCCTGCTGTTTTTAAGACTGCCCATGTAACCCCACTCCTTAAAAAACCTAACTTGAACCCCTCTGATATCAGAAACTACCGTCCTGTATCTCTCTTGCCCTTCCTGTCCAAAACTCTTGAATGAGCTGTCCTTAACTAACTGTCTGTTCTCCACCAGAACAACCTGCTCGATCCGCATCAGTCCAGCTTCAAAAATTCGACTGAAACTGCTCTCCTGGCTGTGACGGAGGCAATCGCCACTGCTAGAGCCTCATCCTTCTCCTCTGTCCTGATTCTACTTGACCTGTGTGCGGTGTTCGACACGGTCAACCACAAACTCCTGATCTCCACACTCACTGAGATGGGCATTTCTGGGACTGCCCTCTCTTAGTTTGTATCGTATCTCACTGATAGATCCTACCAAGTCTCTTGGAAGGGTTCCGTCTCTGCACCCCATCCCCTGTCTACAGGAGTCCCAAAGGGATCTGTACTGGGTACTCCATTTCTACTAAGTCTCTTGGTTCAGTAATTAACTCCTACCATAGTTATGCTGACGATACTCAACTCTTCCTTTCTTTCATTACATTACAGGCATTTAGCAGACGCTCTTATCCAGAGCGACTTACACAACTTCACATGTTAAGGAGAGGATATCTCACATATCTCACAAACACATTTACCCACATGTTAAGGAGAGGATATCTGCTTGTCTGGCTGACATCTCTGTGTGGATGGCTACCCATCATCTGAAGCTCAACTTTGACAAGACAGAGCTTTTCTTCATGCCATACAAGACCTCCCCACTACATGACCTCTCCATCACCGTTGACGGGACGGCACAGTCCTGCAGGTTTCTCCTGTACAACATCAGGAGGATCCGACCATACCTGACCACCTACTCCACCCAGCTTCTTGTCCAGACCATAGTCACCTCACGTCTGGACTACTGCAACTCCCTGCTCGCAAGCCTACCAGCCTGCGCCATTCTGCCTCTTCAAGTGATCCAGAATACAGCTGCCCGGCTTGTGTTCAACCTCCCAAATTTTTCGCATGTCACCCCCCTGCTGAGGTCACTCCACTGGCTGCCAGTTGCAGCCAGGATCAAGTTCAAAGTTCTGACCCTGGCCTATACTGCAGCCAATAGGACAGACCCCGCCTACCTACAGAACTTAATCCAGAACTATGTTCCTGCTCGACCACTTTGCTCTTCTGACTTGCACTTCCCCCCATCCATGTCAATGGCTCTCGCTCATCCAGACTGCGAAGCTTTTCCACCCTAGCTCCTCAGTGGTGGAACTCCCCATTCACCTGCGTTCTACTCCAACCCTGCCTGCGTTCCATCGTGGGGCCTGAAGACACACCTCTTCAGACTCCACTTTGACTGATATACTTTAATCTAGGACCTCTCATGGTACTTGTTTCTTGTTTAACTGTTTGTTGACGTTTATAATGGTATTTTGAATAGAATTGTAGTATAGCTGATTTACCCCCAGCTTACTGTGAACTACATTCAATGTTCATTACTAGGGATAGCTGCTACGTTATGGGAAGCATGTGCTTTCTTATCTGTTCTGTAGTTACTTCGATGACATTTCTGTATGCACTTATTGTATGTCGCTTTGGATAAAAGCGTCTGCTAAATGATTGTATGTAATGTAATGTATAGTTGCCGGCGAGACTTGGTGGCGGGTTTGCTTGTTAAATGGACTTGCTACGGGATAATAGTGACACTTAGAAACTTCATATTCGGCAGAGTTGTCACAAATCATGTACTAATAACGCTAAAACACAGAGTTTGTTGTTTCCACTGATAGTCTTTTGCAGGAGAAATGTATATGTGAGTTGAACAAAATCTTTTATTTTTAAAGTAAAATGTTTGTAAACATTTTTCAAAACACTTTCGTGTAGAATAATTATTTAAGGGTCATCTCCTAAAATCACAGGATTTGTAAATTTGTTCCCATTCATTAAATGGTTTTTCACTGGCATTTCTCTCTGGTATAGGGGAGCATGGTTCGGAGGACCAGACGCGACGGAGAGGGAGTCAGAAAGTTAATTCCTGGGAAGGAATCAACCACAAGCACGGAAAGAATCTGTGTAGAGAATGAATAAACGAAATAAATAAAGTACCTTTCACTCTTACTAGGAGTAACAATAAGGAGGTAACAGAAACGCAGGAGAAATAATAACAACCCATTAAATATTGGACGAAATATCTGGTGCATTTTGCCTTCAGTCTTGACTTCAGCAAGTGAAACACATTCAATTGGATTCTGGACGGTTGCTTTCTCCACACTTTTCTCTGCCCATTACCTTGGTACAGGTGAATACTCATCTGATCTGTCCATAAGAGTTTGTTCCAGAACTCTTATCAGTGGTTTGCATCTTGAGGTGAACCTTCTGAGGTTATGCCGGTGTTGTCTCCTCTTTATGGTAGTCTCTGACAGATCTATGCCTACATCCTGGGTTGTGCCTGTAAAGGTTTGTAACAATGAGCCAAACGCAACAAAACAAACATGATTACAGAACAAGTCACTCATGAAAGTGAGGACCACTAAAAGAGTCTCAGTAGCAAAATAATAAACAACCCACTAACACGGGTGTGGCTCGTAGACATGAACAGAAAGGTAACAGAACAGAGACTCCCAAACAGAAATACACGAGCATAAGCTCAAAAAGGAGAAAACAAAGAATCACCTTCGGAATGTAGACTATAACGCCCGATAAGAGGTGTAAAATAAATAAAATAAAAATAAATCTCTCACTCTCAATATAGCAGAGTAGAAGAGAGAAAGAAACAAAAATAACGAAAGGGACTAATCCCTAAAGAGCTTCAAGAGCAGCTAAAGCCAATCTAGAAGTGAAAATATAGAGCCGCTATTTTCTAACCAACCCTGACTACGTGAAGGCACGAAATGACAAGTGTCAGGAAGCGAAAGTGAGAGGCTTAAATACCTAGCAGGTAATCGGACAGGTGAAACGAATGATTAGCAGGGAGAAGCAAAACCTCGAACCAGAACGTGGAAAAAATCCAATAGACTGCTTACCGGAGAGAGAGGACGAGAACCGTAGCGAAACAGGAAAAAATAGCCACGGACCATGACAGTGCATGATATGTTCGACAGTTGAAAAGGGTTTTTTCTTCATAATTGAAAGTTTTAATCGGTCATCCACGACAGTGGTCTACTAGGTCTTTTGCTATTGTTGAGCTCACCAGTGTGTTCTTGCAAAACATTGATTTTGATACACACAATGGGCCTAATTCATGAAGCGTTCCAAAATAAGCACGTACATTTATGTACGAAACGAGTGGATGGATATTTAACCCCCCTACTGGCTCTCACCACGGTGGAGTTTGGGAGAGGTTAATTAGATCTGTGAGAAAGCTTCTCAATGTCACTTTGAAGGTACAAACCCTTGAGGAGGAGGGCCTTCAAACAGTCCTATGTGAGGCGGTGGCCATCCTCAACAGCCGTCCTATTACCGCAGCATCCAGTGACCCAATTGACTTGGAAGCGTTCACGCCCAGTCACCTTCTGCTTCTCAAAACCAAGCCTTCCTTGCCTCCAGGGTTGTATCTGAAAGAGGACCTGTATGCCTGCCGTAGGTGGAGATAGATTCAATACATTTTCGGTATGTAAGAGCCAATTAGTATATTTCCTTAATTCATAAAAATAACAAATTTATTTGTTTACAGTGTTTTCATTTAAAATTGTTATGTGACACATTTGATGTTTATATAGACAGTTTAGTTTATCTGCTCAGTAATTAGTCACTAATTGGTAATGGTGCACATGTCTTACTTCTCATAAGTTTCTATTGTACTGGCTGAGGCTTATTTTATATGCAAGAAAATCAATCCAGGTTTTAGCTTGGGAGCTACACAGTTTTTGACCGCATTAGAATCATAGTGGAATTAATATAGAGTATAGAACATAAGTGGAAATAGAAACTAAGTATTATCACAACTAAAGAAGATGTGCAGACTGTAACTTTGATGATGCGATTAATAAATTGTTCATCTTCATCAACCTATGGATCGAGTGATTGCGTGTCAACCATTCCAGTTCAAGCTAACCTGTGCCTACAATAATTATCACTCAGAAGCAACATTTAGCGGCATTCTGAATTTGCGAACGTGGTAGGTGCAGGTGTAAAATTGGTTAGTACGTGCGAACAAATCTCAGATATGAAAACGTTGATGAATGCCAAAATACGGCCAAATTTGCTAATGCGATCGATCTACGTACAAATTCGTTTTGCTCACGTTTCATGAATGAGGTCCAATGTTTTGGCTATGTCTCTGATCAATTTATTCTGATTTTTCAGCGTCATGACGGTCTGCTTTGCTGGCATTGACACATACACTACATGGCCAAAAGTATAAGGACACCTGTTCATCCAACATCTCATTCCAAAATCATGGGCATTAATATGGAGTTGGTCCCCAATTGCTGCTATAACAGCCTCCACTGTTCTGGGAAGGCTTTCCACTAGATGTTGGAACATTGCTGCGTGGATTTGTTTCCATTCAGTCAGAAGAGCATTAGTGAGGTTGGGCACTGATGTGGGGCTATTAGGCCTGGCTCGCAGTCCCCTTTCCAATTGATCCCAATGGTGTTTGATGGGGTTGAGGTCAGATCTCTATGCAGGCCAGTCAAGTTCTTCCATACTGATCTCGACAAACCATTTCTGTATGAACCTCTATTTGTGCATAGGGGCATTGTCATTCTGAAACCGGGAATTGGGCCTTCCCCAAACTGTTGTCACAAAGTTGGAAATCCAGAAATCTAGAATATCATTGTATAGAATAGAATAACTTTTATTTTCCTGTAAAGTTGTAGTAGCCAGCAACAACAAAAACAACAGACAGTGGGGCAGACCCACAACAAACAAACACAAACAATCGAACTAAGTAAGTGTGAACATCAAAACAACAACAGCTCCTCATCTGCCTCTGCTGTCTTGAGCTGTCTAGTGTCACCAAGCAGTCCATCAACCACTGGGACAAAGCTGCCCCGAGTCGACCAGAACAATGAGGATCTCCTGGATCGCAGCTGCTCCAATCCAAGCCCCGCTGACACACACAAACTCCGCCTCTGCGACTCTCCTCCATGCACGCACACTCGTATAGTCTCCGTCCAGTCGAATCCACTTCCGTCCTCCTCTCCCTCTTTTCCAGGATGGCCTTTCAAGGATTGCTAGCAGTCCCCGATCAGTCCCGATACTCAAACTCCGGTTAAAAATAGAAATCCTGTCACCGCAGATTTAACCGACATTTCGGAGTAGGCTACATGTTTTGAATGCGTCTCGGTGACGGCCATACAGAAAACCAGCCCGAATGGACAATTTGATAATAATTAAAAATTTTAAAAAGAGCAGCTGGAGTGCCCTGAAAAATGATCTGCTTGCTTATCTGTCCTATAACACAAAGCAGCGCATGAAAAAAACTAAAGACAAAAACTTGATACAACAAAACACATTCAAATGAACAAACACGAAAACGAGAGACAGTTGGACTACATGTCGCAATTACAGCGCCACGTGATGTCACCTGTATGCTGTATGCTGTAGTGTTTAGATTTGCCTTCACTGGAACTAAGGAGCCTAGCCTGAACCATGAAAAACAGCCCCAGACCAAGGGGTGTCCATATAGTGTATTTAGTCCTTATGTTGAGACAACAGCAACAGACTATGCGGCAGTGTATTATCATGGTTAAGGAGCTGGACTTGTAACTGAAAGGTTGCAGGTTCGATTCCCAGGTAAGTACCCTTGAGCAAGGTACTTAACCTCAATTGCTTCAGTATATATCCAGCTGTATGAATGAATAAATGTAAAGTTGTGTAAGTCGCTCTGGATAAGAGCGCATGTAATGCAACTATGCAATGCTAATACAAATTCCACACCAAGAATCAACTGTAGACCTTTTGTTAGCTTTCTTGTGTATGAACTAATGATGAAAAGACACACAAGTGGCCAAGAAACAGCTGAGCAGCCAATTGTCCCATTACTATTGTTCCCTCAAATGGGGGATTTTGTATTAAAATTATTGTAATTCCCTCAAATTAAAGCACTTTAAAACCTCATATTCATTGTTTTATATCAAATCCAATGGGCTGGAGTACAGAGGGATTAATTTTTCTGTGGCAGTGGAAGGTGGTAAAACTCAAGCCTTTCACCTCCTGTTCTACCCTCATCCCCTCCCCCAGCAGCATGCACCCACTTTCCCTGTCTGAAGAGCTGCACATTACAGCCAGAGACATTCTATTTGCATGCGGGCCTCGTCCTTGCTGGATGCACTCAGACTCATAATAAAAGGCACTGACCTTCTTAACCTTTATGAATTACAATTTGTGCCAGCAACGCGTCCTGTCAGAGGCCTCAGAAATGCGGGCACCTCCACTCGGGTGCCTGCGCACACGTTGTTTTTGCCGTTGTTAAGGTAGAGAGAAAAAGGTTTTTACTGTTCCTCAGCAGAGCGCTTGACAATCCCGGAGGAGCCGGGCTGACAGCGGAGGAGGTCTCCAGCAGTGCCGACCGCTCCATGCTAATCTTAGGGCCTGCATGCTGTAGGAAAATGGAGGTCTGCACTGGTCTGCCAGGGTACAAGGGTGTGTTCTGGGATCTATCAGTGGTTAACACCGTGGCATAAAATATCTCAATTTGGTTGCCATGCCCTTCTGTGTTCTGGCCTCCTCAACAGAAAACGGCAGAAATAATCACTTGAAAGCAGTTGCTGCAGTGAGTGGTTTGGCAAAACATGTTTGGGGTGAACAGATAGCATTGCTGAAAGATGCTCCGGATTACAGCCAGATTGTTTCAGAGAATGCAAAGCTTTCTGTGACATTAGTATGGAAGATCTGATTTTTCTGAAGAACTCATAATAATACTGATCTTTGTACCACTGGTGAGCAGGCAACTGCAGTCAACCTGTTCTTTCCACTGACTAAGCCCTGCCTTTATAACCCTGTTACAGCATGTTTTCACCAGAGAGCCTGAATCTGAGGGAACACTCTCCCATTATCATTCAATTAAAATAGACAGCTTAATGGTCAAATGAATATTAATCTATCTATTAATTGACTACACATATACAATGAAAAGATGCACAAATTCAAATTAAGTAAGGTATCTATCAAACTAAAAATAGTGTATTGGAAAATAAACCCCTCAAAAAAGTTTGGAAATTTGTGTTTGGTTGATCATATCTCTGTTGTCACTGTATTTTTATCATTTTATCTTATAACTCGCAACTTGGCCCTGTGTTTTGTCATCTTAACATGTGAAGAGATTGTGGTCAATTAAATTGTATGTGCCACATCAAACTGAAAGGACCATCATTTATAGTGGAAATAATCTGATATTCACATGTGTTGCAATTACTACACTACAGGGTATGTTTGAAAAATTGTCTGCATCCAGTGCTTTGGGTCTATGAAAAACACAGCATGAATAAAATGTATTATTATTATTATGTATTTATTTATTTGGAATATTTAGATTTCAGAGCCTGGTCCTGTCATGGATCATGCCTTTCTTTCCTTATCTCCACGTTTTGCATTCCTTTTCTCATCTACCTGTAAATCTATCGGATTTTTCGGTGTTCCGCTACGGGTATTGCGTTCGCCTCGGTGATTAGTGAGTTCACCTGTACTACATTTCCTCTCGCTATTTATACCCCGCTTCCTCCTGTTCTCGTTGCTTCCATGTTATTTCACATAACATTCGAGCCGGTAAAAAAGGTATTGGAAGTTGTGCTGCTATCGACCGCTTTGCTTCTCAACGCGGGACTTGTTAGCAGTACAATTTAGAAAGAAAGCAAAGTTATCTTTTCGCTCTTATTTCAGAGCAGAGGTTTTTCGTTTCTTTGTTTTTCTACTCATACCTACGCGTGCTCTTACCCTAAGCCTTAGGGGTTCTTTTTGAGTTTCTTTTCGTTCTGTTGTTCGCTCCACAAACGGGAGTTAGATAAGCGTTACTGCTTATTTCTTTGTTTTGCTCTGATATCGAGTTACTCGTTAGATATGCGTTACTGCTTATTTCTTTGTTTTGCTCGGATATCGAGTTCCTCGTTAGATAAGCGTTACTACTTATTTCTTTGTTTTGCTCGGATATCGAGTTCCTAGAGTACTTTCGTTATTTGTGTTCCCATTATTTTCCCCTTTTCCACTACGGATTATTGTCCATTTCAGTGGTGTTCATAGGAACACTTTAAGATTCCCTATCTCTCGCACCTGGACCTCCAATATTTCCTCCGTGTAAAGATCTGACATTTGCCTGCTATTTGTATTGTATTATATGATTATCATTTATTCTCATCTGTATGTATGTATTGTTTAGTTTTAGTTTTTTACATCTGACTTGTTTACTTTTCCGTTTTGCCTAGTTGTCATGTGTCTGCCTGTTTACATCTGATCTGTCACTCCCTGTTTACGTCTCTGTACCATTCGGGTGATCTCATTGGTGTTCGGGTTCCCTCTTACTTCGCACCTGTCTCTGTGTACTTAGATTTACTAATTACCACTAACATACTAACGATTGATTAGATCTACTAACTCCACTAACAAACTAATTTGTATATTACCACTAACTCTACTAACGGCAGGGGTGTGTATAGTTACTAATCTCACTAATATAGTAGAGCGCACATTTTCACGCTGTTCTGTCCTTGCTAATCATTCTCAGCTGCATCTGATCTTCTCTCCCTGTCATCTTAATCTATGCACGATTTCCTGAAACTCCAGGTCATCTGTTATCGTGTGTATGTTTGGAATCCAGTCCGCGTTTTCCCTAGTTGTCTCCGTGATTGTTTCATTGTTTCCCAAATGTGTTTCAATTGTCTCTCGTTTGGAACCCCGCCCTTTCACACACCTGATTCCCTTTGTGTCATTTGTACCTTGTGCATTTAAGCCCTGTGTTACTTCCAGTCTGTGTCAGAACGTTGATTGTCTTTTCCAGTGCCTACGATATTCTAAAGCCTGAGATCAGTTTAATTATTCCGCGACACCATTTTGAACGACTATTCTTTTGCCTTGCCCTTATCTGTCCAGTTTGCCTTTCGATTTTGACCACGCCTGTATAACGACCATTCTCCTCCTTATCCCTTTGTACTGCCTGAACTCTGATTCCCTGGTTTTTAGAATTTCTGGATTGTCCCTCATTGCCCTATCGCCTGTCGTTTTTTGTACCTACCTACCTCTGATCTCCTGGCTTGACCCCTGAACGAAATAAAGAACTCCTTTTTGCCTAATCCTGTGGTCTGCGTCTGGGTCCTTCACTCGAACGTAACAGTACGTTCTGACCATACATGGACCCAGCGGACCCAACCCACCTGCACGCCGCACTCCTGCGGCAAGGAGCCATTATTAGTCAGCAACAGGCAAGTCTCGAGTCCGTGACCCAGGATCTCCGGTCTCTGATGGCCTGCGTTAAGGAGCTGGTGACCAACGTGCGTCCCTCTGCACCTACCAACGCACCCCAGCCACCTCCGGTGCAACCTCTTCCCATCCGGGAGCCTCGCCTGCCCCCACCGGAACGCTACGACGGGGAACCGGGGGAATGCAGACCGTTCCTGATCCAGTGTAAACTGGTGTTCCAACTACAGCCGAACACCTTCCCCACTGAGCAAGCCCGAGTAGCATACATCATTACTCAGCTTACCGGGCGTGCCAAGAAGTGGGGAACCGCCACCTGGGAGGCGGGTCGGCCTTGCTGCAGTGGGGCCGAGGAATTTATGGAGGAGATGAGAAGGGTGTTCGATCGATCCAAGCACGGTCATGAGGCAGCTAGAGAGATGCTACGTTTCTGCCAAGGGAGAAACTCGGCATCAGACTATGCCATCGAGTTCCAGACGCTAGCCACATCCAGCGGCTGGGACAAGAAATCGATGTTCGACGTATTCCTCAATGGTCTCAACGACGAGGTGATGGACGAGATCGTGACCCGGGAACTTCCTTCCAGCCTGGACGAACTCATCGCCTTAGCCATCATGGTGGATACGCGCCTCCGAGACCGGCAGCGTCCATTCCAGAGGACACGTGCTCCTCAGTTCAGCCAGCACAGCAGCAGGGTCGACCCCGCTACATCCAACTCCAGCAAGCCCCCTAACCACCACCCACCTGAACAGGAGGCCATGGAGATTGACCGCTTCAGGTTATCGGCGGCAGAGAGGGCGCGCCGCATCAGGGATCGGGCTTGTCTCTACTGCGGCAAATCTGGGCACTTTGTGGAGAGGTGTCCAGTAAAAGACAACGCTCACTAGTGGTCGGAGGAGCACTAGTGGGCGTCACACCAGTCGACTCCTCCAACCGGAACCGCACATGCATCCCGGTCACCCTTCAGTGGGGTACCAGCACTAAGAAGACCCATGCCCTCATTGACTCCGGAGCTGCCTACAAAAGGCCCACTCACCTGTTCCCATGCCCCTTTCTGAGGAAGACCTGGATCTGAAGGGGGTCCCAGCCAAGTACCATGATCTCAAGGAGGTCTTCTGTAAGGCGCGCGCTTCATCTCTACCTCCACACCGTCCCTACGACTGTGCCATAAACCTGAGGCCTGGCACTTCCCCGCCTAGAGGCCGTCTGTTCTCCCTCTCCCGACCCGAGCCGGAAGCCATGGAGAAGTACCTGTCGGAGTCGTTAGCAGCTGGCATCATCCGCCCTTCTTCCTCTCCAGCTGGAGCAGGATTCTTCTTTGTGGGGAAGAAGGACGGCTCTCTCCGCCCCTGCATCGACTACCGAAGCCTGAACGACATCACGGAGAAGAACCGTTACCCACTCCCGCTTATGTCCACTGCTTTCGAGCAGCTCCAGAAGGCCGTCGTCTTCACGAAGCTGGACCTCAGAAATGCATACCACCTGGTCCGGATTCGTGAGGGCGACGAGTGGAAGATGGCTTTCAACACACTTACTGGACACTGGGAGTACTTGGTGATGCCGTTCGGGCTCACTAACGCCCCCGCCGTTTTCCAGACCCTGGTTAACGATGTCCTCCGTGACATGATAGATCACTGTGTCTACGTCTACCTGGATGACATTCTCATCTACTCCCAGAGCCTGGAGGAACACGAGAGACATGTACACAAGGTACTGGGTCGTCTCCTCGAGAATCGTCTATTCGTCAAGGCTGAGAAATGCGAGTTCTCCACCTCATCCACTACCTTCCTGGGCTTCATCATAGAGGAAGGTCAAGTCAAGATGGACCCGGCGAAGACCAAGACCGTGTTGGAGTGGCCACGTCCTGAGAGCCGGAAGGAGCTTCAGAGATTCTTGGGGTTTGCTAACTTCTACCGCCGCTTCATCCGGAACTACAGCTCGGTAGCGGCCCCCCTCACGGCTCTCACTTCAGTCAAACTGAAATTCAGCTGGAACCCTAAGGCTAAGGAGGCCTTCTCTCTCCTCAAGGGACTGTTCACCACAGCTCCCATTCTCCGCTATCCCGATACGGCCACCCAGTTCATCGTGGAGGTGGACGCCTCCAACGTGGGGGTAGGGGCTATCCTATCCCAACGATCCCCGGAGGATCAGAAGGTTCATCCCTGTGCGTTCTTCTCGCACCGCCTCACCCCCACGGAGGAGAACTATGACATTGGGAATCGGGAGCTGTTGGCCGTTAAGATGGCCTTAGAGGAGTGGCGACACTGGCTGGAAGAACCTTGAATATCTACAAACCGCCAAGAGGCTTAACTCCCGCCAGGCCAGATGGGCCCTCTTTTTCTCCCGCTTTGATTTCTGTCTGGCTTACCGGCCAGGGGCTAAGAACACTAAGCCTGATGCCTTATCCCGGCGTTTCGAACCCCCCTCTAAGGACCCCTGTCCGGACACTATTCTCCCTCAGAGAGTATTCATTAATGCCATCAGTCTCCCCATTGAAGGTATTGTTAGGAGTGCTCAGAGTGGGGAGGCAACTCCCAGCCAATGTCCTAACCACTGTCTTTATGTTCCAGAAGCGGCTCGGTCCCAGGTGCTCCAGTGGGGACATTCGTCGCGACTCTCCGGCCACCCAGGTATCAATTGTACTACCACATTCATTTTACGCAAGTTCTGGTGCCCGGAGGTCCGACAAGACGTAGCCTCATTTGTCGCCGCTTGCTCAGTCTGTGCACAGAATAAGTCATCTCACCAACCCCCTCACGGTGAACTTCAACCACTCCCCATTCCTCACCGCCCCTGGTCCCATATTGCACTCGATTTTGTCACGGGGTTACCCTCCTCTAATCACTACACCACTATCCTCACCATTGTGGATCGGTTCTCGAAAGCTGTTCACTTCATCCCCCTCACTAAACTTACGCTGTGAACTGTCACACTTCGTCTGCTACGAAACTCTCCCCTTTTGAGTGTTGCCTAGGTTACCAGCCTCCACTATTTCCCAGCCAGGAAGCGGAGGGGTCCCGTCTGCCGAGGCCTTCATCCGGCGCTGTGCCAGGACTTGGAGATCCGCCCGCATCAACCTCACCAGAGCCAGTGCCCGGATGAAGGAGACGGCGGACCGCCACCGAGTTAAGGCTCCCCAGTACCGGGTGGGTCAGAAGGTGTGGCTTTCAGCCAAGGACATCCCCCTTAGAGTAGAGTCACGTAAGTTAGCCCCCCGGTACCTGGGTCCCTTCCCGGTGCTCAAAATCATCAGTCCCACTGCCGTTCGGCTCAAACTTCCCGCTACCATGCGGAGATTACACCCCACGTTTCATGTGTCTAGAATTAAACCAGCTGTTACCCACCCCCTTTGTCCCGAACCTGATCCCCCGCCACCCCCCCGAATCATCGACGGCGGAGAGGCTTACACCGTTTCTAAGGTGTTGGACGTTCGTCGTCGGGGCCGTGGCCTTCAGTACCTGGTCGACTGGGAAGGTTACGGTCCCGAGGAGAGATCCTGGATTCCTTCACGGTTCGTGTTGGACAAGGACATGCTCAAGGACTTCCAAAGGACTCATCCTGTGCCACCCATTAAAACGCCAAGAGGCGCTTCCTAGGGGGGGGGGTACTGTAAGGATCTGACATTTGCCTGCTATTTGTATTGTATTATATGATTATCATTTATTCTCATCTGTATGTATGTATTGTTTAGTTTTAGTTTTTTACATCTGACTTGTTTACTTTTCCGTTTTGCCTAGTTGTCATGTGTCTGCCTGTTTACATCTGATCTGTCACTCCCTGTTTACGTCTCTGTACCATTCGGGTGATCTCATTGGTGTTCGGGTTCCCTCTTACTTCGCACCTGTCTCTGTGTACTTAGATTTACTAATTACCACTAACATACTAACGATTGATTAGATCTACTAACTCCACTAACAAACTAATTTGTATATTACCACTAACTCTACTAACGGCAGGGGTGTGTATAGTTACTAATCTCACTAATATAGTAGAGCGCACATTTTCACGCTGTTCTGTCCTTGCTAATCATTCTCAGCTGCATCTGATCTTCTCTCCCTGTCATCTTAATCTATGCACGATTTCCTGAAACTCCAGGTCATCTGTTATCGTGTGTATGTTTGGAATCCAGTCCGCGTTTTCCCTAGTTGTCTCCGTGATTGTTTCATTGTTTCCCAAATGTGTTTCAATTGTCTCTCGTTTGGAACCCCGCCCTTTCACACACCTGATTCCCTTTGTGTCATTTGTACCTTGTGCATTTAAGCCCTGTGTTACTTCCAGTCTGTGTCAGAACGTTGATTGTCTTTTCCAGTGCCTACGATATTCTAAAGCCTGAGATCAGTTTAATTATTCCGCGACACCATTTTGAACGACTATTATTTTGCCTTGCCCTTATCTGTCCAGTTTGCCTTTCGATTTTGACCACGCCTGTATAACGACCATTCTCCTGCCTTATCCCTTTGTACTGCCTGAACTCTGATTCCCTGGTTTTTAGAATTTCTGGATTGTCCCTCATTGCCCTATCGCCTGTCGTTTTTTGTACCTACCTACCTCTGATCTCCTGGCTTGACCCCTGAACGAAATAAAGAACTCCTTTTTGCCTAATCCTGTGGTCTGCGTCTGGGTCCTTCACTCGAACGTAACACTCCGTGTCTCTGGCACAGAGAACCCCTACAGGTCCTACAGAGCCTGGATATTCTTTTGTTCACCAAATTCTGTTTGCAAATAACATAACTATTATTTTGTTAACAAATTAGTTCTATTACTTATTTGGCATCATCAAACCCACAAACATACAGTAGGCTATATTGACAGGGCGAACATGTCTGGATATGTTTGTAAAAATGCTATATGTAGGCTATTTTCAATGTCAACATATTTAAATTTTTTTATCTGCATTTATATATTCATCCCCTCTTTCTCTATTGTAAATTATCGTTCTTGGTGTAAATGTCTGTTTGTGAATTGTAGAGAAATCTGTAGCAGCCATCAGCGAACATTTTAAACCCTGTACATTTTCTAAAGTAAACTTTACAACAAAGTATAAACATATCATTTCTGGGGTGTAATTATTTGTCAACCGTTTGAAACATTAATTGAAATTATATGTTGTTCCATGCTAAGATGAAAAAACACAGGGCCAAGTTGCATTAAATAATTTAGGAAAGTTTGGATAGCATTGCTTTGGAATAGAGCTAGTTTAATTAGTGTGAGCTACGATAGGCAATATTGTTAGTTGTAACTTGGCTACATTTTGATATCAATACTTTTAAAGACAGGCCTAGTTTTTGCAAGTTGGAATTAAGGACTTACAGACAGTGCTTTGTAGGCTATGCGTGAGTAACTTGGCCTTTTTTTTTTATGTTGAAAACCTATTTTTTGGTGAGATATCACTTCTTTTTGTGTACTAATGTCATGTGTTTGGTAGCTAACTAATGATGATAATGCATGAAGATGACACCAAGAGAGACATGCATCCAGAATACATGCAGGCACATACATGCATTGTAGCTCAAAGAAAGACATAGGCATGAGTTCTGTGCTTTAGCCTATGAACCATGAACTACAAAGTTCTGTCATGGTTTCTCTGCCTGCTCTTTGTTCATTGTCCACTTCCCTGGGGAGTGCTCATGTTGCGTCCCTTCTCTTTGTTTTCCTAGTCCGTTTCGTGTTTTGGTTTTCAGTTCAGTGTGTTCACCTGTTCAGTGTTTCCTGTCAGTATTTAAACCTCTCGTCATCGTTAGTTGAGTTGTAGCGGTATCTCTCCTGGTGTGGAGAGTTATTATTTGTTTGTTTATTGTTATTCCCTGTTTGCGGGGTTTCCCTCCCGCTTTGTGGTGTTCAGTTGAGCATTCGCTGAACCCCTACTGTCGCGTCTGGTCCTTCGTTCCCACGCTACCCCTGACAGAATATGGAAGCCAGTAGGGAGGCACCAGCGACAGTCGCTAACCTTGGGCAAATCCTCACAGCGCAGGAGGCGGTTATCTCCGGCCATGAGGAGGGCATTAGGGCTCTTCAAGCCTCCGTCCAAGCCCTACACACTCAGCAGGCACAGTTTGGCAACCAGCTGCGTTATCAGGGAGACGGGCTGCGTGAATTAGCGGACAGCATTCGCACTTTAACACTGACGATTACGCCCCCCCAGGTTACTTTACCTTCAATCCCGGTAGCACAAGCACCAAGTTCGGCGGTACTGATTCCTCCTGATCCAGCAGTGATTCCCGTTCCACGCGAGCTCAAGGAGCCTAAATTACAACTCCCGCTTCGCTATGGAGGGGAGACCGGGAGGTGTAGGGGGTTTTTGACGCAGTGTCAAATTTATTTCAAATCACAACCTTCTTGGTTTTCCACCCAGGAGGCTCGAGTGCCGTTTATTCTCTCGCTTTTAACAGGTACGGCTCTCGCTTGGGCGGACCCCTTAATCAGAGCAAGCTCTCCCGTGATGTCCACTATGGAGAGGTTGGTAGAAGAGATGGCGTCGGTTTTCGACCATGACGTCTCCGGTCAGGAGGCGGCGATGCGACTGACTTATCTTCGTCAAGGCTCCGACACGGTGGCGTCATTTTCTATTGCCTTTCGAGCACTCGCAGGGGAGACTGGGTGGCCTGACGGACCGCTTACCGCTCTATTTATTAAAGCACTTTCGGATTCAGTTCGAGATGCCCTTTCTGCACTCGAACCACCCGCTTCGTTCGGTGCGTTAGTGTCTACGGCTATCAGAATAGACAATCGGATTAGAGAGAGAGAGAGAGAGAGATTCGCTGGGCCACGCAGTGGTCGGCCCTCTATTTGTGTGCCTCGTCCGGTGGTTGTTCCGGTTTCCTCATTTTCTGAGGAGCCCATGCAGGTAGATGGGACGGCAGTACGTGATCCCAGGTTTACCAGGTCGAGAGAGGCGTGGTGTCGTTATTGTAAACGCGCTGGGCATTACAGAGATCAATGTCCTAAGCTAGCGGGAAAAGAGGAGTCTCGCTAAGGGAATCGAGGCCCTTAGTGAGACATGATCAAACTTCTCCTCGAACTCTATTATCTGTGCAGCTGAGTTGGAATAAGCATTCCACCAGCTGTATCGCCTTTATTGATTCCGGATCAGTTGAGTCCCTTATGGACATTAAGTGGGCTAGGGAGCAGGGGATTCCCTCAGTTTCTCTTTCCGTTCCATGGTTAGTAACTGCTCTCGACGGTCGCCCTTTGGGTACGGGCGCTATCCGACGGGTTACCAGCTCCTTAAAACTGTCTGTTTCGTTACAGGATCATACGGAGCGTATTAAATTTTTTTTAGTAGATTCTCCCACATACCCACTTGTCCTGGGTCACTCATGGTTGGTTCAGCACAAGCCCAATATTAACTGGGGAGCGGAGGATTCGGTTATTCTCCGTTGGGGAGTTCAGTGCAGACACCACTGTTCTAAAAATAAATCTATTAGATCTGGCGGCTCGCGCCGCTCTCTTCCCGATCTCAGTTCTGACAGCGAACAGGAGGAGGAGAGTGTTCTCCGTGGGGCTCACGGGGCAGTAGCGTCATCTCGCGACACCAGGGGGAGTCTTTCTTGGGACCCGCTCGCTGATGGGTTTAGTATGTGGGAGGAGGAGAGCTCTCCTTCTGAGATCGATTGGGACATCCCTCGCGATTCGGAGTCAGATTTGGAGAATGTTCAGGTGGGCGGAGCTATTCCGCTTCCATTGCCAGCTAATGTTCCTCAGCAGTACACTGATCTTGCGGAGGTTTTTAGTAAGCAGCGCGCTACTTCTCTGCCTCCTCATTGGCCGTATGATTGCGCCATCGAGCTATACCCTGGCTCGATTCCCCCCAGGGGAGCGCTGTATTCCTTATCGGCTCCTGAGAGTGCCGCTATGAAAAATTACATAGAGGAATCTCTCGCCAACGGTTTCATCAGACCCTCCACATCACCGGCGGGCTCCGGTTTTTTCTTTGTTAAGAAGAAGGACGGTAGTCTTAGGCCATGCATTGACTACAGGGGACTTAATGCGATAACTATTAAGAATCGTTATCCTCTCCCTCTTATGAATTCGGCCTTTGAACGCCTCCAGGGGGCGTCTATTTTTACTAAACTGGATTTACGCAGCGCTTACAACCTCGTCCGCATTCGTGAGGGAGACCAGTGGAAAACTGCGTTTAATACCCACTCGGGACACTACGAGTACCAGGTGATGCCGTTCGGGCTCACTAGCGCCCCCTCAGTTTTTCAGGCGTTAGTTAACGATGTGCTAAGGGAGATGCTTGAAAAATCTGTTTTTGTTTATATTGATGATATTTAAATTTTTTCTCCCGATCTTTCCACTCACATTCGCCATGTCAGGCAGGTCCTTAACGCGCTGCTCAAGGCTCAGCTTTTTGTAAAGGCAGATAAGTGTGTCTTTCACACCAAATCAGTGTCTTTCCTGGGGTTCAGATGGATCCAGCTAAAGTCTCGGCCGTTAAGAATTGGCCCACGCCATCTTCTCTTAAACAGGTTCAACGTTTTTTAGGCTTCGCAAATTTCTACAGGAGGTTTATTCGTAATTTTAGCGCGGTAGTCGCTCCTATTACTACACTTACAAAAAAAACTTCTTCCTCCCGGTTCCTATGGAACTCGAGGGCCGAAGCGGCGTTTTCTGAGCACAAAAGACGCTTTACGTCTGAACCTATTCTTGTCACGCCTAACCCTTCCCTTCCTTTTGTTGTAGAGGTAGACGCGTCTGTGTTAGGAGTGGGGGCCATTCTCTCCCAGCTATCCCCTATTGACCACAAAATGCATCCATGTGCTTATTTTTCTCGTGCATTAACACCTGCCGAGAGAAATTATGATGTGGGGGACCGGGAGCTCTTAGCAGTCAAAATGGCTCTGGAGGAGTGGCGCCACTGGCTTGAAGGGGCGGAGCATCCGTTCACGGTGTGGACGGATCATAAGAACCTGGAGTACGTGCAGCTAGCCAAGAGGCTTAATTCTCGCCAAGCCCGGTGGGCGTTATTCTTCTTGCGCTTCAATTTCCTGCTCACGTATCGCCCCGGCTCCAAGAACGTTAAGCCAGATGCCCTTTCTCGCGTCTTTGATAATTCGGACAGGGCTCCTGCCCCCGAATTTATCATTCCCGCCGACCAAATTGTGGCTCCAGTTATTTGGGCCATTGAAGCTGCAGTTCAGAGGGCAGTGCGCTCTGACCCAGGGCCTGGGGGGGGGTCCACCTCACTGTTTGTTCGTTCCGCTGAAGCTTAGGCCCCGTGTATTACGTTGGGGTCACACTTCTCAATTAGTGGCTCATCCGGGCATTCACCGCACGAAGGACTTTCTTTCTCGGCGGTTTTGGTGGCCCAGTTTGGAGAGGGATGTTCGGAGTTTTGTTGCGGCTTGTCCGGTGTGTGCCCGCAGTAAGGGTTCAAGTCTCCCACCCTCTGGGCTTTTGCGCCCTCTTCCCATTCCCAGCCGTCCTTGGAGTCACGTCGCCCTCGACTTCGTCACCGGTTTGCCTATGTCACTGGGCAAATCGGTGATCTTAGTCGTGGTAGATCGTTTCTCCAGGGCGGCCCATTTTATTGCGTTGTCTAAACTACCTTCAGCTTCTGAAACTGCGCAACTTATGATAGACCATGTTTTTCGGCAACACGGGTTGCCGTTGGATGTGGTTTCTGATCGCGGCCCTCAGTTCACGGCCAAATTCTGGCGCGCATTCTGTTCTCTGCTTGGTGCCTCGGTCAGTTTGTCGTCTGGCTTCCATCCTGAGACGAATGGACAGACCGAGCGCACTAACCAGACGCTGGAGAACACTCTGCGTTGCCTGGCGGCCTCTAATCCCACTTCCTGGAGTACACACCTGGCCTGGGCTGAGTATGCCCATAATACGTTGCGCAACGCGTCCACAGGGCTCTCGCCCTTCGAGGCTCAACTGGGGTATCAGCCCCCACTATTCCCTGAGCTGGAGAGTAATGTAGAGGTTCCCTCCGTGGCATCCTTTATTCGGAGGTGTCGCTCTGTCTGGAAGCGGGTGCGGACTGCGCTTCAGCGCGCTGCTGCTAGACACAAGGTGGCAGCTGATAGACGACGTCGTCCAGCCCCCTCATTCAGGGTAGGGCAACGCGTGTGGCTCGCTACGCGTGATCTGCCGTTAAGGGTGGAGTCTCGCAAACTCGCGCCCCGGTTTATTGGGCCTTTTAAAATTATACGGCGCATTAATCCGGTTACGGTAAGATTACAGCTCCCCCGTGCTATGCGTATCCATCCCACGTTTCATGTCTCCCGGCTTAAGCCAGTCCTTATTAGCCCGCTGGCCTCCGCAGAGAAGCCACCGCCGCCTCCTCGGATGATGGAGGGAGGTCCAGTGTACACTGTCCACCGTATTTTAGCCGAGAGACGGGTTGGGAGAGGTTTCCAATTTTTAGTAGATTGGGAGGGTTATGGCCCGGAGGAGCGTAGTTGGGTTCCCTCCAAAAACATTCTGGACCCGCAACTTATCAGGGATTTCCGGGGTCGCAGGCTTGAGGGATCATCTGGGGTCGTCCCTTAGTGGGGGGGTCCTGTCATGGTTTCTCTGCCTGCTCTTTGTTCATTGTCCACTTCCCTGGGGAGCGCTCATGTTGCGTCCCTTCTCTTTGTTTTCCTAGTCCGTTTCGTGTTTTGGTTTTCAGTTCAGTGTGTTCACCTGTTCAGTGTTTCCTGTCAGTATTTAAACCTCTCGTCATCGTTAGTTGACGCTTCCATATTGCCTATCTTTTTACTAAGAAAGCCGGTATCCTAGGACATCATCCTTTTCCAGTCCCGCTCTCTTTGTTGTTGGAAAGCGTAAGCGTTATTTTGTTTTCATTTGTTTCACCATTTATCGGGCGTTATAGTCACGTTCCGAGGGTACCTTTGTTTTTTGCTCTTCTTCCTAAAACCATTATTGCTATTGCCCGTGTTGTCGTGGCTGCCTCGTTTTGCAAGAGTGTTTTTGGTTTCGGCTCCTCCGTTGTGAGCTATAGGGTTTTTTTCGTTGTTGTTTGATTGCATATATAGTTAAGAGTTTTTTCGCCCTATTAGGGTCGTTTTGAGTTGTAGCGGTATCTCTCCTGGTGTGGAGAGTTATTATTTGTTTGTTTATTGTTATTCCCTGTTTGCGGGGTTTCCCTCCCGCTTTGTGGTGTTCAGTTGAGCATTCGCTGAACCCCTACTGTCGCGTCTGGTCCTTCATTCCCACGCTACCCCTGACAAGTTCATTAACTATGAACTACAACCAAATTAGTGATTGCAGTCATTTTAACTGCATGACGGTACACAGCCTATTTGAACTGTATAAACTTTGCTCCTAGTGGTTGAGACGTATCTGTCTCAATTCCAGTATTCATGTTAGTCTAAAATTATGAACTACAGCTTTAAGAAAACCCCATAAATTTTGACTTACGACTGATCCTCTCGCCACAGCCACAGACTGTAAAATGCATAAAATGCACTGTTTACACACGCTAAGAAAATCATGTTCACATATAAAAACAATAATATTTCTAAAAAACATTATAGTAAAAGCATTCTCCCTTGCTTAATGTATACAGTACCCAGAGTTGGGCTCGTTACTTTAAAAAAGTTATATACTACACACTACTCGTTACTACTTCCAACAGTAACTAAATACATTACATATTACTCCATGAGAAATATAATTTGTTACACTACTTTTATATTACTTTTCCATTACATCTGTAATTGATGGGAGTAGACAGCAGTAACACAACTTTTAAGAACAAGGCTGAATTAGAGGCGACTTTACAATTCATAGCCTAAACAATACCAACATTATAGGCACATACCCACACAAGCAAATCACAACAACAGACCCACATTTTAAAAGTTATTTTAGATGTTATATAGACTTACAGCAAAGTTGGTAACAACATAGCCTACTGACCGTTTCTGTCATGGCTCAGAACATGGCTTAATAAACGCTGCAGCAAAATAAATTAAAATTATATTGTGAAAGTTGGGCGATATAACGATTAATTTTTGTTGAAGTTTTAATTTCCTATTCTCCTTCAGTTTGTGATTGATGCACGCATGCGTTGACTCAACAGGATTGACAAAGCGCTATTGACTAATAAAGTTTCTTGAATTTGACTAATAAAGTTTCTTCCATCCTTGTATCATCCCCATTTACCCACTGCCAGTGTTGGGGGGTATACTACGAAGGAAGCTTAACATAACCAGGGCTTCAGAAAGCCTAAACACCGCAATCTGGCTTAACCGGTACTACGAACGTGGTTATCAACGTGCTAAGTGAACGCGGGCTTTATTAACAGTCATATGAGCAAAAAACAACACCGTTCGTTACCTCCAACAAAGACAGGAAAAAAACAAAAAAAACAATGAGCGGTGCTTTTATATGTTTCAATCTGTTATCCTGAACATAACCTTCCCCAGAGCAGGTTAGCTGGTGAGAGTAAATTGCCGTGGCAATATACCCCGATTAAAAGTGAGTCGGCTTCATGATACAGAAAACCCAGGGTTGAAGCTTAATTTACCTCGCTATCCCCTTAATCTCACCTCGTAGTATATCTCATGTGTGTTAAACCCAAAGGGCCTCGCTATAAAATAGCCCGTAATCAAATACTGAATAGTAATTAGTTATATTACTCGTTACTGACAATAGTAATATTACTAGTAACTCGTTACTGCCAAACACTGACAGTACCTGATGCACTTTCGGTTTAGAAGACACCAAAAAAAATTCTCTCTCCAAAATTACTGTTTACTTGCCATAATTGGCTATAGTGTAGCCTACTTAACAGACAGAAGCACAGGGGCGTTTCTAGACTGATTTGATTGGGGGGGCATGAAGAGATGTTGGTGGGGCATAAGGGGGGACGACGAAGTAGCGGGCGGTCTGGGGGTCCTCCCCAAGAAAAATTTGAGCCTAATTTATTAACATTTTGAAGATTTTGTTTTTCAAAGCCCTAGATGAGATTTGAGATGCTTTCATATAAAGCTAAAGCATAGGCTAATCAGTATATTAGTGGATACGATAATTGTATTAGATTTTAAACCCATCTCCACCCCCCCCCCCCCCCCCCCCCCCCCATCTTATAAGAGGACAACTTTATTTATGCCTAATAATACCAAATCATTATCTAATCTTGGAAACAAGTATATTAAAGATGAGCTATATTCCTTCATCATTTCAGTCTCTTTGTGCTATTTTCTATTTACATGTGAAACTACGTTACTGTAACTGGCTCATCATTTTCATTTATATTTTAGCCACTCCACTGACTAGCCAACACGCAGCAGTAGGCTAGCTAACAAACACACACACACACTTGGGCACCGCACACACAGTGCAATGCTGCAGATGTTTTGCAGAATCGCAGCTATAACAACTAGGCTAGATGCAACATGTAATCAATCTACTTAAAATCAAATCTCCCAGATGGAGATTCTCACCACTATCCTCAATTCACTGAGTAAGCTATAGGCTAGCGAATATTATATCGTAAGCAATGCGTAACAGTTATCAAGAAGAGACAGCATAGATTGATCCAAGAAACTGACCTCTTTCTCTCTCGTTGCGTCTCCATGTTTTATATAGCCAAACCAACCACAATAACGGATACAGCAAGAAACTTTCGGAAGATGGATTTTGAATAAGGTTCATGGTCAGCGTGTCATGATGAACGGAATCATAATTTGACTGAAGGCAACTTAGAATCGGGGTAAGGGCCCTGTCACACTATTGCGTATCGTACTAGCGTATGCCAGCGTTTGAAAAATATCACTCATACGCTGATATACGCTGACATACGCTAGGGGTACGTTAGGCATAGGTTGTATACGTTTCAAGCACGGTCGCATTCGGTGGCATACGCTGGCATACGGCGAGGCACAAAAAGTTTTTTAAGCATGCTTAAAAATTTTGTGCGTGTTCGGACGTATGGTTTATACGCTAAGCATACGCTAGGCATACGCTAGGCATACGCTGAACACGCTAGAATTATGCTAGAGGTACGTTACTCATAGGTCGAGTAGGCTGGTCATACGCTGACATACGCTGACATGAAGGTGTACCGTACAGCTAGCGTATTGATAGCGCATTGATAGCGCATGAGTAATGTACTTCTAACGTATGTCTGACGTTTCTGCAACGTATATAGACATCTTGGCGTATGCCTGACGATTGAAAGAAGCACTGGGCCAACTCAGGTGCAGGTGCAGTTTAATGGCAAGACAGGATGATTTAGAACAATTGTATAGTTTAAAGTCAAGTGTAAAGTGCAGTTTATTATTCTAGGGGTCAGGGGTACTTGTAAATTACATATCATTTGATGTATTATAAAAGTATGAAAAACACCAGAAGTAAGTTTCAAAAACGTTTATTCCGCTGATCAACTGATCATTAATAATGCCACATGGTAATAATGGTACATAGTAGGGATGCAAATTTTAAGGAATTTCCTTAATCGATAGTTGTTAACCTTAACAAACAATCGTCGATTAATTGATAACATAAAAGCTAAATATAGCTTATGATAGACAGAATACAAAATGCATGTTATATTCCTCAATCAAAGATTTATTGTAACATTTGAGAAACAGGCATTATTGTAGCATAACAAAAATAGAATATGAAGGCGTGTATAGGCTACTTTAACAGAAAGGAAATTGCGCTCCGTCTCATCTGTTGCAAGCGAAACCGTTGCTCCGCTAGGCACTTGCAGCATGAACATAATCGCTCTTGAAATTGAAAGGCGACAGTTAAACTAGTAGACCTAGCCAAGAACAGTCAACTTAAAACATAGGCTATTATGTTTTGAATAGGCTCCTCATATGCATACTAGATAGACCTACTTATTTTTATTCAAGAACATTTAAGCATATCTACGTGGTCGGGAGTGAGTCGTGTGCGCAGCCTGTTTATTAGCTCTCGAAATCCTTCACCGTCAACGGTGCTTATTGCCATCATGTCCTTTTCAACCATGTTGCATACCCTCTGAGTAATAGCCTACAGTCATTAAAGAGTCAATACTTCTTTCCTGGTTGTGGTGGTGTGTTGCGTTCCCCATCCTGAGAACTGAGAATGTGGAAAGGCCGACGGTTATACAGGCACTTAGTCACGTGATAGCGGTACGCTGGACATGCGCAGTTCATACGCTAGCCATACGCACATTACGCTAGCCATACGCTGGCGATCCGCTACTCATACGCTACTCATAGGTTCAATATGGTAAGTATCCGAAAAATTCTGTATTTTCAACTACTTTTTGTGCGTATGAAAATTATTTTATGAATTTACATACGCAACTCATACGTTTCTCTCATACGCTATAGTGTGACAGGGCCCTTAGACAGGAATGCTCTTATGGGTTTCGTCGTCATATGGCAGATGTTATGGTTGCGGTTGGCAACTAACACTGTCTTTCAAGCGTTCTGTGTTATGAGCAGAAGACGACGAAGAGCTTTAACGTTACAACAAGCGCTGATTATTGGACCCAGAATAGGCCTTCCTCCAGCACTGTTAAGGACCCGGTAGTGCTGGATGTGCGTTAAGAGCAAGGACTGGTGGGAGAGAGTGGTGCTAAATGAATTCACCGATTCAGACCGTAGACTTGTGGACACCAAACTGGTTCGCTATCAGCCTGTACTCCCCGCAGCTACCGACTTTGTACAGCGCTATTGCAACTCGCATTTGAAGAGGTACAGCTGGATGCACTGTCACTTCGTCAGGGCTCATTATGTTCTGTACCAAACCACAAAGTTTCATAAATGATCTCCGAGCCATACTGAAGTTGTCTCTCCATTCTGAATCGGTGAATTAATTTACCATATGACGACGAAACCCATAAGAGCATTATTGAGTGCATGTAAACGTTATTTCCGCGTTTCTAACTTTTTTCCCATCTATCAGTGTTGTAGTCGAGACCGCCATGCCCGAGACCAAGACCAAGACCAAGACCGAGACTCATGGTCCGAGACCAAGACCGAGACCAAGACCCATGGTCCGAGACCAAGACCGAGACCTGAATGGTCCGAGACCAAGACGAGACCTCGAGACCGTGTGCACTTACATTTAATATACGTCTAATATGGCACAAATATGGCATCATTGATTGCTTTTTGGCGGGGATGCTGGAGGCTGTAGAACTGGACAGTCGAGTCCAGAGAAGAACTAACACTGGATGACAGAAATCCAGTTATGCTCTTCTGCTGGTTGTTGCTGGTTCCATCCAGTTGTCCTTTACGCACTGTACGCAAATACTCCTCATACCTATGGAAGAAAAAAAAATGAGGGGGGGCAAAAGGGTAAGCTTAAAAATATATGAACGTGATACGTTTACACACTACATGTATAGCACAACAAAGATGATATTAACTGCAGCTACGTTTTGATGGAAATAGTATTACATTAATTATGAGCTAGTCTGATAAATCAATAAGTACTTCCAGGTCTTTTGAAACTATACAACATGGTCCATCTCTATCGTACGCTGTTATGCTCTAATGATATCAGAATATCAGACCTCTTACTCCGATGCCAGCCCAACAATACAGAGTCTCAACCAGTATACCTCTTAACTCTTATGCCAAGTACAGCTTGGTTCTTAGTCGTCGTCCCCCCCCCCCAAAAAAAAATACTTTTTTCCGTGAGGTGTGGTGGGCAGGGGATTGTGAGCAATAAATTCCCTCTTTTCCCCTGCTTGAACTCCTGTCTCTGATCACAGAAGGGAGGTTATTCAATGTTTACTCTATAATTGGAAAATGTACATGTGGGACTAAGGGAAATAACGCACTGTCTAAGCCGTGTTACGAGTAATATACTAGTTTCTGTGGCTCATCTGATTCTGCACAATTGTCAAAGATACTCCAGTCAATGACATGTAACCGAGTCTTATTCTAGTCTAATGTTAGACTCTTAGGCAGAGGTCCAAAGAATGATGTAACGACTAACGTAAAAGTAAAACCCAACTGTTAATGACTTGTATATAAGTTAAGTAGAATAATCATGGCGAGACTCCCCTCGCTCGCCCAATAGTTATCAGGCACACAATACAAACAAATTACAAGTGCACATGACTGGGCTGTGCAGGTTTGGCCTTCATGCTTGGCATAAAAACGACAAAGCCAAAGGCCATTAAGTTAAGGTTACTTCTGTTCCATACTAAATGAATCAATAACTTGTTAAACTTACTTGGCTTTGTGGGTCCGACTCAAATGCCTTGTAAACGCCGAGCTCGTTCCGCATGTCTCGGTGATCCGCCTTGTCCCCGGACAGAAAATACACGCAGAGTGTTTTTTATTCCCTGCTTTCTCATCAGCAAACTCTTTATGGTCTCTGTAACCAAATCTGATAACAGCAGATCTGCTGGACATGTTAATTCAGCAGGAATTTCTTAGGATAGATGTGAAAATTCCAAGATACCCGTCGTACCCAGCACAGAATTCTTCAAAGTTCGAACGCTGACGTGACAGAAACGTAGTGGTAAGTTGTGCGGGATCTGCAAAACGTACTTATAAGTTACATGCACGCTATCTCGGCCAGGTACTGTATTGTATTCACGTGTTTGGGATTGGACGCTTTTCTTGCGAGTGACGTGTGCACCATAGAGTTACGTGGTGTGCACACACACGCACGCGTATACACAAATCGTAGGGGTGTACGAACTTGTACTATTGTACTGAAATATAATAGACTCACAATAATCCCTACGCGATCAACGGAATTTGAACGCCGAAATAATGCTGTGAGCTGCGTGCGACGTGTTTTATGGGAGGCAGTTGCGGGTATATAAGGTATATAAGTTCATTGCTTGCTGCATTGCGCATTTACTTGATAACGCGATATGTCAGCACCCATGAAAAACAGTTTCAACTGCGTATTTTAAATGACAAACGTCAGCACATTTTGTCTCAATTTACACCAAGATATCATATATATTTTTTACCGAGACCGGCATATTCGAGACCGCAAACCTCCGAGACCGAGACAAGACCGAGACCGTAGAGAGCCAAGACCGAGACCAAGACCGAGACCTGGAAAAAGTGGTCTCGAGACCTACAACACTGCCATCTATGAGATGAAGTATATTCCTCTTTATTATTTCGGATAACATCAGGAGGGTTTCCTCCTCGCTCCAGAAATGACTTCTCCCGTTGGTTGACATCTCTCTCTGACCTCTCAACTGTTTTGACGTTAGCGTTACGTTACTAACAATATCCGGAGTAGCTGTTGCTGTCAAACACGCGCATGCGCAGATTTTAAAAAACGAACTAGATCGGAATAAGCGTTTACATGCAACCAATAAAACGAAAAACACGGCAAAAATCCAGGTGTAGTTATCGGATTTCTTATATTCCGATCACTGCTTTTTTCCTAAAAAGCTTTTCGGAATATTGCGTTTACATTAAAATTTTAATAATCCGATAACAGCCATATTCCGAATATGATCGGAATATTGAGTGCATGTAAACGCACCCTTTGATAACAGGTTGATGAGATGTCGTTATTAGGTGATCAGATGTTGTTATGTAATGGGGATAATTATTATTTGTGGGCAAGGAGCATTGTGATGACGAATTCTACAGGAAAAATGGGAATAAAAAGAAGCGGAAGAGGAAAGAGAAAAACGGCGAAATAACCCAAGTTTGGGGCTTTATTGTGTGGATGTGTGAAGTTGCATCTGAATTATGTGTGGTTACATGAGGTCAGAACGTGAAGAAGTTAATGTTTTTAAGGGCTGAAAGTCTGTGGTCATTATGGTTAGGAAACCCTGAAAGGTGCCAAACTCTCGGTGCTGTATAGGTATGGGGCATGCCCCACTAAGCCGATGGCAGATTGGCGGATGGCATACCTGCCATCCCAATCATTGGAAAGCCTGTTCATTTCCCTTTACAATGATGTCCCATTTGTAATGGGCCATTCACACAGCGGGCAGTAGACGGCAGGACGAAACCGGATGTCATTGTTTTCAATGAGACAAAGACGGCAGTTGACGGCAAAATCACAGACGGCAGGACGAACTTGCAGTCGGAATAGAAAATATTCTTATTTTTGCTGTCTACCTTGGCGGTAGGGTCACGTGCCAATCGAACGGAAGTGGTCTGTTTCAAAATGGATGAGCAGTTCGTGCAACTTCGAGGTAGAAAACGAGACAGGTGGGAGGAAATATCGAACCAAAAATTTTAAAAATACAGAGATCTTGACAAAAAGGCTGCAGCATGGAATGTTGTAAGCACTGACATGCAGATTCCAGGTACACATTATTATTAGCTGTATGTTCGGAGTATTTCTGTGTATGATTTGAGGTGTAACTAACTAGCTAGCGAAGCTACCTAAACTATCTGACATTATGATACATACACACATACCGCCCATTCATGAAGACACAGACTGAAACAACGCAGTAATACACACACACACAATGTATAAATACACTTTCGGTCGCGGTCCATTTTGCAAAGGCGCTCTTTGGTACACGGTAATCTTTCGCGTGGACCGTAAATATGGCAACGGATATAAACAATGCGTTGACATTCTGTACCGCCAACTACGTCCCTGCCGTTGTACCGTCTACCGTCCTGCCGTCTACCGCCCGCTGTGTGAACACCACATAAGGATCATGCATTTGAGGGATGAGCAGCACAGCTGATTATGTGGGTGGGGTCCCAAGTGAAATATGCCAAATTTCCCTGCCAATGTCAAACAGTGTGTTCTCCTGTTGGTATTGACTTTATCATTGTAAAGGGAAATGAACAGGCTTTCCAATGATATAAGATACAATGCTAATAATACAGTGACAACAGAGATATGATGGACCAAACACAAATTTCCAAACTTTTTTTGAGGGGTTTATAAACATGCTGCTAGGATGCATTTCTTTTATTTTTTAAAGTAATTTCAGATTTTCCCCATTTGGTAGCCAATTGTACCCAATTTAATTCCCGTGTAGCAACCACTTGAGAATTCACAGCTACAACCCTGTCAGCCGGTAGGAAGAGACCGCCACGCCCTCTTCAGGGCGCAACTCCTTGAAGCTCCTGACCGTGATTCCAGCTCGTCCGAGGCCGCATGTAGGCGACGATTCTCTCCCACCGAGTCCTCCCCCCATCCTGGGAGCAGGCGCAAATTACCGCTTTTTTCGAGGCACCGCCATACTCGGATCTGGCAAGACCGGAGATTGAAACCACCTGATCCTCGAAGTGCAACTGCTCAGACTGAATGTCTGCTGTCTTGCACTTTTCATTTCTGAACAGTTTCACACTTTTTAAAGAGATCACTTTTTGGGGTTATTTCAGTTTTAATTGGCATTTTCAATTTGTCCATTGTTTATGTGTGCAATGAAGGATATTTTAGACATTTAGAGAAGTTTCTGATGACAAGCCAGCTTTACAATTGTTGGTATAGGGACATTTGTACAGCAACATTCTGTTTCAAGAGGCTATACATATTATCTGGCTCATAGCATTTATTCACAGTTATCAACATAAATATGACTTTTTATGACCTTCTCGGTTCTCCAGCAGTACAAGCAAGCTTTTCACTATTTCAAAACTATTTTTTGAAGAATAATCAGGTAATATATAAATGTACAACATCTGGATGCATAAAGTCACTATACAAGCATATATGGAGTTGCTGGAATTTTCTTGCTTCAGACCATGAACTCCCAGTCATTGTAAAGCCTGCACGTCATCAGAAAATCTCCATTGTTCAAAATAATTCTCTGGGTTAATCGAAAACATACACTAAAGCTGATATAATATCATAAAACAATAGAAAGTGAATCCCTTTAACACAATTTTTCACAGTTGTACCTTGAACAATATTCTGTTTTGCAAATGGTCGTTGTAATTTTGGACCCATTTTGCCCATAATCTCATCATCAGGGAAGCACATTGGAAAACATTCTGTATTCAGCAGGCCAACTGCTCTCCACCTCTACAATGGAGCAGTGATTCTGCCTATATTTGGCTACCATTTCTGTTGTTGCACCTGTGTCTGTTTATCACCCCCAGGGAAAGCTATCTCCAAAACCTGGATCCCAAAATTATGAGGCACTGTGACCAGTTATCTCAGTTAGCTGGAAGGACAGCACCCACCATACTCTTTGGCTATGAGAGGGAACTCCACTACATCTATCTTGGCTAAAATCCCAGTAATATGGTGGATTCTGCAGAATTTATCTCATTGGCAGTATAACAAGAGGAACAGCCAATCAAATCAGTATACAAATAATGTACTCCTTAAAACGCACACACACAGAATATGCATTCCTAAAATATTACAAAGCATATTAATTTGCACATTGGTAGACATCAATCACACCTTGCATTGAGAGCCAGTGCTAAAATCTTTATTCAAAAAATGAAAATGAAACAAAGGAGAAAATTGCTGTTTTTCCTGCAAATGAACAATTCCATTTAAAGGGTAACAAAGCACTAAAACCACTTATTTTAGATGAGAACTGATACAAGTGTTACTGATTGATCCTGATCCAAATCTTGACATTTTACTGCAGTTAACGCAAAACTGCATAAACCCAAAGGATCTGGCTCAGATCAGTGAGAAGAGTTCAGTGCAGTGACCACATGTGCACCATTAAAATGGAAACCAATATTGTTGATATCTTGCAGGTAATGTTACTGTGATTGCCCTGTGTAAAATGAGTAGCCGACATGGCATGGTTAACTATTAGTACAGCGTGTGATTTGTTGTTGTACAGCTTGTGATTTGTGATTTGATGCTGGCCGCATCATTATAAGCCCAAACGAGGCTATGCATGCTGCCGCCTACCACTCAAAAACATTGCTCATCCTCTCATTCTCCACCATTGCTTCTGCCTCGGCCGCTACTTGCGGAGCGTGTTTGTTTGTGTTTGTATGAGTGAGAAAGAGAAAGAGAGAGGAACGAAGCAGCCGCTGTGAGTGCTGAGTAGAAATGAGCTTTTGGCTACTAGTGAAAAAAATTGCTAGGTCAGCCCTATATTATTACCTAATCACGCCCAGATTTTTGCATTTTTCTAATTTCAAAAGGGGGCAGGGTCTAGCTAAACCAGCATGCTTTGTTTCCCTTTAAAGAAGTATTTTTTTGTGAAAGTGTGAAAGAAATTAATATGCCACAGATTTACAGAAACCGAGTAAGAGCTCTAATCCTTTAAAAAAAATCCATGAACCCCTTCGCACAGATGCTTAGTGGCAAATACGCCGGCGCCAAGATTTTGCTCAACTCACACATTCATTGCTCCTGCAACAAAACTATGAGTGGAAACAACCAACTCTGTGTTTTAGTGTTATTAGTATGCGATTCATGACAAGTCCGCCGAATATGGAGTTTCTAAGTGGTACAATTGTCCCGTAGCAAGTACATTTAACAAGCAACCCCAGTCTCACCTTCAACTACACCTGCCCGTGCGTGACATAGTGGACAAGATCATAAATATATTTCCTCATCATATAAAATTCCTATTACGTCATAGCCTGCCATCCTACCCACAAAAAGGGACATATACTAGATCTTGTATGTACCTCTGGGCTGGACCTAGTGAACCTTAATGGCACAGTATCAGGGTTGTCCGATCACCAATTTATCATCTTCGACCTTGTAATACCACATCCCCCCACCCCCAAGAACCATGTCATACAGTTCAGAAACCTCAAAGCCATTGATACAGCCACACTGTATCATCACACTGACACAGCCATACTTACCACAGCGATCTCCAGTCTACCTGCCACCAACTCTTTTATCAACTACAACTCTGCCATGGCATCTGTACTAGATGACATGGCCCCCCTGAAAGAATATATCGTCTCATTCTCCAGATCCTCCCCCTGGTTCAATAATTAGCTCCGCACACTGAAGACGTTAGGGCGCCGTACTACCTCATTCTGCCACAGCGGCCGAAGGACGTTCCTGTGGCCCTGGGTCCTGGTCCAGTGCCTGCTGCTCCCGTAGAGCAGCCAGCGGAGGAGTTAATACTAGACGCACCTCCTGTTGAGCCAGTAGGGCAGCCCCCTCGTCACTCCCGTGAGATGAGGGGACGTCAACCAACCTGGTACATCGCTGTCAGGACATCGAGTGTTAGTCGGGTCAACTAACGACAAAGCGGGGGGTGTCAGATATTTAGCAGTTTCCCTTGTGAAAGGGAATTGAGAGATGGTCCCTGGGTTAGTGAATGTCGCTGTTGCGGAGAAATCCACGGTCATTGATTGAATGATTGGATGTTTAAACGGTCCTGATTACGTAATTTAAATACTAATGGGGAGCACATGTGGGGAATGTAAGGGGCTGGTCAATGGAGTCAGCTCGAGTGGTGGCGACGAGGCACCCCATTGGCGACCACCTTGGAGGGCGGCCGAGCTGCATCGTGTGTGTTGAATGTGGGGAATTGTTTGTTGGGTTTTTTTATTTTTTATTATTTGGTGGCAGCTCTCTCCAGCAGTGCGGCGTGGTTAGGGGCTCCACCACAATAGGAATCTCTTTCATGTTTATTGTTGTATGTCAGTGGTGTCGAGTGTGTGAAATTTTGTTTATATGTGTGTGCTCGAATGCCCGTCTGTTTGGTTTCCCCTCTCGGAGTGATAGTTGGGCCGGGCAGAGGGCTACCCTGGGGAAGCTATTTTGTGGTGTGAGTGGTCACGAGCGTGTGTGCAGTGCTCCTATTTTACAAAACATCAGCTTAAGTGTAGCATGTTACTGCAACGGTGTGGCGTGTGGGAAACGGGCACCTATAAAGGGGTCCTGTTCTGCCTGGCGGAGTCTCGCAGCTGGTGGGAGAGGGAAAGGGGACAGAACAGGCATTATTCCCTTGTCAAATTGTTGTTGATTTTAAATTAATTTGTAATAAAATATTGGATTTTTTACCTTTTACTCAGTTGTCTGTGTGCTCTTTGGAGAGTGGTGGGTTACCTGCATAATAGGGGAAAAAGGAAAGGGGTTAGGGCGGGGAATTCGCAGCCTTTTTCCCATTACATATCCATCCAACTACAACAACACCTAGACAGTCAACATCTGCTGGAGCTTTTTCAGTCAGGTTTCAGAGCTAGATATAGCACTGAGACTGCACTGATCAGGGTTACAAATGACCTTCTGGTCTCTGCCGACTCTGGAGCTACCAGCATCTTCATTCTCCTCAACTTAACCACGGTTAACAACAACATCCTTCTAAGCCAGATGGAGAACCTCCTCTGCCTGTCAGGACTGGTTCTGGAGTGGTTTAGATCCTACCTCACTGACCGCTCTCACTTTGTTGCTATTGGGTCTAGCAAGTCAGACAAGATGAGTGTCCGCCAGGGAGTTCCACAAGGTTCGGTTCTTAGGCCGCTGCTCTTCAGCATCTACGTGCTACCACTTGCAACATCATCCGAAAGTATTGACTTGGTTTTCATTTTTACGCAGATGACACTCAGCTCTATGTATCCACCAAGTGTAACACCATAAATGCTGCCATCGCTCTTCTCACAAATTGTCTGACTGATGTGAAAGCCTGGATGCATCAGAATTTTCTTCAACGGAACTGTGGAAATGCTGAGGTTATCCTGCTTGGCACCCAGGCCACTATCAAGAAACTGACAAACTTCAGCCTCATCATGGAAGATGATCCAAGGTCCTCCCTCCACTGAAGTTCTTAACCTTAGGGTGATACTGGATAGTCAACTATCTCTCGAGGCCCACATCAATTTTTTGTGACTCTTTGAGAAAGGAGACCGCCGCTGGCATAGGCCATATGTATGGAGGTAGATTTCTATCAAAAATAAACAAACACAAAAGTATAATCCACAATAATTTTTACCATCCACACACAAACACCTCTCGATTTGTGTTCGTAGGTATAATCCACAAATGTGTGCTTGCCATACACACACAAACACCTTGTGTTTCGTAAATCCTCATTTGGATGAATGCAAAAATTATATTCACACATGCAAATAACATTTTCAGATATGTTTCCAATGTTCACATTTACAAATCAAAAGCTTGGCTTGCGAACTGGCGAATCTACATTTGGCGATCGAAGGACACACTTGATCTGCTTGGATTTAAGTAAGGAATTTTGAGATTCCGCTGTTTTTCCCGGTGTCGATTCACACATGATTCTCTTGTGATTCACACGCAAAACTTCTTCTTCTTCGGCGTCAGTGCTACCTAACACGGCGATGTGTGTTTATTTTTTATAGAAATCTACCTCCATACATATGTGTCTTTTTGAAATCTTGTATTCTGTTCTGTGATCTGCATGTCCAGAATGCTATTCCACATTTGCTTTAAATCGCTGTTGTTCTTGATGGTTGACGTTTTCCCTAAAGTAGGCCGTGTTGCAATTACAGATTCGGTCAATTTTGCCGGTAATTTCCACTGCCGTGAAGCAGTGACATCCTAGTTAGCGATTTCATGTTTGTTCATCAGCTCCTCGGTTAACTTGACTTAATCAAAATCCGAGTTATCTCCAAATTTATTAAATGATAACTCACAAACAAATTTTGGAATCCACAGACGACAGCCTTTCCGCATATAGCCTTTTTTACCGCATGCAGTAACTTTTTTAAATTTAAATTGGTCACAATGCAATCATGATACGTACGGAAAACAAATCAAATCAAGTGGTGCGACAGATGAGGACTCTTAAAGTGTTCAAACGAATACAACTAAGACGGACAATAATCCATAGTGGATGGGGAAAATAAGGAGAAAACAAATAACCTTGCGATAAAAAGCGAGGAGCTCGATATCCGAGCAAAACAAAAGAAATAAGCAGTCACACGTATCTAACTCCCATTGTGGAGTGAACAAAAAGAAAGGAAGGAGAAAAATAAAAGAACCCTAAACTTTAGGGTGAGAGCACTCATAGGTTTGAGTGGAAAACAATGAAACCAAAACCTCTGCTCTGAAATAAAAGAGCGAAAGAGCGCACTTTACTTTTACTAAATTGTACTGCTAACAAGTCCCGCGTTGAGAAGCAAAGCGGTCGATAGCAGCACAACTTCCTATACCTTTACCAGCTAGAATGTTACGTGAAATAACATGGAAGCGACGAGAAAAGGAGGAAGCGGGGTATAAATAGTGAGCGGAAATGCAGGACAGATGAACTCACTAATTGATTGATTGATTGATTGATTTTATTGTGGAATAAACAAGACATCTTCCAAGGGATAAAAACATGATAAAGTGCAAGCACTTATTTCCATCATGGTCCCTGATATTGGGAGACAGGACAGACATCAACATAAAAACATATATCATCATAAAACATTAAAAATTCATTTACTCCCCATAAAACATCCTAACTATAGATAATAAAAGAAAAAAAGAAAAAGAACAATCCCCTACCCTCTCTTTCCTACACCGATAGCCATGTTCGTACAGACTTCTTAAAGCTAGTTAAGCTAGGGGCCTGTTTAATGCTGCTGGGCAGGCGGTTCCACAGTACTGCAGCTGAATAAAGGAAAGTCTGCTGGCCGTACGAGATAAGTTTGAATCTGAAGGGGACCATGTTTGTCTCTCTTCCTCTGGTTTCATACCTATGATTGTTTTTTACATAATGAAAGTAATTGTTTAGGTAACTAGGCACCTCCCCTTTAGAAATCTTATAAACTAAACATAGTTTCTTCATTGAGACTCTCTTGTCTACCCTGAGCCATCCTACGCTGTTAAAGTGGGGCTGGTCTAAATGTGTTCGAGTGGGGAGCTGCAGAACTATCCTAACTAGCTTGTTTTGAGCAGTTTGAAGTCTATTTTTCATATTTTTGGGAGCACTATCATACCAGGACATGCAAGCATAGTCAAAGTGGCACTGAACTAACGCCCCTGCTAGTGCTCTAAGAGCCTTCCTGTCCAGGTATTTCGCATTTCTTGCTAGAAATTTTATTCTGTGGTTGACTTTGGCTACTACCTTCTTAGACATGCTCTCCCCGGAGAGTGTGTTATCTAATGTACACCCTAAATATGTTACTGATTTTTTATCTGTGACAACAGAGCTACCCAGCTGTACCTTGAACCCTTCCTGGTTTTTCTGTTTCCTTGACGTAGAAAATAAAATTGATTCTGTTTTGCCTATATGGAGAGACAGTCGGTTGTCTGAAAGCCATTGGCTGACATTTTCTAACTCACTGCTCAGTCTGCTTTCTATCACTAATTTATTTTTGTTAGACACCATGAGGGCCGAATCATCTGCGTAGAGGAAGAGGTCACATGAACAGGCTGACTGCATGTCATTGATATATAGTAGGAAGAACAGAGGCCCAAGTACACTGCCCTGGGGGACCCCACAGTCCATCGTCCTCAGTTCAGAAAGGACCCCGCCTACCTCCACTCGTTGTTCCCTTCCCCTTAAGTATGAGCTGGCCCAGTTGGTGGCCATATCATTGAAACCCATCGCTGTTAATTTCCTCAAGAGGATAGAGTGGTCCACAGTGTCAAATGCCTTTTGTAAGTCTAGCATCACCATGCCACAGAGATTACCTCTGTCTATCTCTTTCTTGATGTGATCTGTTAGAAACAGAAGACAGGTGTCTGTGGAGTGGGATTTTCTAAAACCTGATTGAAATTCATACAGCAAGTTTTGGGATGTGATATACTGATCAATTTGTTCATATATAATCTTTTCAATTATCTTGGACATAACACACAAGATGGAGACAGGACGGTAGTTTCCATGGTCTTGTTTACTGCCTTTTTTGTATAATGGTATTACTCTTGCCAGCTTGAGCTCACTTGGAAACTTTCCAGATTCGATGGAAAGATTCACAATATGTGTTACACTGGGGGAAATAACATGAGCTGCATCCCTAAGGAACCTAGCGGGCACTTTATCTACTCCTGTAGCTTTAGTAGGGTTAAGCTCAAGAAGCTTTTTAAGCACTGTCTCCTCTGTCACTTTTTTAAAGGAGAAGGCATTTGTCTGAACCCCCTTTTTGGCGTAGTGATCCTGGATATGGGCTTCCCCAAATCTGTCTGTCTGTACGGGCAATTTTGTGACAAGGTTTTTGGCCACTGTTGAAAAGAACTCATTCAGGCTGTTTGCTACCTCTGTTTTGTCTGATGTGGTTTTCCCATCTATCTTCAGGCTTATGTTACTAGTTTTGGTGTTTAATCTGTTACTGTATCCTAACAGTTTCAGGGTTTTCCACATTTTGCTTGGGTTGTTTCTGTTCTCCATAATCTTGTCATTAAAAAATGTCTTTTTAGCATCATCAATTGTTTCCCTCGCTTTATTTCTCAGTTTCTTAAATTCAGTCCAATGCTGCTCTTCCTTGGTCTTCCTAAATTTTCTAAAACAAGCATCCCTCTCCTTGATGGAATTTAAAATGTCGTCATTAATCCATGGTTCAGTTCTTTGTTTGATCCTGACCATTTTCTCTGGTGCCAGCTTGTTCACAGACTCTAAAAACATGGTTTTAAAAAGCTCCCAGGCTTTGTCTACCTCTACACAACGCAAAACAGTGGTCCAGTCTGCTTCACTAAGGTTATCTATAAAAATCTCCTTGGAGTATCTCTTGAGGGATCTGATCTTGATGGAGTTATGACAATTAAAAACGTTTCTAGGGATCTTCCTTGTGCAGAAAATGAGACAATGGTCACTTACTTGGTAGCTAACAACTCCACTTTTAGAAATCCTCATCTGGTCTGAGACTAACATGAGATCTATGACAGTTTCAGAGGTTTCACAAACCCTCGTGGGCTCTTTTATTAACTGTACAAAGTCAAATGCGCGACAAAAATTATCGAGTGCCTTGAAGTTCTGACTGTCCTTTTTAAGTATGTCTGAATTAAAATCCCCAGTGATGATTACTTCAGAGTTGATCAAATCTGAACACTTAAAACACACTTCTTCAAGTATTTCATAGAAGTTGTTTTGGTTTGGCGGTCTGTAGCATGCACCAACTATCACTGGTTTACTTTTGGGTAAAAGGATATCAATAAACACTGCTTCAATTTGATCATGATCTAAATCTGTTCTGCGATTAAAACCTATATCGGCCCTAACATAATTACACACCCCACCCCCGTTTCGGTCTCTGTCATTTCTAATTACGATATAATTTTCTATTTCTATTTGAGAGTCATTAACCGAGCTGTCAAGCCACGTCTCGGTACAACAAAATACTCCCACCTTTCCACTCAAACAGAGAAGCCGCAGATCACTGATCTTGGGAAGGAGGCTTCTGGTGTTTAAATGGATAACATGCAGTCCGTTTGAGGATAGTATGTCTTCCAGGTCCAAATCCAAACTTTTTTGCTCGTCCTTGGCCTTGCAAAAGGGGCGAGGTCTGGCTGCCGGTGGTGATAGCCTCCCCTCAGCTGCTAGGCTAACGTTAGCCGTCGTCGCAGCCCCGCTGAGGACTGCCGGTAGTGTTAGCCTCCTCTCCGCTGCTGGGCTAACGTTAGCCGTCGGCGCAGCCCCGCTGAGGGCTGCCGGTGTTGTTAGCCCCCTCTCAGCTGCTGGGCTAACGTTAGCCGTCAGCGCAGCCCCGCTGAGGACTGCCGGTGGTGTTAGCCTCCTCTCAGCTGCTGGGCTAACGTTAGCCGTCGGCGCAGCCCCGCTGAGGGCTGCCGGTGTTGTTAGCCCCCTCTCAGCTGCTGGGCTAACGTTAGCCGTCGGCGCAGCCCCGCTGAGGGCTGCCGGTGTTGTTAGCCCCCTCTCAGCTGCTGGGCTAACGTTATCCGTCGGCGCAGCCCCGCTGAAGGCTGCCGGTGATGTTAGCTCCCCAGCTAACATTGGTGGTGGTGATCGAGGCAGCCGCCCGGTCCGCAACCCCGACGTGGAAGCCAGCTGGTCAGGTAGCAACACCTGAGGTGCTTGTATTGTACCTGGTCGAAGCTGAACTGTGATCTCCAATGAAGGTTGTAGATGAAGGCGTTTGCTGTAGGTGGCTGGCTACAGCGTAGCTAAAACGGCTAAAAGGCTAACACGAAACAGTTTAGGAAACAACTGTAATCGGTCTAGGTTAAAAATAAAACGTGACTAAAATAACATAAAACAACATAAAATAAAATAAAATAATTTTAAATTACAGCCGGAGAAGCGTAATCGGGGTAGGTTTAAAATTAAAACTTGACTAAAAATAGCTAAAAACAATTTAAAATAATTTGAATCACAGGCGGTGAAGCGGCGAACAAACAGCGCCCTGTTTGTCTGAGGTCTTATTGATGTAAGTATCACCGTTGCGAAAGCAAAACCCATAGCGGAACACAGAAAAATCCGATAGATTACAGGTAAAAGAAAAAAGGAATACAAAACACGGAGATAAGAAAAGGAAGGTGCGATCCATGACACAATATGGATAGGCCGAGGCAGACCCAGGCCTACCCGTGGCTACGCCACTGCATTGTAGCCTGTTGTTTGTTAGATTAAAATACTAGTTACTCTTGTATTCTGTAACACAATTTGCTTCATGATTTAAAAAAAAAATCTTTCTGTTCATGATGTAGCCTATTCACAAATGATCTTCTTGCTTGTGTATTTTGTTAGTTAATCACCCCCATTGTAACGCAATCATTCTGAAAATTCAGCTATTGATATTCCAAGCACATCCGTACTGTCTTGCTACAATGACAGCCGTCATTTTTTTGATTCCATGTCTTTTAATACCTGCTTTCCATTTGTACTAAAACGCACCCGCAAATATCTTTCTCAGATTTCCTTTCGGGTTTAGTAAATCACTGTACACGTGCTAAAGTAATCTATTTGCATGATCGACTTGCACTATTTTGTAAAATAATATAGGGGTGCTCATTTTTGCATATTAATTGAAGCTAACCCGAAAAAATGAGAAATTAACGTATCTTTCCATTTTAGCACACGTAATCCTCTTTACGCCTCATTAGTTCATCACCTCGGATGATAACAGTGGGCGGTAACAGTTTTACACATGTTTTTGTACATGCAAACCTTTAGTAAATCGACCCCTTAGAATGTACATTCGCTGAGGCATAAGAGTTGTTTTCTGTTATTTTCACAGGTTTTTACTAATTTACTAACTCATCAGCAAGCCAAAAGACAATCCTTGCCTGCTTACAAAATTTTGGGAGGGGATCAAAAGAGAAGATACCATAATACATTTTGAGTGCATTTCGCATACGGTAGTGCAGGGGTCAAACTCCAGTCCTGGAGGGCTGCGCGCAGTGTCTACAGGTATTTGTGGTTTTCTTTCAAGTCAGCACCCAGTTAAAGCATTGAGAACAAGGTGTGTGGACTTCTTAGCCAATCAGTGACTTAAATTAATCACTTGTGCTGAAAAAACCAACAGACACTGCGGCCCTCCAGGACCGGAGTTTGACACCCCTGCTGGAGTGTATGCATTGATAGGTGGCTCAGTCTGTTTTATGTTTGATTTACCCAGAAGCTAGAACATTTGCCAGTATTTTCCTGATGGTGGAATATTATTTTATTGGAATCCTATTGTACTTAATATACACGGTATGGCTAGTATCTGCCTGGGCAATAGTCACTCAGGGAATGGAAAATACTCATTCAAATTTACTGTGCATATGTGCTAGATGAATGTAAACTTTTCCTTGCGGTGAGTATGAATGTGTATGTAACATGTTTGCGGTCTCCCTCAGTGAGGAGGGAATGTGTGCGGTTTCTGTGGCAGAAGATGGGATAATTGCGAAGCCAGATTGAATGAGTGAACGATTGATTGGAAAATTGAGTGATTGAATGAATGGATGGTACTCATTGGGGAATTAGGTGATTGTAAGGGGACCTCTGGGGCTGGGTTCCCTGAGGGAATATAATGGGTGCACCTGGGTTAAATGAGAGAGCTGATGGAAGGCAAGCCATAGAGGGTGTTTGTCTCTGAGCTCTTGCATTTGGCGGCGTCTTCTTTTCTTTTTTTGTTTGGTTTGGTTAGTTTTATTTATTTTTTTGATTGCGGCTGTGTTGTGTTTGTGTACAGCGTGAATTTACCTGAACGAGCAACTGGAAGCGAGCTGAGGCGGCCTATGGAAACAAGAACAACAACAGTGGCTTTATACCCGGAACTGGCAGCCAGCAACGACAGCGAACTGCAGAGCGGATCAGTGCAACGGAGCCAGTGTGCCGGGGATACTGCGATGAGCTGGTGTTGGGGGAACTGACTTTCCCCAGACTGTAAGGAATGTATTTACGCCATATCTGCAACAGCAGCGTGTGTATGGGTCTCAGACCGGAGCAAGCGGGGAACTGAGCGGCAGTGCCAGAGTCGGTGTCCCGCATCCGGCCCGACGAGTGTGACGAGTGCAATGGTGCACAGTGAAGGCCTGCGTCCCAAGATTCGCCCGAATGATGGACAGTATAAATCCTCGTTGGCGACCACCAAGGACGGCAAAGCTGTCCAGTTGTGTGTTTATGTGTGTGTGATTATTTTTGGCGAGACGGCTTATGTTTTTTTTAAATTTTATTTTTTTGTGGCAGTCCAGGGTAACACTTATTTTTTCTTTGTGTTTCATGTTATTTGTTTGTGGCGTGGGATGTTAGTGAGTTTGGTTATTGTATGAGTGGGTACCGCCGTGTCTGTTTGTGTGTGGGCTTTTCCCCTCGTGAGTATTGTGGGGCCGGGCAGCCAGCAGCCTCCAGGGGGGTCTATTGAGGATGTGATCACAAGTGTGTGTGTGCCCATGTGCAGTAGCCTAAAGTATTTACAAGAGCACAATGTGTCTATGAGTGGTGTACGTGCTAATGTGTACTATGTGGCGTGTGGGGGTTGGCTTCGTCCAGCAGAGTGGAGAGAGGGACGTGGAGGGGAAAAGGAACCCACAAACTGGCATAGCCTCGGTCAGTTGTGCATTTAAAAAAGCATTGTTTTAGATTAACTGTATAAAATAATAACTATTTTTACTTCTGTCTGGTGTACTGTTTGGGGAGTGGTGGATCCGCAAAAACTTGGTCTGGATTCGGGCACGGGATTTGCCCGGTTCACACCCTGACATGTATATGCTTTATAATGGACACAAAATATAAGTTTTGGATAGGTGTTTAGACCCATAGATATGAATTATCACCCTATACTGATGGGGGGGAAAAACTCCCATTTGAAAATTATGCAAAAGTGAGTTTTATCAGACAAGACAGTTGATTTGTAGTTAAATATATCATTATTTTATGATTTACAGCAGTGCACAATTCAGCCATTTTGGATACATTTTGAGATGCTAAGGGACAGCAGGGTACACTGCTTATATTTTGCATCATAGATCTGTAGTAGTTATACATATGACCCTCAGATTTTGCACACTTGTGGACACGGAGTTTATGATCCAGTTTCATCTGTTTTAGATATTTCACTGCAAACTAAAGAAAAACCCTTTTTTTGTTGCATTTTTCCCAAAATCTTTTTGCATTTGTGGCACTTTATTTTGACATAAATTATGAAGATAAACTAATCTAGTCAGTATTGTAAATGGACAACTGTCTTGTTTCATTTAAGCCATGTTCCAAGTCTCTGTAGTGCTCACACCTGGACTTATAAAGCCTTAAATAGAAGACCCCCTAAATAGGTGAGAATTGACCAGTGACATAGTTGGACTTACAGATCGAGAAGTTAAAGCCACAGGAAAAAGACACACTCTCACTTGCATTTTAGTCTCATACAAATAGGGTTAAAACCACAGTGGGGCATTATTACTTTTGGAAGAATTGGTGGTTTTGGTACTAGATTTATGGACTGTTGTACATGTGCTGTCATTCAATTTCCACAAAATAGCAACCCTGACTTGAGTGGGGGCCTCTGTCCATCTGAGGGAAAGCTGTTAATTGTCTCCAAAGCAAAAACAAAACACCACCTTCTCAGATAATTTCTAATAGGTGCATAAAATAAGGTAAATGCCCATAGCGCTTGTCCACACTCCACATAAATAACATACAGTAGGTATAATCCGTTTGCCATAAAATGTGTACTACAGTTTAATTGCCTGTTACCACAGAAATGTGCAATGAATCAATAAAGGAAATATTTCAATGTGCCTGGATTCCAAGAGCTCAACCGCTGAAATTCTGCTCCTCTTCCCCGGATGCCCTCCCTCCCGCCAACTATTCCCTTCTCTATACTGGTCAAAATGGTCCTGTCAAGATTATTAATAAGATGTTGACTAGTGGGAGGTCTGATTCCATTCTGAATATTGTAACTGACAGGAGCTTCTCCGGGGGACCAATAAAAGTGTCTTTTATCTGTGAACCAGATATGGTTACTTAAATAATGGTTATAACAGAAATCACCAAAGCAATCAATGAGACATGCTAATTAGGTTAGTCTTGGATCTCCTGATTTAAAAATAAAAATAAAAATAAAAAATAAAAAAGAAATGACTGCATCACCCTGACAATGGGAGTCTTGATCACCCAGGGGCCAGTATGTGTCTAATCACACCAATTTGCTCAACATTTCAGTACCTTCAAATGTACCTCCAATCTACAAAATTACTATCAAATGAGCTGTCTGGAAAAAGAGAGGGAGACGACTTTCATTGTGGTAAAGATTAAAAACGGCTGTGCTCCCCCATGCACACCCCCACATTCCCTTCTGATTCCTCCTCTGCTCAGCGTCAGGGTTGGCAGTCCACGGCTGCGTGTGAGGGGGAGCGTGGCTGACAGGGGCAGCCGCGCGATGATTGGTTTACAGATGCACGCTTCCTCTGTCGTCTTCAAGGTCGCAGAGATTTACAATCAAAGCGCTTATGGCTCTTTAATAGCGAGTGTCTGAGGCTGATTAAAAAATCTGGGAGTGGGCCTTCGTTAATGGAATTTGCTTGACCTTTTTTTGTTCTCAACTATGCAATATCTGAATATATTACCACATGACAAATAATACAGGCATGCACATACGGTGTATAATTCATAAACAGACGGATGGTAAGGCAGCTATGCGTGCAGGCATCTGTGAGATATGTTGATGGGTATAAGACAGGCAATATGTGGCACATTACTGTATGTAAGGCAAAGAAATTTGCATTTCAGATTACAACAATGGCAATTACGGTTTATCGCTATTTGCGCTTTTGCAAACCTGTGGGAGTGGACCTCTATGGAATGCTGGAGTATTTAATGGGGGACACATATGAATGGAATTTACTCTGTTCTAAATGGTTGAAAGGTTAAATTAAGAGGAGGCTTTCTTTGATTTCATTTACTTTTCACAAAAATCCATTCCTGACAAATCAATTTAAAATACCCAGAAAAGGATCAGGGTGTTGGAGCTTTCTCAATATTTACTGAAAAGGCCCTGCCTGTCATTAATTGCCTGATCTACATCCTAGTTCAACTAATAAAGTTTGTCTGGTATAGGTCCTGGTGCTGCAGTATGTCAGTAGCAAATGTCTCCCTAAGAAAGTTCCGGAATGCTCAATTAGTTGCTTTTATGGGGTCCATTAATGTCAGGAAACTCTTGCTGTAGTTGAACATAGTCAGCTTGCAACCACGCGTCTCATACTCAACTAAGTCCCTAGTTCGATGAACGCCCAGATGAGCCGCCAGCTGGAAGGAATGGCCCCATTAGAGCACCTGGGACCTTACCCTCGCGGGAACAAAGAGACAATGAGGGGGACCCCCACCAGGGTCCGGATCCAGGCGTAATGCCCTCTGAACGACCACCTCGATCTCCCACAAAATCGGAGCCAGAATCTGGGAAGTTGGTATAACGGGCACTGTCAGCCCTGGTCATAAATGCGGGAGAGTGCATCCGGTTTGACGTTCTTCGACCCGGTATGGTATGTCAATAAAAAATTTAACTGGGCGAAGAACAATGTCCAACGGGCTTGACGGGAATTGCCTCTCCTGGACTGCTGGACGTATTCTAGATTTTTATGATCCGTCCACACAGTAAAAGGCTGCTCAGCCTCTTCTAGCCAGTGACGCCACACCTCCGAATTTCTCTTGGCAGATGTCAGGCCACAAGAGAAATAAGCACACGGGTGCATCTTCCAGTCTAGCGGCGAATGTTGGGACAAAATTGGCCCTACCCCCAACACAGAAGCATCCACCTCAACGACAAAGGGGAGGGAAGGATTGGGAGTAATGACTATTGGCTCATAGCTAAACCTTCTCTTCAACTTCGCGAAAGCAGCCTCAGCCTTCGGGTTCCACTGAAACCGCGAAGGTGACGTTTTCTTCGTCAGAGCTGTGATGGGTGCGGCTACTGCGCTAAAATTGCGGATGAACCACCAATAAAAATTAGCAGGCGAGGTGGAGGCTCTAATGAACCCATTGGCTAGAGCCTTCTTAATGTACTCCCTTAATGTACACTCGACCAAAAATAATTGAATGCGTTCAAAATGACCCTCGTGGGAGACACGCATATTTATGGAACCAGTGATCTCTTTAATTGTACCAGTACCGAGCGGGCGCCCGTCGAGGGCCATGACTAACGAGAACGAGATGGTGAACGGGCAAACTAAGCTCTTTGGCCCATTTGGCATCTACAAAAAATTTGATCGCTCCGGAATCGATGAATGTGTTGACCCTCGCCGAGCGTTGATTCCAGAGCAGCTGAATGGGAGAGCAGCTGTCTGAGGAACTGCTTTATTAAGTCTCGCTAGTGTCCATGGTTCCACTAGTGAGATCCCCGTTTCCCACCAATTTAGGGCACTGAGCTTTCGTGTGCCCCTTACGCCTGCGATAATAACACCACTCCTCCAGCGGTCTGGATTGCTGAGGCTCGTGCAGGGAAGAGCTATCCACCTGCATGGGCACTTCTCTGTTCCATGAGTGGTGGACGGAGGGAGAGGCTGACGATGTACCCAGAAGAGGGGAGGGATACCGTGCAGAGCGGTCCCTCTTCTCACCTCTCTCTTTTTCACGCTCCCTGACACGGTTATCGACGTGGATGGCTGTGGTTACCAGGGCATCGAACCTAGCAGGCGGTTCGAGCGTCTTTGACGGGATCCGATAACGCGTTTATAAAAAGCGTGATAAGAGGACCCTCAGATCACCCTGTCTCTCCTGGTAGTGCTCGGAATGAGATGGAGAACCCTGCTACGGTATCGCTACCCTAGATGGGTTAGCTTCATGGCAGCCTCCTGACCAGAAATGTCGTGGTCGAAGCGAAAGAACGAAAGTATAGCGAACCAGAAAAGTGGGCAAAAAACTTGCAGACTCGAGCAGTAATAAAAGGCAGAAAAGAAATAACCTCTAGCTCTATATAGTATGAGAGAGCTTAGAATAAAGAGGCAACCGACAGAGATGTAAACAAGGAATTAATCTGAGAGAAAGGTCAACGAAAGAAGAACTCAGAAAAGAGTAACAGAAAGCGAAACAAAAGATCCTAAAAACAAGACACATCCTAACTCGATTTTAACGAGAGTTCCTGTTTTGCTTATGTACAATAAGGAACGCAGTCTCCCGAGTCCTATACCTTACCGACTTTGTGCTGTGGCAGTAATGACACAAAAGCGCCGAACCAGGAAATAGCAGCGCTTAAGTAGCCAACCTTACACCTACACAGGTGAAAACACTAAGTGCCGGGCGTAGGAAAAACACGGCACGGGCGCCGGCCAGTGGCTTAGAAAGGGAACCTCCGCAGGAGAGGAGGCAAACTGCCAAACCATGACAGCATCGTAAAACTGCTGCTATTAAGTGTCACCTTGCTGCTTCATATTGCATATCTGATGGATTGCTGGATATTGCATATAGCTGGATTGCCCACTTAATTTCTTATGGCAAAGCTTGTTCTGCTTTATAGGCCATGCATATCTGAACTTATTGCTTTATTCTAACGGCAAATAATTTCTAATGGTGAAGCATTCTAATGGCAATCAAATCCTAACGGCAAAATCAACACTAATAGCTCGCTTCTGATACAGGCACAATGCAGCCTGGTTTCACATAGCACGGTTCACATGAAAATTAGAATGACTAGGTCGATCCTTCATCATATCATCTCTCGAGGCGAGTGGTGTATTGGCCCAGTTGTATAGTGGGTGCTCCACTGGTCACATTACATAGTCAGGTCAGACTCTGCTGTCTCCAGCGGTTTTGGGGGGGGGTTCCGCTACCTACATCCAATATATGAGCGTCACTATGCCTGCAACCCCTCATGAGCCTCTGTTCATGACCAATGCCGGCAACGCCTTGTCTAGCGTCGGGTTCTGTGCAAAACTCCATTGTCTCTGTGCTGTTAATGTTTGCTACTTGCTTAAATATATAAGAATAATAAAATAAATAAATATTTAAGTGGTTGCTGGGCACTGACTAAAAATTGTCCTTTTTCAATCCCACTGTCATCAGGTTTCTCGTGCAGTGGTTATTTGAGATATAGATTCAGGACTTTCTGATCTTCAGGAAGCAACAGGTACCCTGTTAGCTTTTCTTGCTAGATAGTACAAGCCACATGGCCAGGGTGGCCAGGCTACACCTAATGAAGCGCCCTTTTTAAACCTAGAATCAGTCCTCTCTGTGCTGCTCACTGATGCGCTGCTCTTTGTTTGCTTGTGGTTTCTGTGTTAAAATAAATTTGTTCTCACCCACCACCACCCCGGCGTCCACGTGTTGTTTGGATCTGCTTTTGGTGCAGGGGGTTTCTGGTCATCTCCTGTTTTGCGGGGAGAGATGCCCGGGCTCCAGAGTAGTACCTAAAGCAGATCCATTCAGCACCAAACCAAAGTAATTACGTGAGTTTTCCTGACAGAAATTAATTTTCTTTCTCTAGTGCAGGAAAGTACCACAGTCTGCTTCAGTTATCTTTATCGCAGCACCTGGTTCTCAGGCTGGCAGAGTTACGACACATTCCACAGGTGGGAAGAGAGTAAAGTGGGACTGATTTCAGGTGGAGAGACCTAGACGCACGGCTGCCAATGATAAAAAGTTAGAGCGAGAACAACCTGACAAGTTTAAAAAAAGAGGACGCTGGGAAGCCCAGAATTGGTGACAAATGTTTAATGTCTGATACAGAAATTGATTTTTCCAAATTTCACAAATTGGGTGCTACGGGGCAGAGAATTTGTGTCCTAAATGTCTCTTCTTCCATCACTGGTGTTAATTATGGGAGTCACAGAAGAAATATGATTGATAGCTCAATGAGACGGGAGAGAAACAACCAAGGGATTTTGTCTCAAGAAAGAAAAAGAAGGGAAAGGGAAGCCAAAAGTGGCAGAAAGTAATTTGACCATGCTCCCAAATGAGAGTTGATTTTGACAGCACTGTAAACAAATTACAGAGGGGACGGCAACACAATAAAGAATAACCCTGAGCCGGAGCACCTAGTAAGCCTGATCAGAGAGGAACGAGCTGTGAAATTGAACCAGCAGTGTGGAAGCGCATGAAGGGATAAAATCTATAAAATGTGAATATGCCAAACAGTAAGTGTCTAAAATGCCCTTATTCACCCCTGTTATTACTGCCACATATTTAATCTTAAAATATGCAAGAGTAGTCTTCTCTACACCAGTGGATATCAAAATTGCATATTGGATGAAGTCTGGAACGTAGAAGCCAAACTGGAAACCGTGCCACTAATCACAGAAAACCCCCCAAACCTGGTTTCACTCCTGTAGCGCAATAAACCAATCTAGTGCAGGTCCTCCTGAATGAGCCATTTATTAGCTTGACACTGGCCTGCTTCCTGCAAGTGTGTTTACCCTATTGCCATTGTTTCCAGATACACGGCTCTTCACAATACATATGTAATGGCCAGGAGTGGAGGGGCCCAATGCATCAACATTAACCTGTCATATCGTCAGGTGTTACGGCGACGGTGACCCCGGGGTCACCCCACTTTAAAGGCTTTACTGATGACTCCTTGGAGGGTGCTGTGAGAGGCTCGGCCTGCCTGAAGCCTGGTGGCTCGGCCACCGGGTGTGTCATCTGCAAGGATGAATATGTGATCCACTGCCAGGACTGATTTTCTAATGTTCACATTTGCCACAGAATATTGCCATGACCCATGAACAACTGTTATTCATCTCATTGTACCTACCACAAAGATACAGAAAAAAGGAATCAACGGTCATGCAGGAAGTAATAGAATGTTTACTTATCTCAGTTGAAAGTTTATAATGCAACAGCTGTTACCCGTTTTAAAATTAGTCTGTATTAGTACATTAGTAATTTATTAAATGTGTAGAGGATGTTTAGTAGCTAATGCCTTTATTATTTTTATTGCACTTGCTGTATGTTAACGGATGTTGAAAAAAAACTACATTTAAGAATGTATATTAATTGATTCTACCTTAATAAGACAAGACTATCTGTATGACTAATTGATGCCACGGAGTTTACAGACTCTCATTTGCAGATAATGAATCTGCTTTAAGAGGAAGTGTCTAGCGACCACAAATAGTGCTTTACAGCCTCAAACATGGTTAATATTGGGAGCAGAGCAGTACGAAGATGCCCTTCCTTCTTTCAAATTAAAACCATGGAAATGTTTTAAAAGATAATAAGATTTAAATGAATGCAATAGTAGCAACAGGAAAAGGTGCATTTTACAATAGTATATAGATTAGAAATAATGGCTGCATCGAGCAGCAGCAGAAGCAGCTTTTATTAATTGCATGGCAAATTGAAGCTGTCTGCTGTTCTCTTGTGTTATCCTTTCTGCAAAATACCTTGGGAAAAAATTAAACAACAATCAAAGTACATTTCTTTCATCATAATTTCTGATTGTTAGCATCACCTTTCCACACATAGCATTTAGCAGCATAACAAATCTTTGGTTTTATTGACTGTCTCATTTTGTTACCTTTCATATTTCATTTTTATGATGCACTCAGACACAATCCTGTTTTTTTAAACATGTATCCACATGATTTTTGATGTGGAACATAATTTATTCGACATGGAAATATGAGAAACGGAATTTAATTGATGGCGGGAGAGCCAACATCTCCTCTGCAAGATGGATCCTGGTCTCAGTTTCTGACGGAAGAGCTCTCTTACAGCCGCAAAATGTACGGATCCCGTTTTTCCCTCCCTGTCAGGTAGACCATCTATCTAGGTTTATTTTTTAAATTAGAATATGAAAAATAATTAGCATTGTGTTTAAGTGCGTGTCAGATTCATTTAACCGAACCACGTTCAGATAATGTAAGAGTTGCTTTACAGCCGTGGTTTATATTGGCCTGGAGACTCATAAGTTATGAAATGTCAGGATTCTATGCATTCTAATTGAGTGGAGACTGGTTAATGGCTGCGGAAATTCAACTGCTTGACTTGATATTCCCCTGTGTGCTGTTTCACAGCCAAACCCATGAGCCTCAATTAAATAACAAAATGGGAGGGGGGCGGGATCTTAAAAACAACTATAAAGCTGAAGCCTGCACAGAAATAATGTGTGCCCCCACTTTATGTCAACAAAGGCCTGGTCTTGCCCTGAAGATTATTAAACGTAAACCTTTTCAGTTCGGGGAGAGAAAGATCATTTCTGCAGCCCAGTAGCCTATTTGAGAAAACATTGAACAGAGGAAGCCTTCTGTTCTTTGAGTACTTTACAATGCCACTACCATTGGAGCCTTAAGAAACATACATTAAACACATTTACATGACCCCTTGAAATTGCACAAATGTTTCAGCAAAAATAGTCTTCCACCCAATAAGAATATGTGAGAAAAGAATCCATCCCTGCACGTGCAACTAAATCTGCGCTGTAACTAATGCTTGTCCACCATGTTAGAGGCCTGATAATAGTTGAGCAGGAGGAGCTGGTGAGAGAAGGCTGCGGGGCACATTGTGTTGATCTGGCTGTCAGTGGCGTAATGACCCTAGAAGCTCACCATACTCTTCTCTAATGGTCTCACTGAGTCACGGTCCGAATTTCAGGCCGGCAGCTCACTCCACACACCACCAGTTTTCACCTTTCACTGTGTCTGCAGACAAGGCCCTGCTGCTGTTTTCTATTAAAGTGGACACACTTTGAAATCAGTTGGGGTCTAACCAAAGGTTATACAGTGAAAAGTATTCAGGTTTGTCTCATTTTCTTTCAACTTACTTCGTAAAGTTTATTTACGTCATGCTCAATTCAAACTATGTTCTTTCCTGCTATTACATTTGCATTGTGACTTCCTTCTTTTTTGCCAGATGTACACTGTGTCAAATCATACTCATTTATAAAAGTATATAAAAATGTATTTCACTTTATACAAGTATAATATATACCATCTGAGCATCAATATAATTAAGATTGGAGTTCAAAGGTGGAAATATTAGTATTATTGTATGCTATAATGGGTGACAATGTAGTATCGGGAGTGTTATGCTGCGTTCACATGGATCACGGTAGACGACAGAACGGCACTTCTGGGACAGTGCGGTGAAAAAAGGCAGAACGGCAAGACAGTCAATAAAAATATATGCTATGGTGATGTTGCTAGTTTGATCAGCTGGTTAGCTACATCAAGTTGGCTACCTCCGCCAAACTCCGTGCTGATTGATTGTCATTTGGCTGCTTTCTTCACAATGTCACGGTAACTTTTTAATGAGTGATCATAAAACTGTAGGTGTTGTACCAAAATGTATTTATCATTGTTCACCGTGTTGTGTTGCGCCACATCCGGTTTGAGTACAACAGCAAAAAAAATTATCGTTTTTTTATTTCACCGGCAAGTGCCATCAGCTGTTGCCATTTACGGAATTCTTTGCCGTCCTAATAAAATTTTACCATTGTGCTCTCATCCACTATAATGACATCCGGTTTGCCGTCTACTGTTTACCGTGATCCATGTGAACCCAGCATAACGCTAAGCTTGTGGGTTAGATTTCCAGCTGGGGTGATGCCATTCCCCCGCAACTCTGACTAGGATTAAGTGGTTAGAAAATGGATGGATGGATGGGTAATGCCATTCTTATGGTGGCCGAGACATACAAAGCAATGCAACATTATCGCAACATGACTGCAAGTTGGAAAACACATTAATAAATAAGAAAACACAAATACAAATATGAAAACACAATGACATTATAGAAACACGCTGGATTTGACAGAAACACAGCGACATTCCAGAAACGCGCTGCATTTGATGTAAACAGCGAAATTAACAGAAACGTGCTGCATTTCAGAAAAATGACAACGGAAGTGTTTCCTTATGACAGAAATATAGGTTGCACCAGCCACCATTGGATCCACAGAACTGTGGTTGGATCTACAATTGTGAGAGCCGAGTATCATAGACAGGATTTAGCTGGGTGACTTATTTGTATTCGTAAAATTGCTCAAGTATGCTTGATTAAGAAAGTACACTGTATCTGCACCTTTCTTAACGTGAGCAGCATTAACCTTTATCATCTTTCGTCTACAAATCGAACTGCTAACATAATCTACAGACCAGAGGCTACAGCCAGAAGTAGGCCTAATCATTGTTACAGAAGTAAAGTTAAACATACTTTTTTACGAATAAATGAACTCATCTAATTTCGCTAAATCCGGTGTTGTTCCCTTTTTTCACTCCCTGTCCAAATTTCACTCTACATTATGATGGACGTTGTGATAAACGTAATCTCTGCCTGGCGTTCAGGGGCAGATTGGCTGAGTTCACATTCATTCATTTAAAACAGGACTGCCCAACCCTGTTCCTGGAGATCTACCTTCCTGTAGGTTTTCATTTCAACCCTAATTTGGCACACCTGATTCTGCTAATTGATCTCTCGCTGTTAAATGAGGTGTGCTTTGTTAGGGTTGGAGTGAAAACCTACAGGACAGTAGATATCCAGGAATAGGGCTAATCTTCAACAAACATACTTGAGAAGAGTCACCCAGATAAATCCTTTGTATGATACTCTGCTCTCACAATTGTAGGTCCAACCACAGTTCTGTGGTTCCAACGGTGGCTGGTGCGACACTTCTGTCGTCATTTTTATGAAATACAGCACTTTTCTGTTCATTTTGCTGTGTTTTCATCAAATGCAGCGCGTTTCTGTAATGTTTTTCATATTTGTAATTGTGTTTTCTTATTTATTAATGTGTTTTTATATTTGTATTTTCTTATTTATTAATGTGCATTCCAATTTGCAGTCATGTTGTGATAATGTTGCGTTGTATGTCTCAGCCACCGTTGCTTCAGTAAAAATATTCAGCTGTATGAATGGATTGTGTGTAAAAGAAATAACAATACTAATAATAATATTAAAATATAAAAAATGTTGAGAGTCACTCTGTATGAGCTGCCTATACCCCCTGACTAATCATGTATCATGGTGTTAATTTTCAAATACTTTCTGGTGTAGCTCTTAAGTTATAGACAAAGTTAAATAGTCAATTGCGCTGTTCATAGAATGATCTACCTCTAAATGTAAAACAAATATCTCTAATATGAAAGAAAATCCTTGGTAGTAGTCTATGAGATGGAAAACTGCACGAGGCTGCATGGAAAATAATTCACCAATTTTTTGTGAAATGAATGTGTAAAATATGTATAACACACAGGAATGTATTAAACTGAGTAATGCAAAAGATGCATGTTGCACTTCCAGACATGATTGAGGAACATCATTTTGTGCAGATTTTCATTTCTTTATGGTAACCTGACTTTAAACCTTATACTGCTCCACTGCGTTTGCTCCGCAAAAAAATGGATTTCCAATAAATTCATTTTCTGTGGGGGTTTAAATGGAATCCAGGATGCAGCGTAAGCCTGCCGATGAGCAGTGAGGATTCTTTGAGCCCACTCAAAACACTGGGTCATGTGTAGAAATGCATTTTTTTAAATGCAATTTATTTTGTGCATTGCCCACTTTCTCTTTAAAACTTTGCATACATTACAAAGGGAAGTGTGTGTAAAGTGTGGAGCAGTAAGAAACAGATGGCGCAGGGGTTCTCATGTGAAAGACTTCTACACCAATGCTGCAGTGATGCAGTTCTGCTGGTTTTTTTAAGCTCTCAAACGTGATCGCCAGAACAAAAAGAAGGCCTTTGGCCATACAATGTAAAAATTACTCATATCTCTTCATACGTCTGCTGGGTGTTCATAATTGCATTCATCAACTGTCAATCATCCACTCGAAAATGAACAGACAAATGTACATTCAGAAAGTGTTTTATTTTTCTCTTCAGTCACTGGGGTAAGCAAAACTAACATCCTCTAATTTGTGGAAAATGAATGACCTTTTTTTCTTCTTCTTTTTTTTACAATTTTCAATTTGGAGCCAGCAACTACGGCCATGATGAATTGCTGAATGGTCCATTTCCCAGCACTCTTTCTTGCTAACCTTTCTTGACAGCTTCGATATTGCCTACCTGGTAATTTGCTCTACAATAATGGTTACTGTGAGATGTCTTCTAACTATTTCCACTGCTTTTAACAAGGATTCTTAACACCCTCTGTAGGTGACAAAATGCAATTACAAAGCATGAAGTGCCCCGTTGAGGCTGGCCATCAGCATCTGCCACCTCCTTTTCCCAAACACAACTGTTTCCATTAATGGAAAAAGAGATTCAAACAGATTCTCCAAACATTCGCTACAAATATAACTTTAATCAAAAGATATGAAGGTTTTATTGATTAACAGCATTGGTAATTAAAGTGTACAGCTGATATTTTTTTCTTCCCTGCTGCTGTTGTGTTCATCCTTAGAGATCACTAATTGTTGTACGGATATTTATTGATAACTGTGTTTGATGAATGCAGATGTATCTGTTTGGGGAGGGGCGGGGGTGGTGGAGTGCAGTGGGGGTGGGGGGTGGGGGTGTCTGTTGATGGAGCGATCATATTGTGTAGAACACCAGGCTCGTGGAGGAACAGCTGTTGCTGTTACACATGCCTCCACCCACTGGGAGGCTGTGTTTCACAGCTATCCTGGGTGCATGTGCAAATGCACGCCGCAATAAAGCGCTAACTAACATTTCCAGAACCCCTAACAACTCTATGAATTTTATGACACATCATGAGAGCTTTGATCTCTGTCCAGCACTTAAACCTTAATTATCAGACTAATTGCTCTGGCTATATTCATTTCCCTGGTAATCCTTTTGAGATTAGTCTCTATGTTCAATAGAAGGCTTACACTTTAATTAAAAGGATTATTAACCTTTAGGATGTAGCAATGTGGGATTACACCTTGTAACATTAGTGTCAATCCAGAGAGAATGTGTCGAGACTGATGTGCTGAAAAAGATTTAGACCAGATGTGATCAGGAAGAACAGCAGCACTGACGTCCAATCTTTCCATTCCGATAATAATTCAAAATGAAGATTTAAGATTGTGGGCTCACTTGTAGTTGAAGCTAATGGTCAGTCCACCAGATACTGCTCCCTTTAAATCGTGTCATGCAGAGTACCCCTAAACTGCTCCATCAAAGTGAAGTAACCATAACTGAGGATGAATTCCATTCATATTTCCATTGATAAAATAATATTAAATAATACATTTTGTAAATCTTACGAAAACAATGCAGAGGAAACTGGTATGTAAAATGACTGTGAGACAAATGGTAAGTAGATAGAACAATCACTTTGCATCGCCTGCAATCTATATGCCGCACCAGAATATGTAACCTCTCACCTCCAGGTCATGAGTTCAAAGACAGCCAAGGTGGAGCCTGATGGAAAATAGTTTGGAATATAGAAGAACAAGGGATGGGTGGGAAGAGAGGGGACTTGATGACGTTGCCTTGACAATGGCTGTATAATGATAGGTATGTGAATAGACCATGAGGACATGCAGCTGGAACTGCTGTCAATACGGGCTCTGTTTTCCGGCCGGCGCATGGCGTGTGACAAGCCGTTGCACTGGCGGAGTGGCAATTTTATCATGGATTTTCACGCACCCAAGCCTGTTTGACTTGCTGTGTGCTGTGGGAGGAGAGCTGCTGTGTGGGTGTGTCAGTGCATGGCGAGTTGCTCATTTCGGGGCTTTCCCAAGCAATGCATGCATGATCATTCATAACCTATTCAAAAGCCAATAAACCGTTTTCGTGGATCATATGCCGTCCGATTTGACTGATATAAATCCCCTGAGCAGGAAAAATGCATATTTTGCATTTATTGTGCGTTGTCTTTTCTCTTTTTTTTATGTTAGGCTGATTCCTGTATGTATTTCTGTTTTTAATTGTTTATGGCTGCATTGTGGTCCTGGGAGTAGGTTACTCTATTCCGTTTTTTTTCTTACACCCATAATGATAAGATATAACCGCAGCTGTGCAATGCTGATGTGGACACTGATATTTGTAGTATTGTAGTTTTTTTTTAGCTTATTATACAGAAGGTGATGCTTGTTTGAATAGATGTAGACTCACTGTAGGCTACAAAACTGTAAATAGTAGGCTAGGCTAGGCTCAGTCAAAATTATGATTATCAATATTCTACACTGTAAAAAATATCTCGTAAGAAAAGACTGGCGGCAATGTTGCCAGTGAAAAAAACATTCAATGAATGTATAAATCCTCATTATTTGTATAATGTAAAAAATTTATACATTTTAGGGGATGGCTGTTAAATAATTAATTATTGCCGTTATTCTACGTGACTTTGTTTAGAAAATTAATTTCAATTAAATCGATGGTATTGTATCATTGTAGCGATCGATGGTGCTTATGAGAAAAGACATACACCCTTGGCAAACAGGGACAGATGGATTAACTTGTATTTGGGATTTTTTTTATTCACACATGACGTCCAAATGCACGATTGAATGCTTGATTAGTGGAAATGTTTGATCATAATATTGAAGCATAATGTCGCTAGGTGGGATAATTTGTTAATGGCTATTTAGCTGGTCATTTAAAAATACAAATACGCTAGTTTCTGCATGGGCTATTTCAGTAGCTATATGTTGGACTTCATTATTTTAATATCCAAGGCTACCACACAAAGGCACTTTTTTACAGTTTAATGACAGCTTGTAGAATGTATTGACTTTTACGCAATCTGATGCAATCACTGCACTACATATCCTATAAAAAACTATAGGAGTAAAACACTAATGATTAAGTATAGGCCTACATAGTTTGTGATTTTAGACATTTCACTGTGAAACAAATGTATTTTTACATTGATAGTATATATATTTTTTGTGATATCAATGCAAAATACGATATAATGTTATCGTTTTCCACTGCAAATCCAGTAGCCACAGCCAGTGCACCATGCTTTGTGCCATTGACTGTGACGGCTCGCGACACGCCATGTACCGGCCGGATAATAGAGCCCTGAGACTCCTTTCACAGTCTGGGTGAAGAAGCCTGCCGCTCCACTTTAGACTGTACTTGCTACCATTCTACAGTCTTCATTACTTCAGCTTTGGATCGATCATCACCGGACAGTCATTTACATTGTAAAAAAAAAAACAGATGGGAGAGTATAAACTGACGTCGACACATATTGTACCCCTGGAACATCAAACCAGCATTAAAAGAACATCTGGATTACAGTGATAGTATGAATTAGACCAAACCACAATTTAACATCTTAGATCTTGATTCCTTCATGATTCACATTTCAAGGTTTTACATTAATTGCATGTACTGTATATCTTGTGCAGTGCAATGAATTAGAACATTAGAATCATTCCCATGGATAATAATAATAATTATTATAATAATAACAAATAAAAACAAGAACAATAATAATAATACTTTGTTTAGCCTCTTTCATACAATGCACTGCAGCCCTTAATTATAGCATTAAGTGTACAAGATAGCACAAAATAAACAATTACAAGATAAAATAACCAGACATAAAACAAAGCAATAAAATACTCAACAGTAAAAACATGTAATCCTACATAGACATGTATTTCTTGCACAGTACATTCTACTCAAACATCAGACTGCATCCTATTAATACAATTAAATGTACAGTACTTTACAATCCTCGACATTAGTATAATGTAGAATGTTATTTTCTGTTTGTATATGTGCATTGCAGTGTATCACAATACTAAAAGGCTCCCGATTAATTAATTTACAATATATTATGTTACACTGTTACATTATAATGTTCCCCATGAATAAATACAGTGTAGGCTACATCTCCTTCTCTTCATAACCAGTTCTGCTGACATTAAAGCAAAGTGAAACATTTGATATTGGACTGAATAAAAGCCGTGCATCACGTCTCAGCCCTGCTATAATAAGGAGCTAGAGCAGTCTTCATTTGGATATACTAATTAGTCAATTAATTTGTGGTTAAGAATGATGTGAGTGGCTCATCCATCTTCCCGGCACTTAGAATAAACATTATGGCGTGGTTGGCGCGTGGATCATTAAAATGTTATAAGCACTGAGAGCAGAGAGGGGACTGGAGACAGAAGCCTGAAGGACTTATTTCCTGTCTGACCACAGGCCCATTAGTGACAATGAGAGCCCCGGTGAATTCTCACACCACGTGAGACACACCATGCTGCTTCCCTGATAGGCTCTTTACAACCTTTTCTTGAGGTTGAAACAGATGTGGCAACCAGTGATTATTTTACTGTCAATTAATTGCTTTGCTTAATCTAGCCATTTATGAATCTCAGGAACATTTCACAAAATTATATGAATAATTAATCTGCGCTACACGAAAGAAAGTGTGAAACGGTTACAGGCTCTCGAAAAATGGGTAAAGGAAATGGAATGTTCGTGATTATTTAACTGATGGGGACAAAATGTGTTTTCCGACGCTGATATGGGTTGACTCCGATTGCGCGATCTCACAGTCTCTCTACTGCGACAGCCACTCGAAAGCAGGTGCGCTAACCTTTGTTTTTTTGTTGTTTCAGCGAGACAAACCGCAACCGCATTCATTATTTTGCATCGATTTCCCTGTCCTAAAATTGCAATGGCACAACGTAGGCTAACTGCAGAAAACCTGTAATGATGCCTTTAAAAGAAGAGCAGGGATATATGCAGAGTAAGAGAGAGAAAGAGAGAGAGAGAGAGAGAGAGAGAGAGAGATTAGGTTAAAAATAGTTAGCATATGGCAGAATAAGATTGAGTTTCCAGGGCTTTGAAAATTCACTCTAATTATTCAACAGTATCCCTCTGTCATCTCTCCCAACGCATTCCCGGACTCGGAAACGCAAGTGACTCACTATTATACATAATTCCGCTGCTTAATTGGCACGAATCGGGTGAAAAGTGGGCTAGGGAAAATCCTATGAGACTAATAGGGGCACATATCAGTGCCTTCATCAGAACATTAGTCCCCTAGGTGATTGAAGTCAGCAAATATTTCATGAACAGGACTATCGAAGTGCCTCACCTAGGAAGCCCTGCACACACTTTTACTGAAGAGCTCTCCTGTCAGATGTATTTATAGCAAAGGGGGAGGACATGACGAATGCTAATGCCGCGGAAATTATGCAGCGCGGCATTGTGCCCATAACGATACGTTAGACTTGAACAGAAAGGTTAACTAAACTAGTCATTTAAGTTATAAGTGGGCCACTGCCATACTTAAAATAGGACGCGTGGCTTTCGATGCACTAAAAAGTGTTCCCCCAAATAAAGACTGGCCTTGCTTATCAAGGCTTCTTGGCGCATGTATTTATTCTTAATGGCGCAGGCATGTCGGACACAAGAACATGGCCGTTTCAGCTATATTCCCAAAAGGCTCGTAATGGAGATGAGAAAGTTAATTTTAAACAGTTTAAGACTTTAAAAAAGTGATTTTCCAACGGCAGCCATTGATTTTGTGCTGCAGTGTTGCTTAAGCACCTGAAAGGGCAAGGGAAGGCAGAATTTTTCACTTCGGTCCTTGGGTTAGTAGGAACAGTCATTAAACACAGTTATGTCTCACCTTGAACAGCAGGAAGAAGATGCAGTCATATTGTCTGCTGTATATCTAATGACCTGAAAGAGGAGCCAAGGACTGTATAGGCCTAGCCTTTCTTCCATTCTCTTTTGGAAATGGAAGATAAATTCATTTTGCTCTACAATAGAAGCTCTTTCTTTAACTTGGAAGGGAAGGCAGGAACTCATGGACACATTCAGAGTGAAATGGTAATGCCCCACATTAAAAGAAGGATGTGGGTTAAACAGAAACATTTTCGAAGGTTTGAGGCACATTGAAAAGATTGAGACACAGGTAACAGGTAACCCCTACCTATTGACTTTATAGTTTGGTGATCCTGAAGGATTCAGGCATTGTGGAAAATGTTTGAAGTAAACGGGCCCTCAAGCAATATCTTTGTGACACATATTACTCATGCTGGACAAATACATGGTCCACTCAGCAAATGACAAGGAACATCTGTGTTCTATCCAAAGCCAGTTAAAGAGTGCATAATCTGACAACCTTGGGAATTGATGATGGAACAGTAAACACATGTTAATACAATGGATGCATCACATCATCTAATCATTTAAATCAGCAAATGAAAAATGAATTTGAAAGAGTCATTTGCATAGTGATAATGGAAGTTGGTTGGAATCTATAATTTGGCCCCTATAATCTGCCCTGTCGTAAAACATAAGCATTGCGATCAATACTTTCTACATTAAAACATTATAAACATAGTTTCAACAAAATCTGTCTTGTTTTATAGATACAAATGTGCAGCAACCTTGGCAGCTAGCTACCTCTTTTTATTTGAGCGTCTACTATTTGTTTGAGCTTCTAAAATATAACCACAACAACAGGATCAGAGAATGGCAGGTCAAAATTAAACTAATCTGAGCCCTCAACAGCACTTCGAGTTACCAGCCAGTAATAATCATTCCGAAAGTAGATCGCTCATACATGAATTATAGTAAGCTTTACATAACCTTATCAATTTTAGAATGTACAATTTAGTTAATTTAGTTATTACAGGTGTGTTTAGCCAAAGCAAGCGTGTATTTAAAAAGTACACGGTAAGCAAACTGAGTTAGCGATAGGCTAAGTTACTATAAAATAAGCACCACCATCATGCACACTTCAGCACCTGCAAAATAAAGGGAGAGTAGGGTGTTTATAAAAGTTAAATATCGGGGGTAGGGGTATGATGATGCTGTTGTCTGAAAGACATTTGTGTTAAAACAGCTGGTTGCAATTAAGTTTTGACAATGGAGTGTAGGTCGCTTTGAATGGCAATACGTCTTCTGCTTTGACTCTCAGAATTTTGAGTTCCATAAGAACCGATGAACAATGATTGATGGAATGAACAATTCCAATGGTGCAAAGGACAGGATTCCTCAAGCTTGTCATCACCTTACCAAAAGAATAAAAAACAAAAAAGCGTCGCAAGGGCATTTTTTCCATCCTTATCTGACCCGTAAGAGCACTGAGGATAGCTAGCTGCTTGGGCTGCGGATTCATTTTAAGAAGCACAAATGACTCCCTCCACCTCAGAGAGCAGCTGTTGAGTTAGCCTGGGGAAAGGGATCATGACAACAATATTGACTTTAAATTACAGCAATAGCTGCTGATCACAGCGTCTCAGGAATACACTGCGGATCAAACAGGAAGATCAAACCTGGATTATGAGAAAGCCACAGACAGAAGCATGCTCCCGCTTCAGCTGCCCCCCCCCCCCCCATCTCCCCGAAACCCAGCTACTAAGCTGTTTTTGCTCCACACGTGTAACACCAAGTCCTTACACAAAGATCTTATCTGGATTTCAAAAGCCACCACTGATTAAGAAGAAAAAACTGTAAAGGAAAAGAGAGACAGAGAAACCTCTATTGACACGCCGTTGAACAATAAGATATGTGTGTAGGACTTTCGGGCCAGAAGTCTGGGAATTCGCTCTACAGGATTTTATTTTCAGTTCCTGTCAGTAGGACTCATGCAACCAGAGGAACGTGCATGTGCCGTTTTTGGGGCACGCTGTCCCATGGCTGTGGATGAAGTGCAGGAAGCCACTGCTGCTGGAAACGTTCGCTGTAACTGAGGAAATACCGCCGCAGTGTTCGTCTGCCTCATGTTGAGCGTCTACTATTCAAATTGGATGTGGCCTTCCTATGTGTCTCTAGGCTGTAAAAGCTTGCACTCTGAAAGATAATACATTTCTGCAGGAAGAAGCGTTGCTGAGGCTTGTTGTATGATCTGTTGCACAGAAAGGCCATGGGAGCTCGGCTGGGGTCACACGGATTTAAAAGTGCACAGTGGAAAAAAATAATTTATATAAGTGCCAGAGTGACAAGTAAAGCCCTGTCAAATATTTCTACATGAAACACAGTTGGTGACAGCTGTCTGTGGAATCTGGAGTATGTTCCCCCACACATGGTAAAAGCACTTAAGATTCATAGGGAGTGTCACTTACCTTTTGGCTGATTACAGAGTTGCTCATTAGTAATGGGCATGTGCGTGTAATTTTGTGGTTTGTGAAAGGAGACTCAACCACAGATTTGCTCAATCCTCTTTCTAAAGTGCAATGACAGCTATGCTGCCATTGGCAAAAACATGTAATTATCCAAATGACCAAAGACTTCAGAGCACACCTGGAAAAGCTTCAGCTCTTCACATTTCGGAAACTGGCTACATGATTAACTTCAGAATAAGGAAAACTACAGGTATTCATTCAACTGCCCTTAATGGCGATTGATAATCAGCACGCTTCTGATTGGTCCTCCAGAGACTTCTCCCTGTTCAAGGAGTTTGACTGCTTTGCTGGATATTTTGTCTTCTGATTTTGTCTTCAAAAGAGGTATCGTACCATCACCGTCTATGCAGTCAGTGAGTTTTTGAGGCACACTTTCACTTCTATGACGGCTTCGTCCAGACTGGAGGACCAAAATAATTATTGGCTTCTTCTTGTTTTTGTGTGTTAAACCCAGTTAGGAGAGTTCAAAGGGTCATGTAGACCACAGATGCTTTTCTGGGAACTTTGTTTGCTGGTGGCTAATGATGGTATCCTGTGGCAGCAAGGATACTTGTTGCAGTATTTCTACAACTGGTCAAGACAAGCCCTGACACCATCCACATTCTGCCTGCTTTTTCAGCTTTGTATTTCCATCCTTGCTGCTCCAGCACTAACTTTAACTGGCATTTAGAATTAATTGCACTGTAATCCTGTAATTAATTCCTAACCGCTTCACAGCAGAGAGAGAAAAGGGCAAACCAATTATCAATACATTTTCACCTTACAAAAACAGGCATATTATGGTAATCATTTTCTCAACAAGCGGGCAGAAGAGGTTATTTTTACCAGCAGATACTGTGGAGGCACCCCTCTGTCCTTTGGATAGGCAGAAAGAGGGTAGTAGAATCCCACCTCATATACAGATAAGACCTATACTTTCATAACCTTGCCTGAGATCCTGATGAAAAAAATGAAGGTAAGACTAAATATTTTACTTGGTGTTTTTTTGCCAGGAATGTTGAACCTGTTGCACATGGCTATAGCAATCAGGGGCACTGGTCCGGGCACACACTTTAATACGACTGAAAGAGAACACACAGCATAAAAGCTGCCGTTAAGGGTCAGTGTGCTGAACAGCACCGGACCCTTGTGTGCACATTGTCTACTTTCCGCAAAAGCTCAGATGACCGCAGGCAGAGACGTTGAAAGAAAATGCAAAAGGCTCGTTTAATATAGTGCAGTATGGACGCTGCCGTAGGGTTGGTGAGAGTGCTGGAGTGTGGCAGCAGAGAGAAGTGAGCTGAGCGGGGCATCACACGCTCACAGACCTGCCCTTCCATATGCCATCACAAGGTGTTTATTGCTCGGAGACCTGGAGGCCCAGAGACCTGGGAAAAGTTTCAGATCAGGCGAAAGAAGAGAGCAAAAGACTCAGCCTTTTCCATGTAAATATAATATGAGAATTACTTTTTTTAAAATGAATCAATTGTAGAGACATTGCCTGCTCACAATGCGATGGCGGGTAGGTCAGTGTGACTGGAGCTGTAATATTGCTCTAACATGTGAATGATAGCTCAATCAGGAGTGGAATGGGGGGGGGGGGGTTAAGAAGATAAAACCCAGGCTAATGAAATGGAAGGAAGAAAACATGGGGTCTGCTTCTGAGGACACAGGGAGCCTCCATCATCAGCTCAAACCACAAGCATGCTGTGGCAACCCTCCAGGTGGACACTGCAGCCTGGGCTTTCAGTGTGGAATGGATCAAATTCAAATTCAATATTCATTATTCTCCCTGCCTGCATTCCGCAGCAGTTTCAAAAAGCGGCAAGGGTAATTGCCTAATTCATCCCGTGTATCTGTGGCAAGCTTAATCATTGTGTCAGCTCCCTAATAAAAGGTTATTATAGAAACAAAGATCCCAATTTTACATATGTTAGGCAGGGGAGAGCTCCGGAAAGCCGGTCTCCGAGGTAAACCTGTGCATTCTTGACAAACGACGCTTGTGCTGTGATCAGATATTTAACAAGAAATCTTGTTATTAACTAGGTCTGTACAGATAATTAGCATGTGAGCTTTACATTTTAAATCTGGCATGAGCTGTATCATTTATCAAAAAGCCAGAGTATGCTGTCAGGGTTCTATAATAAGGGACTGTAATTGATGAACAAAGATTAAGCGGAGATCGGAGAGGAGAGGATGAAATTAGGCCATGAAAACATCTGAAAAGGCTGATCTCAATATTAACATAACTAATATGGAATTATTTTGGTAAATTGATTTTTTCCCCAGTGAAATGCTGTACTCAGTTTACACTGTGGCTTCAGAGCTCAGCTTCTTAGCAAAACCATTTCCATTCTTGCGCATAGATGATAGGTATTGCTATTCTAGAAATAGGTAAGCCCCTAATGTGAACACCAAGCACAAAAATGTTGAGAAGCTGCACTTGAAAGCTGTTCTCCCAAATATCAAATTCTTTTTTCTGCTCCTATCAAAAGTTTTCTCGCTCTCTTGAAGGTATGATAATGAACTGTCTAGAAATATGCATAATGTTTGCACGTTAAATAAATATTTCACAAGAACTTATGTATAATTTATGTGATTATTTTTATTTATTTTAACATTTGGTTTTAAGATATTTCCGCATTGATATAGCCCTGGATTATCAACATTTTCTTGCAAAGTAATCATAATTCACACACTGCACGAGGCCCTTTACTGCCATCCCTCAGTAAAAAAATATAATCTCTTCTGAAAGAACAGTGTTGATCTACGTATGCTGCATTATTCATAGCCTGTCTGTAATTGGGGTTCAGTATGAATAAATCTGCATTAGCCACTGTTGTTTTTCTCAAAGTGAAAATGTTGGTGGGTTTTAAGCACAAAATGCACATCTATTCCACACTATGACACACTCACCAGTGTTGGTGGCATAAAGCCAATGGGCTTTTCTGTGTTCACGTAAAACGCTGACGAGCGACAGCCTTTCCATGAGGCCTTTTTGGCTTAGCATTAACTCTGATTACATTGATTACATGACCAAGAGCATTTTAGATCTCAAAGTTGATGCAGCCACATCTCAACTGTATGTAATTGTATAGATGATGTGGTATAGCCTTTCCTCTTGCCCACATCCAGCGGTGTGAATGATCAGCTGCAGGTATGGCCCATATTCCACCCCCCCCCCCCAACACACACACATACACACACCCTCTCCCCCTGCTCCCTCAGCCATGTTTGGCAGCATCGCCGTTCCCCGAGTCTCCAGCTGTCCAGTGGGGTGCGCCAAGTCACAGCGGGAGAGGCTGCCTCCGTCTGTGGCACGGGTCTTCACGGGGGCTCGTCTCTCTCTTCACATTACTCACTGGCAGACGGAACGGGCTGCCAGCGCCCCGCAGGTCCACCCTGGCACCCCTGCCCCACCGGTCAGACCTCTCGGCTAGAGGAAATGATCCAGGGGAATCCAAGAGAAAGGCCCGGCCACTTCCGTCCAGCAGGCAGATCCCTGGACAGCCTCCTCGTACATGGTACTTTCTCTTTGCGGCTTGTCTCTCACATCTCTGTTTTGTCATCTGGGTTTCGCTTGTTTTGTTTTGTTTTTCTGTGTGTGTTTGTAATATGGGCTATGGGGTCATGGCTGAAATGGTAGTCAAATGAACGGTTAAATGAAAGGGCTCTCACTAAACTAAATAAATTGATGGCTGCTTTATTTGAAATAGTGCCACTTTTATCTTTTGTGGTTGTTTATTTTATGTTGAAATTAATATAGCAGCACTGGACAATTATGGGTTAAACTATGTATTTTATTGAAATGTTGTTGTAGTTGGATACACACATGGTAAATTTAACATATTTAATTTAAAAATCAAGATTGCTTGGCAGCATGAACAACATGAGTAGGCATGCAAAAGAATGCATGCAAACTTTCTAGATGTGCTTTGGTATTTTAAAATAAAATCAGAAAATAATCTTGAGATTAGCATAAATAACTGTCAGGGTCTTTTTGCCCTGCATGTTTCATATAAAACATTATAATGGATTACTTAAATACACTGAGAAAATTATTTTACATATTTATCAACTGAATACATCTATCTCATATAATCCGTAGATGTAATATTCTTAAATGTGTTCCAATATTTCAGAAACTAATATGTAATAAATCATCTATCAATGCAGGTTATACATACTTAACCTTATTGAGGTCTCAAAAGAGAATACCGTATGAATCAGTCTCTTTGTTTACCTTGGGTTGAAATAAATATACATACACATATTCTTGATTTTATTACCTTTATCTGTGTTTCTTAGACTAAATTGAATACAATTTCTGAATTAATGCATTGTGAAAATGTGATTATCAAATTATATATAATCTTCAAGACGTTCTCAGATAAATTTGCTGCAGAAAAGATTGGCTTCATTTTTAATGCTTAGAATATCTGAAACATTCGTTTTAAGATGTTTTCACATACATGTGCATGCAATCTAAACAGTGCGAGTGGTGACTTTAACAAGCACCGCACTGTATTATTGAAAAAGCATCAAGGTTTAACTTATTTTCAGGATACAGACCTATCCACAAACTCAGTCAGTGTATTCACTCAATGCACAGTGCTTCTGCTTGCCTACAGGGGGCTCTAGTGTTCCACACATTTCACCCTTACAAGCCTATGGCAGGAGCAGGATTTTTAAAAATGCACAGATAATGGTAGTGGAAAGCCCTTTCACTTTAAACCCCCTCAACACTGCCACAATAAAAATATCAAAAGTACATTTATGAATTAGACATTAAACAAACAATACATTCCAATATACATACTAATAATGATAATGATAAATACTCTACTTGCAGTTCTGTGTATCAAACTCAGTGGAAAATTACATCAGTGGTCTCATCTGAACAGCATACAATATGTGAGTATCTGCTACCTACATATACTCTATGTCTGTACGTATCTATCTATATCAAATTCCATAATAGTCTACAGTACTTGATGAGCTAGCTCAGGAGACTTCTGAATTTTAATGATGTTGGAGATGATATTGTGTGTCCTTCAGCTTGTTATACTGACACAAGCACTCCATAAATCATAATACCTAGCTATCGTAAAATCAATACCAAAGTGCTACCTCAGCGCTAACCCTTAATAAGTTTTCCAGCTATCTAACAGCTTAAACTTCGCTGTAATACCGTTCGACCTATAGGTTAAGATCAGAGCATGCTTAATTTGTTTTGTAATAGAGCTTTCTAATCCTTAATGAAGCGGCCTATTAGTAAAGCTTTTGTTGCCACATTGGTGATCAGTTGCTGGAACAGCCACTGCAATTAACTATGTATCTTTGTCCTGGAGCAAAAAAAAAGAAAAAAAACAGGCTTAAACCGTCAATAAATGTTAATCCAGTCAGAACTGCTCTGTGGCTTTGAACAGGCCTCACGCAGTGTTTTTCACATGCATTTGTTTCATCTTACCTTCGGTGGCTCTCCCGAAGGACCTCGGCTCCCAGCTCAAGATCCTCCTCCATCTTGCTAATAAGAGCCCACATGCAAACAATATTGTCCGTATTAAACACATTATTAAGAGTCTTTGGGTAAAACGCAGCCCTCAAACGCACTCAGACCGGCCAGCACAGCATTTTATTATGGAGCGTATTACAAACCGAAGGCTTTCCTCCGAGCGGCTGAGTCCAGCGCAAATTTAACGATTGATGATCCTCAGTGGAAGAACACGTGAAGGTGTAAAACTATTAATAATAGCCATTCTCTTTTCAAGCACAAAAGCCGGAGGAGATGTTTTTAATTTTCTTAGAGTATGGATTTTTGAATAACTTTATATGACAGGGCTTCGTTGAAGTGCCTTTTATTTTAATATTGTTTTCTAAAGCAAAAACACTGAGACAAAAATATATTCAAGTATAATAAATACACAATATATAATAATAAAATAAATGTTAGTCTATTTGCATGGGGCTGGGTTTTAAATTATTGCTGTAACAATTTAAATACTTAGGGCCTGAATTACTAAGAACTTTAGCATGTGCACAACCATTTAGCACATGCAAAACCAATAACATGGCAAATGATTGGTCATGGTATTTGTTTTGCACCAATCATTGGTTGTGTTATTAGTTTTGCGTGTGCAAACAGTTTTTGCACCCGCTAAAGGTCTTAGTAAGTCAGGTTAGTGTTTTACAGAAATATTTTAAAACACATGTAAAAGCAGTCCCCTCCTCTTTCCGTACCAGAGAACAGCTATTGGCACAACTTGTGAAGCGTAAACAGTGTATGAAAGTCAAATTGAAATGTGGTATAATCTGGAAAGTGAGGCCCTGGTTTCAGAAGCATAAAACAGGCCATGGAAGATGGCTGGGTGATTCTGAGAACCCCACGGGTGTGGGGCACAATTGCAGCCGCACAAAGGCAAGTAGGCCTAACCGGGCACTAAACACAGTCACCGCATCCCAAACGTCCAATTGGCAAAGGTGGTAAGACTTCAGGATTCTCATGAACGACTGAGGGACCGAATAGGTTGCGAATAATGTGACAGGTATTGCAAATCATCCTCAGGCAAACAATGGTTTAAACCAAATGTTTTTCGAAACTGGTCCCGCTTATTCAAACTAGGTGGTCCACTAAAAGGAGCTCTCTGTATCTACCTGGGTGGCTGGGACCAAATAAAACATATTTACGAAGTGTGTCGATTTTAAAAGGGGCCCCAGTCTGCAATGCTGGTGTACTTGTAGGAGGGACACACAGGCATGAGAGGTTTTGGGGTCTTTTGTCAGCTGTGATTTATGCCCAAGGAGAGCTGGTGAGCCAACCTTAAAGGTCTCAGCAGCTGACCCCGGAACAGCTGTGTTTAAGGTCTGTTGCTTATTAGACAGATCTGCAGACAGGGCTATGTGAACTGGAAACGTGCACCAATCACGTGGGCTCTCAGTCACATGGCCACTTACTCCGACTTTACTAACGTGGTACTGAGCAGCAGGAGTGACATTGCCCTCGCGTGTTGCTAGACGGACACGTCGGTGATAGAAATTCACGGGTGAAAGGTTAAGGCTGAAACGTGACTCCCAGAGAACAGTTTTACATTCTGATGAGATTTTGCATTGAACACCCACACCATTAAATTATGTTTTGGTAAAACATTTTATTCAGTTTGGTATTACTGAGTGCACTGGTTTTCCTTGTAAGTTGTGAGTTAATGACACATGCTAGCTGGAAGTGAAGCCCCCTGTTAACAAAAACTGGTGGCACACACACACACAGATGTAAATCACTCAAGAGGGACCGTAATTGAAGGTTTTCCCACCCAACTGAAAGGCCTGTTTCCGTTTGATGTATTATTCTTGTTACATTTGAAATTATTTGGGCAGACAGAGAGCATGTTTGCAGAGAGCACATTTTATCCTACACATATTCTCAATTTCGCCTAATGAAATAACAATTTATTTGGAGGGCTGTGGCTGGGTAGTGCTCTTGTTTCAGGCACATTTATCCAAGCAAATTATATATATATATATATATATACATATATACGTATACACACACACACACACACACACACACAGACAGGTGACAAATAAAAGGAAAAACCTGAATAAATGAGTGGAGAAACATAATGAATGCAGATGTAGGGGGGGGGGGGCGGGGGTCACTAAATGGTTTGATGAGTATTGAAATGATGTGAATCATCTGCTATGGCCTTCACCAGATCTCAACCCAATTGAACACCTATGGGAGATTTTGAACCGACGTGTTAGACAGCGCTCTCCACCACCATCATCAAAAACACCAAATGAGGAAATATCTTTTGGAAGAATGGTCCCTGTTCCAGAGACTACAATCTATTCTAGTCTAGAGGTAGAATCTATGCCAAGGTGCATCAAAGCTGTTCTGGTGGCTTGTGGTGGCCCAGCACCTTACGAAGACACTTTATGTTGGTTTTTCCTTTAATTTGTCACCCGTCTGTATATATATATATATATACAGTCAAGCCGGAAAGTCTGCCCTCCCCTTTCACCTTCTCCACGTTTTATTACATTACAGACATATTGTACAATAGATTGAGTTCATTTTTTGTCTCAAAATTCTACACAAAATAGCCCATAATGACAAAGTGAAAACATGTTTTTAGAAATTTTTGCAAATGTATTAAAAATCGAAAACTGAAATTTTTCATTTACATAAGTATTCATACCCTTTGCTTTAACATATTTTTAAAGTATCATATTTAATATTTGGTCGCATATCCTTTGCATGCTGTTACTTCCTGAAGTCTGTGACCCATCAACATCAAAAGACTCTCGATATCTTATTTCCAGGTACTGTTACAAGCGATACTATAAGCTCTCTGCATTTGAACTGATCTCTGTGAGAATTGGGGGGTGGCAAGAGGAACAGTGACAACATTATGACAACATATTCCCAACACCAAATCACCACAGAATTGAATCATATGAATCTATATCTGAACCAGTCTCAACAAAAACAGTACGTTGTGAGCATCACAAAGCTGGTATTTACGGCAGGGCCGCCATTTGGAAACTATTTGTATCCAAGGCTAATGCACAAAAACGCATAACATGGTGTAAGGAACACAAAACCTGGACCCCTGAGCAATGGAGAAAAGTGATAAGGTCATCTTTAACTCTTTTTAATACATCTGGACGGGTTCATGTTTGGAGAAAGCCTAAGGAGGCATTCAATCCACAATGTCTGTTGCCAACTGTTAAGTATGGTGGTGGTTCTGTAATGGAATGGGAAGCCATTTCATGGGTCTCATTGGGTCCAATGATTGCTCTCCGTGAACATGCAACTGGAAAACAATATGAAACCATTTTACAAGACCAGGTGCACCCTCGTGCAAACACTGTTTTCTCATGATGTCCCCATATTCCAACATGATAATGCCCCATACACACTGCTAAAAACATAAAAAAATGTTTCCAAGAACACGAGAATGACGTCAAATGCTTTCCGTGGCCTGCTAAATCACCAGATCTAAACAGAATTAAACCTTTATGGAACATTTTGGAGCGCAAAGTGCAAAGTAGATTTCCACCTCCTTCAACCCTCAAAGAACTGGAGACTGTCCTTCCTGAACAATGGGCCAATATCCCACTACACCAAGTTCAGAAATTGTATGACAGCATTCCTAGAAGAATTTAAACTGTTTTGAAGGCAAAGGGTGGGCCTACTCATTATTAGTTACTAGATATTCCGTTTTTGTATGTGTTCCCGATATTTTGTCCACCCCCTGTATATATTCCAAATTTAAATCAAACAAAATGTCACAAGATAAAATCAGAGATGGTCTAATAAGCGATTCTTCTTCTTTGACCTCTGTGGTGTGTGCTACACAGGAGAACAGCAGCATGCTGAATGCAGTTACAGGTAGTCACACAGAGAAATTGAGATTGAGATTACTCACAGGCTCCAAACTTTTTTAAATCAACCTTTACGCCATTGCTGACGCTGGCAAACCAGGTTTATGATTACTTTAAAAAATGAAATGCCAGTATATGTAATAATATGGCAAACAGCCACTCAGATGTGACCCGGTCTCCAAGGCAGGTCTGTGGACTGAGAGTGAGGAGCTGAGGCCTGGTGACTGCTGGCATGGGAGGGTCATCCTGGGGCTCACCAGTCACAAAACCCTGGTTTTATACAGGAGTCAAATCTGATTCAACTGCTTTATATTCTGTTTCATTCCAATGTCTTCCTTCAAGCATTTTCAACCACAGAAAGAGTAACCATGTGACAGTAGACCTGCTTAGGATGAGGCCAATGCACATGGACTCACAGAACCTTTAAAGATAATATAAATCTGGAGGTGAAAATTACACAGCAATGTGCAAGGGTGGACAAAAAAACCAAACAAGCCATTTTTGAGCTGGCTGGTGATATAACCTTCAGAAATATACAATTTTTCAGTAGAGTGGTGTTAGACAGCTATGTGTTTAATAACGTTCATTTCAGCAGCAAGGAGAGGATAACTCTTGCTTCAGGGAAATAATGAATGGAGAGGGAGAGGTCCTGGCGCAGTTAAGAGTGGGACTTCTTGCCAAATGAATAGAGCAGCCGTGAATGCTCGTGGCAGGCTCGGCATCACACAGCAGCTCTCTGCATTAGCAGGATGCAAATGAACACAGCGGCGTTTGCTGAAGTGGCTTTCTAATGGGGCGGGAGGGGGGGAGGGGGGGGGCTGTTAATTACCGTCATTAGAGCTAGGGACGAGAGAGGGGACTAACAAGGCGTCACCCTCATGATGCTGGTGTTTGAAAGTGATCTTCACCAATAAAAACATGTCAGACCCCGCGGAAAATTGCAAATTGGCAAATTTGCTGACACGGTGGGAAAAAAGGAAAAAGTGCTGACTATGAGTGGCCCCTTCAGTGATGGATGCATTCTTGACACAGTCTTGGTGTTTGGACTTAAGAAATAATGAGTATCAATGTCCTAGCTCTGGAATATGCAAAGATAAAAGAGGGCCTTGTAGCTTTAATTAAGGGAGGCAGAGGCAGGAACTGCTCACAGGGAAAGTGACCCGACATGATCATGTTCTTATTCCTGCCACTTTTGAGCTGAATTATGGCCAAGGAGCTACAACCTTACAGAGCTTTAATAAGGCAGATGTGATGCTTGTACAAGCAGTATTTGGGCAGCTTGTGTAGACATTTTTTTCAATAGAATGAATACGTTTGTACAGCACTTCCCCCCCGCTCTTAGTACTCAAAACAAAAAGAGCTCTGTTTTTATATTAAAAATGTAACGTGAATCCTGTGATGTCACAACGTCCTCATTGAAACGGATGATTAATGAAATCATTTAAAAGACACTTATGATTCTTCTATGAGAAAAGCAAATCCTGAAGATGAGATTATTTGGACTGTTTAAAAAATCTGACATATAGATAGATAATTTACTCAGTTTGTGAATGGTGAAATGGGCTAAACGGTCAAAGTTTGTTAACACAAACCAATTGATTATCTCTTAAATTTCCTCATTTTAAACTCAAATTAGATGTTAATTGTTACTTGATAAATGTTAATTGATATTAACAGCAGAAAAATCTATTTAATAACAAAAGAAAACCTAATTTTACGAGGATGAAATATGGTGCGTTAGGGGATATGTAAAGATACTTCTTAATTAATTTTTACATTTTGTTTGACATGATCAGATTTTTGAAGAAAACACTAATGCAGATAAATCAGGCTACACTTTGTAAAGATTGATATCATCAGGTAGAATGGGACGTTCAGCCCTTTAGCACAGAATCGGAATGATCAACGTGTCAGGCCCTCCTCAGATTATCAGGGGGTTCTTCCTCCTCTCTGTCTTTTCTCCTGATGTCTCCACTGTTGAGAACAAATCAAAGGCACTACTTTACTAATGTAAAACTGAGCAGACTGCAGGGTAACCATAGACTAATGAGAGAGTGCAGGTGATGTGAAACAGACAGACTGAAATGGATAATTAGGGTGCAGAGTTTCACAGGCGATGGCTTGTACAGGAGAGCGGGGACATTAAGTCCCATTTCAGAAGTTTTTGTTAATTGCCCATCTTCCCTTACATTGGTAACATTTCAGGTTTCAGCTATTTCATTTGACTGGAAACGTAGCAATTTCTTCCTTTTCAGCAGAAGGTCAACATAAAATGTGTCAAAATGATTAGCATTCTTATAGGAACTACAATGATTAGCATTCTAATAGGACCTACAATCGCCCCCAAAATAAATATATGGTGTGCCTCTGTACATTTAGTTTCAAATTTGTCTATGTCTGTCAGACTGAAACTAAAGAATAAAATCCCTCATTAACAATATAGAAAATATGGGCTTTGGTACGTTTCCCTCCAACGATGTTATGTACTGGTAGGGCAGGCCGACATTCTGTGCAACCATCTTCATATTAGTATCATAGTATTTCCTGTAATCTTGTAGGACCTTCTTGCGCAAGGAGAATCAACAGAAAACACATTATTGGTGGCGTTTTCCTGAATGACTAGTTCATGCAAAAGTATAAATGCAAGTATTTAGTGTTAAAAAACAAACTTTAAAAAAGTGTGCTTGTTCATTTATTTATATAAGTGGACACAGATTCTTCTTGCTTGCTTTAATTTGCAATTATAATTGGTCTGCAATTGAGGTGAATTACATCCTAAATTCCAAGCCCTCCAAATTATAACCTCAGTGGATCCATGAGGGTATATGTATTTATGATTTTAAATGCTGTTGAATAATGTGATACTGCACCATTTACTGTCCCAAACTGAGAATATGAAGATGTAGTTCTGAAAAACACAATTAAATTCATGGAAACCTATTCTCCATAGATTGATGAAGTGATCAAATGAGAGAAAGACCTTGAACTACACACTCAAGTACTACTTCTCCCAGAATCCACTTGATGTTATAATATTGCCTCAGCTACTGTGGATGTCTTTCACTGATTTCACAGTGAACAAATTTATGGATAAAATGGAATTAAATACGAACAATTTAAAACTTTGAAGAGAAGTGAAGTGGTTCTGAGTGTTCAGATAAATATTTAGATACACATTAGACTACACATTTTACGTATACAATTGTATTTGAAATCTTGTAAACAACTGCATTTTATTTATTTATTTTTTCTACAAAATAAAATTTTTGTACATTTACAAGCCTTACAGAGAACATTTCTGTTCCTTTTGTTTGTTCCAATTGAATTTAGCTAGGGCACATTTGTTTGTTAAGTATTTTGTAAATGCATGGCTATTGAAAAGATTGGACATTTTAATTGAAGGGCATTTAAATGTTTGTCTTTGTAAAGTGATGCAGAACCACTTATCATTTAAAATGCATTTTGGAAGAAAATATCCTTATGCAGTAACCATCTGATCTAACATATTCGCTTTCCTCTTTGCAATCTCCCTTTATAGACCCATATGGAAGAATGGATCCCTGAGGAATGCTAAATTTGGTTATGCTACAATCATCGACGAAGCACAACTGGAGATAGTATACGGCAGGTAAATATTTAGTGTTTATGGTATTTTTGCTTTAAAAAGAGCCATTATCGAAACATAAAATGGAAAAACACCTCTGAATTGCTGCCAAGGATTTATATATTTGAAGTGCCATATGAACACTCCATTAAAAGTAAGGAGAGTTGTATTATCTTTCATTTTTAATTGACTGTCACAGTTGTGCATCTACATAGTCATTCCATAGAAGACGGATAGGCAGTTTCACTGTCTTTATCATGAAGCTAATGCCAGTCTCAGATGAATGGCAGTAATTATACTGTAGGAAGGTGACTTATTTAAACACTGCCTTGCCTTCTCCAGAGCGCTGCACTAGGTCACTACCATATAACATGATTAAATAAGCTCCAAGCACAACTCCAGTCACCTCAATAAGGATGGTATTATTTCACCGCAGTCCTGAACTCACACATATCAAAGTCAAGGTAAACACGAGATGCCACTTCCCCTTTTCCAGTAGTTAATTCCTTCTCAGCTTTAAAAAAAAGAGAGCAGTAGAGGACTTTGTGAAAACACCGTGGTTTCATATTTGTAATATTATACTGGAAAAGTTCAGCACAGAACAGTTTACGGCATATAAATTTGGCCGTACATTTTCGGTGTTATGGTTTTTGACATTGCATTTTTCATCCTTTTTTTGTGGTTGTGAATGACATTTTTTACATTTCTGCATTGTTAAACAATTATTTTACAATTACAGACATATTTTCCCACACTTTTGTTGTTTATTAGAAAATATAGCCACAGGCCTCTTATATCAGATTTACTGAACGGTGTTATGGCAAAGCATTATTCGACGGATGTTTATCATGCATTTTGTCCCGTAGTAAATTTGCCAAATGAAGCAGTGTATGGCCTGAGTGTAATTCTCCTCTGTGCAGACTCTGCTTTGCGTTAACATTTTGAGAGGGATATTGATTAAAGTATGATAAGAGGCTGTCCTGCAGGAGTCCCCAGAGCAGAGGAGAGTTTCTATGGGCATGATTAAATGTACTCCACTGTAGGTCTGTGCATTACTAAGAGCAAAAACAAAAAAGAAAATAACTCCTGCAAAATGACACACTTTACATGCAGGGCATAACTATTTGCAACAAAACCAAACCACATTAAACCTATTTTAGGAAAATTATAATCAGAAAATGAATACAGGACCTGCACACCTGCATACAAGACTAATTCACAGGCCCATAAACATACGCTGGTGGCCTCATTGGCTTTTTAAAAAGTCTGAGTGACTGTGATGGGTGAATCAGGGTATGTATTGTGGACTGCAGTGAAAGGTTGTAGTTCATCAGTAGTGGCTGATTTTTAAATACTTGTGTGTCGCCTGACATGTCACATGACAACTTTCCCAGCTTTTTTGCTCGTTCTTGTGCTGTGCGTAAGTGAAGCTTAATTTTCTTGTTTAAATCGGAGTGCAACCGCATCCCCAAGAGGAGTCGACAGTAGAGGAGAGGAAGAGTACAGGAAGACAGGAAAGAAGAAGAGAGGAAAAGATAGCACTCAAAGTTGTCTGGCACATCTGTGAATAGCAACAGGCCTGGCCAGAGCAAAAAAGGCATTTTACATGCTCTTACATGTCCATCCCATGTCCACCCTCACAACAAGCCCCCGTGTGCATGAAATAAAAAAGATTTTAAAATTTCACAGTGAAATATAATTCTGTAGCCTTTGCATGAAGCAATTACCAATATTTATTTCAGAATTTCAATGCATCATCAATGCAATTTTTAAATTTGTGTTAACAGTTCTGCTATAAAACACCCCACAATCCAGGCCCTTTCCTCTCCAGTGTCATTCATTCACCACATAAGGTAGAAAGCCTTTCTCCCTCTCTCCTCTGTAATGGCAACCCTTAAATAGCCATTTCCCGGCATGGCGTGGAGAGAGAGGAACATGTTTATTTGTGTGTGCACATGCTTCTCCGACATTTCTCCCCGCTCCAGTCGCCCGGACTGCTGGCTGGAGGAATGATTCATGGGCCTGACAGATGCCTGGTGCAGCTGGATCTGTCCTTGATCATCCTAAAAGCCTGGACAGCACTGTCATTCACCATTGCCCAAATTATCTCTGTATTGACTGCAGAACCTTCTGTGACAGCGCTGTAATGGCTAATTACCCAGGATGCTTTGGGTACTTTTAAACCCCAGAGTGTTCTCCTTCTCCTTGCCGTTGCTGCCGCCACAGTTACTGAGAGGGGGCACCTCTTCTCCCAGAGCCTCGCTTGCACCCCGGAGCAAGTGCGGCTTTTTCTGAAAGAGAATACCCAGACAACAAGAAAGGGTGGCATCATCCCTTTTCTCAGAAATTATGCAGCGATTTTACAGCTACAAAATATTTCTCCAGTGGCCTCACGGGGAACTGGTGGGCTGTCGTTTCCAGCAGCTCTTAAAAAAAAGATTTTCACATAAATTACCATTTTCTATTTGTCTGTCATCTATCCAGTTACTGTGCCAAGTGGTTCCTTGGGATATCTCTGGATTTTTCTGGGAGACTTCACGTTTCCACACAGCAAGTATCATTTAGAATGGTATGGTTTAGAAATCGTAAATTTAAAATATATATTTTCTTTTTTGCAGAACACTGAAAGAGCAAATGCATTAACCTTAACCAAATATTTCAAGACTGACTCACTGGTATTTGTGTAAAATTATTTTCTGCTATTTAATTTTGTCTGCCCCACTGTGTTATTTATTAACACGGTTCTCGATGCTACCATTTTTATGGTTATCCCAGAATGCATTCATTCTACAGCTCTATTTAATGGCAAGCTTACAATTTTAAGTTTATTTGGAAATACACATAAACACTTATAACACTGTTCATAAATAAGAATTAGAACATGATGACAATAACAATAATCATCCACAGCCAATGATTTGCATGCACTTTTGTAAATTTTCTATAGTAAAATAGAGGAATCAAGGAAAGCTGACTGTAGTTAATCTAGCTTTAGACCATTGTTACAACAGCCATGTAAAACAATAGTGGGCAGCATATGAATTACGGTGGGAAAAAATACCTTTTGTGTATTTCTTTACATTGCATCTGCTCTGTTTTAGGCAAATGTTGGCTTCAGAAAAAACATTGTAAAATGTATTTTAGAGAGAGAAAGACAGAGGGAGAGTGAGAGGGTATGAAGGCAGTCCAGAGGAAGGGAGTGAGAGAGACAGAGAAAGAGGGAGAGAGTGAAAAAAAAAAGAGTAAGGTGAGGGAATAGAGGGTACAAAATCCCATTCTGACTGTTAGGGAAGATGATGAGGTCCCTGGAGGATGGACGGAGCAGAGAGGGAGCAGCTTTTCCACATAAAGAATATAGTAATTTGCCACATCCTGTCCAGGCCCTGCTTGAAAGCCACTCCAGACTTAATTACCAGAATAACAAAGCCCTCCTCCCTTGTACTCCTGGAACCGACATGCTTCGCTCCTCACCGTCGCCACGGCGCGATAAAGAGGACCCCAGAAATCCAGACGGATGGCCTCCTCATCAGTGCGGAGAGAGGAGATTAATGGTCCCCGTAGCAGCCGATGGATCAGGGACGACAACAAATAAAGGGATGGTGGCCAAAAGAGCAGCCCCTCGCGGGGTCATCAGCACCCCAGCCATAAGGGGTTACCTGCCCAAATCAGCGCTCCAGACAGCCTTTAACACAATTAAACACTTTAACACAACTGTACTCCTGCCCGGCCTAATTGATACAGAGCTTGTTCAGCTCTTCTACTCACATACATAACTGATGATTAAGAAGGTCTAATTATCACTATGAAGAAACAGCCAAGAGTGTTAGGTGGGAGTAGTTGGATAAGTGCTACCTTTTGCCGTTAATGCCAGAGGGTGATTCTCTGTTGTACAAAGAAGTTTTTTTCCCCACAAAAAATTCTGCCCATGACTACATTACCGTTGCAGGCACAATTACACAATCTTGTTTTTCTGGAATTATTTTTAAGAGCATAAAAGTAATTGCACACGTGATACTTTTTATTTATTGACAAAATACTTGCAACATAAATAGAAAGGGGACTAGATCATTTTATCAGACATATACACTTAGGGAATTTCATTTGGCAGAGCTCAGGACAGAATCGCAGAAATTCCACACATTTATTCTGCCCTTCTCTCCCTAAGCACAGCCTGTCAATCAGACCCTGGACTCTATGGTGCCTTACTCTGAAACTCTTAGTAGCGTCCTAGTTGCATTGGTTGTTGAATATGCATGTAAACAGTAGAATGTGACTCCACAGAAAAACAACAGTGGGAGGAGCCAGCCTTGAGTGATGCGCTGGTGCAGAGTGGCGGCCCGCAGCTTTGCAGCATGGGGAGGGGGGGGCGGGGCAAATTAACGTAGAGCCTACAGAAGCACTCAGGGGGTCCCACAGAAGGCAGACCCATGCATGCTAGCCAGAGCGTGTCCCACAGAAGAGGACAGGGGCATCTGGAAGAGGAGATGGGGTCAATGGGTGGGTTGGGGGAGATCTTTTTCAGGGCTGCCTGTCCAACGCTGATGAATCCCACCTCAGAGGAAGCACAGGGCCAAAGGCCATCAAAAACAGAGGAAGGAAAATGCCCCATAAAAGCCTGCCACAAGAGCTAGCCCAGGGAAGCCATGATACCATCATACTAACAATAAAAAACAACAATACAGTTAAATACAAAACAGCACTGAGACAGAGACGCATCTCATCTGTTCTAATTCAAAAATGATCCTCATAATAGGGAGTTCACACACTGAGAAAGATTAAATGATAGAATCCAATTAAACAGTAATAACCTTGACAATACACCAGTAGTGTTATGCAACAGTACTAATAAATATAATAGTGCAAGCATTAGTTGTGGCAGACATTATAGTTGTGAGGGTGGTTAATCAAGATGATGTATATATGCAAGGATATATGTTCTGGTTACAAGGGCTAGTACATTCATAGAGGACCACATTATCTATCTAATTTGCCACACAAAATAAATTAATCCAAAGCAATGAGTCACATTTTTAGTTTTAATTAATTTACTGATTACTTTCCTTCAATGTTTCTTTATCAGCTGTTTGGGGTATAGGGCAGGTACAGGGAAAATTATCTAAATTAAATGTAACCACAAAAAGGTTTATAGCCAATTACTATGGTTTTTTTCTTTTTTTTGCTTCTGGCTTGTGTTTGTGGGAAGAAAAACACATCCAGAAACCATGCCCAAACAGCTCAGCTAAAACATTTTTCAAAGAATGTTTTCACATTCACATTATTTAACAGTACATTTTCCAAAAAATATTCTCACATTCTCATAATAGTATAAACATGATACAAGGCTATGGTATTTCATACAGGGCCTGTTAATGGCCAGAAAAACAACATCCTTCTGTTACTCCTGATTATAATACACAGGCCTGTTTAGCAAACAGTTAGGTATCTCTGTGAAGCAGGAGGTTTTGGGATATCTTTGATCCTGTGGCAAAAGAGCCCTCGGTCGACATCAGAAGAAGGGTGGGAGCACTGGAGCCTAACCATTTCCGCATGTTTGCAAAGTGTGGAGAAAAAAAAACGGAGGTGCAGAAAAATTGGCAAAGCCAGTGTTAAATGAGATGAGGAGTGACAGTTTACATATCTAGCCACAATTAACACGTTGATGGCGTTTCGCCGGGCTCCTCGCAGTGATAATGCTGTTGTCAAATCTGTTTAGCGTGCCAAATCTCCTGGAGCCTTCAGCTCGATGGCAAGCTTTTGACAGATTGAAGGTTCAGAGATAGGCTATCATGACAGATGGAAGCTGGCATCGATGTTCAGCTTTCGCCAATCACAGGGGACCTGCCCCCCTTATTCTGTGGGCCGCAGCTACGCACCCCACCCCCCCACAACCCCCACCTACCCACCCCCCTCGCCACTCCATCTGACGGGAGCAGGGGACGGCATTGTTAAGTAGTGCATCTGTGAGACTTAGACTCCTCTGATGAAAGCATAAGGCAAAGAGCTCTCTGAAGCAAAAGACAGCCACTGCTGTAAGCGCATTTCAGATATGATGGGAAGGCCAGCTCCTGGGAATCTGGGAAAAAGTTTGAAATACTTTAAACAGAGAAGGCACCCCGGAGGAGAAAAGAGGGATGGCATGCGTCACGCACAGATTGTATTAATGCTGCCACTGCCTACCTTAAAGCATATGTAAACGTGTACTCGTTCACTGAGCTGGTGTTGCGCAGGACACAAAAAACTAACAACGGTGTGCTCAATGGTCAAGTAAAGAAAAAAAAACGCTTTGCTGTTCAGTCACAATCGATTTTGTTTTGAAGTACTGACCGTTCGATAGGTGATAAACATCAGCATTGCACCTGACTGGCAAGAGTGACATTTGTTAATTAGCACAGCCAAATCTGACCTAATTTTATGCTTGTTTTTCCAGCTTAAATTCACTTTATAAACAAGCTTTGGTATGAAAGCCTACATAAATCGGTATAATTGCCCTTAATGAGCACCCATTTGACTGTGTGGTGCTGGGTGAACTCATTAGAGTTGAGCTGGTTGTGATCAGACAGACAAATACTGATTGTGCCTGCATCAGGAACTGTACTCTAAAAGAAGAAAAACACACCAGGGCTTTTGAAACAGAAATAAGCATCCACATTATGAGGCATTTGCCCATGGACTTATAATATCATGAGCGTTAATGATAGCGATAATGACAATTCAAGCCATTCCCAGTCACAGCAGGTTCATTGCTTCAGAAGCAAACCCTACCGTAGATGAAATGTCAGCCATTTTCACTAGGGAGGCAAATAAATCTGACTTACTACTGATACATGATGATCAAATACTTATCTGATGATTCCAAATTCACATTATAGCTACAACAAAAAACAATCTTGAAAACTTCAATCTATTGCACACTATTTTAATACTTTCATTTTAATCAGGCAACAGGGCTTTGGAATCATTGCATTAGGCTCCGGCATCGGCGTTGCTTGTTTTCCGGCTGTGGCGCTAAGTTGCTGTTTGGCCTCTCTCTCTCCCTGTTTAAGTGAACACATTGTTGATTCGGAGCCATCATGTTGAGGTTTGAGGTCACCCTGTCTCAGGCTTGGCTAGTTAGCAGCAGCCCACCTGACGGCCCAGAGGAAATCACAGCGGAGGCACTCACAGGAGAGGGCCTGACAGCCAAGCCCTGTGCAGGTGAGGCAGGAGAGGGGTGCGGCGCGTTTTCGACAGAAAGGGGTGGGGAGGAGGGGGGTGCAGCGAGAGGACATAAATAAGGCTGAGGGGTAAAGGGGGGTGTCCAGCACATGAATGGTGTGAGAGGGGTCCGAGGTGTGGATGGGAGAGTGAGGGAAGAAGAACCTTTTGTGGTGAGGGAGGGGGGCGGTCCAGTGTGTGATTTAGGGATGGGTGAAAGAGAGGGGTCCAGCAGAGAGACAGGAGGGGGAGAGGGGCAGGCTTGAGAGCACTGTGTATTTTTTTCTTTTGATTACTCTGACTAACACAGCTTTTCAGACACAGTCACAATTTCACCCGACCTCTGGATTAGCACAACTGTCCAACAGATTTAAGAAAGAACACCAGCCTAATCCACAGAAAACGGGCCTGTCCTTTTCTAGGGGGGTGCCTATCTGAGCCTATCAATGCTTTTACTTCCCCAAGAACAAGAGAACATGCCCTGTTCCAAAGTCCAGTCCTGTCAGGAGTCACAGTATAACTAAGCAAATATGAGAAAAAATTGATAACATAATATATTGATAACATAATACATTGCCTGGCCAAAAAAAAAGTCGCACACTCTAATATTTCGTTGGACCGCCTTTAGCTTTGATTAAGGTGCGCATTCGTCATGGCATTGTTTCGACAACCTTATGCGACGCCACATTTATTTCTGTCCAGAGTTGCATAAATCTTTGGCCGAGATCTTGTATTGACGACGGGAGAGTTGAACCACTCCGTAAAGTCTTCTCCAGCAGATCCCAAAGACTTTCAGTGGGGTTAAGGTCAGGACTCTGGTGGCCAATTCATGTGTGAAAATGATTCCTCATGCTCCCTGAACCACTCTTTCACAATTTGGGACAACCTGGTCATTCAGTACATTCAGGTACTCAGCTGACTTCATTTTATTGCTGCATAACATTGCTGAGTCTAGACCTGACCAATTGAAGCAACCCCAAATCATAACACTGCCTCCACAGTAGACACTATGCATGACGGGTGCAACGTCAACTTTTTTTTGTTGGCCAGGCAGTGAATATTGCAAGAATATCTAAAATATTTAATAGTTTAGTAATTGATATAACCTAAAAAAAGTATTGCCAAATTTTCCCTCTCATTTACTATATCTCGGAGAGTTGAATGTAATACGTCATGTGGCACATCTATGCACGCACTGTAATAAAACACAACAACAAAAAACGGCAGACATTTCCAGTTCATAGAAAGCTCTCACTCTCTCCAGAGAGTCTGTTTCATCCCTATGATGGCCAATAATAGCCCATTGTAGTCAAATGAGAGGCACTGCACTCCCCCTCCACTCTCTGACTGAATGAGGACACATTATTTACTAAGAGGAGACAGTGGTAATGCAGCGTCTCCCCATACCGACGCGGGAAAGTGCTGACAAAGAGTGGACCACTTTCCTGGCATAATCGCTGCTTTTTTCCAGCAAGGCGATGTTACACTTGCTTATATTTATAGTTGCATTTAGAGACATCCAACAACACGACGGCCCTTTGCTACACCACTGGAAAAAAAACATGTTTTCCGCATGTTCTACTTCCAGCGGGATGACAAGATCCGATCGGTAAACGTAGAGGAAATCGATGGTAATGGCTACTTTTTTTCTTCTCGCAGAATACAAAAATTGTCACGTTGATTTTAAAATCGGCCTGATCCACATGGACCAGACAGGTAAACTTTTGACCCTCTCTAAAAAATAAAAGTGCTGTCAAATAAAAAACAGTGGCTTATGTGTTTATATTTCAGGAGCCTTATTTCTTTGTTTTGCTCCTTGGTTTGCCTCCATAAATGGACAACAGCTGCCAATATCTCCAGGTTTATAATGTCTAATCTTATTAGTCTAAATTATCATGCAGACTGAATTCCAGTTAAATGGGTTCATCATAATCACATCGTTTCCATATTCAGGCTATTTGAAACAGACTCCATTACTTCGAATTATTTTTACTTTAACTTTTATAATATATTTAGCATATAGCTGTGAGCTATTTTTTTTTTCTTCTTTGAGCCAGGCCTGTACATATCCAGTTCTGATCCAAATCCGGAATGTCCAACTATATGCAACCGCAGCAGTGTTACATGCGTGGTACAAACCCATTTTGGGAGAGCTGCGACAATCGCGGTTCACCTCCAAAACACGTGGCGTCAAAAGCTATTTCTTTTGTGCCGCGGCTAAGCTCGCACAGAGCGACGTCGGAGGAGGGCCTTTTCATATGCTGCTTCAACATGCAGTCTCCCGAGCACTCTTATCAGCCAGTGGGGGGTCATCCAAGAGCGATAAAACTCAGACCCCCGTCTGACTGAACCCTGTCTGACTGAATCCTGTCTGACTGAATCCTGTCTGACTGAACCCTGTCTGACTGAATCCTGTCTGACTGAATCCTGTCTGACTGAACCCTGTCTGACTGAATCCTGTCTGACTGAATCCTGTCTGACTGAACCCTGTCTGACTGAATCCTGTCTGACTGAACCCTGTCTGACTGAACCCTGTCTGACTGAACCCTGTCTGACTGAACCCTCCCACAACCTGGGCGACACTCTGTGCAGCTACCAGCTAAAGTCGGAACTGGCGCAGACTGGATTCGATCCAAGGCCATGAGGCTCATCCACGCACCACAGTGTGGTACCTTAACCAACTGAGCCATCCAGCGGCCGCGGCGTGTGCTATTAATATGTTTTTACTTAAAGCAGAACATACATAAAATTCAAAACTTCTGTAATTTTTCCAAATGAATAAAATAATTACATTTCTGTCTTACAGAGACTAATGTGGGTCTTACATTGCATTAATACACTTAAGCAGTTTTCCGTATACAACAGTATTGTGACCTGTTTATATAAACCTTTGGTAATACTTTAAATGAAGTTGCACCTATACCTGTGTAGTTAAATTGTAATTAATTTGGCAACAAGAGGTTATTACTGAGTAACTCCAACGTAGGTAACAGCAGGCGAGATGTAACAGGGCTGGCCTTGTTTCACATGCGCAATTAAGAATACCACTAACAGCTGTTCCATGTTACCGACGTTGGAGTTACACAGTAATAACCTCTTGTTACCAAATTAGTTATAATTTAACTGCACAGGTATAGGCACAACTTAATGTAAAGTGTTACCGAACATTTTATAGTACTCATGACGTAAGTTATATTGCAAAAGTCATGTCTCACATTTCATGCTTTGTCATTTGTTATAAGAAATTTCGGTCACACTTTAAGCAAAGTCTAAAGGCTTTATATAGCATTTATAAAGCCTCCATAAAGGGTGACATAACACCTTATTATGCAACATGTTATGCCAAATGTGTCACAGTTAGCCTAGTTTCCTACATAAGCATGTTTTATGTCACCCTGTAAAATGTTTAGCCAGGTGGCATTGTTGGTTATGTCACATTTGGCATAACATGTTGCATAAGGTGTTATGTCACCCTTTATGAAGTATGACATTTGCTTATGTATGATTTATGAAGCCATTATGTCAAGTTTATTAATGCTTTATATATGCTATATAAAGCCTTTATATGAGAAACATTGTTTAAAGTGTGACTTAAAATGTGTAATGTTTGTATATATATATATATATATAAGTCACGTTTTATGGTTATTACTTAGCTCTGATAAAGATATTATGAATACTCCAGGAAAATACAATTGTTTTTTATATCTGAAAAAAGTGCTATTAAAATAATGGCACCTAGGTTCTACGTCCATGTTTTTTGTCTGGTTCTGTGCAAAATACACATTAAAGTGTTTCAGAAAATAAAGTCATAGGGGTCGATTTACTAAAGGTTTTCATATATGAAATCACATGTAAAACTTACCACCCACAAAATACATCCAAGGTGATCAACTAACAAGGTGCAAAGAGGACGGCACGTGTTAAAATCGAAAGATGCGGGTTAGCCTGAATGAATATGCAAAATTGGGTGTCCCTCCGTTATTTTGCGAAATAGAGGGAGGAGGACATGGAAATAGATTACTTTAGCACATATAATGTGATTTACTGAGCCCAAAAGCAATTTTGGGAAAGGTAATTGCATGTGCATTTTAGTACGAATGGGAAGCAGGTATTAAAAGACTTGCAAAGCATAAGATGATGGCTGTCATTGTAGCAAGAAGGATACATCGTAACAATCAAAACCCACAACATACAGAGCAGGTAGCCCATTTATTTAACAATAAGAATAAATACATTTTAAATCATGAAGCAAATCATGTTACAGAATACAAGAGTAATTAGTATTTGAGTCAAACAAGCAACAGACTCCTATCCATTCCAAACACGCAAAATCTCTCCCTCTAAATATGTCTGTTTCCAGCTGGAGTCATTTACATAATGTCACTTTGTTAATCACCCGCAAAGAGTGAAAGGATAACGTGTGCAAATACTTTGGGTGGGCACCCCTTATTTGGGATTTTAGTAAATCCACCCCATAAAGAGTTAATGCAAACAGCCACTTTGTAGCCTCCAAGAATCTCCATTATCTTACTTGGTTTGGCCTCATTAGCGGTTTCATGCATATTAATATGGGAGAAAGAGAACAAACCACCCCACCCCCACCCTCATTCTGGAACATGGCCCTGATGAAGGCATTTGCTGCGCAAGGGGCTATGGGAAATACCTCACACTGCAAATTGCCATCATTGTGATCTTGGCAGAGCTCTGCTGTTTTTCCTCCAATAAGCCCTGGTTCTTAAATCTAAACAATGTTTCATTAACCTGCCATGTCGTTTCTTGTATTCACATACCATTACAGCTAATTATGGAACATATATGTATTGAACCGACAGGCTCCTCTGACACCATTGTGGCAGGGCTGTCCTGTCACCAAAGCCAGGGTCACCTCTAGTACTCAGGACAGAGGTTTAGAAAGTAGGAAGAGAGGAGCTATGTTAATCTCCCAAGTATCCAGAGTGGCTTTGTAGCCTTGCAGTGGCTTATCTATCATGGTCACTGCCACATTAGTAGAGGGAGCTGAACGCTCGTTTGTGTTGAGGGAGACAGAGTGCAACACATTAACATTCTCTCGTCTATCCCTTGCCTTCACCTCCTTGGGAAAAAAAAAAGCATTGCAAATCATGTGACCACAAGAAAAGTCCATCAGACAATTAATGTTCCAGGCTTCTGAAAGACAAACATGAACTGTTATTTGCTCTCTGTAATGTTTATTCAGTGACAGTCATATGCCTAAAAACAAACTCCAATTATGTTTTCAATTATGAGCAAAAACAAGATTATAAGCAAAAATTTGACACCCCCATTTCCCTTAACTTCAAAGTTAGCTACATTCCAGTCACACAATAACTAATATGCTTATGCATTAGATCAAGATGTAAGTGGAATGCTGGTACATTTGAGGGGTCTTATGTATACATACCTGTACATAATGTCTTATCAGCATCGTCCTAAATGCATATAATGGAATTCATAATTATTCATTAGCATTCATGGCTACTTATTACCACTGATGTCTAAGGTCATAATGGCCGCAAAGCATTATAACAATGCAATAAGCTCAAAGGCAGGTTATGTCAGTTGTTGTAAGTAAATTATGATATCGATCATAAATTATTATGAATGCTGTTAAAACATCCTATGAAAGTTAATGAATGGAGATAAATATCATTATGTTTTCTTGTGTGGAAACCAATGTTAAGTATTTGAATCATACTGTGACCTCTAATCAGAGGATAGATAGATAGATATCTTGAACTAAAATTGTTTTAAATAAAATATTACAAAAAATCCTGCTTGCTGCTTCCCTGTTAACGAGCCCTGGTAAAGGACAGGATAGCAAAACCCAGAGAAACACAGGAAAGAGATATTAAATCGTGTTGGATGGGGAATGGGATTCTTACTGGCATAAGTACCTCTCACTCATTGAGCACAGGAGAAGGAAAAAGAGGAGGTTCTTTTGGCAGGTGCACTTGGGCTGTCAGTTGAGTAGATGAGTCCTGCTCGAGGATAACATCCCCCCCAAACAGTGGAAACTTGTCAATTAACAGCCTGCCAGGAGAGGTGGATGGGTATTAACCCCGGAAAGAAAGACCAGGACCACGAGTAAATTGAAAGCAGAAGCAACATAAAGTTCAGATTCTGTCCGTCCTTTACAACGTGCATGCCCCTGAGCAGGTAAGTGTACTGTGGATATGTGGGAGGCTCCAGGTTGCACAGAACGAGATTTGTCTCGGTGTTGGTGTAGCATTACAACTCTTCAACAATTCCTTGGTTTATGTTAACTACACTTCCCATAATTCTGATTAGTACATCACACTGCCTGTAGTGTGAAGTAATAACCAGACCACCCTATAATGTAGTGACTTCCCACTGAAGTTTTGTTTTTCCTTGTCTTTACAGACTTTTTCATAAATTCAGTCAATTCTAGATAACCACACAAATATGTCTAAAAGTATATGTACCAAATAATTTATAAAATTGTAATACTTGTGTATTTTCAAGCCAGCAGCCATACCTCCACGCACTTTGCTCCTGCTGAATTGCTGAAGCTAAGCAGGTGTGTGCTTGGTTATTACTGGGTTAGTAATGGGAGACCTCCTGGGAAAACTAAGTTGCTGCTGGAAGTGGTGTTGGTAGACCAGTAGGGGGCAATCTTCCCTCTGGTCAAAGAAATCCCAATGCCCCAGTGCAGTGATGGGGACACTGTGCTGTAGGAGATGGCGTCTTTCGGATGAGATGTTAAACCAAGGTCCTGACTCAATGTGGTTATTAAAGATCCCATGACATTTATCGTAAAGAGTAGGGGTTTCCCCGGTGTCCTGGTTAAACTCTCAACCTGGCTCTTTCAACCTGCCATCTAATCATTCCCCAGTTTAATTGGCTAAAATCATTTTCTCCCTCTCCACCTCAGCTCATGTGTGGTGAGCATTCTGGCGCAAAATGGCTGCCGTTGCATCACCCAAGTGGGTGCTACACATTGATGGTGGTAGAGGTGAGTTTCCCCCTTATCATTGTAAAGCGCTTTGAGCTTTGGTGCTATATAAATGCAAGACATTATAAATTATTTAAAAATTTCCCCCTTCATTTCCTGGAAAACAGGTTCACTTTTAAACTTGTGTCATCAAGTTCCAGTGGGCGTGTATCAAAATTGGAACCAATAATGTAGATCAAATATGTTTGTTTCCCTCCAATCAATGTATTTTTACACTGTGGCACATATTCTTAGTGTTCGCATTTGACATCAATCAAATGGACTCTCCGCCCTTCAAAAATTCCCTCCGAAAGATTTGTTTTGCTCGCGTATACGTCATATCACAGAAGCTAGTGCTGCTCTAACTTCCGTTTCATGGTGACTTGAATTGGCAATTTGTCTGACTGCACCGTTGGACTGGCGGATCCATCACTTGGAATCCAAGGCCTAAAGAGCCAGACGGCCGCAGTGCATGGAGCTCCTCATGCTCCTGCTCCTGTTTACTACTGTAAATCGGACTGCGGAGAGTAATGCACTTTATTGACCTATTCTAATGAGTCTACAGGAGCTAGACAGAACACAAAGGCCTTACAGAGAGAATGTGCCTGGCAGTATCGATCTGCAGACCTTAGCATTACTAATCATATGAGCACTGATTTCACCTTCCCCGTTCTGAGAGCCAGTCAGTTCTTAGAACTGATTAAAAAGGGCACCGCGTTCATTGAAGGATTTGTGTTGATACTTCTGCATAACACATACTGTAGATGCTGCATGCACTGGCAATACCAGCAAGCGCAACAGAAACAATTCCCTTTTAAAATCTTTCAAAGAGTCATCCACAATTTTCCACAACAGCCGCACTAAACTGGCTATATCCTCATTCTTAGTATTAGAGCATAGTATTTACTTTGAGTACATCTGACCCCAAAATGTAAAATCCAATTCAGGTTTGCATGCTTTCAGTCAACACTAATTCCCATAAACACTTCTCTTATTTAAAAAATTTCCCTTTAATTAGCACAACTGTAACAATGAAGCTCAATGAGATAAATAAATAATTGCCGTTTTCTCCCTGGAATATCACTTGTGAGGAGGCCTGCCTGAGCATTATAAACTTAATTAGCAGAAGATTACTATGCAGTGCACAAGGCTGTGGTCCAGAAAGACATCATTAGATCTTCTGATGGGGATTCGTCTGCAGCGCAATGATTCTCTGTACTCCAGGAACAATGCAGATTTCAGATTTTATAATTGGGGTGTACATTTGCTCACTCATGACCATGACCGTGGATGGTTAACGAACATCATTCAGAGACGCGTGTTCTCTGAACATGTAGGCATTCCTATATGATTGCCGAAATGGTAGGGCGTCAATGGGACATTTGTCCTGTGATGCGCAGCTTCTGAATGAATGATAATTAAATTAATAAATAATGCTATTATATATGCATGGCATGTCAATTGAGCTGGCGGGACTTGCTGCTGTGTTGACAATGTGCTGTATGGCCGCGTCCCTATCATATAATGAGACACAGACACTCTCTCAACCATGCAGGCATGAAGCCAGTTCTAATGAGGACATTATATTTTTTTCCCTTCAGTAAAGAGCAACGCAACCACAAGATCACAGCACTCTTTCATAAATCACACTGAAACAATGCGTCACTCTTTTCCCGCGTTTGGTCGGCGGCACGTTTCAATGCATCGATCAACCCTTCGTTTCCGAGGCGTGAACCTCGATGGCACCCGATACTTCGCAGTAATTACAGCAAACAATACTTCCTCCAGGTAATTTCTCCAACCCATACAATGAAAACAATGAGTTCTCGCTGTGAAAGACCACTGTCACCCCCACTGATTTAATACTGTTTTGGTCTAATGTAGCTGCGCTTGCAGTCTTTGGTCTATGGTCTGATTGAGGGATGCTTTAATGTAGCCCGTACCCTCAGTATAAACCTCCTTGGTCTATCTAGTCCCACCTTGTGTCTGTCACCCCCCCATATCTCCCCACCCGGCCTCCCCTCGCTGTTCGGAGGACTGCAGTCCATCTGAGGTATGATAATCAGCTGATTAGCCAGTGAAATTGTTTTCCCAGAGGCTCTTTTGTGTGCAAAATCCTCACACTCAATTGTCATGTGGACATCATCAAGCTGATGAAATGCGATCGGAATGAACAAGTGGGGCAGAGCATCTGCACTGGGGGCCCCCAAAAACGGAGAACCCGTCTCTCCCCGACATGCTAATACCAAAAGCTGCTCTCTGCCCGTACTCCCCGCGGATCGCACATGGAGATGAGCCTCGCGCTCACAGAAATGCATATTCAAACTGCTGCCGTTCACCACAGAAAGACAGAGAGACAAGAGGGAGAGCGAGAGAGAAAAAATAAATAAATCCTTCTTTTTTTTTAATATCTAGCACAGACTGGCCAATGATAATTTCTGAGACAGATTATATTGCATCAAGCGTGGTAATGATCTGACAGTTCATTTGTGAGGAGGGTTCAGGATCTGAGGTTTAATGCTTGGGTGGACGCAGGTGCGCGGCCCCGGCTCCTCTGAGCTGCCGGAGACAGGCAGAGGGCTGCTGTCAAATTATCCCAGTTAAAAAGGCTGCAGGGCTGGGAAATATGAAAGACATTTAAGAAATTAATGCATTCATATTCAACACATATTGTAACAGTGGTTCATTAGGAGCACACTGGTCATATTAAAACTGACACCTGACCTTTCACATTTCTCACGGGCACTCAGAAACACCCTTATTACATACATGTTTAAGTCAAAGAGCAGGTAAATGTGATAACTACCAATAATTAAACGAACGGACATTTCTTTTCCTTTTTTAATTCGGCCATTTTCCAAAGCTGTTAACTTCCTCCCGCTGTTATATTAGGGGCATGATAACTGTATGCGAGGCTGACGATGAAAAGCCACTGGAGTGAATGAAAAGTGCCGCTGTTAGGCTGTCCTTTGAAATCCTCTCTTCACACCATTAGACACACAAGTCATAGCTGTAACTCATTGGCTTCTTCGTGATTGGTAATACTATAATGTCCTATTGATGATAGGAATGCAAGGACAACACTTTTACAAATTCTGTTTAGGTCATCCCTCTTCAGTCAGCAAAGCTTGCTGTTATAGTTCATGGTACATGAGGTCCATGCACTGGATAATACAGAGAAATCCCAGCTCAGTATGAATACAAAATACAACCTGCTAATTCTGTTCATCACTTGCGAAAGCCTCCATTGATAGAAATACATTGTGCACCAGTCAGTGGGGTTGCCATGCACCACATAGCCACATTTCAAAAAGAAAGTACCATGGGGAGCCTCAACAGTTCACCGCCCTGGAATGTGAGCGGAGGATGTAAAGGGCCGCACCTCTGTCCCTTCTGCTATGGACATCCTATGGCAAATACGCCATGTGATGTGGCAGCACCCTGGTGAGCAGGCCTGGTTCCTAGATGCCTAAGCCTGTTTTGGTGACAATGTGTCAGAGGCTAAAGGGCTGGAGATCCAGCACGGCCACCCTCAAATGTCCTCCTGCCAGGTGTTGAGGGGACGATGGCGTCCATATTGTACTGGTATGGAGTGCGGTTGGCCCACTCGTAGGACACTCTGCACGGGGGGGTCAACACTGGAGCATAGAGGACACAGAGCCAGTCTGGACCAGCTGTCACACTCCTGTTCCACACCGGCTCTCTGAGCCAGGGCCTTCGGAGAGCACCAGATGCACATTTCCACGCTACGGTCGCCCCTACCAGCCAACCTGCGCGCTGACATAAAAATGCATGTGACTGCTTGCCTGTCGCCTGGACAGAAATGCATCATGGTTAATGAGAGGCTGCTAGATATGTGAGGAACGTCATGTGCACCTCTAACAAGAGATTTTTAAAAATGTCTTTTCTCCCTGTCAAACCATGGATGACGAGTTCCAAAAATGGCCACACCCAGGAGAATGCAGTAAGCCGTACAAGGGCGTTTGTTTATTCTACTTTATAATTCTGCCTCAAGACATTTTGGGCTCCCAGACTCCAAGGTTCTTTCAAGACGGGGCATAGAGAGAGTCACTCCATTTTGTATCTAACTGCAGCTAAAAGCATGAAAGCAGCAGAAAGATTTCATTTGGCTAACTGACTAGACGGCAGAGAGGGAGCGTGAGGGAGATTTATAAGCACAGACTGATGCCTCCTGCTCCTAATAATGGAACAAAAGCTTGTTGTCTCTTCCAATTACAGATGTCAAAACGCTTATTTTGAGGGGTTGTGATCTTTTCGCTTTTAATCCTCTAAGATAAAAGGTCTCGACTTCATTAGCATGTGTTTTTCTCCCCGTCTCTGATTTCCTGCGAGGAGCCAGCTCAGCTTTACAGCCTATTACCCACTCTTGGGGCCATTAAGGTCTAACATTAATGATGTGTAATTAGCATATGATGACAAATAATAACAATGTGCCCCATTCACTGTAATGGGGAGAGGGGAGGACGACGATAATAACATGGAATCCTACTGTTTCTATCCTACATAATGTTCACAATATTTATGTTTGACTATATTAACTGCTGTTTAAAGGTAGAATGGGCAAAAAAACAATCTACGTGAATAAATTATTCAAATTTGAGCTTATTGTTGATGTTTAAAATATAATATCCAGCTTATGGTTACATTAGTTCAATAAAGGCTTACTGTCATTATATTGGATATTTAATAGCAGTTACAAATAACTAGTATATACCAATACTACCATATACAAATACTTTAAACACATTTCTATTGCATTATTTTTAACCTTTATTAAGTACAAGTACCTGAAGCATATTGTATTACAAACTGTACAATATGGTCTCCCATTAGTCAGGTCCAATGGGTAAATAGAATAGGGATAAAAAATGGCTAATGTGGAAGATGGTTACACCACACTAAAAGGCGGACTGTACATTTTTGCATGTTTCTGGCCTTAACTTCTGGCTTTGGTAGGCAATGGCAGCTGAAGTATCTCAGCATCGCCGTACCTATGAATGTCTGTGTGCAAATCATCCTTTGGAATGGGCTTTAGCGTTTAAACGTATATAGTATTGCAGACTATTTTAGTTCTTACAATAGCTACTACACACTACAACCTTATCTTGCATAGATACAAGTTGCAGGAAATATGTTTTAATGTTATGTGTCTGAGCTCACATGAAAACACATGCTATACACGACAAAACAAAAGAAAAACTAACCAAAAGTCAACTGGCGCCAAAGTGATTTAATTTTGTTCAAGCGTTTTGTGGTGCCCATTAAACAAGCTTTCTGTTTACCTCAGCTGCAGGTTTGAAACAAACCCAAACAATGAAACTGACCCCATGTGTTTACCCCGGCACCCACCTTGTGCTCAAAGGCAGAGCTGCTTTGCATTGTGCGCCTGTTAACGCAACTCCCAGCGTATTCTTCTGTCACGAAAACAACACACCGCCAATTAGAGTTAAGCAGAAACGCAGCTGGTTTCAGCCTCCTGTAAAGAAGATGTGGAGAAGCATCCAAAGAAGTAAATCAATGAAACCACATAAAACATAGGAATTGAATAAATACATTGATAAACACAGACAACAGAAGCTGCAAAAAAAAAGTAATGCTGAGAAGTTAAGAAATATCTAAGGTCATTTATGTACAGTACAAGCTCCAGAGTCCAGGGAACTTGAAAACACAGCGACACCTATCATCTGCACAAAATTGTGATACCTTAAAACAAAGAATATGCCATTTTAACAACAAGAATAGTTTTTATATTATCATAACGCAATGTATCATTAATCCCATTCATGCAATGAAATTAATAATATAAGACATTTTCCAGAAATACTGAAGGCCTGCACCATATACAAGCCAGTAAGCTATTGTACTATAACATTCTGTATTTTTGACTTGATTGAATTTCTTGATTAGAACACCACATAGTATTTCAGCTTTTATATAGTTATTGTTAGGTTCTCCCTTCATTTAAAAACTATGTAATTGTGTTGCAATATTTTTATTGTTATGCAGTGTTTTTTATATATATCATGCCATATTGGCCTTGCAAGCCATTCAAGATATTAGTGCCTGCCAAATAAATAATGATCAAATGATCCTTTATGCTTGGCCATAAGTTGTTTCCAGGATTTAAGTATCACTTTGCACAGATTTAAGTATCACTTTTTTAATTATATCTGGATTTATTTGGGTATGTACTGGCAGGAATAAGTTCAACAGTCAATAATCCTTTTACCAGTGTAACCAGTACGAAATGTTAACCAGTCTGTCATTCTGTTCAGTGCTCATGAGAACAGACTATTGTGGACATATAGCACATATCAGTCCAGTGGTGACAATTGGGTGATTCACTTTTATTAGGAACCTTGAATGAGCCAGTTGAAAATATTAGTGTCAAAGTGTCAAGTGCCAAATAAAATCTGTCCAAGATTCACCAGTCGTATACATAAGAAGGTGGGGAGGGCTGAAAAGAATATGAATCCAAGGGATTTAAAATCATATTTGTGGAGGACACATCCTCCCTTCTTTTTTTCTAAGGCAGCAGTCGAAGGCTGGGTTATAAGGCTGTTTACTGCACACAGATCTCAAATTGACTTGCTAATGTTAACTTTTATTCAGTTGCCATGGGTTACCACATCCTGTGATTTGACACAGAGTACAGACAGTGCTGATTAGTAGCATCCAGTTCTGTCCATCTCTGTGCATCACTGAACCATCTGGTCATTTATTCACTAATAAGCCCCTAATGGCCCAAATATTCAGCAGGCTGTCACTGTGACATGGCAGAAAATGCCTACATCTTTCAACTCACTTTGACATGTTGCTTGTTTCACATCAAAACTCCGTCATTTACAGGAGAGGAGCTCAGAGGGGTAAAACTTGACCTAATCTGCGGTGTTAACACTGAGACAGGGGCTTTGTTATCTGCTAGACTGACTGAGAGCATGTAAATGCATTCATTCTTTTTAGATCCCCTTTTTCTGTGCCACAGGGAAAGATATATGAACACTGTCAATATGGCTTCGATTATGCACACATCGATTCCTCTTTGGAAATAGATGTGAGTACAGTTCTTTGAATTTCAGAAAAAAAGGGAGCCAAGAGAAAGCAGGGGGATGTGGGGGGGGGGTGTTTGATTACGCCACTCTGAAAAGCACTCACGTCCGGCTTGTCATTTGCCACCCAAACATTGACTTTTTGCCATAAATATTTCCAGATGAATAAAGCCAGCTGGAATTCTAATTGGTGACATGCAACTTTAAGTTTAACCTTTACTGAGACACTAGTGGCAACCAATTAACTAGCCATTGAATAAAAAATATCCTCAATTATCTGTCTCATTACGGCCATATCGGACTGCATGTACAAAGAGCAAGGAGGATGTGCCATGCAAACAAAATGTTGCTGGGGAAATCTACAAAGTGTTATAATAAATAAAATAATGTAGGAGTGGGAGAAAATGGAGGCCGGTAATAACCAGCGCTGCTCAGCCGTGAGATAATTCACACGTTTCAGACAGCGAGGCTGTTCTAAGCATGGTGGCACTTTTTCCTTCTCATTTAGCTACAAAAGGCTGATATGGTTCCAGCGCATTACTGCAGTGCGGAGAGGAGAGGAAGGCGGGGGATCTTGTTTTGAAGGGTGCTTCAGGGCACACTGGGTACAAACTTAAATCTCGATGTTCCCTTATCATATGGGGGAGCACTATTCACTTTCTGCAGTAGGGTGCAGGGGTGGGTTGTTGGCTACAGTTCTTAAAGAGTGTGGCTATGACCCCACAATCCAATGATCATGCACAAATAATGTGCTAGTATGCCAATCGCAAAGCACAAAATAAACAAGGAAAAAATAACCAAACATTAACAGAGGTGAAACAAAAATTACAATAAATATTTCTAAGTGGCCTATTGAGATGGAGGAGTCACACATTTTCATGTAGAAACTGAGGAGAGAATAGCACACCCTAGTGGCATGGTAAGTGGATTTCTGAAAATGACCATTTCATGGCATCCGCCTAAAAATGGGATATTGCAATCCCCATGCAATGTCAGTAAGACCTAGTTTACATTTATCCATGGACTTTTTTGGTCATTAAATTGGTTAACTGGATAAATGGGTGGTATGTATCAGACTCAGCTAAGCCCTGTGATTAAGCTTGGTTAGTGTATCGATGGTTTTCGGCCATGTTGTGGTGAAAATGCCCCAGTGGACTGGGGCCTTGACAGCTGCCGAGGAGCTAGTTATCATCCATCTAATCTCAGTCTAAATGGGTTTCATGTTGACCGGCTGGATTTAAAGCCGCTGTGGCAGTTTCCCTAGCCGGTCCAGACAGTGGGAATGTATATTTAACTCCCTGTCACTTAGGCCAGCATGTTCCTTGAGTCTCCATGAACAGGGGCTAAGTAAGATGGAAGACGGGGTGGCTTTCACTGGGAGGGAGCAAAGGGAAACGCCGCCTTTGGCGTTCTTGTCTCGGCGCAAAAGCTTTCTGACTTATTTCAATGTTCTGCTAGGCAAGAGAGGACAGCCTTCAGGGCAGGGTGGGGGTCATGGGTAGGGGGAAGGTGGGGTGGGGGGGGGGGGGGGGGGGTTGGGTTACAGGAGACCTTCACATAATTCATTTCAGCCACATCGGGCAAATTTGACATTGTCCCTGCCGTATGGATCTATTTTGTTCTTCACACTCAATCGAAAGGAAATCTTCTCTTCTGGGCATTTGGGGACCAACATATCAGCCTAGCCAGCCCACACCCTACTCCCCTCCCCTCCAATTTGTCACTTTTCAACACGAGCCAAGCCTTTTGCGCACCACTGCCAAAATGTGGAGTTCATTCAAATAACAGCACATCACTGAGAAGGAAACACTTACCATTAATATTCATTTGCACCATAAGGAAGTTCAATGTGCTGCTTGCACCAAGGTATTAATGTGAACTTTCTGGTTCGTATGCTGTTCTGATATTCAAAAGTGAGTGATGAACAAATGAATTCCAACGAGTCGTGAACCAAAGTTAAAGAGTTTGCACAGCTCTGTGGCTCTATTTGATATTTTAAATAATCAGAAAAGTATTTGCTTTCTTTATTAGGACAGTAAAAAAAAAAATCCTTCCATGTGTTCTACAGTATGAATCTTTCATGGGGAATATGGACCCGTTTCCCATTGACATGGACTGTTGCAGTCATCCAGATATAGATCACTGTAGCAATATTTTCCTGCAACATGCAGGGACTCTAAGTGAATAAAAAGCGCATCAAGGATTATAGACCCTCAAGTTCCTATCTTTTAATTAGGATCCTCACACAAACATCAATTCCACCCTGTCCATGATTGTGGTGATACGGTGGGTTAATTTATGTAAACTTGTTCCATTATGTAGGCTGTTGAAAGTATCATTAAGATTTTTACTTTGGCTTTGGGGGTATTTTCTTTGTGGAACTGCAACAAAGTACTGCCAGCAAATCTAATTTGCTCAGTGTCTTGGATTTGTATTCTAATGAGCAGCTTACAACAATATGACCTGCCAGTGCAAATAATTAAACCAAACTGAAACCAATTACGTATTTCTTTTTTTCCCTCGCCACGCAAAGTTGGAACGCAGTCATGTACGCCCCATTCTAATAGTGTGTACCGATAAAGATGACAAACTAGGGACTCCCAAGTTGGGTTGTGACAGCTCAAATGAATCTTAAGACGTCTCTTTATGCGTACATATATATTCAAAAAGGCGAAGATAAACAGCAATTATTTTCCCCCTCCCCTCTCTCTCTCTCTCTCTCTCTCTGGCTCTATCTCTTCTCTCTACTACCCTTGTTGTGCTTCTTTTTGCATCACATGATGCAGGCTGGTCCATTAGAGATCAGTGTTTGCAGGCTCTCTCATCTCAGAATAAGAAGTGGCTCGGTGGAAACGTCGGGCGGGTTTTTGAGTGGCATCTGGGACCTGGAGAGCGCGCCTGTTGTGAGCTGGCTGTGAATGTGTAATATCCAGACATAAACTTCTTCTGTCAGTGTGGGCAATCATGGCGCTTCATTGTCCACTACCATCATTACAATATGGTTATCATCTGAGCTTTGAGTCTGACACCATCTCCAGGACCTCTCCAATCACCCCCATAGTAAGCCTCAGCACCAGGCAGTCGTGGCAAATCTCTGCTTTGTGCTTGTCTGCCTTAATAGACTGGATGTCACTTCTGCCTGTGGAATGTGCCCGGTCTTCAGCTGTCAGTCAGAGCCGGCGGTGTCAGGTCGGAGCGTGGCTGGAGCCGTCTGGATTAGAGGGTAGTTACCATAGCTGTCAGATTACTGACAGCCTGACACCCCCACTCCCAACTTCCCCTTATTGTTTCTTTGTTTCTCTCAAACATTCTCCAGATGGGAGCATTACCCACCAGCAAAAAAATGGGGGGAGGGAGAGTAAAAAACAAAACAAAAAAAAAAACAGCAAAAGGCAAAGTGAGTTTAAAGTTCCAACGGTGCTCGCCACTCGCGATGAAGTAAACAGAGCCGGTACCTTTCTGTCAGGAAGAGAGAGGGAATGGAAGGAGAGGGGGAAGGAGATATGCACCTCAAACTCACCTCTTCTCGTTATCGTGGGTTCACGTGCCAAGCTGGGTTATTGTCTTGGTCATTAGTGCGCCCACGCGATACAGGCTGTTGCATTCTGTTAAGATCGTTCCGAAATCCACCACTCATAGAGCCGTGACAGGATCTCCTGCTGCACATGCAGTGCATTTTTATCTTTCTTGATTAAATAAAGAGTGTTTTGCCTTATGTTACAATTGCCTTTCATTCACAAAATTTTATCAGAAATGAGAAAAGAAATCGCAAAATCAGCCTACAGAGAATATTGCTTTGATATTCCATATGAGGTCTTATGCTATAAGGAACTGTCTTTGGTAACCAGTGGTATTTTAATGATTGAAATAGTCGCAGGGAAGGACGTGGGTCAGTAACTGGGTTTGAATTTCTCATTCTTCTCATTTCAGTGACCCTGAAAAAGAGACACTGTCATTCTGCGCTCCTTAAATGAGCACATAGCTCTTACTGAATCTCGCATTAGAGGGAGAAGTGAGGGGAGCGGGCACCAAAATCTACATCTTATTGTCTGGTACAAGGGAGCCATCCCATTATGAATTGTAAGTGACGAATTTCCTTTTTACTGACAGCTTTAGAATGGTAGCACTTTTGGGCACACTGTACATCTAGCTCATGAAGTTTTCAAAATGTACCTTTTGTCATAAAGACTACCAATTATGTGTTGCGTGTCAATCTAATTTGACAGAGAAGAAATGTCCCACAAAGGTAGTGAGGGATTAAAACATAGTACTATAGACATTTGTGTTAAGTGGATCATAGTCAGGGTTGGGGGATGTTGAGTCTAACATTCCAAATGTAAATAATTAATGACTGAAAAAGGGACATTTGGCTGTCAAATCATGCCCTGTACTCACCTTTCTACCTGCTCAGCAAATAGGCCTTCGATGCCATGCTGCCGGACACAATGGTGGTGGAAGGAAAGGAGCTTTCATCTCTAAATGAGCTCCTATATCTCTGGCTCCACACCAACGGATTCCACCTTAAAAAAAATAGACCAGCAGTAGATTACGTTCGGCCCTGACCCGAATCTCCTCTAACAAGCCCCGGTACTTAAATCAGCAACACCATGATGTACATGTAAAGATAATGAGGACCCGCTGCCTGTAGGATGTGAAAGCGCTAAACAATTATAGTTAGTTACAGGAGCACAGGTTAATATTCTTTCATGTTCCTCTTCTCATTACTCCCCTATTGTCCTCTACCGCTCTTAATGAAAGTTATGAGACCTGTCGGTAATGATAAGCAGCTACTCAGGCGTCCGCTGTGTCAAGGCTGCTACGTTACGCCTCCCCTTCAGCGTGCGCTTTGCATAGCCTAAAGCCTCTATTAAAATCCCCCTTGTAAAATTCATAAAACAAAAATGTGGCTGGGCTAAAGTCTGGAGGGAGCCGGAGTAAGCCGCTTATTAGCAGAAAGTCAAAAACACAGACCCAATTACAGATCCTGAACAAGAAGTGCTAAGAATCAGCATGGGGAATAAGCGCTCTCCCCTCTCCTCCCCTACAATTGGTTTAGGTGCGGGGAGAAAGCAGGGAGGGAAAAAGGAGGTATCAGGGAAAGGAATGTTTGGGGGCGCAGTAATTAAAGTGGAGTGTTTAGTGCATGAAGCTGCAGTTGGAACCGTTCAAGTACAAACTCATGTAAATCTGCGGGCCGCTGCTACAGATATTAAATTGGTGGGGTTTAAGAGGAATCCCGTCAGGGAAAGGGGATAGGGGCTGTGCGTGGAGAAGCCACAAGCTCAGGAGATATGGAAAGAATCTCTGTCTGGAATTTAAAAGGGCTACAAATTAGATCAGACATTAGCCTTTCCTTCCAGAGAGCTAACAGAATGTGAATGAAATGGAATAAATAACTATAAGATGGCTTTTCCTCCCTTCTTATAAGATGACATTAATCCTTTCATGCACAATGACAGCTAACAGTGCCCCGTTCCCTCCCCAGATGACCGTGAAAAGCCAGGAGATTTCCTAATATCTTGTGTATAAAAAAGAGACAGTATTAATAACAGATCATAATAGAGATTCCCACTACTAATGTTGCCTTTTAGAAAACGTTTAACCGTGTTGGGCTGTCCAACAGATGTCACGCATTGAAAGCAATAAAGAGGATCCTTGGCTTTAATAGATCAGGACAACTGGTTCTTTTGTTCAGGTCCTCGGAGAGCTGTAACGACCTGCCCCCATACACCTCCCCCCCCCCCCCCCCCCCCCCAAGAGCCACCCTCAAACATGCGACGGGGTGGGCGTATCGGGACCTTTCTGAATGTGGAAAAAGATCAAAGATCTCCTAAAGACCTAAACAGCAGCCAGGGCAGGGTGATCGGCTTCATGCCCCCGCCGTCGCCGAGCGGCAGGGGTGGCGAGCTGACCGATGATTCTGAGAGCGGAGCGGACATCGGTCTCACAGCGGGCCACCCTAACGAGGGCCAGCGAGCACCCTGACCTCCTGGATTCTCAGCCTCACACACTTATCATTAGTCTTATGAGGCGAACCGAGGCACGGTGCCGTTTCACTTCAACTGCTGCCGGCGAGTCACTTACGTCGTAATAAAGCCGATTATCTGCCCAACTTGAATTTAAACACAACCAAAAAATACATTTTCTCATGAGATACGGAAATATGTGAAATGGATGTGAAACAGTAACGGAGGGAGGATTCAGGACCGAGGACCACAAGCTCAGTGAGTCCTGTAATCAATGCTTCACAGTGTTAGTGGATTTTTGGGTTTATTTATTTTTTGGGGGGGGGGGGGACTCATTGTCCTGTCTTTTATCAATTAAGCAGTAGAGTTGAAACAGATTGCTCTGCTCTCTGAACTGGGATGTTTGTGCAATCTTAGAATCTGTCTTTCTTTTTATAGCTTCTGCATTCTCCCAGTCTTCTGTTTTAATTCCACACACATTTTTGTGACAGTAACCTAAAGTTTTTAAAACCAAAAAATATATATCCCACGCTGCCAAAAAACTAAATAAGAAGTGAGTAAAATCAGGTGGAACGGTAGAAATAGAAACACACAGCCTATAATTGTAGTGTACAATATTAATTAAATATAGTCATGCACCTAATGTGCATACAGGCCCATGCACAGATAAACTGATAAAGGGTCAGTTCTCCTCCCCTGCTGCTAACCTTTGACCCTTGATATTAATGGCAGTAAACTGCATCCCACCTTATGTAAATCAGCGCTCATGCAGGTCACCGTATGCATATAACATGGAGACACCACAGATCACCCTACAACCTGGTGTGTTGCAAACAGCGGGGGCGGTGATGAACAGCCAACCCCCCGCCCCCCCAACACATACACACACACACACACACACACACAAAAAACCATTGTTTCTTATTAAATGTTATAACCAGCTTAAATGAATAACGTCAGGCCTGGAAAATCTTCCCCCGCCACAGCTGTATCAGAAACAGCTTAAAAGATCCAATTTAACAAAAGCGGGCAAGGAAAATACAAAGGCAGGCAGGACGCTTAATATTCCATCACCTCCGATTTTTCCCCTTTCCCTCCCTCCATTCTTACGCATCTCCCCTTCCCACTCAATTTTATCTACCGCCAATTGCCTGATTCACAATACATTTTTATTTATGTTGCTCGAACGCAAAGAGGAAACAAACTACAGGCCTCAATATCTGATGCACTGCCGATATTTTTAGCTCCATCTCTCCTGGTTTCCCAAGCAAAATCTTTTGTGCCACGACTTCAGCTCAGTGCAGTTTGACTAACATCTTAACCTACTTAGTGCAATTAGTGCTTCATTAGAGGGGCTAACTAACTATTCCTTCTTTTCTCAATGATTTGTAAGAGCGCACACATACAAGTACATAATCAATGGTTTCCAATTACTACTCTGGTGCAAGCACTACTTCAAATAACCTAGAAGATAATAAAGAGACATTACTGACTCTAAGGTAGCAGAACCATTTAATTGCAGAGCAGTTCTTCCCAGCTTTAAAATTTTTCACACTAATGAAGTGTCATACAAAAAAAAATTGTATTGATTTTTTTCACCACATAGCTTCCACCACAAATATGTAATTATCCTTTTTATATCTGGCAGGGGGATTAAAATAATCTATAGTATCTAGCCTTTGCGCTTCCCTGACAGGGCTGTGTGGGGCTTTTACCCTTTTCAAAAATATGCAGCTGTTTGATGAATGAACTTTAGACAAAATGTTGTTCTGTTTTATGACGTTTGGTTTCAAAACCTGTATTCCACAGACAGGCAGCGTGTAGCTGACCGAAAGAGCGAGGCAGGTGAAGACTTTCAGCACGCGATCATGGCATTTCACACACTACCATTACCCAACTGAGCTGGATCACATTAGTGCAACACAATGCACACACACACACAAACACACACACTACCATTACCCAACTGAGCTGGATCACATTAGTGCAACACAATGCACACACACACACAAACACACACACTACCATTACCCAACTGAGCTGGATCACATTAGTGCAACACAATGCACACACACACACACAAACACACACACTACCATTACCCAACTGAGCTGGATCACATTAGTGCAACACAATGCGCACACACACACACACACACACACACTACCATTACCCAACTGAGCTGGATCACATTAGTGCAACACAATGCACACACACACACACACACAAACACACACACACACACACACACACACACACTACCATTACCCAACTGAGCTGGATCACATTAGTGCAACACAATGCACATACACACACACACACACTACCATTACCCAACTGAGCTGGATCACATTATTGCAATCCAATGCACACACAAACACACACACACACACACACACTACCATTACCCAACTGAGCTGGATCACATTAGTGCAACACAATGCACACACACACACAAACACACACACTACCATTACCCAACTGAGCTGGATCACATTAGTGCAACACAATGCACACACACACACAAACACACACACTACCATTACCCAACTGAGCTGGATCACATTAGTGCAACACAATGCACACACACTACCATTACCCAACTGAGCTGGATCACATTAGTGCAACACAATGCGCACACACACACACACACTACCATTACCCAACTGAGCTGGATCACATTAGTGCAACACAATGCACACACACACACACACAAACACACACACACACACACACACACACTACCATTACCCAACTGAGCTGGATCACATTAGTGCAACACAATGCACATACACACACACACACACTACCATTACCCAACTGAGCTGGATCACATTATTGCAATCCAATGCACACACAAACACACACACACACACACACACTACCATTACCCAACTGAGCTGGATCACATTAGTGCAACACAATCCAATGCACACACACACACATTCGCACGCACACACACATACATGAATGCGCACGCACATGCACAAACATATGAGGGGCCGTTTAGGCCATAATTCATACTCATTCTCACATACATATATACTCACTCTCATATACATATATACTCACTCTCATATACATATATTCTCACTCTAACATACATATATACACTCTTTCAAATACATATATACTCTCTCTCACAGACATACATTCTCTCTCACATACATATATACTCTCTCTCACATACATATATACTCACTCTCATATACATATATACTCTCTCACATACATACATACTCTCTCTCACATACATACATACTCTCTCACACATACATGCATACTCTCTCACACATACATATATACTCTCTCTCACATACATATATAGGAGCGGAGGGTCCGGTCGATAGTTGAACCTCAGATCGAGGAGGAGCAATGCGGTTTTCGTCCCGGCCGTGGAACCGTGGATCAGCTCTTTACCCTCGCTAGGGTGCTGGAAGGGGCATGGGAGTTTGCCCAACCAGTCCACATGTGTTTTGTGGATTTGGAGAAGGCTTATGACCGTGTTCCCAGGGGCATCCTGTGGGGGGTACTCCGGGAGTATGGGGTGGATGGCCCCTTACTAAGGGCCATTCAGTCCCTGTACCGAAGGAGTGAGAGTCTGGTCCGCGTTGCCGGCAGTAAGTCGGACTTGTTCCCAGTGGGGGTTGGACTCCGCCAAGGCTGCCCTATGTCACCGGTTCTGTTCATAACCTTTATAGACAGAATTTCTAGGCGCAGCCGGGTGGCGGAGGGTGTCGAGTTTGGTGGTGGAAGGATTTCGTCTCTGCTGTTTGCGGACGACGTGGTCTTTTTAGCTCCATCAAACAGCGACCTTCAGCTCCTGCTGGGGCAGTTCGCAGCCGAGTGTGAAGCGGCTGGGATGAGAATCAGCATCTCCAAGTCTGAGGCCATGGTCCTCAGCCGGAAAAGGGTGGACTGCCCACTCCGGGTCGGGGGGGAGGTCCTGCCTCAGGTGGAGGAGTTTAAGTATCTCGGGATCTTGTTCACGAGTGAGGGTAGGATGGAGCGGGAGATGGACAGGCGGATCGGGGCGGCGTCAGCAGTGATGCGGGCGCTAAACCGGTCCGTCGTGGTGAAGAGAGAGCTAAGCCAAAAGGCGAAGCTCTCGATTTACCGGTCAATCTACGTTCCAACCCTCACCTATGGCCACGAGCTATGGGTAGTGACCGAAAGAACGAGATCGCGAATACAAGCGGCCGAAATGAGTTTCCTCCGCAGGGTGGCCAGGCTCAGCCTTAGAGATAGGGTGAGGAGCTCGGACATCCGGGAGGGACTCAGAGTAGAGCCGCTGCTCCTCCATGTCGAGAGGAGCCAGCTGAGGTGGTTCGGGCATCTGGTGAGGATGCCTCCTGGACGCCTCCCTCGGGAGGTTTTTCGGGCATGTCCGTCCGGGAGGAGACCTCGGGGCCGACCCAGGACACGCTGGAGGGATTATATCTCTCGGCTGGCCTGGGAACGCCTCGGGATTCCCCCGGAAGAGCTGGCGGAAGTGGCTGGGGAGAGGGCGGCCTGGGTTCCCTTGCTGAAGCTGCTGCCCCCGCGACCCGGACCCGGATAAGCGGAAGACAACGAACGAACGAACGAACATACATATATACTCTCTCTCACATAAATATATACTCTCTCTCTCACATACATACATACTCTCTCACACATACATGCATACTCTCTCACACATACATGCATACTCTCTCACACATACATATATACTCTCTCTCACATAAATATATACTCTCACACATACATATACTCTCTCTCACATACATATATACTCTCTCTCACATAAATATATACTCACACATACATATTCTCACTCTCACATACATATATTATCACTTTAACATACATTTATTAATGTATGTATGTAATAAAATGTATAGTGGAAACGGAAGGCACTTACATGAAACGGAAGGCACTTACATGACACGGAAAGATTGTGATTGGATTGGCTCAGAAGCTGGCTGGTACCATAGATATAAACAACTACTAGATTCATCATCGCCCTGTTAAGTTATGTCTGCAATGCTACCATAATATGCCATACAGACTCTTGTCCAGTTCCCACGCACCATGGAGAGGGAAGACCAGAGACATGTACAACAGGAAATCGGAGTAGTGCATAACATACTATCGCTGCCTAAAACAGGCAGTGTATTGTCCTCATCTCTTGAGGCCAGGTCAGTGCTGTATCATTCTGCGCCTTCTCACAGCGAGATGAGAGCGCTAGCATTAACGCTAGTGTAGCTACCTCAAGAATCCTCAGCAGGCCAGCTTGAACTTGCTTGGAGACAGTCTGCAGTCCTGCACGATATAACACTCCACAACACTTTGGCAACTGACTCTCGGTCGAGGAAAAGGTATCAACTAACGTTAGCTTGCTACCAAGTTTAATCACTGTGCAAACAGACAAATGAACCGTTATCATTTCGTAATCACGTAGTAATGCTAAAAGATAATCACACCACTTGCTAACGTTAGCTAACTAACCAACAAAAGAAAAACGGCCTTAGCTACTTAGACTTGCATTAAACAAGCTAACGTTAGAAAGTGATGTGATTATTTTTTAGCATTAGCTAGTACATGATTACCAAATTATAACGGTTCACTTGTCTGTTTGCGCAGTGAATGAACTTAGTCGTAAGCTAATGGTAGTTGTTACCTTTTGCTCTGCCGAGAGTCCCAGGTGCCAAAGTGTTGTCGAGTGTCTGTGGACATTAGCCTACACTCACTGGAGTGAACATTGTGGTATAAATAGTGCTCTCATCTCGCTGTAAGCTGTGTTGTGAGAAGGCGCTCAGTAGGCTAGGCTACAGGGCTGATGCTGGCCTCTCAAGAAGCACTGACTGTTTCAGGTGACGATAATATTTATGAATTACTCCGATTGCCGGTTGGAGGCTAATAACTTTACTGGTCTGCCCCCTCCATGGTGCACGGACGCTGGACAACAGCCTACCAGCCATGGATATAAAAACGTAGATCTATGGCATCAGCCGCTGTGTAACGTTTCAGCGATACTAATATTGAAAAACTATGTAAGCTATGTAAAAAGAAACAATCATTCATTACTTTTTTTTAGTTGTGTGAAAGTGTCCACATTCTGGAATGAGTTAAATAGCCTGGCCACCGTCGGGCGGTCAAGATTCACGTAAACAAACGGTAGTGTATTGACGGATGCAGACTTCCTCCGATAAAATCGACTGTAACTCGCTTAATTCTCAACTAATTTGAAACATTTTATAAACGTGATAAATGTCTGCATAACACATGTTAACCTGAATTCCAAATTTCTCACAACATATACGTATTTGTAAAACGCCCTTTGAACTATTATGCTAAAGTTGTCAAAATGTTGTCAGAGCTAAGGATGATTTTATTGTTTAAAGCTGCTAGAAAGCAGTAGAGGGTGGTTCTTAATTATTAGCTTGGTAGCTCTGATTATTATAACCGTATTAGGCCAGCTGCAAATCTTGGTTGTTTGAATCGCAAATGGAGAGCGATTTTCAAGCTTGGAAGCAAAGTGGTGGAAGTCAGATCGCCAAGCTAACAAGGCGTCGTATGACATGGGTATCGGCTGGAAGACGTACAAAATATTACATTTCCATGAAGGTGTGCTCACGGCATATACATAATATGACAATGAGCATAGTAGATTCTAATGTAAAACCACAAGTGTGCCTAGAGTGTAATGCTGTGTAAAATGCAATAAACGATGTACAATTAATACAATTCTGAATGTTTGTTTTTTTTAGCAAAAAAGAAATTACTTGCATGAAATGTACAAATGGATAATATAATTTGTTTTGGGAAGTAGTACAATGAAGTTCACAGTGCAACTGGTAGTAGCCCAGATAGCAAGGAAACATTGAATCAATGTTGAATTAACATAAGATGAAGCATTGATTCAATGTTGATCTCTGATGTTGATTCTGCGTCCAGGTGCTCATCGAGTTTACGTTGGATCAATGCATTGAAATAATATTGAAACAATGTTGATGTTAACAATGGAAATCAACGTAACTGATGTTAATTCCATTTATTATCAATGCAATCTATCATAGCTAATGATAATATCACTTTATAACTACATTTTACCTTTTACCAGTAACCAATTATTGTAACCAAGTAGTCAAAATCAAAATCATTAAAAAAAAAAAGAAAAATCTAGATACTTTTGAGTTAGGCTACTAAAATAGATAATACATTGACATCAATTTTAATGATTTTAAACCTCTGCTTAATGGACACAATAGCTACATGCAATAGTTATAGTTTCATGCTGAAAAACGAAAGTTGAAGTGATTTAAAAGCTAAATTCATCTAAAAATAATGTTTGTAACTGTTCACAATGTGGGTCGCGGTGTGAGCTGCCATGATGATGTGACGTCAAGTTCTTCCTAGTCGGGTGGTCGGGGTTGATTTCCTGACCCCTGGTTTCCGACATGGAACTCCTAGTTTATTACATTTTCCCTCGTCGGATATCGGGATTACTAGTTGGAAATGAATAAACGAATGCAGAATTAGCATCAACCACAAATACGCTTTGCTGTTAAGTCTCCTTTTGTTTATTTTCCTACATCACCCGTAGCAACTTGAACTTTTAACTTAACCAATTTAACCAAATTTTATTTGAAAATGAAAGCGCACCTGAATCTAATTAATCTGATAAAAAATCGATGTTTTTCATCAGTATGATGACTTTGGTTGTTATTGTTACAATGATACAATGTTTCCATTTCAACCTAATACATCGGTGACCATTACCATCAGAAAGTGAATGTTGATTCCACCATTGAAAATTAGTTGATAGCCGATACTGACGCTTATAACACAATATCAATGTTGATTCAATACTTCCTTGCTATCTGGGAGGCCTGGGTGGCAGTGATACATTCGAGTAATATATGCCATTCAAGTAATTTAAAAAAAACTATTGCACACATAAATCCCTGTGGGATAAGTTGAAAAGCACAAGGTAAACAATAAGTAAAAAGTAATAGAACCAAGAGCTGAAAACGCCCAAAAACTTGAACAAATAAGTGCTTCAATAGGCACAACATAGAACATACGTGGTCAGTCTTTCTTTAAGGCTTCACTGTTGGTTACAGTTCTGTTCCACTGTTGTTTGCATTTGTGACAAAACCAGAGGCCATTTGCAGCAGGTGCATGAGTCCAACACAACCAAGGTGGTTACACTTTAACATAACATAACATAAGGTATCACCTTAACATAACAGCTAACGTTAACGTTACCGTTAATGTTAATAGTTTGCGTGTCTGCAAAAATGGCAGATAATACCCACAACACAAGGCTGTTTATACGCAGATCGCGGCCGTGAAGATTTTAATAGGGCAACTGAGGATCTGTTTGTAATAGCTATATCTATGGTACCAGCCAGTTTATGAGCCAATCACAATCTTTCCATTTCATGTAAGTGCCTTCCGTTTCCACTATACTTTTTATTTCATACATACATAAATATATGTATGTGGAAGTGATAATATATGTATGTGAGAGTGAGAATATATATGTATATGTATGTGAGAGAGAGTATATATGTATGTGTGAGAGAGTATGTATGTATGTGTGAGAGAGTATGTATGTATGTGAGAGAGAGTATATATGTATGTGAGAGAGAGTATATATGTATGTGAGAGAGAGTATATATGTATGTGTGAGAGAGTATGTATGTATGTGTGAGAGAGTATGTATGTATGTATGTGTGACAGAGTACATATGTATGTGTGAGAGAGTATGTATGTATGTGTGAGAGAGTATGTATGTATGTATGTGAGAGATAGTATATATGTATGTGAGAGTGAGAATATGTATGTGTGAGAGTATATATGTATGTGAGAGAGAGTATATATGTATGTGTGAGAGAGTATGTATGTATGTGTGAGAGAGTATGTATGTATGTGTGAGAGAGTATATATGTATGTGAGAGAGAGTATATATATGTATGTGAGAGTGAGTATGAATTATGGCCTAAACGGCCCCTCATACAAACACATAAACACACACATCAGCATACAGACATAGACATGCACACACCTACACACAAACACACACATACACACATATAGGCATGCGCGCAAATGCAAGCACATACAGAAAAACACATATACATGCTTGTACACAAACAAACTCACACATACACACAAATGCACACACATGCGTGCGGAAACATACATACATTCACACACATACATGCACACAAATAAAGACATGTATACACACTCATATACAAACACAAGTATGTACACATGCATGCACATCATATGCAACCACACATAAACACAGGAACATGTGCATACATGCATACAAAATCAAAAACAAGCACAAACATGTATACCAATATATAGACAAACATGTATACACAAACATGCACATATACACGTGCACATTCATCTGAAACAGTATACACACTTATGCACAAACTAAAATACAAACAAACATACAAACACTCAAATACAAGCACACACAAACGTAAAACATATTTACCAATGCACATGCATGTATACTGTACATACAGTAAATAACACATAAAACAGTCATATGCAAGCACAAAATCACACATCCATAAACACACGCACAAACATGCACCCTCATACACAAACACACAATTAAGCAAACACACTCACACAAACACACGCACAAACATGCACCCTCATACACAAACACGCATTCATAAAAACACAATTAAGCAAACACACTCACACACACACACACACACACACACAAACATGCACCCTCATACACAAACACGCATTCATAAACACACAATTAAGCAAACACACTCACACACACACACACACAAACATGCACCCTCATACACAAACACGCATTCATAAACACACAATTAAGCAAACACACTCACACAAACATGCACCCTCATACACAAACACGCATTCATAAACACACAATTAAGCAAACACACACACACACACACACACAAACATGCACCCTCATACACAAACACGCATTCATAAACACACAATTAAGCAAACACACTCACACAAACACACGCACAAACATGCACCCTCATACACAAACACGCATTCATAAACACACAATTAAGCAAACACACTCACACACAAACATGCACCCTCATACACAAACACGCATTCATAAACACACAATTAAGCAAACACACTCACACAAACACATGCACAAACATGCACCCTCATACACAAACACGCATTCATAAACACACAATTAAGCAAACACACTCACACAAACACACACACAAACATGCACCCTCATACACAAACACGCATTCATAAACACACAATTAAGCAAACACACTCACACACACACACGCACAAACATGCACCCTCATACACAAACACGCATTCATAAACACACAATTAAGCAAACACACTCACACACACACACAAACATGCACCCTCATACACAAACACGCATTCATAAACACACAATTAAGCAAACACACTCACACAAACACAGGCACAAACATGCACCCTCATACACAAACACGCATTCATAAACACACAATTAAGCAAACACACTCACACACACACACACACACAAACATGCACCCTCATACACAAACACGCATTCATAAACACACAATTAAGCAAACACACTCACACACACACACACACAAACATGCACCCTCATACACAAACACGCATTCATAAACACACAATTAAGCAAACACACTCACACAAACACAAACACACGCACAAACATGCACCCTCATACACAAACACGCATTCATAAACACACAATTAAGCAAACACACTCACACACACACACACACACACAAACATGCACCCTCATACACAAACACGCATTCATAAACACACAATTAAGCAAACACACTCACACACACACACACACACACACACACACACAAACATGCACCCTCATACACAAACACGCATTCATAAACACACAATTAAGCAAACACTCACACAAACACACACAGGGCACCCCCTAAACACATAAACATATTCAGAAAAATACACACAAGCATGAAACTCACATATGCACACACATAGATGCAAAGACACACATAAAAACAAACATATTCAACCACATAGGGAATCCCATGTACACAACGACACACGCACACACACACGCACACACATTCATGCATACAGACCTAGCTTGTTTAAAGTGCAGTTCTTCCTGATTAGATGGGGAGTCTCCAACTCACTGAGGCACCCCAAAGAAAGCCTTTCACCTGGTACCAGAATAATTTAAATAGCACACTGCTTAGCATTAGGTCAGTCCCCTGAGATGCATTTAAAGAAAAGGATTGTTTGAGACAAGCAACAGCACTAATTTACACTAATATCAATTTGAATAATGTATGCCTACATTTCATAATTAAACTCATGACATTATTATTATTGTTGTTATTATTATTATTAATAATAATAATAATAATAATAATAAAAAGGCTTCTATTATAGTAGTAATAATAATAATGCTACATCACAAAATCTTTCATCACTTTTAATTTGATGTCAGTTAGAAATCACCACAGCCCAAATCCATTACGCCAATAGATCAGCTGCATTAGCACATTGTTTCATTGACCTCCCAGGACACTGAGCACATTGTACAGAGAGCTGATTTAGCATGGCATCTGCGCCAGTCAAGTGTACAGTTCTAACTAGCAGTCTCTGAAATGTAAATGGAGGGCACTAAGCAGACAAAATGCATCAAGGAGGCCAGTGAAAACCAAATAAAGGGGCACACCCCAAAAAAAATATTTTTTTACGGCCACAGGGAAAAATGGCACCCATGTGCCAACCCGCACAAGAGTGAGGGCGGACAGGCTGCCATGGCTTTCCTTTAAGGTTCTCAGGCTTTTTAAAACTTTTGGGTCCGCTTCCTCCTGTTCCCTCCCTCACGCTTCTTTAGCGGCTCGTGAACCTGAGAGCTGGAGGAGCGCTCTTAAATCTACCCCACGCTGGGCTGCCCTTCAGGATAATAAAAAGCCATTACCTTGACCGCTGACACGAGGCCGAGAGTGAGGGTCAGAGTGATATTTATTGATGAAACTCTGAGCTCCCAATCTGCTGCACTCAGTGGGCATCATACAGCTGTCAGCACAGACAGGGATCACGGCGCATGATGGCCCTCGACATGGCCCATCTATAATTTATGAACTACACAGAAAACAAGCAGGAGACAACAAGGGAGCCCGGGCCCGGGGATTACCTTCCGCCGCAGCTAAAGAGATTTGAGGAGGGAGTTTTTTTTGGGGGGGGGTGGGGGTGTGCAGATATGGGTTTGGAAGCTAGCGAGCACAATAGCGCATATTAAATATTCAAAAGGCCCTCAGCAGGAGAGCTCTCCCCGCGGGCCCTGCGGTATGAATGATATGATAGACAGTGTTTACAGTGGGGATGTAAAGCGGGGGCGCCAGTGCGTCGCGCGCCGTATCACACTTCAGTCAAGCCCTTTAAATGAGACGGAGATGTAACAAAGAATGTAAATGGTCTGGTCTTTGTTACTGTACGCCGTGGCTCAACGCTTCCCTGAGACACTGGGCCACGGGATGCAGGGGATGTGTACTCCTCTGTCAAAGCGGAGTATTACATGACTGGGATGTTCTTGTTTCCACTTGGACTGTGTATTTGCCTCAGGGTAATGCAGTGGTGCAATATATGAAACTCAGCTGCTGTAACAGCAACTGACAGATCATTAACAACTTGCCCCTGCCCCCATACCCCCCACATGCTCCCCAAAAACTGTTATTATTGTGGGAAGAACAGAACAAACCATAGCACTATATATTACTATGTAGCTGAATAACTACAGTAAACAGAGTTCATGGGAAACAATATTTCCGACTGCATAGTGCTTCTAAAAGATTAGTGATGTGCTGTTATAGTCACCTACTAGACATTATGTCCTTTATTAATGCAAAAAATAGATTTAACTAAAAAACAAGCACAAAGTATTTAGCTTTAGTAATATGATTCCCTTTATACCAACAGACATATTTGTCTAGCAACACCAGATTATAGAGCTATGTTGTTAATAGTCTATCTATTGTATATTTGCACAACAGTTTTTTTTATTTTGTAGGTTTCTGTAAATATGGTGTCCTACTGTTGACATTCCCGATATGACACTTGGAATTTCTACTACATTTCAGAATGTTGTGATTTGTGGACCAGTGGCTTACTATTTTATTCTCCTTAAAAAAAACACAGGAATCATCACCCATAAATAAATTATGCTGGGCTTTTCCAAAGTCATTACAAGTTTATTTTGATCTTGCATCATAATTCACAGCTTGGCGTGCAATATATTTTCTCAAAATGCGAGGTAATTCCTCCGCGCAGTGCAAAGTTATGATTCATTTATACAGGAGTGACAGCATAATGCAGAGATGTCAAAATCCATTAAAACTGTTCAATGTCTAGGGTTTATTTTTAGACCCAATTGAGATTTAACTGATGGTGAAAAATATACAGTCAGGTGTGTTTACCTCACCTTTAGAAAGAATGTGTTATAGTCCCAATTAATTTGTTATTCCTGTCACTAAAGGCATTGTCTACTTCAACACTGTCATGGCTCCCTGTGCTTTGTTTTCAGAAGAATGGCATTTAATTTTTGTGTAACCCTTTCCAGGCTAAATTCATTTAGAGGAGCGCATCTTGTTTAGGAACGCTTAAACTGAATTCATACGGTTTTAATTGCTTATCAGAATGACGGATTGCAAAATGTCTTGGCGCTTTTCCCCCCTCTTTTCCACTTCCGAGCCAGTAACAAGATCATGCGCTTCCCAAATGATGCTAAATTAGCAGATGAATGCTTGTCTGGGACAGCTTTTTAAAGGGTGCCTTTTTGAAGATTCTGTTGCCATTTCTGAACCCCATTAATATGGACATTGTATCATTTGCTGGGTTTTCTTCATTATTGTGGTTAATCTTCGCTGTGCTGACGACTGCTTCCACCGCCAGCCTTAGGAGGCTGAAAACAGCCCACCCAACAGAAAGCAGAGCTTTACAGAGAAAGACAACCAGACCCCAAGAAGACCACTAGCAAAGTTAAAATACATTACAACCAGCTCCCGCCCTGATAGATTTTTTTTCTTTTTTTTAAACCTATGTGTGTACTTTAATCCCCCTCAAATTTATAATTACCCTCAGAATAGTTTCCTAAAAAACAATAAAATAATAAAAGTAATAAAAATTAAACAGTTGAATAAAAAGGGTCCTTTTATTTATGCAATAAAGCAATCACATGCCAGTAAAGAGAGGTCTGTATATAAAGTAAATGTGTTTCCTTTCCCTGTTTCATAAACCTTATTTAGCCTGTTTCATAGGGCAAATTAACTTTCGCATTCATATATTTTAATAAAATGTGAAGTGCATTTGCATCAGATTTAATTTATCCACCGTCGACCATGAAAGGTCTGGTGAATGTTTATAATTAGGTAAGCAAGCTTGCAGTGGCACACAAAGGTGAGTGCTTTAAAGTGCAGTAATTGCAACAGGCCTTGATCATATAGTTGACTATACAGGGGGAATGTACACATCTGTAAATCACATTATTGCAATGGATTCCAATCTAACAATGTTACATACAGTCAGGTTTAAGTATGAAAAAGAAGAAAGCAAACTCAAAAAGTATGAATAGGTATGCATAATGAATGCATTAGTAATAATTAGTATATGAATGCAGATAGTCTAGATATGCAACACTGAACTGAACATACTGGTAGGAACAATTTACATTTGAATATCCAGCAATATGTCCAATATGAAATAACAAGTTGACTACAGAATAATTCAGCCTGCGGGTAGGGATCCATCTGAATACCGGTTTTTAGGATGCTGAAATCCATTACAGCACACTTAGGGGTCGATTTACTAAGTTCCGAAATAAGGGGTGCTATTTTACGTGCGCAGCCAAAGCATTTGCAAGTGTTATCATTTCACACTTTGCGGGTGAACAACTAGAAGTCATGTAAATTATTCCAGCTGCAATCAGCCCTATTTAAATGAGAGATATTGCGTGTTTGGAAAAGTTACACTGTAGAATAAATCTTAAAAAACAGTTCAAAGTCTGGCAGCAATGTTGATCCTGTTATTTTAGGGGATGACTTATTATATTAAATTATGGAATTATTGCCATTATTCGACTTGACTTTGACAGTGCTTTGAAAATTTTATTTTTCTAAAATCCTGTAACAGTTTAAAAAAAACTGTTACAGGATTTCACTATTTTATTTTTTTAAACACTGTCAAAGTCATGCAGAATAACAGAAATAACTCAATATTTAACAGTAATCCCATAAAATAGCAGGATTTATAGTTAAAAAACAGGATTTATACAGCTAAATAACAGGATACAAACAGTTTCCCCCTTCATTAAATGGTTTTTCACAGGCAACACTGCTGCTGTTTTTTATGGTATTTTTTGCAGTGTAGGTATAGGCTGATGTTACACCAAACAAGCTGGCGGTTTACTACAAACTGTTTCCCTGGATGTCTCTTAGTTTCTGCCAGGGGTTACAGATGTGAACATGAAATGATCATAACTATACTTCAGTGACGTGCAGTTCTAATGAGAAGAACATCCGATTTACAAAGCATACTAAATATTAAATCTGCAAATAAATAAAATTTCAAAATACCTGAGCAAATAGATATGTTTGATCAATTTTGGGATCTTTGGGTGCCTGAAATATAGAAATTTACTCAAATTCACTAGCTTGCAGGCAGTGACAGTCAGCGCTCAACTGTATAATGCACGCTGGCCATGGCCGACAGACTGTTTGCCTGGCAGCTTGCGTCACAAAGCAGGCAGATATCCTCTCTGCCTTAATTTGCCATGCAAGCACACGCGCAGTCCATTCCCATATCATTCAACATCTGCGTCAAAAGGCAGGTGTCTACACAGCCTTTTTGCATAAATGTACATTATGATTGTGGAGTATGTGTCATTTTTTACGTACGTGCTTTGTGAATTCCACAAACCCCTTCACAGTCACTATGCGTCACCAGGTCATCTTAAAAAGGTTTGACCGTGCGCCGCTCACTGGTGATCATAAGATGGCTAGCATTTTGTCTCAAAAACTTTGCGAGGCTTTAATTTCAAGAGAAGCAAGTAGGCCTATGGAATTGATCTTCAAATAAAGTAAGTAAACACACACACGCGATGTTGTCTTTTTGCCATGTCTGTTGTTGGCCTATTTGAGTAGAGTTTGCGTTGTGTTAGGTTGCTTATGCATGGTTATTAATGTTATTGGTGCACCGACTCAGAGCCTTATGGGTTTGCAATGCTGTGTTTATTACTGGTGCGCCGACACCAAGTTTGCATTGTTGTGTTGTTTTTATTAGTCGATAGAGTGCTCAAGTGACTACGTCACACTGGTTTCAGAAGTAAATTCCCCATTCATTTAAAGCGTAGACATTAACTAAAACTTACTTTTAAACCATTTCTAGTGATTATGTCTTACTATCAATTTCCTGGATTGTTCAATATAACGCCCGTTCACAAAATATGTAGTTTTTCTGGACCAGCTTCGAGTATATCTTACGTTTTAGTATAGTTTTTGTGAATATACCAGCGCTGGCAATGTTTAAAAACTCGACGTCCCATAATTCCCTCCGGACCATAGACAGTATAAAAATATGAACAGAGTCACTGCGACGTCACCCATTGCCTTCCCACGGCATCGTAAAAACAGTTCTGAGGCTCCGGATGTCTTTTTCGCCACCCGTTAGTACAAACTCCATCTGAAGTGACGTTGTTTTGAGCAGAGTCAACCGGATATGGTCTTCATGCTCCAGGCACAGATGATTGACAGTTCAGGGTGGAGAAGCCACAGAACTGATTTTATATAGTTCTGTGGGAGAAGCCCATGACCTGACCAAACCCACCATTGTGCAAAACAAACTCGCGGTAAACTTCCTTAAGTTGCTAATGTTTTATAATATAACATTTAATTTTCATCCTCGATTTTACTGTTCATTCAGTTATCTTCAATTTATATTCAGATAAATCAACTAATTTGATTAGCTAGATAGCATAGCCAACCAGCTGAGCTTGATAGCCACGCTTGACGCACTGCATCACCACTTACGGACGAATATAGGGTAACGCTATTGCCATCAACTATATTGACGGTCAATCAATCACATATGTTATTTTGACAAGACCAGTTTTATTATAAATATCCCTAGCGCCGCTAGCAAGGTAGCAAGCTGTCCCCATAGTCTTAAAATGAGCAAACCACCACCGTCTTTTTGGCTAAGCGCTAATTAACTTGTTTTCTGCAGCATTTTAAACCACGTTATGAAAACTGTTCCAGATAAAGTTGGTATTGTAATTTAGTGGGTTCACACGCTAGCTAAAGCATAGTAGCCTACGTTACATCGTAGCTGACATTAACTTTCATCTGCATCCTATAACCTAATCACAAACATTTGCAAACGCAGACTCCGTATTCTTTTACGATAAATTATTGGTTTTATTTTAAACACCCCCTTATTGAGCCAGTACAAACATACCGCTAACGTATTTATTCCCCGCACATTTTCTCAATTTTTGGAACCGAAAAAAAATTCTCCAGGCGTACAATTGTCCGGTTAGGGTTCTAGTTGGAGCAGCTCGCTAACGTTTGTAACGTCCACAAAACAACAGCTTGTTCACAGTAGGCTATTAAGGGATGTTCTCCATCGACTTCCACTAAAAAATACATGGTGTCTCCCTGTCCCAAGCATAGAATGTATAAATGTCCCAAGACGCCAGGGCGCGTTTTAGACCAATGACTGTTGTCTCCCCCTTCTGGTCCTGCCCCTCCGAGTGAGAGCAGTGAGAACCATATAGAACCTATCTTTAGCAGTGACCCCAGGACTCAACCTGTCCCTCTGATTGGTCCTGAGCAAATGTTAATACCCTGTCCAAACGACACAATATTTAAAAAAAATCTGCACATGCACAGACATTAGATGAAGGAAAGGCACCTATTGCAATTAAATTTTTTTGTGGGAAAAATGTATTGACTCAGTATTTTGACCACATTGTTGACATTGACTTACATGGTGAAAGACCTATACTGGAGCCAACCGCAGTGGTGCTCGTGAGCAACGGCACAATGGCGGCTCCCAGCCCAACCAGGAAGTGATCGTCAAAATATAAACCCTAACGTTAGCTAACGTTAAAAAAGCTAACATTAGCTCATCTTCAGCGGCAGGCTACTGCCATTCTGCCAAAAATGTCCAGACGAGATTATGATATCTTATTGGTCGAGAACCACCCATGCGTTGTAGTACTGGATATATAGTCCGTTAAAGTGGACTACAAAACAAACGACAATCATTGATCCATTACTTTCTAAAATAAAAATTGGAACATGCGATATATGGTCTATATCCTTATACTACACAGGCTAATCCAGCAATGTTTCGGCTCATTCTATAAATCAGATTTCAAGAAATAGTCGATAGTCTCTGAAGCCCGTTCTATCTCTCATAGGGAATTTACTTCCAAAACCAGACTCCGCCCACGTAACTCTTGGCGAACCGATGCAAGCAATGTTGTTTGTCTGTTTCGTGGTGGGCTGGCACTATTCATCGTGTAGGCCTATTCACTATCTTGACTTTATAGCCTTGTGGGCGATTTGGATTGACTTGAATTGTTTTCTGGCTACGTAGTCTATGTTGCTGAGTGCTCCGCTGCTCCGCTGTTGCCAGTCATTATGTTTCTGCGCACATCAAAATACCTCTCTGATTTGCCACTGCCTACCCAGACTGAGACCCCACCACACATTACTACTGACTAGCACTAGTAATGCCATTAGTGCCACATAAAATCACATTTCCATCTGACGATTACTGTTAAAGATAATGTTGTACAACATAGCTCACTATGTTGTGGGCTTTGAGTGTTACAAAATATCCTTCTTGTTACAATGATAGCCATCATCTTATTGTTCTTGTTCGTACAAAAATGCACATGCAGTTACCTTTCCCAAATTGCTTTTGGGCTCAGTAAAGCACATTACACCTGCTAAAGTAATCTATTGGCATGACCTTCTCCCACTATTTCATGAAATAACGTAGATATAACGCATATTCATTCAGGCTAACCAGCAAAAATGAAAAATCCATGTATCTTTTGATTTTAAAACACGCAATCCTCTTTGCACCTCGTTAGTTGATCAATTTTTGCATGTGGTAGCAGTTTTACACGTAATTTTGTCCACTCAAACCTTTAGTAAAATGACCGCTTAGTGTGCAAAGGGTTGCATAAGTCCCTCTCCATCCATACTGTACATCGCTCACAGCCAAAAGAGAAAGCAGAGAAAAAAATATCGTCCAGCTACACAGATTTTATTTGGTGTGCTTCTGTGTGCATGTGTGTGCATGTGTGTGTGTGTGTGTGTGTGTCTGTGTATGTGTGTGTAGTTATGGTCCATCATTATTAAATGTCTCTTGTTGGATAGGAGAGGCGCTTTATCAAAAACAGCCATTCATCAGCCGCTCGGCGAGACAGCTCGCATCTGACCTCTGCTGCAATAATGCCGCATCAAGTAGGCCAACTACCCAGTTTAGCGGCAGTGCAGGGAGCATGGGCCAGCTCGAAGATTAAGTGCACTGTTTCAGGGTTCCATTCCCGGGGGCTCTGCTGGCTGATGTTGTATTGATTGCAAAAGTTTACCAGTAAGTATCACAAACAACAATAGCCAGGTCAACGATCGGTGATGCCTGAACCGCTATTCCCCGGCGTAGTGGGGGGAGGTGGGAATGGAGGAGTGTGGAGGAGGCGGCGGCTGCGGGGGCCACGTATTCGGGGCTAAAGCTCTGCCATCATGATTCCTGCGTGTGGGGCAGAGAGGGGTCTCCAGTGCCAAGGGGAGAGTTGAGCACCGGTCTGACATTTAAGAAAGCGATATAGCCGCCCCAGATGAGGCGGCGTGAGATAATTATAAACCCCTGCATTATAAAAGGCTGCATCGACAAACTGTCGGGCCCACCTGCCATAAAGTGCCCAGCCTTGTTAGGCTCTGTTAAGTGCACGCATTCCCATTTAATTGCCAGGTTGTACATTCGGCGCCAAACGTGGCAAGGAGTTTGCCCGCATTGGGCTGCAGCAAGCGAGTCGAATGGTCGGGTTCCACAGAAGATTCCGTTCTGAGGGTGTCACTGGCTGGCAGTATTGTACAGCCCCCCCCCCCCTCACACACACACACACACACACACACAGCAATGGACAGCCTCTCCGTCACGCCACTGGGCCGGTATCAGGGGAAGGCCGGGCTGAACACCAAACCGCTCTCTGAGCGTAATCACGTGATTAGCTGCAATGGCGAATGATATGACATTGACCGGTGATGTATTCGACAGCCCCTCTACTGTCCCCTTGAGTAGAGAGGCAAGAGGCACGTGCATATGACAGAGCGCACGCATCACATGTGTGCGTGCCTCTTGCAGGCAATTACCCAGCAGCCTCACAAGTTAAATCAAGATTAATTGTGGTGCTGAGGGCTGCTTTTAATGTCCAGATTTACTATATTTTACTTAATGAGGCACATTAACAGCAATAAAAAAAACCCTGAGAAGAACTAGGTGGGTTTAATGTCTCCACACTCTGTCCTCTGTCATCAGCTTTTTCTGGAACGCAGGGAGGAAAGGAGAGGGATCATTCTGTCTATTCCTCCAGTTCTATCCGTCTAAGAGAAAACAAAAGGGAACCAACCAAATGTGTGTGACTGATATGGAGCAACATGCCACATTTCCTGGCCTTCAAAGTTGCCCCTTCATTTATCCTGGGGTATTGCACTTATAAAATCCCTCCCCATTAGAATACTTACAACAGCATATGTCCTGTTACAATGCACACACAGGTAAGAAAAGATGCAGCACACTTTTTTGCACTCGCATACTATGGGAATGCCCAGGTGTACCACAGGTGAAAAGTCACACACACACACACACACAGACACACACACATGCAGGAACGCATGCACGAATGTGAACATGCGTGCGCACGCACACACAAACACACACACACACACACACACACACACAAAAAACATCAACTGTATTCCATTCCGATATTGCACTCTGTCAAATTGAACCCTGTTTGGTTTAGCAGGGATTTAATCCTGGCTGTAATGTGCTCTCATTAGGCACACAGCATTAGGCCACACTGGTGGTTACAAAGGAGAGAGGCCTCAGGCACCACTGGAATTAATTACAGACACAAGTGGGGCTGTTTGGAATTGTCAACCCAGATTTATCACCAGCTACTTAATGCGCCTCTTCTGACCCAATCCCTTTGCCAAGTCGCCCGGGGGCGCTTGACGTGCCCCTACTGGGGGTGGGTAGCAGAGGTGCCTGTTGGCTCAAACTTGGGAGCCCCCACCCACTGGAAGCCTGACTAAATCCAGGGCTGGAGGCAAAGTGCGCTAACAATGCCCCCAGCAAATTCTGTATGTGTCCAGGAGCAGGCAACACCCCCCCGCCCCCCTCCCTCCTCAGGGGATCGGTTCAAAGCCCAGTCCCGACATCTTTAATTGTGTCAGTTTGGTGATCATAATCCCTCATGCGTTCGGACTGCAGTGTCACCTGCCATTTGTGTCGACCAAATTATGTCTCTACAAAACGGGCTGTGAACAGAGCCTTGTGAGTAGGCCTGTTTGGATGAGCATCTTCAAGCATTCACTCCACCAAAGCCTCCTCCTGGCCTTTATAGCCAGCCATACACAAACTACACCAAAGATTGCGTCCGCAGAACCATCTTAAAAGGGGCTATGCATGCTGCTACAAATTATAATATTTTATCTATGCAGGCAAAAATTGTCACACATCCTAATAGAAGAGACCAATGTGTCTACCAGCATGGGTTTCTCACAATGTGAAGAACTTTACATAGTTCAAACATTAAAAAGGCAATCAATTTTCTAAAGTCTGGCATTTATACGGCCGCTTATATCAAAGGACACTCAGCCTTCCCAAATGCACACTTAGACATAAGCCACCATTATCTTTGTGCTTGTACAGCAGAAATCCTAACACCTTGGTTCAATAACAATACGAAAGGGACAGCTTTGCCATGGTGTTATACAAGTATTGCACATTTACTAGGAATATTATCCACCATTTCTGTGTCTAACCCCATCAATACATATTTGCCACTGTTTTTAATGCAGAGAGAGCGCAAAGTACAAGAGCTGTAGCCTACTTCCTTGATCCACTGTAAAATACAAAATAAATAAATAAAATTGACAATTTATGGCTGATTAAATACTATTTTAATTAGAATTACCCTTTGCAATGTTTCCAACACAGGAACAAAAACAACAAATACAAATATGCAAACAAACAAAAGAACCTGTCACAAGAAACAGATTATTTGCCTGTTATCGAAGAAACAAAAAAAAGAAAAGAAAAATGAATGACTCGACGAGTTGATCTCAGAGGGGCTGCACTTATCCCTATGATTGTCATGCAAGTCTGGTTGTAAGTAATAATGTGGCCTTTAATGACAGAATGATGGACCTGCCAAACGCTGCTCCTGCCATACACTGCGTGTGCATCCCCGATCGGTAGTCGCCCACACGCCCATCTGGGACACATTAGCATATTCTCGTCAATCCAGAGCCCACTTTAACATAATCCATATTTGTTGGATAAAGTCCAACAGCAAGCCTCCAGCACAGCAGTCATGTGACGCGATGACACACTTAAACCAGCTCGACAAAGAGCATGCTTGGCCGGCTAAGCAATTCTGAAATGCAAATAGCGCCACTTTCTTCTACCCAGCTAAAAGGACAAATCCCTTTTGGCAAGACATCTCCCGACTGTTGCCTGGGTTTTCCTGCTTAATCATGCTGTGCGATTTTTTCGGTTTGAGCGGAAGAGGGAAGAGCCACTACTGCCGCTCTATCATCTCCAGTATGAGGAGAAGTACAAGCGTGATTCTGGGTATGATAAGAATGGAGTAGGCTACAAAATAATTTTTACTTGAGTGAGCATACATTTCCGTGGGGTTTAATTGCTCTTGCTTTTGTAATTGCAGGTCAGTATATTTATTACAGTGGCTTCAGAAAGTATTCATACCCCATTGATTATTTCTCATTTTATTGTGTTGCAAAGTCAAATTAAAACATATTTACACGTGGGATTTTTTTCTACTCCTGTAGAAGTAATTCTCTATAATGTGCAAATTAAATAAAGTATTTAGATATCTTCAGGATTATATTAAAAATAAAAAACGGAAATATCGCATTTACATAAGTATTCACACCCTTTGCTTTAACGTATTTTTGAAGTATCATATTTAATATTTGGTCACATAACCTTTGCATGCTTGTACTTCCTAAAGTCTGTGACCCAGCAACATCAAAAGACTCTCGATATCTTAATTTCAGGTACTGTTACAAGCGATACTATAACCACTCTGCATTTGAATGGATCTCTATGGGAATTGGGGGGTGAGACTAGATTCAGCTGTAAATTACACTGGTACAGTATGGAACACAAGGCTGGCTAAATTAAGTCATCAAGGGTCGGAGCTATCGAACGAGCCCTAAACCATCACTCTGTTGCCAGATATGGAGTAGATGTGGATGGATCACTGCAAAGGTTATTTCTCCTGACTCATTTTCCTATAGAGTTCAAAAGAAAAATGAGTCAGGAGAAGCTACCCTTAAAGTGATCCACCCATATCTACTGCATATCTGGCAGCAGAGTGAAGGTTTGATACCTCAGACCCTTGATGACTTACAGCCATTTAGCCAACCATGGGTTCCATGCTATTCCTGTGTAATTTATGGATTAATTAAGTCCCACCCCCCAAATCCCATAGAGATCCATTCAAATGAAGAGAAGTTATAGTATCACTTGTAAGAGTAACTGAAAATAAGATATCAGGAGTCTGTTGCAGGCATCAAATTCGGAATTAGCGTATATTTACAAAAATCAATAAAGTTGATAAGGTAAAACATTAAATATCTTTTCTTTGTACCGTTTTCAATTAAATATATGTAAAAGAGAATTTACAAATCACTACTTTCTGCTTTAATGTGCATTTTACATACACTACATACAAACTTTTTTGGAATTGGGGTTTGTAGTATCGCTTGTAACAGTACCTGAAAACTAGATTAACAATTTGTAAGAAATTGTAGGTGTGGTTGCTTCACAGTGTTATCAATTGTTGGAAATGGCGTAGAAAGATGATAATATGGTATAGTGGGACGTGGAAAATAAAAGGTGGAAATGGTATGAACTGGTAATGTGGTATAAAGGGATCTAGTGAAGGTGAAAGTGTTAAAATATGGTGATGTAGCCTATTTTGCGGTAAATAGTCTAAAGAACCTGGAAGTCATACAAAGAAATCATGAATTGGGATAAAAGCACAAAAAGGTATCTGGGATAGTATTGTTAGGTCATAACAGTGAATGCCCAATTTACTGCATCCTGTGTACTAGCATACTGCTTACTGTAGGCTATACTGCAGTAACATGCAGTATCAGAAATATCCTCCATATAAACCTGGACATAAGTAGGCTGTATCAGTTGCCTTTACACTCTTTGGCTATATCATCTGGGGATATTGAGGACACTCAATTTGGCCGCGCAGGTAAGGCTAGCCTAATTTAACAGCTTTTCAAAAAAAGTATACTCAACTGGCATACTCAAATAGTAGGTAAGTGTGCTGATTCGGACTATTCGGACACAGTCGTAGACTTTAGAAAAATATGGGTTAATACAATTTTTGTCTAGGTTTTAACCAAATGCTCATCTACTGATTTCTCCACTTTATTAAACAAACTCTGATTCCAATTACAGATCTCACCATTTTGTGAAGTCCAAACCACATGTCGTGTGCTGAATTCAGAGTTCTATACATCTAGCCTACCTAGCATGCAGCTATCGTAAAGCAATAATTAAACATTGTTTGGCTAATAGTAACTAAGTTTAACTTTGTTACTTGAAATTATAACCCAATTATGTGTAGCGGATAGTTAATTTGCTGTAGCTATGTCATAATCGATTGCATTTAGATTTGTTTATGTAGGCTACTGGCACCTGTCACCTTGGCATTTTCATGCAGAGTGAAAAGTTAATTTTTTCTGGTAGCTTAACCACAGTAGCCTAGCTCGCTTATGCTTTTGTCATGTTTTGTTAGGAAGTTGTCTGCGCTAAAGGTATTAAGACGTAAATCAGAATTAGTTGAATAATGTTGAATGGAGTGATTAGTAGGCTAGATGAGCATTTAGCTAAAACATATCCAAAAATTGCAATAGTGCTAAAAATATTTTTTGTTAACAATTGTGTTTTGTAACTTAGACAACATAGCGGTACGTGACCATTGTGGCGTCCCTGCCACACTTTCCTCGGAGAGGAAGGAAGACGGGGAGACAGAGGTGCGTTCAAGGTAAGTATTTTATTCTTTTTTTTATTTTTTTTAGCGGGTCCCGGAGTAGTTCGTTCGTCCATTCGATCGATCTCGGTTTTTTTTTCCCCCGTCCAGTCCCTCAGTCTCTCTCTCTCTCCCTCTCTCTCCTCCGTCACCCGTGTCGTCCGGAATGATTTTGGGATTCGTGAATCCCGTCCCCCTCCGTGTTTTCCGTTTTTGTTTCACTTTGTTTTTTTGTTGTCCGTTGTACTTAACTGTGTTCTTGTCTCCTCTTCTCTCCTTTTTCCTCCTTCCTATCCCGGCGGGCCGCCTCACTCACCCACCAGCCTCTTCGGGCCTTTATGGGGAAGGAAAGAAACAGGGGAGTACAGAAACAGGTATTTAGACAAGTAATTTTCACTTTGTTAATTTTTCCTCTTAAGTTTCTTTTCTCTTTCGTGCTCTGGTTTCGCTTTCCTCTCTTTTTTTTTCCTCTCGCCCTTTTCCTCCCAGCCGCCGGGGCCGTCACCACCGGCCTCTTCGGCTCAGTATGGGTCGGCGTAAACAGGTTAGTGCAGAGAGGACATAGGTTTTTAATCCTCCTTTTAAGGTAAGTTTCTTTACTTTAAAGCTCCACTTTGTTCTGGTTTCGCTCACTTTCTCTCTCCTTCTCTTCGTTCCTTTCCTCCTTCGGTTCCTCTCACCCCGGCGGCTCGGGGGAATGTCGAACTCGAAACCCTGAAACAGGGTTTCAGGAGGGGTTTAGTGACGAGAAAAATCCGTTAATCCAGTAGTTTTCACAACAGTTAATTCTTTTTTTCTTTAACTCCGTCGTCTTTTTCTCCGTCTATTCGTTCCTCCACCCTTCTTTTCCTCACCGCGGCTTTCTCGGCCTCTTCCTCTTCGGCGCTCGGTCGGGAACGTTGGAAGGCTCTCGGCGTGCTAGTGCAGTTTAGGCTCTTAAGTTTCTTCGGTACAGTTCTAATCTTTTTTTCCTTTTCTCTCGTCTTTTTCTTTTCTTCTTTTCTTCTTCTTTAAAGGGGCGTCGCGAGAGCGCACGCTTCCCGCCCCCCCAGCTCACCGTCTTTCGCCCCCGCCGCCCGCCCGCTCTCCGCCTTTCGACTCGCCTCCGCGCAGCCTGTCAGGCTGTCTTCTGTCTATGCTCTGTCAGGCTCTGTTTCAGGCTTCTGCTCCGGTTCAGCTCCGACCTGGCCTGATTAGCTCCGGCTGGTCTCACTGACCTCCTAATGCCTGTCTGGGAGTCCCTTCCCCTCTCCCTCTACCTCTGCTCTGTGGCGGCCCCTGTCCTCATCTTCCCCTCCGCTCCCCTCACTGGGTCTGGCGTGGCGTAGCTTCTGCCACTAGTGGCACACCTCTGCATATAGAACAATAGATGTGACATATCTTGTGATGGAATAGAAATTTGGTGTTCTGAAATGGAACAATTTGGCAGCCATCTTGTTCAGTTCCTAGCTAGCAATTGGAACCTATGGCAAAAGTGCCATGTACTGTCTTTCTAACCCATATATATTTTTATTTTATGATAGGCTATCAATTGAGTTTTTTAAGTATTGCAGTGTTTGCATGGATGCTAAATGTATTTAGATTTTGTTGTTTTTTTTGTTTACTGCACAGCATGTGCCAGTCTTTTGGAGGCCATCTTTCCTGCCTTATTGTCAATGTCCACCTTTTCCTAGCCACTGAATATTTTGGAAATCTGTTGTGAAATATGCAGATAGCTACCATCACTTGCTATTATTCCATTATAACCACATCAAACTACACAACTGTTAGTTATAACTAGTTTATTTACAAAGATACAAGTACAATGAATAAGAAATAACACCCTATCAAAACTGATTTTAAATATTAGAAGGTCAAGATGATAAATTCAGACAAACATGAATACAGTAATTGGGACAGATATGACTAACGTTACCACTAGGGGGCCACCGTGCAGTTAACATCTCTTTTGTGACTGCTTGGCTATTCCTCGAGTGTGTGCCTCTTTCCTCAATGCAGCCGCCTGTGTCCGCTCCACTTGCGGGGCTTTAAGGCAACGTTTCCCAAAATCTACCGTCTGGTCTTTTTTTCCGGGTTGGCGGATTTAACATCTTTCAATTATCATGCAGGCCGGGTTTGTTCGGGCTCAAAGTTTTAGGCCCGTTGAGAACTCTGCATCTGACTGGCTAATGTTACGTAACTTAGGTAATTACCGATCTGTCAGATAAACTGGAATATGTGGATTCTTATTTCAATACTTTTGTGGACTTATAGACTACTTTTCCTCAACGGAGTTGTATATTATTTTCTTGGATGCACGGCTACGAAGAAAGTAAAGCAAGGTAGGCTCTGTTAGCGTTGTTGTGGTGGTAATGTTATCTTCCACTTGTAGGCCTGCGAGATAACGTTAGCACATTTGGGTATTGATGGCTCCGACATGACACATGGGGCAGAGATGGCCAGTAACGTTATGCATTCACATTCGTGGCTTGGTTGTTTAATGTGCTTGTTTTGTATGTGTGTTCTTTGGCTAACCTTAGCTAGTTACTGATGTCACTTAAACTGGTTGGTTGAAAGTTTGGTTAACCTAAAACCTAGCTAACGCTAATCTGTATGGTTAGATAATGCATTCTCTAACGTTAGTAGTGTTGTTGTTGTTAGTAGTTGATAACTTCAACTGTGATTGTCCAGTTGCTTTCTAACCCTAGCTTAGTATGAGTAGTGCTAACCTTATGCTAACGTTAACAGTTGGTTGATAATTTGAATGGATTGATTGCAGTAACGTTAACGGCTATATATGTATATTATATCATTAAAAGGCAGAGACCGAATTAATATTGTTTCAGCACGGTAACGTAGGCTACCGGGAGAGCCCGATCGCTACGGACAACTGATGGTCTGTCGATACGGGTATCCAGACTGCCCTGCACCAAGTTTCTATAATTCCTAAAGAAATTGTAGGTGTATTTGCCTCGCTGTGATATCAATTGCTGGGAATGTTAAAGCAAGATGGTACTATGGTAGCCTATAGTGTGAGGTGGAAATGCGGTAGAATGGGATCAAAATAAGGCGAAAGTGTTAAAATATGGTGATGTATTTTGTGGTAAGTAACGTTTGTCTAAAGAACTTGGATACAAAGAAGTAGCCAAAGTAGTTGCCCAGTGCTCACGTAGAGCAGAATGTTGTGATTCAAAAATCCGCTCAGTGCTCACACCGTGAGCTAGCCTCCTGCACGTGCCCATTGACTCACATTAATTTTTTGGCGATAAAATGTCAAATATCTCAAAAAGTGTATATGGTATAAAGGTAAAAAGTAATAGCAACCTGGATGTTACGGTTCTAACCGTTCCACGCCATGTTTTATGTTTATTGTTATGTCACGCCCTTATTTGTATTCACGTTCTGTCATAGTTTATTAGTTTGCATACATATTTCCATGTTTTTTTTCAGCCTTTTTTGCGCGTTTGCTCTTTTTTCTCTCTGCTGTCTTCCACGGCTGTTTCTAATTGTTCTTCTCTCCCTTGTCTAATTACTAATTAATTAACCATTAGATCAGGATGGGTAATACTAACTATCTATAACATTCTTGTTTACCTTATGTTTGTTATACATGTTTAATACTTAATTTACTAATTAGGTAACTACTAACGATTAACTAACTACTAATTGCCTTTACTATTTTTCATTCTTTCTCTGTTTTTTCTCATTTGCTGTGAATTCTCTCTGCAGTGTCTGCACTCTGTCTGCTGCATATAAGTTCAGTGTGTTAGTCATTGTGTTGTTCATGTGTGTTGCAAATCATCTCACTCGCAATTCTTGTAGCGCATTGTTATTCTTTCTTCCTGTTTTTTTCCTGTTTTGTTTTTTTTTGATTTTTTTTTTTGCCCTGTGTTTTTTCACTGCCTGTTTGTTTTGCCTGTTGTTTTTTTTTTTTTTGCCTTTTTTGTTTTCGCACATTGCTGTCGCGCGAGACTTGTTTTTTTTTCGACTTTTTTTTTTCTTTTATTCTTTTGCTACCTCCCTTTCACTTGCTGCCACACTGATTGAACTTGGCCTCCTGCTACTGCCTGGTACGACGACGACGAGACTGCCTTACCTTTTTTCTTTTGTTTTTTTTTTTTGATTTTTTTTTTGTTGCTGTATTTTTTTTGGTGTATGACTTTTTTAATAAAGCCTCCTTAAAATTTATGCTTTATTTATTTATCTTAGCCCTTGCGGGTATATGGAGGGTGTATGAAGGTATAATGTGAGGTATGAATGGTGTCGATGGTGTGAACGGTGTAGGAGGAGATAGGTTCTCAAAAATCGGCGGAATAATAATAACGGTTTTTCAACCACACTTAATAAGATATCGAGTCTTTTGACGTTGATGGGTCACAGACTTCAGAAAGTAACAGTATGCAAAGGATGTGCGACCAAATATGAAATATGATACTTTAAAAATACGTTTAAGTAAAGGGTGTGAATACGTATGTAAATGTGATATTTCAGTTTAAAAAAAATATATAATCCTGAAGATATCTAAATACTTTATTTAATTTGCACATTATAGAGAATTACTTCTACAGGAGTAGAAACAAATCCCATGTGGAAATATGCTTTAATTTGACTTTGCAACACAGCAAAATGAGAAATAATCAATGGGGTATGAATACTTTCTGAAGCCACTGTATATTTTCTGTATTTCTGTTGACCATTTAAACAAATTAGAAATGCATCACCATCTTACCTTTTACAGATAAGTTGGATTCTGTTTCAAGGCATGGCGGGACTGTTGATTATCACACCAAAGGCCTTCTTATGACAGTTTGTGCCAACATAAAGAGTGATGCCATATTGCCACTATGAGATGGTACAACTCAAATAGAATATTTTGGCAGTGGAAATTTTATATGAAACCTAAAAATATATATTATTTCAGTTTCAGTGTATGTTCTTGATTGGTGGAGTTGGGGTTTTTGTGTGTGATGAAGGTTATTTTAGATACTTGCATGATTTTTCAATGACTTGTTGATTTACAATGGCTAGTATAGGGACATGGTTTTGTGGTTACAAGCAAGAAAATGCACTTCCAAGTAATTCCAAGCAGCCTGTACTTCAACATTATTTTTCCATAAGCTATACATATGAACATGTAAATGTTATAGCATTTATTCACAATTATAGGCATAAAAATCTATATTCGTTTCATGCCGGCACTTCTTTCCCCCACTGAGTTCCAGTGCAAGTCACTCCCAGAGAGGCATCATTTTGATGCAGCTGGCCTCGCCAAAGGGTAGCTACAGGCAGTGGCCTGTTCTTGCATGCATAACGTTAGCCAAGCTACTTACAAATTGAAATTGAAGCTATGATTATGTCTCTCTCAAACAGAAGGGTTTCAACTACATTCCTGAACGTTATTTATTCAAGCCTGAATTTACGGATGAGGAGTTGCAACAGACAGAGGCTGAGAGGTCAGAGAGGGAAGGTGAACCGTCATGCTGACATCCCGTTTGAGGACAGCTAGCCACATTTTCTATATATCTGGGTTGTCGAAAGGTAGTTGGTGAAAGTGACATGAAGATTTTTTGCCATTTTTTTTCAGTGCAAGTTGGAATTGCACAAGCAATAAGCATTTTAAGTCCTGTCAATTTGTTGTTGTTTTGAAGCACTTCTCTCACTTTTGATACAGGAAGCCTTGTCATTTATTTCCTTGTCTGATGCGGTCATAGGCTGCATGAGTCATAGGAAATTGTTCCAACCAAAGATAAGTTTGTCATTTTAAAAAAATGAGATAATATACATATGAACAATCTCTGGAGGGATAACATCGCTGTACAAGCTAATTTTGAAGTATGTTTTCTTGCTTTGAACCACAAACCAGTTTATTTTCCTGTAACAGCCAACAAGAAGCCGGCAAGTCGTGAGAAATTTTGGCGAGTATCTTACATTTAATTTATCACATAAATGATCAATTGAAACCACACACTAAAACCTAATCAATATAAAAACTCCATAAAGTGAAGTTAGTGAACTGATCCTTTAATATCTACTTTTAAACTAAACAGACTTGAGTTACAACTACAGTCCTGGGCTGCGTTTCTTGATAACGATCAATCTTAGGGTCAAGTGCGATTTCTATGAGCGATTCTACAAAGGCTATTTAATTTGTTACACGAGTTTCCAAAAACAGTTTTTAAACCGTGAACATGCACTCACCCCTTAAGAGCTACTTAATGTCACTGTCTGTGATGCTGCTGATATGGTTAAAGGAATTAATGTGATATTTCATGGAGGCAGACGTTCTCTCACAAAAGAAAAAAAGTAGTTTTTTCAGCTCCTAAACGCTTCATAGGTGGTGTTAATAATTGATGCAGCTGTTAAAATTTTTCCAGCCAATTAACAATAAGGCCTACGTTCCTTGCACGGAATTCTCTAATAAAGACGAACGGTATGGAAGAGTATCAACAACAACTAATCATGAATCGCCTTCACCATGTGCAAATTGTTGTGGAAGATGGAAAATGCGCTTCAGGTGCATGCACAAGTCCGGTGGTGGCCTTCTTTCAGGCCGGACGCGAACCCCAGATACATGGTGCCCAATACATGGCTGGTTTCGAGGCACATCAACGTCTCATAGAAAGTTTCTTTTGAAATAAAAAATATTTTTCCCACTGATTTATCTTGTCTCAATTTTATTTATTTGTGTAGGGCTATTTAAGGAATGGCTTTTATGGATAATTTCCAAATATATAAAAATAAATACATTTAAATTCAAAATATTTATGTAAATATTGTTGCATGTAACATCACTTTAAAAAAAACCCCAATCAGTGGTTATGGTAACCGTTAAATTAAATGCACACTAACACGAAAAATCAAATAAAGTATGATTTATGGGCTTCTAAAACGCATTTAACCCGACTACGACTGGTCGGGAGTAATCGTTAATCTACGAGCGTTTCTAATAGCGTCGTAAGTTAAGATGCTTTTGGGAAACACACCCGTTTGTCTGGCTGCCACTGGTTCCCTGTGAGTAAATACAGGCGCAGTGGCCATGAATTGTGGTCAATTAGGCTTCACAGTGAAATTTACCAACAAGGCCTCAGTGATGTGGTCTGTTTTTAGATATGCCCACTCCCCCCATAATAAATAGGCAGAGAATTGCAGAGACAGCATAATGGCCAGTGTTAATGTTAATTGATATTTGTCCAAAATTGCAAACTTGATTTCAGGTCTTGGTAGTCTGTGAATAGTAAAAGTTGCTGCCATCGTTCAAACGAAGCCAAATATGTACAACGAGCTCTGATTTACACCTACACTAGATTACGTGTTAGATTACCAGTGCTCTAAGTCGTTGTCTCTTAAAATGTCCAGGTTACCTTGGTTTGAATTTTGAATTATTTTTGAGGGATGGCATCTGAAATTATCAGGAAATTAAATATGCCTATACCGACTGTATCTATCAATGGGAGGAAATGGTGATAAAATCAGTATTAGGGTCAATTTTAGTGTTGTGTGAGATGAGTAAGATATATCCCATTGTTATAGGCATGATTTCTCCATTCTGCATAATGTTTCCAAGTCTGCAAGTGGTTGGGGGGTTTTGTTTATACAAACTGCTGACAAAGACATTTTCCATTAAATCCAGACAGTAAAACATGCATTAAGAGACTTCAGAGAGTTCAACGAGTAAGACAATATTTACTCCCCCTAACTTCATAGCAAGGTGTAATTATTTTTTTACCTGCCTATAAACTATATAAATAAACGAGTCCATCCAATGGATTCTTATCTGTTCTTCCTGAGACAGGATCAACTAGCAACCTTTACATTTAGGCTGTGCCCTTCTTATTTTACTAGAGTTCACTGTAGCATAATATTTACTGAATAAAAACATTACAGAATGGAAAAAGACTGGGTAACAAGCTGTGAAATGGAAAAAACATGGGAGCAGATTTTCAGAGACCTCTATCAGAGTTTACTGAAGGCTTGAGGACAGTTAAAGAGCTCCTTGCCAAAGCAGAGAGGTTCCCATACAATGAACAAGTGTAACAGTGTGTCTGTATGTCTGTCTATCTATCTCCATACAAACTGGAGTACTATATGACACACAGAAATATTGTGTATTCATCTCCCTTTATGAAAACTTGATATTGCAGACAGTCACTTAATGCTGCAATTTGCTATGCCTGAAGAGCCATTTAAACCAAACATGACAGAGCTGTTACATGAATTGCTTTCACACTAACCAGTGGTGCTGGACTGGGACATCTACATGCAACATGGGTGAGTGGCACAAGTAGATTCCATCAAATTGCTCAGATGGACTCAGTTTACAATCACATGTAAAGTTAAAAGTCAAAGACATCAGCCAAACATCTGACAGCTGGGCTATGCATCCACAACTGTTATTGTGTGTATTTGGGGGGAATACTCATTTCCCTGATTTTCTTTAGTGCAGATGTCAGCAGCTACAGTAAAAAATGGACAGTTGGTCATTTATTAAAATTTAGTTTGGATTAAATACATGTGAGTTATTGAATATTTTCTATTTTATGTGGTCTAAAATTCAGGGAGTGGGGGGGGGGGTGCTATCTGCAAGCCAAGAGCGAGCAATACCTGTCACAGCACATCACATAAGCCTTACGAGATATCATCCCTCAGAAATGAGAACTTTTAGCCCTGGAATTTCAGACCCTTCTGTCAGAGAGAGGAGAGATCCAGAGATCATGACACTCTGCCTGCAGCAGTCACACAGCCCTGAGCTGGGTGCTACTCAAGCGCTGGACGGCAGAAGATCTTGGCAGGCTGGGCCATTGGGGGAGGAAGCAGAGTTTCACACTATGAAACTAAAATGTCTAAGCTATGCGGAAATACCTCCAGTTTCCTTAAACATTTCTAGTAGTGGTATCTAGACTATTAAAACTACAGAGTTGCTTATAGTAGAAATAAAGTTCCCGCAACTGTTTGGTGCTGAAGTTCAATACAAATGGCGCATAAATAAAAGAAGAATGCATTTGTTTTCCTTCAGAGTCTATGAATTTTGAAACCTGTCAATTGTCAGACCCACCAACGGCTCCGACCATGCACGTCTAGTTACGGACAGATTTAAACAGTTGCGAAACAGTTGCTTTGATTAGCATCGCAGCGGTGGCGCTCCTCATACCCCAAGCTAAACGCATCTCCGGCATCCTTCAGCCTGATTTCACAAAATTTACAGAACTTCCTGCTGTTGGCTCCAACGCGATTCTTACCTGCGGAGAAATTACACTACGATAGCTATTATGCAAAGCATCAGGCTTCAAAGCTACCACAACCCCACCCTCACCCCTCAATAACAACAAACAAACAAAAAACAACAGAACCAAAAAAAGCGAACAATGAAAATTGCCCAATTTGAGAGATGTTTGGAAGAGGTGAGCAGTGCACCCTGTGGTTAACGTCCCTTCCTCTGTCAGGAGGGTGGAGAGTGGTTTCGGGAGCGGTGCAGCTTGTCTTGCCGCATGTCATCAGCCTGTTTAAATTGTGCTGCCGGTGAGTAAGCAGCAGGGGTCATATGAGGCCCAGCGTCCATCGCAGTGTGTAACGCTTGGAGGACCACCATCTGACGGCCACTCTATAATTACTCCAAACTCACCCCTATAAAGGAAAAAAAAAAAGCAGGAGGCTGAGCTCCCTGTGTACAGCCTGCTTTGAATTAAACAGCCTTGGCCATTAAAATTTCTACTGAGGATGTGTTGTACCCTTTATGCTGTATTGAACGGTTTACGTCAAACAATTAATTTCCTTAAGTAATAAAGACTTTGTAGTGGGCGGAAGCACACACAATGCATTCTCAAACAATCTAATATCAAAAATTCTCTCTGCACACTCAATGGAAATCCATTTGCTAGGTAATAGCTGTTGCTCTATGTAATAAAATGCTACTGTATGAAGCATAAACCACTTCTTTACCCTTATTTTCTCAAAATTAAAATAAAATGGAGCAGATGAATCCAACCAAGTTCTGAAGACAAAACCAACATGTGACTTTGGCAGCCTGTTCTCGGTGGTGCAGACAGTGGAGGGAGTTAACAATGCTAATTAGCAGAGGCTGACATGTTTAAGTGAGCCGCGGCTCGGGAGCCAGCACTATCACATATGTTTCTTTTGTGGCGGGTGAAGTGGCTCCTTTTGTTTGTGAATTGATGGCGTTTCAGTCTGCTGTCCCTTTGGGGAGAGGCGCTGACCTGCGGAGGCCTCCGCAGTGAGAGGAGGATCCCTCTGTCTCTCTAACGCCTGCAGCTCCAGCTGTCCTGCCCCCCCGAAAGCATCCCGTCCCCTGCCCCAAAACACTAACCGCCCTCACCCCGCCCCCCTCTCACCGCCCTCATCCAACCTCCACTTCCCACCTCCAAACCTTCGCCACATAGCCCCGTCGCCCACCCCCGACCCACCACCCAGACCCGGGGATAAACCCAGGAAGCGTAAGATAGGCGGCGCCTCTAAAGCAGCGGGCACCCCCTTGGCCCCGTCGCCCATTGGCAGCCTGCCCACCTGCTACCGAGCTCTCTGGGCCCTCCGGCTTAAACGCTCGTTTTGTGCCTCTCAGCACGGGACTTATTGATATAAATAGCAGAGCACAAAGTGCACACTCTGTTTTCTGCTGATTGTAGCCGATGTGCGGGTCTTACAGGGAGGGATGAAAAATGAGAGGGACCAGGTTAACAACAATTTCGAGAACAATTAGAGGAGGTAATAGTTGTTGGAGTTCCAATTTTGGTTTTGCTTTTATCCAAAATGAAATGCGAGGCAACACTTTAAATGCCGTGGGCCTGTCCAAAACAAACAAATCATATTTACAATCATTTTTCCTACCAAAAGTCATTTGCATATTACAATTTAGTCATTTGGCAGACACTTTTGGCTAAGCAAATTACCAAAAAGTGCTTGTAACATGGTAAATGTACTTCTTTATAAATTGCTAAAAGCATATATTGTATACTGTCCCACATACTATACACTGGCATTAATATTATTGTATGTTGGACTATACCCCTGCAACGACTAAGAATATCAAAAAGGACTGCAATGATTCATGATCTTGCAATGATAGTAGTAATGTATTGACTTGTTAAAGGTAGGTGAGGATTACTGGAAAGTCTGCACATTAAGATTAACATTACACAGAGAACAGAAATTAAAATACACAGAGATCACGGTGAAGGAAGCTTTCATTTCAGACCTCATAAGAAATTGATTACTGAAAAAACATTAACCCAACAATACCACTAACCATACTTTTAAAACCTCACATCATTTAAGTTCTACTCAATGTTATAAAAACAGAAACAGATTTGTCTGAGGAAAACGCTATTGTGATTCCTTATCAAAGACATGCTGGCAGTGTTCGATGTGGTGATAAAGAGGCAGAAATTAACAACAGCAAAATGTTTAGTGTTGAATGAAGGCTGACAGAGTACATTATAACCATTATTTAACTCTTTATGTAACACTACAAAATGTGTTATGTGGGATGTAATCATATGTGAGAACATGTTTTACGTAGGAGGTAGTACAGTACACTATATATATTGCATTTGCTTAACAGACGCTCTAGATTATTGAATAGCAATGTACATATTTGCTATCCATTTATTGCACAGGATATTTACTGAAGCAATTTCGGTAAAGTACTTTCCTCAAAGGCACAGCAGTAATGTCCGAGCAGGGACAGTTTATTACATAAACAGCCACAGTTGAATGTAATATAGTGACAGAAATACAGAAATATTTCCCAAAAAAGGAACCCCTGCTCCATTCTCAAGCATGGGAAGTGGAGGGTTAACTTGTTTTCATTGGTGTGTAAACAAAGCTGAGAAAAAGTCCATCTCTTTCACTCACCTAAACCTATATGGCAATAGATTAATCTTTCCCCATTAAGGTGACAACACAATTTGCTGAGAAGTTCAGTGTAAATAAATATGCCGAGGAAGAGATAATATATCAGGCTGCAGGCTGGGCTTTGCCATTATATCAGGACATTTGTTTCCATACACATTAGGGGCCATTCCCGGGGTGGCTTTTTCTTCATGAGGTGAAAGTGAAAACTCCGTCCATCCGGCGAGGAATGCTGAAGCCTCGGGTGCCCGCCTCCCCTGCCAATGTTAACTTCCATTACCACAGTCATTTTATCCTCAAGGTAGAGGCATCTTTTCATCTCACAACGATGATGGAAAAGACGCAATACACTGGCATTCAGTTTTTTGAGGTTACTGTAGTTTTGTCACTATTAGGCATTAAATAAGGAGCCAACATAAGCCCATCTGGTGGCTTGCTTTAGTGAAGGCAGGGGCGCATTATTCCATGAGCCATGTCATTTATAGATGAAGGCTATTTATGAAGCTGTTTTAAAAGGGGGTATCGAAGGAGAATTTTCCAAATGTACATTCTTCTTCATTTGCGCATCTGCTGGTATTCTGTTAACCACAACTTTTTATGACCTGTAATAGATGATGCAATCCAATACTGTGCTACCGATTAAATTAGAGAAATCAGTGAGCCTCATGTCTATGTTTACTCTCTTACTGTACTTTGTGGTCTCCTTAAAACCACATATATGGTGTAACTGCTCAAAATGTCAGTAATAAGGTAAACAAAATGAACATTCTGTTTCGAACCTCAGAAGATGCTTTTAGAGAGAAAGAAAACACAATGGTTAAGTGCCTATATTGATTCCCCTGTAATTGATCTGAAGGTTTCCTTGTGATAATTGACAATTATCCATGATTACAAGTGAGAGGCTTACAATCAGTCTCAGAAAATGACCAGCATTATGGGATGTTGTACAATGGCTGGAGAGAGATAAATCAATACAAATCTAAAACAATAGCAGGAAAAACAAAACAAAACACTGTCACATCAATTATATATATATATATATATACAGTGCCCTCCACAATTATTGGCACCCCTGGTAAAGATGAGTAAATATAAAAGGGTAAATATAGAGGGTTATAAAAAATTTACCGATTGGTGAATTCGCTTAATCTCACACTGAAAAAATTAGAAAAATTGAGAAACCTTTAATTGAAGTAAATTTATTCTGAGAAAAAAAAATCCCTCATCAAGAAATAATTAACTTTAACAAAACCACGTGTGCCACAATTATTGGCACCCCTGCACTTAATACTTTATACAACCTCCCTTAATAAAACAGCACTGAGTCTTCTCCCATAACATCTAATAAGGTTGGAGAATACAGAGCAAGGAATCTGAGATCATTCCTCTTTACAGAATCTCTCTGTCCTAGGTCCTCTCTTGTGCACTCTCCTCTTCAGTTCAGCCCACCGGTTTTCGAAGGGTTTAGGTCAGGGGACTGAGATAGCCATGACAGGAGCTTGATTTTGTGTTCAGTTAACCATTTTTGTGTTGATTTGGACGTATTTTTTGGATCATTGTCCTGCTGGAAGATCCAATGACAACCCAGTTTTAGTTTCCTGGCAGAGGCAGCCAGATTCAGATAAAAATGTCCTGGTATTTCATGGAGTTCATGATGCCATATACCCTAACAAGGTTCCCAGGGCCTTTGGAGGAAAAACAGCCCCACAACATCACGGAACCTCCACCATACTTAACAGTGGGGATCAGGTTATTTTCGGTATAGCCATCCTTCTTTTTACGCCAAACCCACCTTGAGTGTTGGTTGCCAAAAAGTTCAATTTTCGTTTCATCTGACCATAGAACACGGTTCCAGTCAAAGTTCCAGTAGCGTTTAGCAAACTCCAGGCGCTTACGTTTGTGGTGAAATGACAGGAAAGTTTTTTTTCTGGCATTCCTTCCAAATTATTTGTTGGCATGACGTCTAATAGGTAGTCTTGGAGACTTGATGACCCCAAGATGGTACTTTCCTCTGTAATTCTCCAACAGTGATCTTGGGAAATTTTTTTGCCTCTCTTACCATCCTCCTCACTATGCGTGGGGGCAAAATAAACTTGTGTCCTCTTCCAGGCAAGTTTGTAAGAGTTCCAGTTGTTTTGAAATTTTAAAGTATTTCCAGGTGAGTAGCTATTTTTTTATAGCTCAACACACTTTTTCCTAATTTATTTGTGTGTTCTCTTATCTTTCCCATGTTGATGTATGAATAAGGGAATATGGCCACTGTGTCACCTCATATTCATACCCCAGTGAAACAGGGAAGTCATGGATTACTGCTTGAAAGTTCCTAAACAGTCAATATAAATGGAAAAAATGCTTCAGTTACATTTTGTTCATAATCATTTTTAGGGGTCCCAATAATTGTGCCACATGTGGCTTTGTTAAAAATAATAATTTCTTGATGAGGGATTTTTTTTTCTCAGAATAAATTTACTTCAATTAAAGGTTGGATTTTTCTAATTTTTTCAGTGTGAGATTAAGCTAATTCACCAAAAAGGTGAATTGTTTATAACCCTTTTTACTCATCTTTACAAGGGGTGCCAATAATTGTGGAGGGCACTGTATATGTATATATAATGGATCTGACAGTCTTTTATATATATTTTTGATTTATTTATTTTGTTTTACTTTTATATATATGTATGCGTGTGCGTGTGTATAGTGTATGTGGGTGTGTGTGAGTTTATGTGTGATTCAAATTGTGCATCCGTGCATGCATACTTGCTTGTTGGCAACCGTCAGTGCAAAACTGTGCATGTGTGCGTGCATGTTGGTATGCATCAATGCTTATGTGTGTGTGTGTGCGTACATGCATGTGTGTATCTGTGCCTGTGCATTTGCACTCAAATCATCTGACCTCTGCTGCTAGGTCCCCTTGATTCTGCCAGACAGATGCAACTCATTGTAGCTTAATAAATATAAAGTCCCAGGGGATCCCAGCTAAATGGTTCTATTAACTTGAAAACATGTCAGCCAATATAAAAGCGGGTTGACCTAAGGAAAGGTCAACTGTGACACGCATGTTTACCCAGGAAAACAACCTTAGGCTGGAAGGTCCTATTGTACCGCAACCCCCACCCCTACCCCCCCCCCCCCCCCACACACACCCCCACCACAAGGTTCAAAAGCTCAGTTCCAATTGTTGGGATTATGTTGACTATGGTTCCCAGACAAGGGCTCGATGTTTTCATCGTGTCTCTTCTCAGGAGACACTCACTTCCTTATTGCTTCTATAAAAGGCAGTAGGCAGATAAGCATCTCCTGGCTTTTAAAGTACACATAACTATCCTCCATGCTCTACTGGTACATGCTAAGCAAGTACAATTCTCCATAAACTACAATAGCATATTTTATCATGACAATGTATATAAGTACCATTTAATATATCCTTTTTCTGGGACAAAATCAATGTGGACACTAATGAAAACTTGCTCCTGTAATTTACCATAATTTCCTGGTACCATGACAGGGCCAGTAGTGGCTAACAGTGCTTAATTTGAGGATGCAGGCCTAAAGATTAACCCCATTGAGGTGACTGGCTGTAGTGTCATTTCCAGAGAGGAATGTATGAATTAATCTCATCACACATGGCAAAGGTAGGGGGGCGGGGGGGGGCAGCCAGTCACCTTTCGTTTGACATAAGCAGTGTTGGGACACCAGAACTCCCATTCTGTTCATCTTAAAAGATAAAAACACCCCGAACAGACATCCTCGCACTCTGGCGGCCTGGTGAGCACTGTCGCTCAAAACGTGCGCAGGTGAGCAGGCCCGGTGCCTTCTTTAGCCATTCCGCCAGCATTGTGTTTGCTCAGCTATTTCAAACGCTCAGAGGGCAGAGACTGCGCCTGCTTTGGCAGGCATATTAGGCAGGCAGTCACAGCCTTAACTACCATTAATGAACTGTTTGCTTATGCAGTAATAATTAACTTCCATTACATTACTTTGTGTGATTACTTTCTTAATTGCCTGAATTATGCATCAATTTAATATTTAATAACCAGTCTCAGAAATCAGACACTGTTCAAAAACAAATTGCAGGCAGTTTCCTGGCTTTAATTAAACACACAAGAATAAATGGAACGCTCTAGGATGGATGTCTTGCAGTGATTTCCTGGGTGTTTAAATATGCTATTTATTATGAACACATGTAAAACTCACCCTCTCCTCAGGCAAGCAAACCACAAGATGCCAATTACAGCACGTAAGTATTATTTTGCCATTGCCTTTAGAATTTAGATTCATATGTTTATTAAATTAAGTGAAACTCAGATTTGCATTATGCAAATTCATTTTACACCACATCATCTAATGGCATGGAAATTAAAATGAATGCAAAGAGTGATTTTGATTAAAAATAAAATAGCCTGCTATTGATTGTCCTTTTGCAGTGTAATTCTGGAGTGTTTCAGAACTGAAAAAGCCTGAAGCAACATTTACACAAGCAGGCGCAGAAGAGCACATGTTCAGATGCATGCGGCTGGATTTGATACTAAAGGGACTTCATCTGTTCAAATTGCCTTAGAATAAGTAGTACATGGTTGATTAGCATTTTAAAAGACCTTTAGTGTCTCTGCAGGTACATGGCTAGTTTTGATTGACAGGGCATAATACACAGTGTACGACAGGCGTATCACTATTTGTGAGAAAGACAGCTCTGAAGTCCAATATTCTTATATTTTTTATACTATTCAAATAAAAAAAAATGTTTTTAAATGAGGAAGAAACCTTGACTACCTTGGAGTCGTCACTGATTTTAATGCATTTTTTTCTTGTGTCTGTTTACACTGTATAACCTGCCATTTTCAATTAGACTGCACTATATTAACTGTAATATCAAAACAAAAGTCTCATCTTTCTCAATTTAGCTTTTCACGGTAAATAGCTGGACATGTTTAGTGCATGTGTAGATGCCCAGTCTTGAATGGAAAGTGATTAAAAATCCACCTTCCTCAACAGTAAATCGTTCCACAAATTGAGATGCAGGCTATTTTCTCCTCTTATATCTTAATTTTACATTGGCCTCATGCAAAAAGCAAAAAGTGATACATTCACATTAAGAGACCAATCAATAGCATTGTCTTCATTTCAGCATTGTGACTTGGCAAACAACCTGGCTGTGGGGTGGGGGGTGGGGGTGGGGGTGAGGTGGGGGTAGGGGGCTGGTAACTGAGAAAGTCAGTCAGGAGCCTAGATCCTTCTACGATTTTTCCATTTACAAATAAGAGGGGAAAAATGGAAATAAAAATGTATGGTATTGAAATGAATGCGAGAGCAGGCTGTCAGAAGTCAGCCATGGCAGCGACCTGGAGCTACTTAACTGATCTAAAATCATGCAAATCCGCCCGACTGGTGTTTGGCCAGGCAGCATCATTAGTCTCTGCTTTTTAAATGATCTCCTGGGCTGGTCAGGCTGGGAGCTACTGGAAATGCAAGGTTAGACAGAAAATGATGGCTGCATGTGGATGCTTCACAGACCTCATGATAGTTTCCGTCTGTCATTATTTACGTCTGACTAGACGCGTCATGTCAGCTACCTAGAAGGCACTTTTAATACGAAACCCCCTCGTTCTCCCTTTTGCTTTTGCACAGCCAGAGTGGGATACCATTATTTCTCTGCTTCACTACACTTAGGTGAGGCTTGCTTCCATCCCTCAGTATCAAAGACAGGGAAACTGGAGCCGCTCCTCTGTGGGCTATTATATATGCTTGTATTCTTACAGAAGGGAGTTGACACAAAATGGCCAATTCCACACATGAGAACAACATCTGGGGTTGACGTTCTGCATGTGATTTCTGTTGTTTATAAATTCCAAATGCGGAGTGCATATGAAAACAATTGGCTGCCGTATTGTCCCTTCCCTTATATTCTTGCAGCTGTATACGCAAGCGCATCGGTGTGCATTCTTATATATGAGAGCCACATGTGGGCATAATACAGTATCTAATAACATAGTATGGTGGCATTGGCATTATGCTAAAATGGTGGGGCTTTTATTTTATTTCCTTGCGATCGCACCAAAAGAGCACAAGCATGCCTTACATGCACACGGGTGCATTACATGCTGGGCTCAATGAATAACAAAACACAGTATGTCACTACAGTTGTTGACTGGGTTCTATCAGTATTCACTTACAGCTCATTTATGCATAGGCATTTTTTCAGACTTATTTTCAATTTTCACAGAAGGAATTCTTTCTATTACTTGAAAAATATAGTTTCAGTTATTACATTTGATAAATATACTGTTACATTGCACGGTTAAAATGTGAAATAATATGTCCTTAATACTGTATGAAATCATGTAGTTTTTATGTATGTATATATTCATATAAGGCCTTTTAGTCGCTTTTGGCAAAAAAACACTATAGGAGAGTATATTAAGCCAAAGTCAATTCCTCACTGGGCAAGTCAAACAATGGGTTTCTGTTCCAGTGTCAATATCTACATTTTAATCCAGTCCTGCAATGACCAAAACTCACTGCATGGAGAGGAACAAGGGCCATCATTATGGCAACAACATCCCAACAAACACCTATGTCTCTTACTTCCTGCATCTCACAATGGGCAGATTTCTTTTAGATACCCCATCCATTCAATGTGTTCATTATATGGGGGTGCAACCCGCAGCTCAATACTGTGCTTTTTTTAAATGACTGTCCATAAATCACACCACAATGCAGAATTGATCATCAAGACACCCAATTCTCTCCTCTTCCAGCTGTGTCATGATATGACCGTTTGACTGACCCCACCATAAAAATAAATAAATAAATAAATGATTTCAGATTCATCATGGAAACCGTACACAGATGAAAATATCTGAAATCAAACCTTTGTGGAGTATACAAAATAGCAACAATACAAAGAGAGGCCAGTACCTGTGTCCTGCGGTCGGGCCCGGCTCTTCTGTTAATGATGAAAGCTGGGACCAATGTCCCCTAATGGCCACATCTAGCCTTGTACTGCCCTGATGTGAGCCTGCCTGATTTCTTGCTTAATACAAAAGTACACATGCTAAATCAGAATTAAAGTATCAATCGAATCCAAGGCCCCATTTGCATGGATCTCTGACAGCAACATTAAAAAGGGTAACTGAAAAGGTAATGTTGTTGTTTGAGTAATATATCTGCAGACAGATATTATTTAACATTGATGTTGTAATGTCAAATTTAAAAAAAAATGCCTATGTCCATTTAACTATATAGTGATCTACATTTTCTCCTATATAACTTCAGCTCTGTGCATGATAGCAATCCTGCAGTTTCTGCCAGTTTCTACTACAAGCAATCAGAAAGGGCAATAGCGTCTGAGAATGTGAGCCATTACTGACAAGCAGATAGCACTAGGTGGCACTGCAGCTTTTAGACCTTTTTGACAACTACTGAATTCAAACACAGTGCGTCAAAATGATCAAAAGATATGTTTTTACACTTTTATATGACAAATACATATTACACACTTGGAGTTACTTTATCAACCCCGAATATAATTGTGCTGCACGGAGTCTTATTGTTGTTGCTTACGTCCTGCTCTGAAATTATGGTTTAGATTCTATAAGGAATGTCTAAAATAATTACTTCGATGTTTATTATTCGTTATCATTAGCCTAAAGAAACATTTTCGGTAAATTTAGAGCTGGAAAAAAAGTACAATTCGTGTTCTTCCCACTTAATAGCTGCGTGCTGCACTTATTTGTTGAGCAAAACTATAAGTGTTTGAGAACTGCTCTTTGAAATTTCTACCTAATAAAATTAAGCCCAAAGTACCAGCTCTTTGAATTGCATGTTTTGTACCTTAATATAAACATATATATATATATATATATATATATATATATATATATATATATATATGCTTTAAAATTAGATCAGTGAAGCAGAATGGAATAGCCTACAGCTACAAAAATGCATGTATGCATTCCAGAATCCAAGACCGTTACAGGAGGTCATTAAAATTCTCCTAAAGTTGCTCTGGTCCTTCTGAGAATACATTAAAGAACACAATCTGTGAGACTTATGAGGGGCATCAGAATAAATCGTTTTTATGTTACAAACTGAGTGCCAACGAACGAATTGACTAAATTGTTTTTCAAATAATTTAACTATAATGAACGCCGCGTATGGTTTATGTCGGAAAGATTATGCTTTCAGTTTACGAGATTTGATCATAACACCAATATTATGCCTCACGGGCCAGAGAGTAACAAACACATTGACTATCACAGCTTCATAAACAGGTTTTGTTTTGTAGAGGAGTGCAATTGTACTAGTCAAGATTCAATAAACATTGTGATAAATTAGTGATTACTTAAAATGGAAACCAAAATATTTAAGTTTACCGAATAGTCCACTCCTGAACTAGAAAAAACAATCTTACTTACTCAGATAAGCTATGAAACACATTAAGATAGACTAATAGATAGAATGTAAGGGCCATAATGTAACTCGATTTTTAATTGTATAGTTTATAATTCGGAAAAATGTCAATTAACTGTAGTGGAAGTTTATTTATGGTCTATTACAGTTGTGTGTGTGTGTGTGTGTGTGTGTATATATATATATATATATATATATATATATATATATATATATATATTCGCATTTCCAATCCATTTTGTGTACGTTGTTTAATGCTATTATTTATTATGATGGTGACGTTTTGGGAGTGTGTGTACCTTTGGGATTTACTAATAAATTACCTTCTATTTTCCTTTGGTAACACTATTCTTTCATTTCGGTACCCATAGCTACAGAAAACAATTTTTGCTGTTTCTGCGCGTTTTTATACACGAAATAATTATTGACTACTCAAATTAAAAAGGACAATTTTCATGATGAATGTTATCGAAGAACTATTAAACCAAAATGTGAATTAAAGAAATGGCAAAAGAAAGAATCGTGCTCTTACTATCAGTTAATTCATTATAAGGTGCCACTCTCTGAATGTGCACGTGCAGAGGGAGCTAGTCGCCAGTCATTGGATAACAGGTGAGGTTATTGATAAGCTGCCACAACCACAAACACTGACCTTTAAAGTAATGGCCGCATCATTCCTTTTAACGATGTTAGATTTCTCTGACTTTTCTTCTTTCATAATTACCTCGAAAAAAGGATACTCTCATTTTTGAATGATTTGACTGGTGATCTGTCAGCCTTTGACATAGGCGGATAACCTGAAAATCATCGTGCAGTTTTAAATATAGACACCCACATATACGGATTTTAAAAAACAGAAATTCTACACACAGTAGTGCTGTATGGGATATTTCAAGTACAATGTAAATTTAAGTTCCCCCACTTGTCACATTAAATTGTAAAAAAAACAAAACAAACAAAAAACAGTATAGAATTTTTAAAAAAAAGAAATAAGACAGAATTGTTGTATCAGAAAACAGTTAAATTAAACTTCCATTAAAGTTTTGTTTTTGTAAAATAAGCTCACAGCATGCCTTTCTTTTTTACCTCGGTGGCCCTTCAGTCCTATCAAACAAAACCTTACTCCCGACAAATGAGCGGAGTCAGATTTCAGCCTGCAAATCACTGCATTTGCTGTGAATTAAGGCTCTGATGGATATTATAACATCATCTTTTTTGTTTACCCAAAATAAACAGAAAGGACAGCACAATCAAAAAGCAATAGGTGGCCCAGATGTATGAATTTTGTATTGTAAAATTTGTATTACCATACTCCTCCACCACCATGTACTGCAAAACTACTCCTCCACCACCATGTACTGCAAAACTACTCCTCCACCACCATGTACTGCAAAACTACTCCTCCACCACCATGTACTGCAAAACTACTCCTCCACCACCATGTACTGCAAAACTACTCCTCCACCACCATGTACTGCAAAACTACTCCTCCACCACCATGTACTGCAAAACTACTCCTCCACCACCATGTACTGCTAAACTACTCCTCCACCACCATGTACTGCTAAACTACTCCTCCACCACCATGTACTGCAAAACTACTCCTCCACCACCATGTACTGCAAAACTACTCCTCCACCACCATGTACTGCAAAACTACTCCTCCACCACCATGTACTGCAAAACTACTCCTCCACCACCATGTACTGCTAAACTACTCCTCCACCACCACGTACTGCAAAACTACTCCTCCACCACCACGTACTGCAAAACTACTCCTCCACCACCATGTACTGCAAAACTACTCCTCCACCACCATGTACTGCAAAACTACTCCTCCACCACCATGTACTGCAAAACAATGGAACAAAAATTGTCCTGAAACTGAGATATTGAGCAATTTTCTCCATAACTGGTCCTTACCCACATCAGATGTAAAATTGTATTTAGCTTGTCCTGTGAGAAGATAGACTATGAAGTCTGTACATTTGCAGCATCCCCAACCCTTCTGGGGAAATCTAATGTAAACAAGTGAGGAATAATTGAAAAAAAGTCTCCTGACTGCCCCTCCAAGAGCTTATCATTGAAAAGGATTGCTGGGAAGAATTACTCTGCTTCATTGATTTTTCTTTGGAAATCAAAGGCAGGTAAATCAAATGGAACAATTCTTTCTGTCTAACCTGGTAGAGCCATGAACGCAGTGACTACAAAACGTGTCAAAAACTATTATTTGCAATCATCCGGCTCTTAATATTCCCACAGTAAAATAATAAAGAATGAGCAAGACAGAAAGAGTGTACAGATTAATTTCCTGAGATGCATTTCTTTGGGAGTTTTTTTATTATAGCATGTTGCCAATGTGATAGGGTATATTTGAATATCTATGGAAATACTGTAAGGTATTTTGTGTTGTAAAACTTTTGTTTTCAGGATCACAAGGCAGTTGTGCTGCTCCAGTAACTAATTTTATAAATTAAAACCTGCCAGTGATAGCTGTAATTTATTTGTAAATTCCTATTTACATTTTTATATGACAAATTATGGCACTATATATTTACACAAGTCATTTCCCTATTCAATGAACAAGCATGATCTCAAAGGTACCATTTTATTTCTCTATATTGAATTGCCACTCTTTGAAATGTGTCTGCTATGGTGTCCCATCTTTATTTACAAAATCATTAAAGTGCCTCTTTGATGTTCTACTCGTAAACAGATCACCATACGCTGTTAAGCAAACTAAGCCTATGCACGCTGGGTAAAAGTGAGTAAACCCAGCCTCTTGCGGCTCTCCTTTGTGTTTGAGCCAGCAGAGCCACAGTCTCCCAGTGAGAGCACACACAGACTTGTGTAACACAGTATGTGGTATTGGTAAGTGCTTTTGTTCCGGTCTTGTAATCATTACCTGGGATCCCATAGACTTTGCTGCTTTCAAACTGGAGTTTCCTTACAAAAAACAGTGAGTCCTAGCTGATCCTTTGATAAAAACTTTTGGCCAGCGTCCCCTTCTCCCTTCTTTTGGGGGTGGAGGGTTGGAGGACTGGGACAAATTAGGGTTGACAGTAGACACTTAAAGCAAAAAAAAAATCAGGGCCCCTCTGGGAGGCTGGAAGCGGCGTGGGGATTTTCTTCTGTGAAAAGAACACTCCAGATTCACTTGTGATGCAGGCTGCTTTTAACAGGGCAATGGGAATGTCAACAGACCCTCTTGAATTAACCAATAAACCCACTGTGGGGACAGGATTAAGCACCTGATATCGCAAGGGTGCAGTTTGTTTGGCAAAGCGCCTCCCCTTGTAACATCATGGTCTAAAAGCACAATGTAGACTGAGCCGACAGGCTACGTTGACATTTTCTCTACTTGAAAGGCAAACATACAGAAAGACACATTTTTTATTTACTTTTAATTTTGTTTTTTTTCACTGCCCTCTTACCTATTCACTAACTAGGTCCTGTGTAGCATATATTAGCATTTCATATAGCAAACTACGTACTGATGAATGATCATGCTGCCTATGATAAACTTAAGTAGTGTCTGCCACACTAATTCAGAGCAGTTTCACTCACTTATCGCATGATGGAATATAGACATAGATCAAACATAAAACATATTTTGGACTTGATTGTTCCTGAACTGACCTTTTAACCTTTAATGGGTTTTCACACTTATGTAGCCTATATGTCTTTTTTGTATCCCATCTCCTACATCATTTTATTTTACTGTCCCTTCTGTGCAGGGTACCAAGGCGCATAAATTACCCATTGCAATCTGAAGTAGTAATTATAAGACATGAAGGGTCTTAAATCATGTGTTAATTCTCAGCAGGTGTGATGGAGTGTTCTCAGCACCATTAATGCTGCAAAGTTAAGGGCTGGCAAAGTCGCAGGCCCATCCTTCCATACGGTCATGCTCAATGCAAAGATCAGCATCACAAAACTCACCGACCAAGATGGTCAGCCCCTGCATTTCTCTGCAATGTACCCCATTATATGTACTGCAATTGGCAAACTAGCCTTCCTTACACTCTGGACAGGCTTGCATTGTCATTAATCCTTATTTGGTACACCGCTTTGAGCTGCATTGCCAAGCGCTTGCTGTTGCACTCTCAAGTCCAGGTTTTGAAACGCGAATAAAATCTTGAGCGCACACTCTATCAAGACTTTGACAAAGCGCATTACTGACAACTGAGGAGCAGGATTCTGAAAAAATGTTCTGCTGTAAACCAGCGTAACACTATAGTAGGCTAGTAGTTTTCTTGTTTAAATGAATGTTTCACCTAATTGATACTTGGACTAATCATAACTCCAATATAACCTTTAGTGATACCTCAAGGTAGCTTGTAAAGGGTGATTTACCTATCATTCCTATTCCTGGACATATCACTAGCTAAGTAGCTATCATAATAACGTCGGACAACTAGCTAATTTAAACAATCTTTTGCTAGCTACCTACCTAGGTAGATCAGCTTGCTTAATGGTAATTTCAGATTTCATATTATCAGTTATATCAGCTATCATATGAGGATAATTGAGGTGAGAATTCCCCTTGGTGTCCCTTTTAAATGTAAAGAGAAAGTAGACCCCAAGTCAAAAAAGTATATTTTTCATAAGTATACTTATTAAGTATTCAGAATGAATATACTAAAGTTGTTAAATTGAAACCACTAAAAATATACTTAGTGTGTTAGAAAGTTGTACTTAAGATGTGCCTAAAAATATTGAAATTATATTTTTGTATTTTTGATTACTTTAGGCTACCAAAATAGTACACTATTTTAAAAGTATACTCATAAGTATCAGAAGTGTGCTATGTAATTTTTGTATATAAAAATTTTACTATCAGTGAATTCTAAGTATAATTGAAGTACATAAAATCTATGGGTAATATGCTGAGTAATATACTGTAAGTACATTTTAATGTACTTTATATGTATTCATAAGTAAAATAAAGTTGTGTTAAATTGAAACCACAAATAATATACTGAGGGGTCGATTTACAAAAGGAATGAGTGTAAAACCGTTACCACCCACAAAAAAATGATCCAAGGTGACTAACTAACGAGGTGTAAAGAGCGTTGCGTGTGCTAAAAGAAAGAAACGTGGATTTTTTTCATTTTTGTGGGTTAGCCTGAATGAATATGCAAAATTGGGCATCCTTACATTATTTTGCGAAATAGTGGGAGGAGGTCAGGCAAATTTGTGATTTACTAAACCCTGAAAGGAAGTTTGGGAAAGGTATTTGCGGGTGCATATTAGTACAAATGGAAAGCAGGTATTAAAAGACACAGAATCGATAAGATGACAGCTGTCATTGTAGAAAGACATGTATGGGTGTGTTTGGAATGTTCATAACTGAATGTTCTGAATGATTGTGTAACAATGGGGGCTAATTAATTGGGGACCATTCTAGCTAACGCTCAAAATACAAAAGAAGAGAATTTGTGGATACATACAACATGAACAGTGAATACAAGAATACATTTTTTAATCATGAAGCAAATCATGTTACAGAATACAAGAGTTACTAGTATTTGAATTAAACAAGCAATACAATGTCTATTATAATAAACGGTGACTAACAAAGCAAATAAAAGCTATATCAAAATAAAACCCATGGTAAATGGAAATGCGATTTTATGTGACACTAACGGCATTAGTATGGGCTTAGTGCTAGTGAGAATACTTACGATCATTTCAGTCTTTACAAACATCTGTAACTCAGAAACTGAGAGACACCCAGTTAAACAGTTTGTAGTGAATCGCCAGCTTGTTCCGTGTAACAGTAGCCTATACCCTATACTGTAAAAAAAATACCATAAAACACGGCAACATTTCTGTGCGTAACATGCAAAATCTCTAATTTAAATATGTTTGTGGCTGGAGTAATTTACATGATGACTCTTAGTTGATCACCTGCAAAGTGTGAAATGATGAAACGTGCAAATACTAATAACACCCCTTATTCGGGATCTCAGTAACTTTCTCGCTTCATATTTCTCCATTGTTTTCCATAGAGAAAGTTAGTCTACTGAATTTGCACCTTTTCACATAAAGTGATGGAGAGGTGATGATTTATGTTTTCTTTGAACCCCCAGGGACTGGTCTCACATGCCATCCATGAATGAACAATATCAGATAAACTCTGAGTATTGCGATGAAAAGTCCATTGTACCTCCTAAAATCCCATTAAAGGGTAACTACACTACTACACTTCAGCCTGTCTCCAAAAAAACAAAAGAAAAAAAAAAATTGCGGTGCGCGAGAGAGAGGGGAGGGGGGGGGGGGGGCTGTGTCTATCGTCATCGTCATTAATGAAATGACACATTACAAAAAATACGTTACGTATACGGACTCAAAACTGTCATACTACGTTGCACATCAAATATGAATCAAGATTCAGCAACTGCATGGCCTATTTCTCACCTCAAATATCTTCAGAAACATATTTTAGTGGACTATTTAGGTGGAATAAAAAAGTTTATGAACAGAATGCCACGTTGTTCCAGTTTAAATACGTGGAGCCGAAACAAAAGTAACGTAGTGGGTCTAACCAATCAGGTGCCGGCTGTTTCCGTTGTGGGCGATAACAATTATCCATATGACGTAGAGGTACCTCCAAAGAGGTACTCTGACATCACGACTTGGGCAGGGACAGTGTGGGGAGCAGAAAGGAAATTTCAACCGTTAGGGGCAGCACAAAGACGGTTTTCTACCAGTTTCTCCTGATTTATGTTATTATTTCAGAATTGTTGAAATAACGGAATGCATGAATAAGTTTCATTATAAGGTAGGCATATAAACACGTTTACAGCTAAAAGAAAAAAGTGATTTAGGGTGTAGTACCCATTAAGAGCCATTAAAATGTATTGAAGGGACTTGGCTTTGTTACCAATAAAGACAATATTAACACACATTTTAAAAGAAAATATTGTTCAACGTCCTTAAATACAAACAAAACATGATGTCTGGGCACTTTCTGATGTGAAATTTTGAACAATGTTTTGCCTGTATGGCTGTTAAAGTACAATGAAGCAAGGGGGCTGAATACTCAAGGAATTGATTGTATTTGATTTTATATTTATAAATAATTTGGAACAAATTGTAGATTTTACTTTTCACATTGACATCGTCGAGTTGTTTGTGTTGAATACCAGCAAAAAAGCCTGATTAACTACATTTTTATTAAATGTTTGTACACATCAAAATATGAAAAAGTCTAAGGGGGCTGAATACCTTTACAACCCACTGTACATGTTAAAACCAAAAATGTTCCCGTCAATATCTCAGCCGTTTTAGTACCAATTAATAAGCAACTTGGCAGATCAACTAATCTCATCATAACCTCACCCTAAAACAAATATGGAAAATATTTGTTTAGCCATTTTCATATAGTTAAGTCCTAAATTTGCATTAGGATTAAAGGCCCAATCTTACACCTGGCACTAAGCGGCGGTAACCCAAACACAAGTGTCTTTCCTAGTTTCAGACTGATGCAGTTGTTATTTTACCATCCAGCGCTCAGGTTGTTTAAATAACAAGTGAACTGGGTGGATTGGTCTTAAGATGAGGTGTGGGCAAAATTGTTGCCGTATTGCTATCTCGAGGCAGCAAAAAACCTCAAAAACCCCGAAATGCCAATGAATATATATACAAGTCCCATCCACACACACCTGTCCAAGAGAACAAAAAAAAGGAGTTCACAAGGCAACTTTTTGGGTTTTGTTGGTGTTCCCAGAGAGAGAACTTATATATATAACATAACAAAATAAGAGAGCCCCCATCAAACATCAGGCAGGCGGCGATGTATGTGTGTGGTTACATAATGTTTCGTAATTATCCTGGATCATGCTAATTTATATTTGCCCAATAGTTGCTTCTGGGGGGGGGGGGGGGGGTTTTTTGTTTTCAAAAAAAAAAAACAAAAAATATCATACAAACATAAAAAAAAAAAAAATTTTCATTAAACATTTTCTCTCCAGGAATGGATGCACGTTGTCCCTGGAATCGCGGGAAAGTGGGCTTGTTTAGGGCATTAAGCTACCAGTAAAAACGCTTTGGTCATATTTCCATAAGCAGGACAATATAATACAAGAGAAAATATGCGTAAACCTATGGGTTCCCAACCTGATACCTTTGGTGTATTTAGTGTCATCATTAAGGCAAAATAACGCTATTATTAATCAATATTAGAATGCACGTAAAATTTACGGATGAAGCTTGAACTTCGCTAGCCGAAATTCATTGCCTGTGATCAGTCCGCTGTGAGAACAGCCTCATGGAATTGATGTTTGACAATGCTTCATTGTATAATCAAATTCAATTTGTTAAACAAGCAGGCTAATTTGGCGTTTTATAAACTGAGAGGGAAGCCAAATTCTGGTAGCTTATGCTCAGCTGTTGCAGGTGTTGTTTGTTGTTGTAAAAAACAGCACTGGTGTAAGTTCAGGCCCCCCATAAATCCACGGTAAAAATACTACAATTCCGCAATGGATTTTTAAAATTCTGCAATATTTTGCAACTATAAACAAAAATTATGTTAAAAATTACTGAAGATGCCTTCAATCACCATAGCTAAAATGGGACAATTTTAGCTTGTTAACATTACGAGCTCGTTTTAACTGGTGGCTTACGGTGAGCCAATACCATTAAACATTAACTTATTTAAAATTGTGGATACATGTAATTACTCTTCGTTCTCCACACTCACACTCGGAGAATATTCATGAAAAAGATCTGAAATGTAGATTTTGTCATTTTAAATATTTAGCAGAGCGGGTTTTGTTAAAAATAGCCTTATTTGCAAAGTTGTACTGAAAACTGTTAACAATCCAATGGATTACTCAGATCGTTGGCACACTTGTTCATCAAGAAAAATTTATTAAAACAGGTTGAGAGCAATGATCAGTTGAAAGGGAAGTTTTATACTGGTAATACCTTTGTTTTAGAGGGAAGTAAAAACCGCTCCATCGCTTGCAGCTGTAGTCTTAAAAAACGCAAAGCAACAACACCAACAACGGCAAGCACTGGGGTACAAAACTAAGCTAAGTGTGGGGTAAATATCACTTTTCTGCATGATACGTGTACTTTCCTATTTTCCGTGGAACATCCAGTTTTCCGAGAAAAATTCAGTGATCATGGAATTGCGGATTTCTGGGGGCATTGGCTAATGGAAACAATTGTCCTGTTTTCCCGTTATTATATTTCTGGGAAATCGTTTGGTCAGGAATTACTGGGAACCCGTGCCGGTGTTAAACTCTAATGGGAAAGATTATTATTGTGTATATTCTGATGCAGGGCTGGGGATGTCCTCTGCATCATGGGGTGAACAGACAGAAAACAACACAAAAAGTGTTGTGGCCTCTGGCAGGCCCCTTAGGTAGGGCGGCAGGGTTTGCACCACTTCTGCCAGACGAGCCACCAGCTCTGCCATCAGCTGGGCAGTGCATCGCTCTGCCTGGTTTGTTTCCATGAGGGCCCTTAGCAGTTCCTCCATCGTTGCCAAAAAACTTTTTTGGGTGGGGGGACGGGGAATTCCCAAAAAAGAAAACTGTCTGTCCACCCGGGTCGTTAAAAACCCGCAATTCTTCACCAATATGATGCAGGGCTGGGGATGTCCTCTGCATCACAGGGTGAACAGACAGAAAACAACACAAAAAGGGTGATTGAGTTGCTTTAATTAAACAAAAAAACTCACCAACAGGGGAACAATAGCATGCAGCACAAAATCTAAATACACTTCTCACCTCAAAGTATAAATAAAAAGTCTTCCTTGGCTTTGGCACCAGGCCCTTTTAAAAGGCAGGCTAATCAGCCTGATGGCACCCAGCTGCGCTAAGTGATATTGGCCACAGCTGGTTTCTCTGCCTTGGTGTCATGGGGGTGCCGTCCAGCAGAGGGCGGCATCCCAACTCCCTCTCTGGCACTACAATATCAAAACAGCATAATGGTTAGTCCGAATAATATTGATCCATATAGGCTATTCCTTGCTTGCACACTTTAAAGGCAGAGTAAACTTTGTTAGAACATAATGTTGTATAGCTACCTGGCCCCGATATGAGTCGTAATATTCAAGCTCACCTTCATGACTTGCTCCAGTTGTCAGCAACTGGCTAACAAAGAATTGCCCCCATTGCATGGTGAAACAGGTCTCAAAAGCAGACTTTTAACACATAAACTGTCACGAACCAAACACGGGCTGAACCCAAATGCAACGACCAAGAGACAGGTGAACAGAAATGAGGATTTATTAGGAGCTTTGGGGTAGTCCCAAGCTGAACACAAGTTAACACAATAGTAAAGAGAATAGAGGAAGTCCTCCGGCAAAGCGAACTGCTCCAAGCCGGAGCTGGACTTAGATCACCCCTGGAAGTACCAAGCCGGAACTTGGACTGGTACTGGACCGGGCGAACCAACAGGAACTGGATCACGGAAGCGAGGTGTGTTCCAAACCGGAACTGGACTTGTACTGGACCGGGAGGTCCACACTGGAACTGGATCACGGGAACGAAGGGTTGTTCCGAACCGGAACTGGACTTGATACGGGAGGTGAGTTCCAAACCGGAACTGGACTGGTTCTGAACCGGGAGGTCCAACAGGAACTGGATCACGGGAACGAAGGGTTGTTCCGAACCGGAACTGGACTTGATACGGGAGGTGAGTTCCAAACCGGAACTGGACTGGTTCTGAACCGGGAGGTCCAACAGGAACTGGATCACGGGAACGAAGGGTTGTTCCGAACCGGAACCGGACTGGATCTGGACCGGGAGGTCCAACAGGAACTGGATCACGGGAACGAAGGGTTGTTCCGAACCGGAACTGGACTTGATACGGGAGGTGAGTCCCGAACCGGAACTGGACTGGATCTGGACCGGGAGGTCCAACAGGAACTGGACTGAAGGCCGAGGTAGGTGAGTGGCAGGACACGGCAGGGCGGAGCAGTGTAGCGGAGCTCAGGTTGGCCCGGTAGGGGTAGCTGGGCCACAGAGGAGTCTGGAACCGTAACCGCAGCAATGGAGGTAGCCACGGCCGGACAGGAACCACTGTAGGGTGGAGAGGCAGAGCACCCAACTGCGGACGCAACGTTAACTGGGAGCAGGGGTACCGCAACACACACAGGGAGACTTAACAGCTACAGACTGGATAACTACCAAGCAGCTGGTTCTGGAACAGAGGAGCTAACAGGAAAAACCCACAGCAGAGTTTTAGTGAACAGGACTAGAAAACAGGAGACCAGGATACAAACGAAGTACGTTAACGAACTGGCGCCGAACAGCAGCCAGCCGGAGGTTTAAGTAAGGGAGTGAAATTGAAAACAATAACGAAAGCGTGAGGAATGTAACCGAGGGTGATTGACTAATTGACCGGTGGGGAATGCATGCAACAAGGGGGGAAGGAGATAGGTTGAAACTGAAGTGGGGGAACAGAGTGAAACAGACAGAAGGGGCACGCCCAGCCTGTAGCAACGGGGAAAACACGGACAAAGGGAATCCGACATGACACGGGAGGAAAGGGAAAAACATGGAAAACGGACAGGAAGGGAGCGGAACGTTACATAAACGATGCAAACAAAATCATACAAAATATACAAAATCATGACATCCGGAACCGAGCATTTTAAAAGATAAAAAGCCCCATTCATGATATTTTACACGGTCCGGTCTAAGAAGATCTTATTAACTTCCTTGTTTCATTCCTGTGCCTGTAACGGCCCCACTCACTTCCTGAAGTTTGCATTAGTAAACAAACAGAGCAGCAAAAAAGCTAGTTCTCAGAAAATAATTATTCAAAATAAAATTAATTAAAAATTGGTTCAAAAGTTTCAAACTTACGGTTGCGGATGTCGTGATTTTGTATATTGGCATAATCCATGTTTTTTGCATTAGTTTATGTGCTAAAAGTATTATGCTCTCCATGCTCTCCCAGTCCACTTTCCTTTTGTTTTCCGTGTTTTCCCCTTCCCTTCCATCTCACGTCATGTTTTTATGTTTTGCCGTTTGTCTTCCGTGTGTAATGGTTTCAATTAGTGGAGAATCAAATGCGCCGGGAAGGGGGATCAGAACAAGTCACCCACAAAGGTGAGGACAACTAAAGGAGCTTAAGCCGCTAATGGGCAGAAAAGGAAAAAGGAATAAATACTTCTGGCTAAACAGCCAAATAATAATCAACCCAGGAAAAATGGGCGAACTCGAACACACGAGTGAGTGAGAACAAAAACAAAGTTTCCCAAGCTCAAATACTAGAGCTGAAACAACAACAAAAAAACACATTTGAGATGTAACATTAAAACGGCCGGTAGGAAAGTGAAAAGACAATGAAACAACAAAGGAGACTGTCTCAGGAAGAACAGCACGAAGTAAGTGGAACAGAATTAGCACAAATGAGGAATAGTCCTCAACGTAAAAACTAAAGAACTAAAGCAAGTCCCTCGTAAACATAAAGCAAAGCTTTAATATTATGAGGTTGCTTGTACCTGACTATACCTGGCTCAATGTAAGTCGATAAGACAAAGAAGTGCCGGGAAGCAGAATTGAGGAGCTTAAATATCCCGCAGGCAGGAGGACAGGTGAAATTAATAATAGGTGAGGCGAAGCAAAACCCCGGAACGGAACGTGGGAAAAAATCTGATAGATTACTAACTGGAGAGAGAGGACGAAAACCGCAGCAAAAAAGGAAAAAAATAACCATGACACCGTGTTCTGCAGGCTGAGCGTGGTTCTCCTCCTTGTTTCCTCATTTCCCTTCTTATTCTCCCCAGCCAATTATCTACCTTCCCCGATTGCATTCCACATGCTCCAATTACCGTTCAATCACTCTCTCAGACATTCTCACGCTGGACTCAGTCATTGACTCATTAACTTCACTATATATTCCCTTTTTGTTTGTTGTCTCGTCGCCAGTTCATTATGTAAGTGCTGTTTTTTCGAGAAAATAGTGGGTTGTCTTTGCTGTAACTTCCAAAAGTGCTACTGAAGCCAAGGCAGAAGGACGTAACATCAGTTAAGGTTCCTTGCCTTTGTTTCACGGCACTCTGAAACATTGAGTTGAGTTAAGGTAGCTACTCTGCCTTTGTTTTGCTTGGAGTTACTGTTTACGGCGCTGACGTTACGGTGTTCTACCTTTGTATAATATCTGTCACCGAAGTATTTCTGACGCATGCACAATAGCTTGAATAAAGTGAATTTACTGTTTACCGCGCTGAAGCTATGGTGTTTTACCTTGGTATTGTAGGCTATATGTCAATCACTGAAGCAGATACACATAGGCAGACTGAATAAAGTGAAAACATATTGTTGTTGTTGTTAATGAGTCTAACCTAGCCTTAGCCTATAGCAGAATGGCCCATTGCTCTCGAGGGAAAATGTTGGCATGAAACGCCGACACCCAGGCAAAGATAAGAAAGACTAGCCTACTGAAGATAGATTAGATAGGCAATCTACAAAATTACTCGCTTGTGCAAGCAAATGTTAGCTAACGTTACATGCTAGCTAGTGAGAGAACTGGAAAACTGCTCCCATATGCAATCAGAATTGCGTTCAAAGCATCCAGGACAAACAAATCCTGCCTGTCAATTCATGCAACACAACACGGCTATAATATAATATAACAGCGGTAATGTTAACGGATTGCCGAATCGACACACCTCCTTGCGAGAAGTAGGCTACACACAAAAATTAGAATATCGGGAAAAAGTTCAATATTTTTCGTCATTCATTTCAGAAAATGAAACTCATATATTATATAGATTCATTACACATAGAGTGAAATATTTCAAGCCTTTATTTCTTGTAATTTTGATGATTATGGCTTACAGCTAATGAAAACACAAATTCAGTGTCTCAGAAAATTAGAATATTGTGAAAAAGTTAAATATTGGAAACTCATGGTGTCACTCTAATCAGCTAATTAACTCAAAACACCTGCAAAGGTTTCCTGAGCCTTTAAATGGTCTCTCAGTCTGGTTCAGTAGGCTACACAATCATGGAGAAGACTGCTGACTTGACAGATGTCCAGAAGACAGTCATTGACACCCTCCACAAGGAGGGTAAGCCACAAAAGGTCATTGCTAAAGAAGCTGGTTGTTCACAGAGTGCTGTATCCAAGCATATTCATAGAAAGTTGAGTGGAAGGAAAAAGTGTGGTAGGAAAAGGTGCACAAGCAACAGGGATAACCGCAGCCTTGAGAGGATTGTCAAGCAAAATCCATTCAAGAATTTGGGGGAGCTTCACAAGGAGTGGACTGAGGCTGGAGTCCGTGCATCAAGAGCCACCACGCACAGACGAATCCAGGACATGGGCTACAAATGTCGCATTCCTCGTGTCAAGCCACTCCTGAACCAGAGACAACGTCAGAAGCGTCTTACCTGGGCTAAGGAGAAAAAGAACTGGACTGTTGCTCAGTGGTCCAAAGTCCTCTTTTCAGATGAAAGTAAATTTTGCATTTCATTTGGAAATCAAGGTCCCAGAGTCTGGAGGAAGAGTGGAGAGGCACAGAATCCACGTTGCTTGAAGTCCAGTGTGAAGTTTCCACAGTCAGTGATGATTTGGGGTGCCATGTCATCTGCTGGTGTTGGTCCAGTGTTTTCTGAAGTCCACAGTCAACGCAGCCATCTACCAGGAAATCTTGGAGCACTTCATGCTTCCTTCTGCTGACAAGCTTTATGGAGATGCTGATTTCATTTTCCAGCAGGACTTGGTACCTGCCCACACTGCCAAAAGTACCAAAAGCTGGTTCAATGACCATGGTATTACTGTGCTTGATTGGCCAGCAAACTCGCCTGACCTGAACCCCATAGAGAATCTATGGGGAATTGTCAAGAGGAAGATGAGACACCAGACCCAACAATGCAGACGACCTGAAGGCCGCTATCAAAGCAACCTGGGCTTCCATTACACCTCAGCAGTGCCACAGGCTGATCGCCTCCATGCCACGCCGCATTGATGCAGTAATTCATGTAAAAGGAGCCCCAACCAAGTATTGAGTGCATATAAATAAACATACTTTTCAGAAGGCTGACATTTCTGTTTAAAATATCCTTTTTTATTGATCTTATGTAATATTCTAATTTTCTGAGACACTGAATTTGGGTTTTCATTAGCTGTAAGCCATAATCATCAAAATTACAAGAAATAAAGGCTTGAAATATTTCACTCTATGTGTAATGAATCTATATAATATATGAGTTTCACTTTCTGACATGAGTGACAAAAAATATTGAACTTTTTCACGATATTCTAATTTTTTGAGCTGCACCTGTATGTCTGGATTAGTCCTAAATCTGTCAACGTGTTAACCAATTGGCTAGATTTTTGTCTTTATTTATATCATAGTGACACCTTTTTCACAATGTTGTACATATTTGACTAATAAATACTGAAACTTAGGTGACATACAACATCAAAAACTTTTATCAATGAATCTGAATAATCTAAAATTTTACTGATATTTAACATATTTAACGTAGGGCATGATTTGCAACTTGCCATGTTAAAGGGTAGGAAAGAAAATATTTGTTTGTAAGGTTTTGTTTCAAGTCGATACAAACTTGGGCCTAATGATGCAAGTTAGTAATGCACCATGGAAGGACAATCAAAGTAATGGAGTACTTAAAAATCCTACAAATTGATTGATTTATTCTCATTCATATTATATTAAGCGGACAGTTGCATGATATATCGCGAAATGTTATCTAGATGTTATCATGTTATTGTTTATATTGTGATCAACAAAAAAGTGAGAGATCAAATGGAAGTTACAGTTACTTTTGCTTTGGCATGACCCCTTATCATTTTGTAGACCATACAACGACAAAATACCTTAACTTCCGAACAAAGGTCAAGTTTGAGCTCAGGATTAATATGTACATAAAATAACTTCATAAAAAGACAAACAACTGCCACATTTCCAATAATCTGCCTAAAACTCATTTGGCTGGGCAACAATAAAACTTTAAAGCCATTTTTCTCAGTTCTATTCTCTGGGAAGTTAAGGCCTTTTGCCTTTGTAGGGCAGTATGTTTGTCATGTCTTTGTTGCCTAGAACTCGGCCTTGTCTTGCCTTGTTTTGCTAACCTTGTCATTTGCCCTTCTAGTTTGCCCGCCAGCCTGCATTCCCTGCCCCGCTCCAAGCCACGCTACCCTGCTTCCTGCATCCGCTCTGCCCCTGCTACGCCCAACCCATCCAGCACCTTTATTGCTTCCCTCACATGCTCTGCCCTCCGGTTCTGCCTAACCCAGGATTCAGTCCCTTGCCCATACTCCTTGCCTAAATAAACGCTCTCAGTGAGCTTATTGTCAGTTCTGTCTCTGAGTCGTGTATTTGAGTCCAGTTCCGGTCCCGGACCTTAACAAAAAGTGTGCTTTTGAGACCTGTTTCGCCATACAATGGGAGTGAATGGAAAGAGAAAACTTAATTCTTCATTGGCCAGTTGCTGACGTCATAGTCATGCAGGTGAGCTTGAATATTACGACTCATATCGGGGCCAGGTAGCTATAAAACATTATGTTCTAACAAAGTTTACTATGCCTTCAAGTACACGCACGAGCTTGTCTGTTTTGCCAGCTGTAAAAAACTGTTTTCACAGGCTTACAATCCATCATCATATTAGCAATCCACCAAGGTGCAAATGCAGGTGTCTTTTAAAGGGAAGGGGATATGACATTTTGATTTATTTATTGCATGTTACACCCAGGACATACCTATAATTTATGAAGAGACTAAGTTCAGCCCATTTGCACCTTGCGCCATACTTAGTTCTCAAATAACACGCCGTCTAACTAGCAAAAGTGGACTTGAACATGCCCTAAATGCACTTGTACAATGAGTTTTAGACCAAGCGCTAAGACCGTCAAGATTCTACAACTCTAATTGCTAAAGTAGACATAGCGATATGTTGGACATGGACTAATTCTTTTGGTGGGTCACATTTGTTTATTGTACAGTTTTTAAATAAACCTTTTTAATTCTACGATACCAGAAATGAATTGTCCATTGACTTAACATACATTTTGTAGCCACATCATGCTAACTGAAAGTTCTAACTACTGTCGAACAAGAGTCACGTGCAACATTCCTCTCGGGTCTAATTTTACTTTCTCTTATTAAATTTCCACACACAGAAACCGGCAATAGCCTAGGCCTACTACTTATTTTTAACATAAAATTCCAAAGCTAGTTTTGAATTTCACAGTAAGGTTTAACATTTTTCTGAATCGCAAGTGTGGGTAAATTAAGAGGAAATCCAAAATCGTAGTCACACAAGCAAAGTCCAAAAACCAATAAATCCAGCCAGACCAAAGATAAAGTACCGAGGGAGAAGGCAGTCTCGAAATCGGTATCCGTGCACAAGTTCATTAACCAGAGTAGCTGTCAGCGGAGCAGAAGTACAATACAGGGGTAAAGCAGTTCGTAGTTCGTAGTCGTGGGGCGTAGCAGGAGTCAGACCGAAGTCCTATCCGCGGGGCAGAGGTACAAAACAGACAGCAGGCAAAACTCATGGTCAAAAACAGGCAGTGGAAACAATAGGCAGGCAGTAACGATGGTCAGTAAACAGGCTAGATCAATAACAGTAGTCAAAACCATGGAAAACGCTCAAAAGTGACAGTAGTAAACTAAAGGCAACAATTTCGCAAGGACATGACATGAACACTGATCTTATATGCAGGTGTAGACAGGTGCAGACACTTAGCTTGAGAGCAGCAGGAAATGAACAACAGCTTGAGAAAATGAGACACGTAACGAGGCAATTAGTAAATCGTTAGTAGTTATCCTATCCTAGACCTGACATTAGTAAATTAGTAAATGACATGCACGAGAAACGTAAGGTAAACATGAACACATGGTTAGAGAGTTAGTATTACCCAATCCTGATCTAACGTTAGTAGATTAGTAAGTAGACATGAGAGAATGAAACAATTAGGGAAGCGTGAGCGACAGCAAGAGAAAGAAACAGCATGAACGCAAGGCTGCGGAAAAACATGGAAATGTGTATGCTAACAATAAGCTGCATCGTAACATAAACAGAACACAAGCAAGACATGAACAGAAAATAAACTGTGAAAAACACTAAACATGAAACGTGGCATAAATATGACAGAAACGTAACAGAAAGTGCCAATGTGGTAACAGATTGATGTAACATCTGTCCAGAATTTGTTGCACCTGTCTGTGAGTGTATTTAAACCCTGTCTTGGCTTGTGTTCACTGTGAGATTGTTGCCTCAGTTTAAAGTTTGCACTTTTGAGCGTTATTCCATTGTTTGATTCCACATTTTGTTTGTGTAAGACCACGTCTTTTGCCAGTTCTATTCCGTTTTGTTTTCTCGACTACGAGTTTGCCAAGCGTATATCTGTACCTTTGCCTTCGCGGATTGCCTACCTGTTATGAACTCTGTTCTCCTACTGATAATGAGCCTGCCCGCTGTTTTCAGTACCGTGCCTCCGCTGACAGATATTCTGGATCTCGACCCTTGCCTGAACTTTAACCACGAGCCTTGCTTTATGATTTTTGTACTTTACATTTATGGATTGCCTACTTGTGTTTTTGAACCTACTACGAACTGCCTAAAGCTCTGTACCATGCAACTGCGTGTAATAAAATCTCCTTCGGGAGTTTTATTTTACGTCTGGCTTCAAGTCCGCCTTTTTCTACATCTGTGCCTGGTTGTCACAGAACAATCTCGCCATCATGAACCCAGCGGACTCCGACCTGGTTCAGAACACACTTATGAACCAGGGAGCCATCATTGAGCAATACACCAGGGGCCTCGCCGAACTCAACGAAGGCATGAGGAGGATGTTCGGCGAACTGACTAGGCTGACCAACGCTCTGCAGCCGCCGCCCTCACCTCCAGTGGTCACCACTCCTCCACCCACAGCACCCCAGTCCCTCTAGGAGCCATCTACTGCAGGGAACCGCACAAACTTGCGCCGGAGCGCTACACCAGTGAACCTGACAGATGCAAGGCCTTGCTGTTGCAGTGTGACCTTGTGTTCCGCCAGCAGCCCCAGACCTACTGCGACGACGGCAGAAGAATCGGCTATGTGGTGGGTTTGCTGAAAGGGAAGGCTCTCGACTGGGCTAGAGCTATTTGGGCGGAGAAGGCTCCCAACTTCACCTATCTCAGGAGATGCGAAAGGTCTTCGAACATCCCTCCAGTTCAGAACTGTAACGTGCGGTCAAAATAACTAAGCTCTGCAGTTTGGGTGAGATCCCTAACAAGCCAAAACTAACATCCCAATAACCGCTTCATACTATATCTTTCAGCCACCATCTCGCATCAGCTTCAGACACACTAAGTCCTCATACTCGATTCGGGATCTGATTAGAATCTGATTGACGCTGCCATGGTGACTAAGATCGGCCTTGCCACACAGCCTCTCCCAAACCCTGTGGACGCCTTAGCTGTTGATGGGCGACTTTTTAGTCGCATCACCTACATCACAGAACCCATCCGATTAATTTCTGGATGTAAGTTTCTGGAAATCACCAGGAGAACATTAGTTTCCTTGTCGTCTCCTCCCCCTATGACTCCTTCATCTTGACAAGAGACAATTTATCCTTCCCTTCTCACAGAACCTGAATACATCCTACCCCTTTCCTGCACCATGGGTGTGGTTTTGTGGAAGATCGAGCTGGTGATTCAGAAGGCGCTGAAAGACGAACCAGACCCCAGAACCACACAGAGTCGACGGATGTATGTGCCCTCTTCGGCTTGCTCCCAAGTTCTTCAGTGGGCCCATTCTTCTCATCTGTCCTGCCACCCGGGAGCTGCACGCACCCTATCCATCATCAGACAGAGGTTCTGGTGGAATGCCATGTATGCTGGCATTTGATTCGTTCCATTCATCTGTTCCACCTGTGCCTGAAACAAGGCCTCCCATCAGGCTCCTGCGAGTCTCCTCCAACCCCTACCCATCCCCACTCGCTCGTGGAGCCACATTGGTGTGGACTTCGTTATGGGTCTCCCTCCCTCCCTCTGACGGCAACACCACCATTCTTACGGTCATTGACCGATTTTCCAAAGCCGTGCATTTTGTGCCACTCCCCAAGTTACCCACAGCCATGGAAATGGCGGATGCACTCATTTACCATGTGTTTCAGATCCACGGCATCCCTGCTGACATTGTGTCGGACCGCGGTCTGCAGTTTATTTCCCAAGTTTGGAAAGCTTGGGTAGCATGGGTAGCATTCGAGATCTCCTTGGACTACCAACCACCCTTATTCCCGGACTAAGAAAAAGAGATCACGGTACCATCACCTCAGACACACCTGCGTCGCTGTCACAAGCTTTGGAGGTAGACTAGAACGCCACTGGCGCGCACTGCTGACTGCAATCGGCGCATTGCCGACCGTCACCGGACATCTGCACCCAACTACAAGCCCTCAGCAACAAGGTTTGGCTGTCCACCAGAGATAACCCCCTTATTACGGATCGAAAACCCCAACAATGTTGCAATAACAAGGAGGGTGGAAATAACCGTAATATTAAACCACCACAACCACAACACAAAGACGTAACCATCACGCTGTAGTTTTTAAAGAGAAAACAATAATTTATTATTTACAGCTTAATGATTTCCTAGCACTAGCAGTGACTGTTCAGCTAAAATGTCAGAGTCACCAAGACTAATTAGCCTATCAGTGCCTCACCAAGCAGCCAGCACAGCGGTCCAGGTCTTCCGTGTGACTGGTCCTTCCAAAGAAGTTCAACAGCAGTCCTCTGCTGGTCAAGAACTAAACTGCCGGTAACAGCACGACTAAACTAAATCTATTAGCTCGTTTAACAAGGGTAGGTTGTGTTCTCAAAAACAACGCGATGTCGAGCGTGGCTTTCAGTAGCAGATGAAAAGACGTGTCTGACGCGCTGACGGCGTCCAGCTGTCTTATAGGTCCGCATCTTCTCCGCGTGCGTTGCTCCGCAACGGTCTCTGGCGTCCCCAGCAACGACCGCATCTGGTCCGGTCTACAAGTGACGACAATGCATCCTCACCTCCACCTGTATAGGGGAACACAAACAAATGGCAGTACCCAGCCAAACCCCAAAACAGTAACATCCCTCAATAATAAATGTGTTCTATAATACACTGGGATGTAAGACCCCTTACAGTCAGAATCCCGCAAGCTTCAGCCCAGATTCATTGGTCCCTTCAAGATCATCCAGATCATCAACCACACTGCAGTCACACTCCAGCTTCCCACATCCCTTAAAATCCATCCCACTTTTCATGTCTCCCTGTTGAAGCCAGTTTCTATCAGTCCCCTCTGCCCCCCAGACGCTCCGCCCTCCCTTCCCCGCATCATTGATGACTACCCTGCTTGCACGGTACGCAAACTACTGGACATTCGCCGCAGAGGGCGGGGTTACCAGTACCTCATAGACTGGGAGGGCTACGGTCCGGAAGAGCAAACTCATCCTCGACCCCTCTCTTATAATAGACTTTTACCGTGACCACCCTGAAAAACCTAATGGGTCGCCTGGAGGCTCCCATTGAGGGGGGGGGGGGGGGGTACTGTAACGTTTGAGTCACTCCGTCACACGTTTCCCTGTTTTCGGTAAATTCACTGTTTTCTGTAATTTAATTTCCTGCTATTTCCTTCTTTCAGTACTAATGATTACTAATTTACTAACTTCATAGAATTAAGGTTTACTAATCTACTAATTACTAACTTCCTTGTAATGTTTGGAGATGCTAATCTACTAACCTCATAGAAATGAGGGCTTTTACTAATCTAATAATTATCTTTCCTGATTTCCTCGTTAACTTTTCTACTCACTATAGCTGATTCTCGTTTCCGCTCTCTCTAATTTGTTGCACCTGTCTGTGCATGTATTTAAACCCTGTCTTGGCTTGTGTTCACTGCGAGATTGTCGTCTCAGTTTACTGTTTGCACTGTTGAGCGTTAGTCTATCGTTTCAGTCCACGTTTTGACCTTGTTTGTTTACGACCGTGTCTTTTGTCAGTTCTATTCCTGACCCTGTTTTATTTTCTCAACTACGGGTTTGCCCAGCGTATATCTGTACCTTTGACTTTGCGGATTGCCTACCTGTTATGAACTCTGTTCTCCTACTGATTAAGAGCCTGCCTGCCGTTTTCAGTACCGTGCCTCTGCTGACAGATATTCTTGATCTCGACCCTTGCATGGACTTTAACCACAAGCCTTTGTTTCAGATTTTTGTACTTTGCATTTACGGATTGCCTACTTGTGTTTTTGACCCTTGCATTGAACCTACTACAAACTGCCTAATGCTCTGTACCGTGCAACTGTGTGTAATAAAATCTCCTTCTGGAGTTATTTTACCCCTGGCTTCGAGTCCGCCTTTTCGTCACAGATATGAATGGATAACTTGAAGGGTTTCTTCTTCTGTTCAATAGGAAAATATGTCAGGAGAAACAACCCTTAAAGTGATCTATCCATATCTGGCAGCAGAGTGATGGTTTAAGGCTTGTTTGATATGTCAGACCTTTGATGAGCCATTTAGCCAACTATGTGTTCCATACTGTTCCAGTGTCATTTACAGCTAAATCTAGTCCCACCCCCCAATTCCCATAAAGATCCATTCAAATGCAGAGAGGTTATAGTATCGCTTGTAGGAGTACCAGAAAATAAGATATCAAGAGTCTTTTGATATTGTTGGGTCACAGACATCAGGAAGTCATGGCATGCAAAGGATATGCGACCAAATATAAAAAATTATTTGGGTCATTATGGGTTATTGAGTGCAGATTGATGAGAAAAAAAATAATTTAATCAATTTTAAGACTAGTCTGAAACAACAAAATGTGGAAAATTTGAAAGGGTCTGAGAACTTTCCGTATGCACTGTATATCTGAATAGTTAGAGGTATTGACACTTAAATGAGAGTAGTATAAACTAGGTGAAAATTGTTCAAGCCAAAGTTAAGAGAGTTAAAGCAAAGTAGAATTTTGGACAGATTAGTTATCTAATTTTAAAAATGCATAAAATAAAAATGTACCTACAATATATCTGTCATGATTCAATCTGTTTTATTTCCAATGTGTATGAAATTAATAATATGTTATGATTATGTTATATAGGCTATGCTATGGTATTTGTAATGTTATTCTGGTCTAAGAGGGTGCTCTCGTGGCATGCTGATTGAACCTTCTAGTGGTGTGTAGCTGTACATTTTTAGTGGATGTGTTTATTGGCAGTAATCTTCAATTATGTTTATTCAACGTTCAAGAGGATGTGTAACAATAGTTATATTACAACATTACACTTATTAAAGAAATGGATACCTCCCGGAGTAAAGAAACCTGGGAATTAATAACAAAAAAATAGGTTTCAAGTGAGAAGTTTGGCTTGGTCAAAAGCCACAAAACTCAAATGAGCACCACCAAGCCAAACTTCAGCTATCTACACTATCAGGGATTTTCAGTACTCCATTTTTTATATCGGTTTGCTATACAGTTTTGTAGCTATTTTGGTACTGCATTTCAAACAACATGTACTCAACTTCACTGGGCAGATTGGTTCAAAGCTTCTCTCAAAGAGGCAAATTCATATTCTTCAAAATGGTAAGTGAACTATGACTGCTGCATTAGGCTTTTGAAGTCCCACTAAAGACATAGGCTATATATCTATAATACACATTTGTACATTAAAGGACAACTGAACTTTAAGTTGTGTAGTTACCTCTCCATAATATGAGTCCAAATGGTGGCAAAATATGCTCTGTGCTCCCCTGGGGTGATAATCCAGAATAGGGTATTTGTCGCTCCATTCACTTTTATAGGACAGCTAAAAAAAAGTGTAATTTTGAGACCATTTTAGCTGTCCTATAGAAGTGGAGAGCAACAAATACCCTATTCTGGATTATTTCATGACCAGGTAACTACACAACCCAAAGTTCAGTTGTGCTTTAAGGGCAATATACTTTATAAAATGTTTGCTATCAACATTGGTATGAGGCATAAGAGGAATAGAGAAATAGCCTACACAAAACTGCAGTAGGGAAATACAAAGCCTTTTCATACAGGTCACCATCATGGGTGGCAGCAAATACTATAAGAGTATGAATTAGGCTTTTTGTGAGGTTTGAACCAATCCGCCCAGTGATGAGTACATGTTGCTTGAAATACAGTCGACCAACATAGCTACAGAACTGTGTAGAATTTGGCCTCGTCAGCATGGCTATAGAAAATCTTTGCCTTGCTTATATGGATACAGAATGTGAGTGGGTCAGAAGAAGATACCATAGTTACCAAGACACTATAGATACCATACCATTGATTCTATCAGAGAATATGCCTACGAACACGAGGGAATTTCCCTCCTCGATATGCAAGTATTACTGCTTCTATCATTTCAAATACGTACGTTTTTGCACTCCGCCAGTGTTGTGCCATATGTTTGATCAATGAGCTTTCAAATGATATTTCATACACTGTAATATGCTAATATTTGCAGAAGATATGCTTCTTTGAATGCTGGTACACCTTAAAACACTTTCCTGAGAAAACGGCTCTCAAAGATTTGCAAAGATTCACACCTCAGGCTGGCAAACTTAATGGGCTTGAACAGTAGCTGGCTATCCCCACTTCCAATCACTCCCCCGCTAGATTATCTGTCATTATCTGTCAGTATCTGTCACTGGTCAGCTGTCAGCTGTAGCTAAAGCAGATGTATAGCCTCCAAGCACAATTGCAACCACAATCGTTCCAGCCACAATTTTAAACTCAGGTCTTTTTTCGTAATTAGGTACTTTTCATGGTTAGAGGGATCATTTACCCTCTTAAGCCACATTACATCAGAGATAGCTATGCATGCCATGGAAAATAAAAGTACCATGTTCACATTGTGCTATATTACAAACAATTACATAAAAAGGTAGCAAAACATTTTTAACTGATCAAAATGAAGGCTGCGGTGAATCAATAGGCTCCTAATTGGTGAAAGTGTGGACACATAGCCACTAAAACTAACCATATGGTAGATAATAAATAATTGATAATAATACTGAAAATGACAATATTAAAATAAAAACATTAAAATAAACTATAATGGTGTATTTAAAGTCCAAAGTTAGGTGTGCAACAGTGCAATAGTGTGCAATTGCAGGGTCCTGCTCTGGTCAGGTGTGCAATAGCGCAGTGTTCAGCTCTATAATGTCCAATGCAGCTGGATAGATATAGTCGAAGTGAATCTACAAACAGGGAGTCTTGTTCTGAGCTGTTGTGGAGTTTGGTGGGGGCCTGTGATGTCTTGTACCTCATCACCAGGGTGTCGGCCAGGCAGGACAATGGTGTGGTCCATGGTGGTACTGCAGGACAATTCATATGTAAATTATGGGCAGTGAATACACAACCCCCAGTGAAAAACGAACTTCCACCACTCTAGTTTACAGTCACTGGTCAGTTTATGTGAGTCACATATGTGAATAAGGTCAACCTTTTTTCTGCTTTGCAAACAACCTGTTTGTATGTGTAAAAAAATATGAAACGGATATGTATTACTGCTCAAGTCCCATGAAGCAATTTGAAACGGTGTACCTTGGTGTCCAAAAATCTATCCAAAATGGATAATTGTGCATCACAGTAATTCAGGAGATATTTGAAATGTTTCAATAGATAAACTCTTTTGACTGATTTGAAATATATTTGCATCTATATCATTAGATAATTTCAGACTTTTGCAAACGATTAGGAGAATAATGATAGGTGTCCAAACTAGGTATTAATGAAACAAAACCTGAATAAGACAGACTACAGGGGCCGGTTTCACCAGCTGTACATAAGTAAGAACTAAGCCTAGTTGTAATTTAAATCTACTAAGTTACAACTTGCGCACTACTAAAATAAAACATGTTGCACCACAAAACATAGATAGAACGTAATATAAACTAAATATTTCCGCAAGCCATTGACCTAGAATAACGGCACAGCATTAAATAATAATGTTTCAATGGCAGACTGATTTGAATATATTGAGAAATTGCTTGAAAACAAATTTAAAAAATATTTTGTGATATATCCTCTGGACTTGTATGACAATGTTAATGTCTACACCTGTTCACATTTTAAGAGAGGACATGGGCTAATGAGATTAACAGACATGCTAGCGGCTCACCAGGCAGGTAACAGACCATACGAGACTCTTACCTAGGTTATTTAGGGGTTACATATCTGTACACACCCTTAGCCTAATACTTGGTTGCTGCACCTTTGGCAGCGATTACAGCTTCAAAGCATCTTGGGAAAGAAGCTACGAGCTTGGCACACTTGTTTCTGGACATTTTTGCCCATTCCTCTTGGCATATCCTTGCAAGCTCCGTCAGGTTGGATGGGGAGCGTCGGTACACAGCCATTTTCAGCTCTTTCCACAGATGTTCAATTGGATTCAGGTCTGGGCTCTGGCTGGGCCACTCAAGGACATGCAGACTTTCTCCGAAGCCACTCCTTTGTTCTCTTAGCTGTGTGCTTTGGGTCATTGTCATGTTGGAAGGTAAACCTTCGCCCCAGTCTGGAGCAGGTTTTCTTCAAGGATCTCGGTGTACTTAGCTGCATTCATCTTTCCCTCTATCAGGACTAGTCACCCCCTTCCCGCTGCTGAAAAACATCCCCACATAATGATGCTGCCACCGCCATGCTTCACTGTAGGGATGGTATTAGCCAGGTGATGAGCGGTGCCTGGTTTCCCCTTGGAATACGCTTGGTATTCAGGCCAAAAAGTTCAATTTTGGTTTCATCAGACCAGAGAATCTTGATTCTCATGGTTTGAGAGTCCTCTAGGTGCCTTTTGGCAAACTCCAAGCAGGCTGTGATGTGCCTTTTTACTAAGGAGAGGCTTCCGTCTGGCCACTCTACCATAAAGGCCTGATTGGTGGAGTGCTGCCTGGATAGTTGATCTTCTGAAAGGTTCTCCCATCTCCACAAGGATACGCTGGAGCTCTGTCAGAGTGACCCTCGGGTTCCTGCTCACCTCCCTGGCTAAGGCCCGTCTTCCCCGATTGCTCAGTTTGGCCGGGCGGCCAGGTCTAGGAAGATTCTTGGTGGTTCCAAACTTCTTCCATTTACGAATGATGGTGGCCACTGTGCTGTTTGGGACCTGTAAAGCTGCAGAGATTTTTCCGTACCCTTCTCCAGATCTATGCCTTGACACAATCCTGTTTCTGAGGTCTGCAGATAATTCCTTTGACCCCATGGCTTGGAGTTTGCTCTGACACGCACTGTCAACTGTGGAACCTTATATAGGCAGGTGTTGGCAATCCCCAATCATGTCCAATCAATTGAATTTATCACAGGTGGACTCCAATTAAGTTGTAGAAACATCTCAAGCAGTATCAGTGGAAACAAAATGCACCTGTACATATGATATTTTACATTTTGATTTTTAATAAATGAGCACAAATGTCTAAAAACCTGTTTTCACTTTGTCATTATGGGCTATTTTGTGTAGAATTTTGAGAATAAATGGCAAAAATCACAGATCTGTGACACCCACGACTTCCGTGGCAAATACCCAGCCTTAAACATATCTGCCTGCCACAACGGCACAGAGAAAAATCCCCTCCTCCCATGCATTCTCCAAGCGCAGCAGAACAGCCACATTTCTACTTGAGGAGAAGAATATCATCGAGCCTATTACTTTAGTTACAATAAATCTGTTAAAAATGTTGTGTGTCGCTTGGAATAGTAGCTATAGGCTACTAGGTGTAGCACTGCAGATTTATTTTTGTCACCTTGTTTGTCCGTGCAGCAGAGCGATTGTTTTGCCTGGTAGGCAGAGGCTGTGTGTGTGACGCGGTTGATCATTAAAAATAAAAAAAGTTGGCTATGCCATGTTGCAGCTCATTCTGCTCCCCTTGTTTTTGTTTCACACGAAGATGCAGTTCATTCTAGCGAACCCCCCTTTCCCCCTCATTCTAGCGAACCCCCGCTACACTAGTGTCTTTCTATGATATGCTCAAAATAAATTTGTTTTTTAACCGACATAAATTTGTAATGTTTTATATATGTAGCTCCCAGTATTTAATTTCAAACTAAAGAAAAACAATAATTTCCTAAATATTTTTCCTTTGCATTTGTGGAACTTCATTTTTACCTAAATTATGAAATTAAATTAAGCTAGTCAGTATTTCAAATGGTACAACTGTCTTGTTTCAATTAAGCAATTTTTCTGTGATGCTCACACCTGGAGTTATAAAGCCTTAAAGGGATTGTAAAGGGGCTGAAAAGTAATAGATTATCACAGAGGAATATATACACTACATATCCTCCAAATATCTATTCAAAGTAATGTCAATAACTATAATAAACACAAGTCAGACATAAAATCTTTGTTGAAAAAGCCTCATGATTGTGTGGGCGTGGTCACCCCGCCTCCCCTTTACGGGCACATGGATTGGATCACGCTGGCATTCTGCTCAATGGTTGAACGTATTGGGTAACGGTACTGTAAAATGGTCAGGAAGCATATCAGATAATAAAACAAAGAAATTCAGATAGCTAAAATAGCTAACGTTAGCTATTATAATAGCTACTGAACATAACATATTTACCAGACCTGGGGACGCATGTAGCAAAGTTTGCGTAAAATCTGCTCTAAATATATGCTACGTTACTGTTTTTCTCCGTATGCAAGTTCTCTTATTTATCGTTACCAAACACCATGTATACACCTGTTTCTCATGATAAATCAGAGAGTCCAGATGAAATCATTTTCACATGGACGCGCTTCGTCTCCACTCTTACATTCGCAGCAATGGTTAGAAAATGGCCACAGTTAACCTAGAAAGTCTACATATCCCCGTTCATATCCATGAAGGAATGTCGGAAACAAAGACAGATAGGAGTGTGAAGAAAAAACGCAATTTTGCTCATTGTGAAATGGAAACTTTAACTTAAGGAGTCCAAAACAGAAAATAAATGCTCTTTGGGGAATGGAATAAATCACTGCGGCAGTGAATGCAGTGTCAGTTCAGATGTGTGCATTAAAACCATATAATTACAGTAACCAACTCGTAATTTCACTTCAATCAGCTTAATATGACAGAAAATATCAGCCTGCCGTCAAGCTTTGGCAAACTATGGTGTTGATGACCGATCCAACCGCCTGTGCCCGCTTGCCAAAACTAAGCTAGCTCAGCTGGTCAGGTTGTCCATAAAATCTGACGAAAAGCAATGGGCTACATTACAATGCCAACTAACGTTACATCAAACATACATTACAGCAGCAGGCTAGTCTATTATTTATCGAGAAGATAGCTAACATTAACCTTACGCCTACCAGCTTTGGTAAATTAGCAGTCCAAGCTAGCAACTTACCTTAAGTTCATCTGCCCGGCGATGGCCACCGATTTCGTCGGGGAGAGAGATCCCGGATAGGAACAAGGTAGAGAGGGCACAGCCCCAGCAACAAGTTTGAGGAATTTTGACAAGCAAAATAGTCTCTGGTTATAATTCTGAAAGCTGTCCGGATTTGTGAAATGATCGCTGCACAAGTGGGTGTTTGCGCTGAGCTTACCATTGTAGCCATAGCTTTCCAAAAACGCCACCAATTTCTTACGAATTTCAGCATTTTGAGGAAACCAAAATCTCATCCTCTCTGTTTGTGCATACAGGGAGGGCACATACACAGGGTATATTCGGCATACTTGCAATGCAAACGGAGGCGATAACGACAACTTATACGACAAGTTATAACTCTTAACTTAGGTAGCCTCTAGGGCTAAAGTAGCCTTGCTAGCTAGACAGCTAGGTTGCACCACCACGAAGAGATAGAGAAGGTGGGAGAAATGAAATATCGGGTTGAAGAAAGAGAGGGATAAGGTTGGTACAGGGATTAAGAATGGAAAAATAGCAAAATAACTACAGCTAAGGATTACAAAACTATTGATAATGCAGACAAAGGTGCTCTATGGTAAATGATTGTTTTGCCTCAACGAGGCAGTTTTAGCGGGGCAGAAGAGTTTTTATTTGCCTCCAACTATGAGAGGAGATATGCAATGACATTAAAACATTTATTGGCCATGACGTCAGGTCCTTCGTGATGTCATGAAGGACGTGTGCCTAATAGAACTGAGCCCAGTAATAATTTGAACTCCACCCATTTAATCCCCACATCGGAATAGATGGAAATGGATATAGTTTGAGATTGCAATGAAATTGAAATCTCATACTGTTGCTGATGCTTAATACATAACATAACAACCCCATATAATGCTGTCTGAAGCAAATTAAGAATTTACCAAATTTGGCATTTGCACTAATAGATTATTTTGCCCAATTTGATTCCCTAAAATGGTGGGACTATGTATAAAAAGGGCAACAATTGCTACACGGTTCACCAGAAATGGATGACAATGTCACAGTATTGACAATAGTAACTAAAAACCCCAATTCCAAGAAAGTAAAAAAAAAAACCTGTTTGGAACATTCCACAGATACACAGGTGATGCTATCATGACTGGGTATAAAAGGATATCAAAAGACTATCAATATCTTATTTTCAGGTACTCAAGCGATACTATAACCTCTCTGCATTTAAATGGATCTGTAATGGGTTTCTTAATTGTTCAGAGATTCAAATGCGAAGGTGGGAGGATAATAATAATAAAGAAAGAAAGAAAAAACAGAAACGTAATTCCTTAAGGCTAAACAGCCAAAACGAAAATAAACCCACAAAAACGGGCAAACTAGAAAACTAGTAAATAACAACGAAATCTCCTGAACACAAATAGTGACGCAAGCACGGGAAACTTAGTAAACAAAAGAACACCCTCGGCTGCCTTAGCTCAGAGCCGAAGAAGTGTAAAACAAAAACAAAAACTGTCTCCGAGAGAACAGCAAAGTGCTAAATAGATAGATAGATAAACAGTGGCACAATAGCAGAACGCTACCAGGAGGAAAAACAAATCCTATACCAGATTAAGTAGCTAACTAGCAAGTTCCCCCTGAACATAAACAATGTTTAATATCAGGAGGTCGCTAGTAACCTGGCTATACCTGGCTCGGATGCAATGTCGTAAGATTATCAAGCACCGGAGAAGCGGAAGTGAGAAACTTAAATACCCTGCAGGTAGAAGCACAGGTGAAGACAATAATGAGGACGGCAAACCATGAAACGGAACATGGAAAAAATCAGATTGAATCACAATCGGGAAAGCAGCCACAAACCACTACAGGATCTCTATGGGAATTGGGGGGTGGGACTAAATTAAGCTGTAAATTATACGGGAATAGTATGGAACCCATGGTTGACGAAATGGCTGTAAGTCATCTAGGGTCTGCGGTATCAAACAAGCCTCAAACCATCACTCGACAGGAGAATTGAACCACTTCGTAAAGTCTTCTCCAGACTCCTCGTCGTGCAAAGGAAGCAAGCGAGACTTTCTACGGGGTTAAGGTCATGACTCTGGTGGCCAATTCATGTGTGAAAATTATTCCTCATGCTCCCTGAACCACTCTTTCACAATTTGAGCCCGATAAATCTCGGCATTGTCGTCCTGGAATATGCCCATTGATGGGACAACCTGGTCATTCAGTACATTCAAGTACTCAGCTGACTTCATTTTATTGCTGCATAAAGTTGCTGAGCCTAGACCTGACCAATTGAAGCAACTCGAGATCATAACACTGCCTCCAAAGGCTTGTACAGTGGGCACTATGTATGACGGGTGCAACGGTGACTTTTATTTTGGCCAGGCAGTGTAGTTATCTACGTCAGTGGTTCTCAAACTACAATTGCAATCCCGGAATTTTAACAAGCTGTCAATTGTTCTTAATTAGGTGTTTGTCATATTTAGAGAGATTATTTACCCTCTTAAGCCCCATTCTGCTTGCAATAGCTATGCATGTCATTAATAATAAAAGTACAATATTCTCATTGTGCTATATTGCAAATAATTACAAAAAAGGGGCAAAAAAAATAAATTTTTATCTGATCAAATTAAAGACTGAGGTGAATCAATAGGCTCCTAATTGGTGAAATAGTGGATATATGGCCACTAAAATGAACCATTTGATAAATAATTTTTAAAAAGACAAAGAAATTATAATGAGCCACACCTGCAGTGTTAATACAGTTAAGGAAAAAACGATGAAGGAACTTAAAAACACACGTGCTCAACTACCTATTTAGGAGCCAATTGATTCACCCCAGTCTTTACTTTGATCAGTTTTTAAAAAAAAGTTACCCATTAGCAATATAGCCCAATAAGCACAGTAGGAACATGGAAATTTTATTATTCATGGCATGCATAGCTATTTCTGACACGATGTGTCTTAAGAGGGTAAATAATCCCTCTAAACATGAAAATCACCTAATTAAGAAAAATGAACAGCTTGTTAGAATTTCGGGATTGCAATTGTGGTTGGAACGAAAACCAGCATACACAGTGGTCCCTGAGGACCGAGTTTGAGAACCACTGATCTACGTTATCTGGCTAGAAAAAAAAACATCAATAGTGTAGCGAGCGAGCACGCCTCATGTTACTTAATAAATTACCTCGACATGTTTTAAGATTCCAAAGACAAATTCTTGAACGATAGGATCTTGTGCTGTTTTGGCAGGCACAGGAGACAGGGTAATCTGTAGGAATCGTTTTTTGTACCAATAATTTCGAACAGTTCACTATGGATGGTGAATGGCTTCAACCATACAGTCAGGTCCATAAGTATTTGGACAATGACACCATTTTTGTTGTTTTGGCTCTGTACTCCAGCACAAAATAAAATATCAAGTTTTTTGATGTTGTTGGGTCACAGACATCAGGAAGTCATGACATGCAAATTATATGCAACCAAATATAAAATATGATAACTTTATTAAAGTTTATGTTCATTTGTCCAATTACTTTTGGTCCCCTAAAATGGGGGGGACTATGCATAAAACTTGGTTCCGCTTCCTTTGCATTTAAATAAATGAAAATGAATGGACGGAAATGTTTCTTTTCAAAAACGCTGTAAGCAAAGAGTAACAACACTGTTTTAGAAATGTAGTAAGTAGAAAGTACAGATTTTTTATTTAAAATGTACTGGGTAAAAGTGAAAAGTCCCAGACAAAATAAATACTCAAGTAAAGTACAGATACGTGAAAAACGTACTTAAGTACAGTAACGGAGTATTTGTACTTCGTTACATTACACCTCTGCAGTTTTGTGACTAGCTACCATGCTTGCATTATATCCTTTGAGCTAACGTTATGTAGCCAGCACAGAAAGAATATGTATGTTGAAGTTTTTTTCTCCTTTTTGGCAAAGTTCCTGCACATCCAAAACCCTGTGTCCTGTAATGTCCGAATAATCATTTTTGTCTTGCTCCCAAGATCAACTTGATGACAAAATTCTACAATCTTTTGTTAGGCCAAATTATATTGAGCTCAAGCACTGACAAAAGTATTTTAATTTAGTATATTTTAAATATATATTATGTGACATTTAATAAACTAGATTTTTTTGTGGTGTATTTCATAAATTTGCATTTAAACAAATTTTTTTTGTTGTAAAATATCAACAATTCAGATTGAAATTTAGATTAACAAAATTGAGATCCATAAATACAAATCTTTCCAATTAAAATTTCTGAAATTCAGATTTTTTTCGTTAACTAGGCCAAAGGTGAAGCATCCGGGCTACCCAGGAAAAGTAGAAGCTTTCGGAACAGTCAAACTTGCGTTTAGCATAGCGTTGCCGGGAAGACTTCAAGCTAGCGTAACGTTAATGAGGTAAGTACATACAAAGGTCTTATCTATCGCGCTAGCTAGTTATATATATATGTTTAATTGTTATGTTCCTTTCTTTTCTGTTTTCTCTGTGTTTTGTTTTTGGCTTTGGGCTGCTGTGTTTGTTTGCGTCTCCTCTACAGGTGGAGATGCTGACGTCACAGCCCTGTACGGAGATCCTGGGAGCTGTGCTGGAGAAAAAACGCACGACGTTGCCTTGCTACTGATCTGAGCTTACCGTTGTTATACAGTACATTTAACCTCGGTTGAAAAACAGACTACAGTAGATAGCCTGTGACTGGACTGATTGCTGCTAAATAACACCTAAGTTATTTCACACTTTGCTGCCCGTGAGAGCTTGCAGCCTGTGTAACTGTAAATATTGTTGAAATGTCATAGCTATATTTTTAGAAAATAGCTGGCGTAAGTGGCCATATCTTAAGTGCTTGTGTTATTAAACATTTTGTCTTTTAAATTACTTTGCGCTTGACTGGGTTTGTCTTTGAGGTTGTGGTTTGCGTTTAAGTGGCTTAGTGTTACCTCCACTACTGTACACCTGGTTATTGCAACACAGGTGGATTTTGGGATGTAACATTAATAAACACTCAAAACGCTGTATTGCTACTAGCGATAGAGCCGCTAACTTGAGCCGCTAACTTGAAGTCTTCCCGGGCAATGTACGCAATGTATTCTATAATATATTTATGCCCAGTCAAAGCCATTTTGTACACGTACGAATTTAAAAGAAATACAATTGGGCGTGAAATTGCCATATCTGGCAACACTAAGCTAGACGCGAGTTTGACAGTTCCGAAAGCTTCTCCTGGGAAGCTCGGATGCTTCACCTTTGGCCTAGTTAACATAAAATCAGAATTTCTGAAATTAGAATTTGAGAGATTTGTATTTATGGATCTGAATTTCAATCCGAATAGCTGATCTTTGTGTAAATGCAGATTTATTAAATACTCCACAAAAAAAATCTAGTTTATTAAATGTCACACGTATATATTTCAAATACACTAAATTCAAATTCAAATACTTTTGTTAGTTCTTGAGCTCCATAAAATTATCCCCTCCAACATGGATGACAAGAATGTCAGGAGTTCGGGACATGCGAGATGACTGCAGTCAATCAGTGGAATTATATGCTCCCATATTCCACGCTTTCCAAGCCAGGTAACTTAATCTCACAGCTCAGTGTTTGACTTGAAATGACTCTTTTTTTAAATTTTGTACCATATCTTAATCGGATGAACCGTTTCTAAATTATAAAACCTTTTGTACATAGTCCCCCCCAGTTTCGGGAATAAAAAAATATTGGACAGTTTAACAATGTAGAATAAAGTAACCAGGTTTAGTACTTGATGCAACCACCTCTGGCAAAGATAATAGCATGGAGTCTTTTCCTGTCATGTTTCAGAAGGTTAAGGAACATATTTGGAGGGATTTTGGACCAAAAAGTACACTGTGAAATTGTTTTTCTTTTCCCTTCACCCCTCAAAATTAAGTTAACTGATGCTGAGATTTAATTTGTTTCCCACAGTAAAAGCAGTTTGATGTAAGATAATTAATTAATGTTAATTTATTTTTATCTGTAAGTGTTGAGGGCTTAGATAATCTGCATGGAGAGATAGAAAATAAAACCCAAAGCGACATTTCCAACATTATATACTGCACGTGCATGTCCATTTTGGGAAACAACACGTGGAGCCGCATTTCCAGAAAGACTACATACTCCAGCAGGCGTCACTGTCATGTGATCCTGGGCAGGACTCGACTAACTTGACTAATCAGGACTGAGTTCCCGTTCTATAAAACTTCAAACAACTTCCTGTCTTCCCTCTTCTTAGCTTTACACTCTTAACTCACTTTACTTACTCACTTAGCCTCTGTGATTAGTGAGTTCACCTGTACTGCATTTCCGCTCACTATTTATAGCCAGCTTCCTCCTTTTCTCGCCGCTTCCATGTTATTTTCTGGTAACATTCTAGCCGGTAAAGGTATAGGAAGTTGTGCTGCTATCGACCACTCTCAACGCGGGACTTGTTAGCAGTTACAATTTAGTAAAGCTTTGTTAGGTTTTGCACATTCTGCACATTCATTAGGTTTTGTTTCTCGCTCAGACCTATGAGTGCTCTCACCCTAAAGGTTCTTTTATTTTTCTCCTTCCTTTCTTTTGTACGCTCCACAACTGGAGTTAGATAGGTGTTTCACTTATTTCATTTGTTTGCTCGGATATCGAGCTCCTCGCTTAGTTGTATCGCAAGGTTTTTTGTTTTCCTTATTTTTCCCGTCCACTACGGATTATTGTCCATCTTAGTGGTGTTCGACTAGAACACTTAGTGATTCCTTGTCTGTCACACCTGTACCTACAATATTTCCTTCGGGCATAGAGATCCCCAACAGTTAGACTATATTCAATCAGTCTATTTACGTTATATTGAGGTGACATTACCGTCATTTCCAGCAACGACTCACTAGAGGACCTGAGAGCAAGCAAGCTGCTTGAAGGAAACCGAGCAAAAGGACATTCCAACCCAGGGACACTGCCTAAAGACAGAACTTTCTGGACACATCAAAGCCACGGAACCAGGCTGTGTCCTCCAGTACAGTAAGACTGACACAAACAACCAGGCAATAGTTTAGGAAAACTTTTGTTTAATGTTTATTGACAATGTAATTACATGTTTGATTGTATTCATTGTGTGTATTTAGAGTAATGTTAACTTATAACTATCGCTTGCAGGCTATTGACAGCCAATTAGCATCGCATAAACTAAAGTTACAGCGCCTAATCTAATTTACAGCTAACACTAATTTACAATCCGCCTCCCTTTTATCTGTGCATGAAAGCTCCCTTTGTACTAATTCCTAACCCATTAGATATATGATCCCGTGCCTGTAAACGGATAGGGGCGTGGAATTTACCTAGACATAGCTAAACCTGGTCGTCCGGTTAGGATAAATATAAATATTTTAGCCTACCCTCCAAAATAACTTTTGCCTTAAGATTAAGTTATTGATGATTATTTTAATAGTTAATATTGAAATAAATAATCATGATTTAATTCATTTTATGAGACTGATTAATTATACTTTTGCACCATTGGGTCACCGTATGAGGTTCTGTATATGTATATTCTCATCACTAGTTGGCACTCATTTGAGGGTTTCTATATATTGTGGCGAGCCATGGAGTCGGAGTCAGGTATTCTTGTTGGAAATAGTTTATTGAGTAAGAGCACAATCTCTTAGTTCCTTCTTCTCCAGTTAACAGTTAGAATAGACATCGCTTGCTGGATCGTAGCCAGCTTTATAGCCCCTCTATGCAAATAAACCTGCTTAACAAAGGCGGCCCTTGATAGGTGCCCTGCAGCTCACCCCAACCAATCACACGTAATTCACTCTGTCATACGTCAATCAACAAACGGTCTCTAGCGCGGACCTGGTTGAACACCTGCTGGTCATTCAGAGGTCAACTGCCACTTGCTACTGCACACGTCATTACATTTGAACACAACAGTTGACATGCACAACGATCCCCGTTACTCGCAATCGCCCCGGATCGCCACACTGCCCCCACCTAAGGGGTCAGCAGTCCCTTGCGACCCCTTTAACTGTCCGCACTCACGTACAAAGTCCCGGAACCGGGCAGGAGTCCTCCGTTGGCGAAAAGGGCGATTCGGGCCCTCAGCTGCCGCTGGGTTTTCCGGTGGAGGAGGGGTGGGCGCACGTAAAGCGGGCTGATCCTCGCCGACGCCCATCCCCTCCTCAACACCGTCCCGGAAACGGGCAGGAGTTCTCCGTGGGCGAGAAGGGCCCTCAGCTGGCACTGGGTTTTCTGGTGGAGGAGGGGTGGGCGCACGTAAAGCGGGCTGATCCTCGCCGACGCCCATCCCCTCCTCAACACCATCCAACAGCGGCCGGTAAGGAGCTAGACGGTCCCGGTGAAGCACCACCAGTTTCCTTCGGCCGGGCATGCGCACTCGATAGACCACCTCGCTCAGCCGGCCCACCACTTCACCAGGGCCCCGCCAATGCGACTGCAGTTTCGGGGACAGACCCTTCTTACGGATCGGACAATAGATCCATACCTTGTCTCCGTGGGTGAAAGGCTGTCCCCGACAGCGCACATCATACGCTCGCTTTTGCTTGAAGCTCGCGGTGGATTGGGCCTGGCGGGTAAAGCTGTGGGCGGTCTCCAGGCGCTCGATCAAAGCCCGTGCGTACCCGGCCTCTGACTGGTGGTGCTCCGTGGATCCGGGCGGGGCTCCAAACACCAAATCAACGGGCGTCCTTAGCTCTCGCCCGAACATGAGTGCAGCGGGGGAGCACTGGCTGCTCTCCTGCACGGCGGAGCGGTAGGCCCACAGGACCAAGGGCAAATGGCAGTCCCAGTCTCGCTGGTGCTGGCTAGCTAGAATGGCTAACTGGGTGGCCAGGGTTTTATTAAAGCGTTCGACCAGTCCATCGCTCTGGGGATGCAACGCCGTAGTGCGGGTCTTGGCCACTCCCAGCCGCGTACACACAGCTGCCAGCACCCGCGACTCGAAATTTCGCCCCTGGTCGCTGTGCAGCTCCTCGGGGGCCCCGAACCGGGCGAACATCTCTGTCACGAGCCTTTCCGCCGTCGTGTCCGCTGATTGGTCCGGCACCGCGTACGCCTCGGGCCACTTGGTAAAGTAGTCCATGGCCACAAGCACATAGCGGTTGCCGGACTCAGTGACGGGGAAAGGCCCTAAGATGTCTACCCCGACCCGTTCCATAGGAGCCCCCACTACGTACCGCTGAAGGGGGGCCTGCGACCGCTGCGTCGGCCCCTTCTTGGCCGTGCAGGCGTCGCAGCAGTGGACGTGCAGCTCCACGTCCCGGCGGCAGGCAGGCCAGTAGAACCTCCTCCGCAGTCGGTGCAAAGTCTTGCTGATGCCAAAGTGCCCCGCCCCCACAGAGCCATGCATCAGTCCAAGTACCTGGGGGCGGAGCGCACGGGGCACCAGCAGCTGGAGGAGATCCTGGTCGGAACCGGGGGCCTGCCACCGCCGATAGAGTAGCCCACCCTGCGACGTCAGGCTCCCCCACTGACTCACATAAGCCTTAACCGCTGGGCTACTAGCCGACACTTCTCCCCATGCAGGCCGTGTACCTGCCGCAATCCAGCGCTGCACTTGCTGCAGCTCGCCGTCGCCCTCCTGCGCTAGGCGCAGGTCCTGCTGGCTAAACGGCAACCATCCAACCTCACCTTCTATAGCCCGAACTGGGCACGCTATCTCCGTCACCTGCTCTCGCTGCTCGGCTTTAGTGCAAGGCCTACAGTCCAGCTCTGCACAGGGCCTCCGTGAAAGCGCATCTGCATTACCATGCAGCTTTCCGGGCCTGTGCTGAATCTGGAAATCGTACTCCTGCAACAGCTCGAGCCAGCGGGCTACCTGGCCCTCCGGATCTTTAAAATTTAAAAGCCAGGTTAGTGACGCGTGATCTGTCCTAATAAGGAAATGGCAGCCTTGCAGGTACGGGCGAAAATGGCGAACCGCTTTGACCACCGCTAACAGCTCGCGCCGAGTCACGCAGTAGTTTCGCTCTGCCTTGCTCAGCGCGCTACTGTAGTAGGCTACCGCTCGTTCCCCGTCTGGTCCCACCTGGGAGAGCACGGCCCCGACTCCGACATTGCTAGCGTCCGTGTCGACGATGAATGGTCGCGCGACATCCGGATATGCTAGAATGGGAGCCGCCGTTAGGGCGTCTCTCAACTGGTCAAAAGCATTCTGGCAGTCCCCTGTCCACTCGAACTGTTGACCTTTATTCGTCAAGCGATGAAGCGGACTAGCCAGGGTGGCGAAGCTCAAGACAAAGCGTCTGTAGTACGACACTAGTCCCAAGAAGCTCCGCAGCTCACCCACATTGCTAGGCGTCGGCCATTCCCGCACAGAAGCCACCTTAGCTGGGTCAGTGGCTACACCCTGCTCGCTAACGACGTGCCCCAGGAAAGCTGTCTCCCTCCGGAGCAGCTGACACTTTTTAGGATTGAGCCGTAGCCCAGCCCGGCCAATCTCCGTAAGCACGTCAGTTAGGTGAGCGAGGGCTTGCTCGAAGTCGCTGGCGTGTACTAGGAGGTCGTCCAGGTACACGACACAGGAACTCCGCGGGACGGACGACAGCACCCGCTCCATCAGTCGCTCAAAAGTGGCAGGGGCGTTACAGAGCCCGAACGGCATGACCCGGAACTGCCACAACCCTTGCCCTATCGTGAAGGCTGATTTTGCCCTCGCTTCCGGGGACAGCCTCACCTGCCAATAGCCACTGCGGAGGTCCAGCGAGCTAAACCAACTGGACCCCGCGATATGGTCTAAGGCCTCGTCAATACGGGGAAGTGGATAGGCGTCTTTCTTGGTGATCTGATTAAGACGCCTATAATCTACACAAAAACGCCACTCCCCGTCCTTCTTTTTTACCAGGACAGCAGGGGCCGCCCATGGGCTTTCAGAGGGCTCGATAATGCCCGCAGCTGCCATCTCCCTTATCTTGTCCTCCGCCACCTGTCGCTTGGCTAGAGACAGCCGGTGCGGACGTAGCCGAATGGGCACAGCCGAGCCAGTATCAATCTGGTGTTGAACCAGCTCGGTCTGTGTGCATTCTTCGTCCCGCACAGCGAATAGGTGAGTGTAACGGACAAGCAGGGCTTTAAGCTGCTGGCTCTGCTGCGGTGTGAGCCCTTTGCTGCTGCGCGTCCATAATGCTAGGACGGCTTGCAGCACCCCCGCAGAGGGCTGGGTAGCTGAGGCTAGCCCGCCCGTCTGCGGTGGCACTGTAACCTGAGGTGGTACCACGGTAACGAGCGGCGAATCAGCGGTGGCCATTTCAAGCACAGAACTGGGGCGACAGTGTTTGGGGGGCACCCCAGGGCATTCAGTTCGGCGGGCTGCTTGTAATTCACATTTTGATCGGAGGCCCAGCGTTTCAGTACCAATAGTTATCGTCTCGGCTATCACATTTATGCTAGTTCCCCACAACGCTAACAAGTCTAAACCGATAATGCATGCATCTTTTATATCTGCTAACCAAAACTCGTGTTTCACTCGCTGGGCTCCTGCACACACTTGTAATTGTTTACTACCACGCATGCCCATCTTCTGCCCAGTGACGGAGGTTAGCTGGGTAGAGGTAGGGGTCCATGCACCTGAAAGCAGCCCGCTGGTACCCCGAAGTACCCCCGGCCTTACCAGGGAAATAGTGGCTCCGGTGTCGACCAGCGCCCAGCAGGCTTGTCCGTCCAAACTGCAAGGCAAGTACAGCCCGGTCTTCGTCCCCAGTCTGCCAATACGGGGCTCGGCCTCGTGGGCCTGTTCCTCTGCTCTTAAAAGAACATCAAACGGAACTTTTGCTCTTGGAATTTTTGCTTTCGCTAGGATGGGCAGCCTGGACGCGTGAGTGCTGGTCTGGGCCCGGGTCTGGTTGAGGAGGAGTGTAGCATGGGGCGGCGGTCTCCTCATTGGGCCGTCCCGTCGTCGTTTCCCGTCGGCTGTGGAGCTCTCGCTTTTGGCGCAGGGGCAGTACAATCGCGGGCGAAATGCCCCGGTTCGTTGCACCGGAAGCAGCGTCGCTCCCGTTCCGGTCGCTGCCGCGGTCGGTTTTGGTTCCGTTGAACCCATCTCACCTCCTCGCCGTCCTCGCAGTCGGCAGCTCGGACCCGGGGCTTGTTAGCCGGGGTCCCGTTTGGCGTGGTGCCCAAGATGAGCTCCAGTCGCTCGGCCTCGCGAAGCGCTGCGTCCAGGGACTCCGGTTTGGCAATGCGGACCTGTTGTTGTAGGCGCTCCGGAGTGAGGGCCTGTGTGAAGGTCTGGCAGGCTAGCTCCTGCTGGCCTGCGTTATCGAGTTGAGGGTAGCCGCGGCGGGCTAACAGCCTGATGTCGGCGGCGAGGACGCTGAGGCTCTCTGCTCCGGTCCGCCGTCGCTTGGCGAGCTTCTCCCGGCTCACCTCTAGGAATTGCCGCTGTCCGAACCGACGTTCCAGCGCTGTCATCAGTGCCGGTAGCGTCAGTGGTTCGGCGCTGTCCAGGTCTAGCAGCACCTGGCAGGCCTCGCCCTCCAGGGCTAACGCTAAGTGGGTGGCCGTCTGGCTCTCGTCCCAGCCATTGTAGCTAGCCGCGAATCGTACCTGGCTTTGGTACGACTCTAGCTCACCCTTTCCCGTGTAACGGGGTAGCTTGATCGCCGCCTTTATCGGTGTAGTCGGTCGCCGCGCCGGCGCCGCTGTCTGGCTCGGCCTGGAAGCAGGGGCGACCTCGTTGGCTTCCGGCCGACCTACTTGCGCTTCATTTCCGGCCGCGGGGTCAGCCACCAGCGCGGGCACCTCCGCCTGGTCTGTAATCGGCCCCTCTCGCTCCGGTCTTGTTGCGCTGGCTCCTTCGGGTTTTCCTCCGGGTCTATTCGTGGGCCGCTTCGCAGACGCTCCTGCGATAACGTCCATCTGCTTGGTCACCTGACGCTCTAGGTCGCGGATCTGTTCCCAGATCGTCCCGCTTCTGACATCATTGTGGCGAGCCATGGAGTCGGAGTCAGGTATTCTTGTTGGAAATAGTTTATTGAGTAAGAGCACAATCTCTTAGTTCCTTCTTCTCCAGTTAACAGTTAGAATAGACATCGCTTGCTGGATCGTAGCCAGCTTTATAGCCCCTCTATGCAAATAAACCTGCTTAACAAAGGCGGCCCTTGATAGGTGCCCTGCAGCTCACCCCAACCAATCACACGTAATTCACTCTGTCATACGTCAATCAACAAACGGTCTCTAGCGCGGACCTGGTTGAACACCTGCTGGTCATTCAGAGGTCAACTGCCACTTGCTACTGCACACGTCATTACATTTGAACACAACAGTTGACATGCACAACGATCCCCGTTACTCGCAATCGCCCCGGATCGCCACAATATATATATATTACCAACATAACTGGTAACCTAGTGTGAAGCTATATAAATTTATTTATATATTCTGCACATTCATTGGTGCCTCCATGTGACGACTGTTAAGACATTTTAACTCTGTCTTCACGACCAAATTCTTAATGTACCTAACGACACTACATACTTAATCATTTCCTTTGCTTTTGTTATGTAATTTTTTTGTTTGCTTTTAGTCCCAAACCATTGAGAAGGAAGGAAAAATATTTTTCTTTTTCTTTATTTTATAAGAACCACTATCTCTCTGTCTCTCTGTACAATGACTAGCATGAATAATGAACATCTAATCCATCCATCCATTACAGGATAATGTCCTATGGACATTTAATTCAGGTAAAATTATGCAGCCTGTACACTCCTCTATAGTTGTGTCAGATGAGGTAACATTAAGTTAGTGAAGTCAGTCAACAACCAACATGCCTGATTGATACAGACAGATATGAGTTAGTTATTATAGGCCTAGCTAACAAAGCAAACAGATACTGTATCACTAGCTAACTAGCGATCATTACCTAGCTAGCTAGTTTGCATTCAAAGCACCTCACAAGTTATAGGTAAGATATCCAATGTATGTATACAATCACTAACTAGCTAGCAATTGTAGCCTAAGTTAGCTAGCTACTAGTTAGCAATTGATAAATCTTACGAATCCTTTTTTTAATCACTTTGTGTTAGCCAAAATTCTAGCCAGCTTTAGAGTTTCTTTTCAGCATTGCACTCCCAACATATGACCGCACCATTCATTAGCTAAAATGGAATATGCCATGTGTTCAGTTTAAAGGGTAACAAAGCACTAAAACCACTTATTTTAGATGATAACTGATTAATTTGGGTATTACTCATTGATCCTGGTCCAAATCTTGACAAATTACTGCAGTCAGCGCAGAACAGCATAAATTTTAAGAATCTCTCAAAAGTGCCTCTAGTGGTAAAACATTAGATACTGTACATTCAATCTGTGATTGGCCAGAAAAGTCTTTGCCTACGTATTTCTCCCTCGGTTACGAAATAGAAACCTGTATAGCTACGCCCACCAATAGTTCCGTGGCTACGCCCTGAAGTTTTGGAGCGAAGGCGGCCTATGCAGCAGCTATAAAAGCGAATCTCAGGGCAGCATTCATCTGTGTGGAGACTGGAGAGGAGAATCAGGAGATAGAGACAGTGAGCGAGTGAGTGATATAGCGAGCTTACAGTTGAAGTTTTTTGAATATTCTAGTTATAGTAGCCTATTTTTTATAGATCTTGATAGACCCTTGCTTTTTGATAGTTTGTTTTTCAGTCTAGCTTAGCAAGTAGCTAGCTAGTTTTTATTTATTTATAAATACATAGGCTAACATTACTTTTTTTTACTATTAAAAATAATTAGGCTAATTATACTGCATATCTGACAGGGACGTGGAGAGCTACTCTCTGCGTTGCCTGCAAGGTGTGGATATTTTCTATATAACTCAATTTTACGTTCTGACGAGGTAAGTAAAGTATCAATTGTTTACTTTGTTCACACTGTGCCCATGCTGGCCTGTTTATGTCGAATATTTTTGTAAACAAATTATTAGGCTACTCACGCTGCACGACACTTTTAAAAAATATTGTTGAATTTTTGTTTTAGGGTATATTATTGCTATATGTGGCATTTCCTGCAGAAAGGGGGGTTTTGGGTGAAATAGTTGAGCCATGAGTTGTAGTAGCCTATAGCCTATGCATGCTACAAGTTTATCTATAATGTAATGTAATCTTTGTAACGTACGTCCCTACAACAGACATTCTCTCTTAGGCCTCGTAGCTACACACTGGGGTTTTATTTTAGAGGTTTTCGCTACCTTGACCCGCAGTACACAAAGTACCCATTACCCTACTTGCAGGCATTCTGTGGTTTTATAATTCTCCGCGATGCACGTTTCCTTGACAACCGATTTGATGTTTTGCATTCCTTGGTATCCATATCGATAAAATAAACAACATGGATCAGCATTCAAGTGGAGTAAATGCGTCTCCTCCTTCCAAATTCAACTCATGACGCACCAGCGCGCAACCACCTGTGCGCTGGACCCCATCCCGTCGGCAGTCCTGTAAATATATAGAGATAAAATAATATAACTACATTAACAATTCCTAAAGAAATTGTAGGTGTGGTTGCTTCACAAATATCAATGGCTGGAAATGGCACAGAAAGATGTAATATGGTATAGTGTGAGGTAGAAAATAAAAGGTGGAAATGGTATAAACTGTTAATGCGGTATAAAGAGATCTAGTGAAGGTGAAAGTGTTCAAATATGGTGATGTAGCCTATTTTTGGCAAGTAGTCTAAAGAATCTGGAAGTGATACAAAGAAATAATGAATTGTGATAAAAGCACAAAAAGGTAATGTCAAATCATCTGGCATAGTATTGTTGGGTCATAACAGTATTGTAGAGGGAGGCATTGTGAATGCCCAATTTACTGAGTCATGTGTACTAGCATACTGCTTACTGTAGTCTATACTAAAAATATAAATATCCTCCATATAAACCTAGACATTAGTAGGCTGTATCAGTTTCCTTTACACTCTTTGGGGATATTGAGTCCACTCAATTTTGCCACGCAGATAAGGCTAGCCTAATTTAACAGCTTTTCAAAAAAAGTACACTCAACTGGCATACTCAAATAGTAGTGTGTGCTGATTCTGACTATTCGGACAGTCGTAGTTGTGTTTGTAGAAAAATATGGGTTCATACAATTTTTGCCTAGGTTTTAAAGGGGTAACATAGTGGTTTACCTTACTCTCTGGTGTTTTGTATGATATTGGTACATAGGGGCATTGCGGGAACACCACGGAACTATCAAATTTGTATTTTCTTTAGGTTTGGAGAAATAGACTATTTAATTTTGTGGTCCCATTTTCAGGTCGTTTTTCGTGCGACGTCACACGAGAAATGACCACTCCCCAGTCTCTCAATACTGTCTATGGAACACTCCCCCATCCATGCCCATTCAATTAAAAAAAAGACTGAATTTGAACTTCACCCATCGGTAAGTTCACAGCCTTGTTACTATTTTACACAAAGCATGATTGATTATCTATTATTGCAAGCTAACTTTACTGAATTTATTGTTAGGTTGCAAACCATAGATAAAAGTTAGAAACAGCTGAGCACTTTCTATGTTATATGAAAAACTAAATTTGATAACTGACCTTTGATAACATTAATGTAACAAAATCAAAGTAGTCTAGAGTCGGTATGTCAACACATAGCTAGCTAGATCTAACGATATCTCGCTCAAACTACATCTTAGCCGTCCTGCTAACGTTACTGTATGCATCTGCTTTTGGTAACATTAACCCTCCTGCGCTATGGCAGTACCATGCACATCGCACTCGATTCGACCATACTCTAGCCTTACTTAATCGAACATACCCTTCCCTGGCATTACTGTGCTGTAAAGTTTCTGAAGTGATAAGTTAACGTCAGCTAGCTGAATCAATCCTTCCCAGCATGCTATCGATAGTGTGGCCGACTGCAGTGGACTTTTCCTCAGTGTCGCGGAAGAAGATGCACCATCATTGTGCTTTTATCATACTTTTTTCAAACTGATGCAAATTTGGGGATATGGCTTGGTAGATAGCGTGTACCTTAGCAATGTTTGGAGGTTAAAAGCTGGTGTGACATCTCACATTGCTTATATTAAGGACTTACACTATACACTTTAACTCCTATACCAGGGCCGTGTCTGGGGGGGGCACCCAAATTCTCCGCCTGCCCTCTCAAAGCCAAATCCAGAAAATAAAATCTGACAATATGAAGTCGGCGCATCAGTAGGCTTAGAGCTAGAGTCATTAGAGCTACAGACGATTTGGCCAATCATAAAAATGCCACATCGAAATATATTTCTCTAATATCTGATTAGTTGGTTTGGCCATATAAAAACATGGAGACGCAGCGAGAGAGAGAGAGGTCAGTTTTTTTGATCAATCTATGCTGTCGCTTCTTGATAACTAACTATTGAGTTCTGTGACTGTTACGCATTGCTTAGGATATAATATTTGCTAGCCTAGCTTACTCAGTGAGTTGAGGATAGTGCTGAGAGTCTCCGTCTGGGAGAATCGATTTTAAATAGATTGATTACATGTTGCATCTAGCCTAGTTCTTATAGCTGCGATTCTGCAGAACATCTGCAGCATTGCATTAGCTGGCTGCACGTGTGTGCGCGCCCCTTGTGTGTGTGTTAGTTAGTCTACTGCTGCGTGTTCGCTATAGTCAGCCCTACTTTCCTCAAACTTTGGAATACTTCACATATATTAAAATACACTATCATATATCTGTCTCTCTCTCTCTCTTACGTTCTCTATCACTCTCACGGAGAAAAGGCTGCCGTCAACAGGCAATCACCCATAGAGTCAGTCAGGAAGTAACAGTATGCAAAGGATATGCGACCAACTATTAAATATGATACTTTAAAAATATGTTAAAGCAAAGGGTATGAATACTTATGTAAATTAAAGATTTCAGTTTTAGATTTTTAATACATTTGCAAAAATGTCTAAAAACATGTTTTCACTTTGTCATTATGGGCTATTTTGTGTAGAATTTTGAGACAAAAAATGAACTCAATCTATTGTAGAATATGTCTGTAATGTAATAACACGTGGAGAAGGTGAAAGGGGTGTTCAGACTTTCCGGCTTGACTGTATATATATATATAGTGTATATATACTGTATATCAGGGGTGGGGAACCTCATCCGCAAAGAGCCGGTGTGGGTGCAGGTTTTTGTGTTAGCCCAGCACTAACACAGCTGATTCAACTAATTAACTAATCATGGTCTTCAATCAAGACCTTGATAAGTAGAATCAGGTGTCTTAGGGCTGGGCTAAAACAAAAACCCGCACCCACACCGGCTCTTTGCGGATGAGGTTCCCCACCCCTGCTGTATATAAATGAAATGATGAGCCAAATACAGTACCTTAGTTTTACATGTAAATAGAAAATAGCACAAAGAGACTGAAATGATGAAGGAATATAGCTAATCTTTAATATACTTGTTTCCATATAGGATTAGATAATTATTTGGTATTATTGGGCATAAATTAAATTGTCCTCCTTTAAGATGAGGAGCTGGGTTTAAAATGTAATAAAATTATCTTATCCACTAGTATACTGATTAGCCTATACTTTAGCTTTATATGAAAGCATCTGAACTCTAGGGCTTTGAAAAAAACTAAATCTTCAAAATGTTAATAAAAAATGTTAAACATTTTATTGTAGAAAATGCCCTGTGTGAGGTTGTGTAGAAAGGCAGGAAATTAGTTTTTAAAGGCTCACATTTTTCTGGGGGAGGTCCCCCAGACCCTCGCTACTTTGTCCCCCCCCCCCCTTGTGCCCCACCAACATCTCTTCTTGACCCCCCAATCAAAGCAGTCTAGTAATGGCCCTGTCTTATACACTTCCTGGTAAATCCACTTTCTCCACTTTATTAAACAAACTCTGATTCCGATTACAGATCTCACCATTTTGTGAAGTCCAAACCACATGTCCTGTGCTAAATTCAGCATTCTATTCAGCCTACTTAGCATGCAGCTATCGTAAAGCAATAATTAAACATAGGTTATTGTTTGGCTAATAGTAACTTAGTTTAACATTGTTGACTCACATAAACTTGAGATTATAACCCAATCACGTGTAGCGGATAGTTTATTTGCTGTAGCTATGTCATAATTGATTGCATTTTGTTAACATTGTCTACTGGCACCTGTCACCTTGGCATTTTCATGCAGAGTGAAAGGTTTGTTTTTCCTGGTAGCTTAACCAGCCTAGCTGGCTTATGTTTTTGTCATGTTTTGTTAAGAAGTTGTCTGTGCTAACGTTATTAAGATGTAAATCAGAATTTGTTGAATTGAATGGAGTGATTAGTCGGCTAGATGAGCATTTAGCTAAAACATAGGCAAAAATTTCAACAGCGCTAAAAAAAAATGTTGTTAAAAATTCAATTGTAGCCTATTTGTAACTTAGACAACATAACGTTACGTGACAGCATTTGGATTTGGATCAGAGACGGAAGCATAGGCGGCATTTGCTATGTTTCATTCGTTTCACCTGAAACGGGTCTCTCAACTGAAAGGGGCCTCGCCTCAATCATAAACTGAAAAAATATATATATCATTTTAAAAATAAAAATCAGGGAATAAAAGAACCGCTGACCCAGTAGTTTTTCCATTGTAGCACTGTAGGCGCTGTTCCTAACTCAAGCTATTTCAGTGATGCCATTACTCTCCTTATTTTTCTAGTCTATGGATCTGCAGATACCACAGAACCGTGGCAGATACTCATACCTGACTATTTCTGACCCACATCAAACTGCTGATAGCTACGATGTCAGAATGATCATACATTTGTACATTCATAATACAACGGAACAGTTATGTGCATAATTCGGATAAAATACGTACACGAGTGCGATAGCGCTGTGGAAACATCAACATTGCTGGGCAGTGGCAAAATGTAATAAGAGAATCTCTTCAACATTCAACAGAAACCAGTTGTAAAATCATTACGAGGTAGGATATTTGGTTCCTTAATCTGTTTATCAAAGATTTGTAAAAAAATAAAAAATGTTAATGTTGTACCGAACGTAGCTACATTGGAGAGACGTAGCCTACGCAAAGAAAAATACACCAAATGTTTATTTGTAACAGTGTCAACTTTTTAATAATAGCCATCTGAACAAACATCCCGATATTAACGTGTAGTGTGGATAAACGGTACATTTTATGAATGTTATTGTCTGACTGTGGCAAGATGGCTGTAAACGGGTTTGGGCTATTTTATCATGCAGTGCAACTTGAGAGGTTGATGTATGCACAAGCGGGGACTCTGTAGCAATCCTGCATTGGAATTTTGAGGGTTGTTTACAATTTCAGATAAATATGAACAGGCTACTATAATTGGGACATTGACGACTAGGCTAGCACCTTAGATAGGGCTAATAGCCTGCGTGTCTGTGGCAAAAGAGCGAATTGCGCTTGATGCAGCATTTGTTGTAGTTTTGGCCAATGATTATTATTTTTGAAAGGTAAAGTGAGTAGGATCATTTCAGTTGCAGACGGAAGTAGGCTATGAAATTTCTCGTTGGCATTTTTCCAGGGTTGTTGACAGTTGCTCAGTGCTGTCAAAAGTATATATGGTATAAAGGTAAAAAGTAATAGCAACCTGGAGGGGGTATAAAGGCATAATATGAGGTATGAATGGTGTCGATGTATAATAATAACGGTAAGTCTGAGGAATAACAATAGGTGTGGTTTTTCAACCACATTTAATAATCATAAAATAAACACAAATGTTCAACTGTCAAATTAACTTTGTGAAGATGTTTGAAATTCCCACAGAATTTGCGAGTACCACCAATGTAAGTTATGGAACTGTAGGCGACTGTAGGTTATTTATGACGCAAGCAAAATGATAAAAAAATTTCTGTTTGCTGGCCGCATCATTATAAGCTCAAACAGGGCATGGCAGCAGCATGAGTGAGTGGTAGCGAGTGAGCGAGAGAAGAGAGAGAAACAAAGAAACAAAATATTGCTGGGGCGTGGTTTGATACCAAGAGCTCAGCCCCTATATTTCCACCTTATCACGCCCAGATTTAGGCATTCTTTGAATTTCAAATTTAAATTGTATGCACTGCTCAAATAAATGAAGGGAACACTTAATCATCACAATATAACACCAAGTCAACTAAACCAAACCGGTCATGCTGGATGATGTTGCAGGCAGCATAACATTTGCCACGGCGTCTCCAGACTCTTTCACGTCTGTCACATGTGCTCAGTGTGATCCTGCTTTTATCTGTGAAGAGAATGGGGTGCTAATGGCAAACCTGCCAATTCTGGTGTTCTCTGGCAAATGCCAATCGAGCTGCACAGTGCTGTGCTGTGAGCACAGGTCCCACTACAGGACGTCGGGCCCTCATGCCACCCTCATGGAGTCTGTTTCTGACAGTTTGGTCAGAAACATGCACATGAGTAGCCCGCTGGAGGTCATTTTGTAGGACTCTGGCAGTGCTGCTCCTGTTCCTCCTTGCACAAAGGAGCAGGGAGCAGATACTGGTCCTGCCATTGGGTTGTTTCCCTTCTACGGCCCTGTCCAGCTCTCCTTGTGTAATGGCCCGTCTCCCGGTATCTCCTCCACGCTCTTGAGACTGTGCTGAGAGACACAGCAAACCTTCTTGCGACGGCGCGTATGGATGTGCCATCCTGGAGGAGCTTAACTACCGGTGCAACCTGAATGGGCTGCAGGTACCGCCTCATGCTACCAGTAGTGACAAGGGCACTAGCAAAATGCAAAACTAGAGAAAAATCAGTCAGGAAGGATAAGGAGAGAGAAATGGTCTGTGGCCACCACCTGCAAAACCATTTGCTTTTTGGGGGTTGTCTTGCTGTTGCCTCTCCTGTCCACCTTTTGTCACTTTCATTTGCACCAAAGTAGGTGAAATTGATTCACAATTGTTTACGCTTCCTAACTAGACAGATCAATATCCCAGAAGTTTAATTGACTTGGTGTTATACAGTGTTGATTAAGTATTCCCTTAATTTCTTTGAGCAGTGTATTATAAAACATTAGCAACATTAGGAAGTTTACCGCAAATTTGTTTTGTACAATAGTGGGTTTGGTGAGGTCATGGGCTTCTCCACCCCAAACTGTCAATCATCTGTGCCTGGACCATGAAGACCATATCCGGTTGACCCTGCTCCAAACAACGTCACTTCGGCTCCATGGAGCAGACGCAGTTTGTATTGACTGTATTTACTTTAATTCACTTAATTCGTTTTTATCAATGCCAAAATTATTTTCGAATAGTTTATGGCTATTGAGAGCGAATATTCGTAAATTTGAAATACCCCAATGTTTCTGTAACCCCCCGCCAAACAGACTGTTAAAGGACTTTAGCCGTGGTTCTATAATGACTTTAATAGAACTAAACCTCATTCAAATCTATGCCAAAGTTGTTTTAATAACAATGGTTAAATAATAGGCTATTCCATCTACATTTTTTTTTTTGTGTAAAATTCGTAACAATAGGCTATAGGCTACCGGCAATAAGTGGCTCATAGCCGACAATAAGAACAGCGTGTAGCCTAAATTCAACACGTCACATAGATCGCAGGGTTCCCACTCGTCCTAGAAAACCTGGAAAACCTGAAAATTCAGAGACTAGATTTCCAGCCATGGAAAACCTGGAAAATTTACTAAAATGACCAAATATACTGGAAAAAAATCTATGTTGTCCTGGAATTTTTAAAATTGTATTTTAGCCCCTCACTCAGATCACCTATGTAAACCTAGGTGTGTATTTTGTTTGAAGCTGGCAAAAACAAAGACCCACGCTCCCTTTGTTTTGGCCTGCCATGGCATTTTACATTACATTACAGTCACTTAGCAGACGCTTTTATCCAAAGCGACATAAGTGCATATTTGACAAGCTCATGCTTATTCTCCTCTTATTTTTAAAGTGCTGACTAAAATGACTACTAAATGCTATTCGTGATTAGTTTACAACTAATGATAGATCATATTTAGAATCATCTTTAGTCACCAAAGTCCACTATTTAAAAGACGTTTTTAAAAAATAGCTCCCCCCCACCCCCCCAGCTTACTGTTTGCTGAAATGACACCACTGCTTGATAGTCCTTGTTTGTTTTTGATTGTTTGTTTTTCAGTCTAGCTTAGCAAGTAGCTAGCTACTTTATTTTTAAAAAAAATAAAAAATATATATAGGCTACTTTATTCAAAATAAATATAGTATAAAGCATATGAAAACTGCGTATCTGACAGAGACATGGAGAGTTACTCTCTGCATTGCATGCACGGTGTGGATTTTTCCTGTATTTTACGTTCTGACAAGGTAAGTAAAGTTTCAATTGTAACTTCGTTTACACTGTGCCCTTGCTGGCCTGTTTATGTTTAAGAAAACATAAATCATCACCTCTCCATCACTTTATGCGAAAATGTAGAAGGTGCAAATTCAGTAACTTTCCCCCTTCAGATTTATCCATTGTCTTCCATAATCAAACCAGACAGGAAAAAGTTACTGAATCTGCATCTTCTACATTTTCACATAAATGAGGTGATGATTTATGTTTTCTTTGAACCCCCAGGGACTGGTCCTAAATGCCAACCATGAATGAACAATATCAGATGATCCCATTAAGAGCCATTAAAATGTATTGAAGGGACCTGGTCTTGGCTTTGTTACCAAGAAAAACAACATTAACTCACGTTTTAAAAGAAAATATTGTTCAACGTTCTTAAATACAATCTGAACATGATGTCTGGGCACTTTACGATGTGCAGTTTTTCTGTATGGCTGTTAAAGGGGAATTCCAAAATGATGGTTTGTAGAAAAGTAGCTCTTCTCCTGATAAAAATGAGCTCTCAGTCAACTTTCTACCTGTAGTGAGAGCAGAGATATAGCCCCAAACTACTGCGCATGTACCAGGTACTTGCCTTAGAATGAACTAAAACAGCCACAAAGCTTACAGTTAAGACAACAGGTTGCCACGCCCACTGAATGAGGCCAAGGGGCTGGGCATTTTACTGCTAGTGTAGTGCCTGCCTGTCTGCAGCGTTCAGAGACTCAGAGATTAGAGAGGCCACGTAACTCGCTGGCAAGTTAGCCACTAATGTAACAGTTATACTGAGAAAATACCACCATCATTAGCTCAGTCTCCAGAAACGGGGGAAATACGGTCCTTCATTTATCTATGTTTGGTATCGTAAAAACATTAGCCAGCCTAGCCAGAAGTCTGTAACACTTAGCTAGGCTACGCACCCCGGTTCCATATCAGAAAATTAACCTCAACCTCCCGTTTTTCAGTATAAAATGCTTTTGTATCGACCAACAATTACAATTGTTGTATCGACCAACAAATACAATTACAAGTTAAAATGTCATTGTTGTAGGCTACATGTTAGCCATTTTAGCTATGTTTGCTAGCAAAGCCAAAACTTTCCCAGTGCAACTCGAACACACTAACCTTCCATTAACGAATGCAAGGTTAGCTACTATAGCCTACTACTAAACATTTTAAAAGCAATTAGTTTTTCGCCAAGAAACCCGTTGCTAACAACAGCTAATGCACTAGCCCAGAAAAAATACATTGCTTCTGTAATCGAATCCTCAATTATGGTCAGCTAGCTAATGTTAGTCTACTTAATGGTCATGGATCATAATGTAACGTTAGTTGACATGGTTCCTTACCGGGTGATTCAATAAGGCAGAGGAAGATGTAGGCTACAGGGAATACCGGAGGAGCTCCACTTTGTAACCGACAGCACTCAAGTCTTGTTTGGTTTAGTTTTCCAAAACATCTTTAGGAAATAACGTAGCCTATCAATGTAATTTTCTGACATTATAATAAAATGGCAATGATAGCTAGCTTGATCTACGATGTGTCCCGTCCCTATTCAGAACAGTGAGATGCAGGCAACAGTTTTTCCCTCGCTGGCTCCGCCTACTTACTATGTAATTTACATGCCCACTTGAAAACACTGAAGTCTTTCAAAAACGAGGAAGTGGTAGAGGTATACGTCAAAATGACGTTTATACATCAAAATTACGTATACCTCTACCGATTTTATTTGGCCAGCCACAAAGAAAGACTTAATTACTTGCGCTTTGATCTGTTCAATAAGGTTAATGTTGTTTTTGGGTGGAATTACCCTTGAAGCAAGGGGGCTGAATACTTGATTGTTTTCATTGATTGTTTTACATTCATAAATAATTTGGAACAAATTGTAGATTTTACCTTTCATATTGACATTGTAGTTGTTTGTGTTGAATACCAGCAAAAAAGCCTGATTAAATCAATTTTTATCAAATGTTCGTACACAGCAAAATATGAAAAAGTCTAAGGGGGCTGAATACTTTTTTTACCCACTGTACATGTTTGATATCAAAGCACTTAATACATCTCTTCCCCAACATTAGGATGTTTTTTGTTTAGCAATTGGTGGTGTATAATTTCAGCTATGTTTGTGAATGAAAAAGTCTTAATCTTTATGCAAAAGTATCCCACCAAATGAAAACGGCTGAACTAGTATTTCCCATTTTTGGTTTGTGATGAGATATCGGTGTGATGAGACAACCTGCCAAATATTTTAAAAATCAGCGCTGTAATGGCAGAGAACGTGTGAAAAAATCAAAAATCACGTTTTTACATGCAAGTCCCGATCAAAACAAACAAAATAATATAATTATTAAATGGAAATTAAAAGTTGTCAATGACCTAAATTTCTGAAGGGTAGCCTACATTTCTTTTGTATGTGACTTTGATTAGCTCTGTGTTACAATAATGATTTTTAAAATCTGATCATGAATAATGTTTTGGCTAGCTGAGTTAGCCATTTATTTCCTCTCTGGGTTATATTTTTAACCATTTTAGAATTTTTCCTGTGTTCACAGAATATCAGGCTTAATCATTGTTCCAAAATGCCTGCTTTCATACAGCTGGCATACCCATTAAACAATAGTCTGACAAACTGCAAATTCATCCTCTCATATGCTCCACCTTCAAGTTATTGATAGCTTGATAGAAATGTTTATTCCCATTAAATGACAATGATCAAGCTCTCTGTCCCAAATTAATACTTGAAAAAGTGAGTCATTAAGACAATGTAGGTAATGAGAAATGAATGGTAAATCAGGAAAACAGTGAATAACCCTGATTCTGCAAATGATCCATGACTGTTTTTTCCATTCATGTAATGCTATCATTAGAGCTTAATTCACTGGTTAATATACAAGCTGCAGAAGTTCCTGTCATGCCCCACGAACATGTAAATACACAAGTCTGCATGTGCCATAAATTAAAAAAGGAGCTCCACCGCTCTCAAGAAGTCTGTCGCCAAATTAAGTAAAATTTATGAGCTGAGACCACCAAAGTTTACAGCTTGTGTTATGACCTTGGCTGCATGTTCATTCAAATGCAAACAGAATTACTGAAGTTATTTGCTTCCCAAATGCATTAACCCTGGCTTAACCATCTAAAAGCAGATCATCCCTTGAGGGACAAGGAGAAAATGTATGTTTTTTAGGTTTATCAAATGTTGTTTAGGTTTATCAAAAAATACTTTCCCTCCTGTCCAGGACTCACAATGCATAACTACATTTTAAAGTGCTAATATGTAGGATGTGCTAATAGGAGATTTGCACATTATCACAATTAAGGAAACAGGTGCTTTGTGAACCATACAGTAAGACGACTAGATGTTGTGTTTCCTTAGTATTTACAGACAAACTTTTAAGAATGCATTCAATATAGTGTGTATATTGAAGAATAATGAATCCTGGACTGAGGCTTGCCATTGCTTGGTGTGGACAGGATATGAACAGTCTTTCGTACTACTGCGCAGTGTTGCACACAGCCAAAGCCTCCTCATCATGCATTACGACCGTCGTGAGGCTTAAGTGCCTTTTAACTTTAGCTTCTTTGGAATCTTTAAGACTTCTGCCCTTGAAAACTGAGAGTATGACCATGTCCAGATGTCCAGGTAGGACTCGTTACCTTGTGGCGTGCTCCTCATATGAACCTGACCACTGGGACCACCAGGGAGCAAATTGAGATAGATGCCTGACATTAGGCACATGCTGTAATGTCATCCCAAAAAAACCCATGTTTTCACCCCATTGTCAAGAGCCTAGGGTCTGTTTTTTGGTAGGTCACCCCTCCCATTCTCACCTAAAAGGGGGGGTGAAAAGTGCGGCAGGCTTCATGGACTTGTTTCCGTCCGTCCACAGGCCTACGATAAGAGATAAGATGTGAGGCGGCCAAGTCATTTAAAATACGTGACTCATTTATTACTGGGAAAGTGAGGGTATGGCTTCAAGGGATTTTCCTTTAATCACTCCTCTGAGGAATGCAACGTAGCAGAACAATACCCTGATGTGCTCCTTTAAAAGGCAAGGAAGCAAAATTGGCAGCATGCTGGTGAAAGTCTTATCCTAATTCAACAGGAATCAGGGGAAATTACCAAAAGCTAGGAGTAATTTGCATCCGCAAAAAGTACATTTCTCTCCAGTTATTAACTCCGAATACAACCTGTATCATTTATTTCTTCGTTTCAAGATTCTCTAGCCCCTAAGTTGAAGATCTAAGCCCAAATTTCTGCTCACGGATGACTAATCACAGTAGGGCCCCAGAACTGGAACCACAAACACATCATTCATAGCATTGTAAATCAGGACCTCAAAGAGCATCATTTAGCCTGGAGCTAAGATTGCTTGTTTATCAGATGGTGCCTAAGTTTAGGATGTAAAAGTTCCTCGTAAATCTCTGGGCCTTTTATGGCATGCGCTTATGCAGGCTGCTGGGAATTTTTTTCTTTTTTTTTCTTGTGTCAGAGTTTTAATGACTCTTGACTACCAGGCCTTGGTTTCTCCTCTCAAACTGCCAGAGATAATCAGTCCTTTCATGTCAGCCAGGACATTTATACCAGGGAGTTTTCTAGATGCCTATGTCCTAATGCAGTACACTTTATGGGACATTTGAACAAGCCCTAATTGCTTTTAATGTATTGTGAAGATATGAGATCGTAGCTGATATGGGTGGGGAAAAGAACTGGGTTTTCTTATAATGTTGTCATGTGCTGTGTACAAGGACAAGACACAGATTTGCTTTCATCTGGCATATCAGGCACTCCTTGGTAAAAGGATGGTCCTATTAAAACACTGCATTTTCAGTTTGTTGTTCAATCTGACTTTAGCATTTCGCCATTTCTTTACTTGTTCCATGTATGTTGCTCCGAGTGACAATGCTAAACCCCAGAAGATGCATCAAACTCACAGTGACTGATTCTGATGTCTCAATAAGCACCTGCATGGCACATAACATGTCACACCTGCATTTCTAGACTATTCCACAGCCTCTCCAAGAGGACCGTACACCTGCAACATTTTTCATTGCCGCCTGCTGGCCACTGAACATCATACATGTTTAATTACAATCTCTTGTCGGACCCTGTGGGATCTTGGGGAAGCATTTGGGGATTTTTTCCTTTTGTTCATTATTGTAGAATAAACTAGAACCCAGTTCTCATGATTACTGTAAACACAACTACTATCATTATTATTATTATTAGGGGTCCTAATGGGATTGTTCAGATTATTATTAGGGGACCGAGCAGTGAAGCAGCTGGTACCCTATTGTTTTTGTTCGGATTCTTTTTTCTTTTTTTTTCTCCTAAAATTCCTGTGAGCTGGTTTGGCCTACAATCACCAACAGGTAAGCCTGTTGGGATTACTGAACTTGAATCCTGTAAATTATGATGCAGATTGATCACCTGGTGGCGTTCTAGTACACGTGACAAAATTTTGACATTGACACTCCCACTGCCGACTAAGGTTATTATAGTTTTAAGTTTTTAATTTAGTTTAAATTTTTATTCGTTTTTTAACTTCACCTTCTAATTTAGTTTAGTTTTAGTTCATTTTCAGAGTGTGTTTATAGTTTTAATTTAAAACTAAATTTCAGTTTTAATTTAGTTTTTCAACCGATTTTAGTTTTAGTTTAGTTATTTTAATTTCAGTTAGTAACAGTCAATAGTTGGGTTGGGCGAGAGAAGAATTTATATTGGTTTTGAATGTTTCAAATATATGCAATCCGGATTATACAAACAAAAAAAAGTTCTGCGCTATCAACAGTCAGGAGGAGGATCAGAAACTAAAACTAAAAGGAATTCATGGTTATTTTTTATTTTATTTCAGTTAGTTTTGCAACACTACATTACAGTTTTAGTTTTAATTTTTAATTTTATTTAATTTTTTCAGTTTTAGTTTTAGTTAAAGTGTTTGGAATCACAGTCCAATGTTGCAGTAAAAATATGGCACTGTATGCTACGTACATTCAGCTTCACAGTCAGGTACAGCTTTGCTAACTTGATTCTGGAAATAATGTTTTAAACTATTGTTGTTGTGGTTCGAACACTGGTTTGGACCCAAATGCAGGACTCAGAGACAGACTCAGGCAAAAACTCTGACAGGAGTATATTTATTAGAGTGGTCAGCAAAAAATAAGGGAACAGGAAAGGCTAGGTGACGGACTGGAAACAGGGTTGGCGAAATAAACAGGGCTGGGCAAGAGGCTGGGCAGGAGCGAACAGGACGGGAAGCAGGCAGGACGGGCTGGAGCGAGGAACAGAAAACAAACAGGTTAGGTAGAATTGCAAAACAGACAGAATGGCCGGGGAATGTCTAGACGGAGCTGAGACAAACAACAAACTGTCTGTGAGTGAATGAAACTGGGGAGTTTAAATAGAGTGAGGAACAGGTGAGAGTACTGATGGAATAATTAAAGTGCCTGCGGAATGTAAGCAGAGGGGGAGAGTGATAGGCTAAATTATACAGGGAGAAAATGAGGAACAAAACGGGGAACCACGCCCAGCCTGCACAAACACGGAACAAGACAGACAGGGTGAACTGAAAAACACGAGATGAAACATGAGGAATGGGAAAACAAGAGAAACGAAAGGAAGGTGAACTGGAGGGAAACGGCGGATGTGACAATTGTAACCACATTCACATCGATGAATAGATAATTACTGCAAATGATTTTGTCTTCTCAAAATGCGTTCTGGACTGCTGGCTTAGTTGAAGCAACGGTGCAAAGCGGATGGATATCTTTGGTCAGTTTGGCTTCATTCTGAAACTGTGGCGAAACAAGGGCTGCCACAGTTTAGTTACCTGTATTTAATTTATTGCACGCCCAAAAAAAAAAAAAAAACACAAACATTTTACAAAACAAACATATTTTAGTTAAAATAAATAGCAGTTGTTTGTTTGACCGCGGCATTAAAAAAAGTGCCCGGTGCCTCTTGTTTGTCACTTCCTTCCGAAATAGGGTAATAGAGCAGCAGCACATCAAGTTAACACACACACAACTCAAAAAATAAAAAAAAAAATATCCCCACCTCCCTCTCCACCCTCACCTCCCTCCTTTCCTCCTTGCCGGATCTTGTGTTTTGTGTTTCAATGTTTGTATATAATTAATTATATTAATAACTTATATATATTTTAATTATTAATATGTATAATGCATGTCGTGCAATTGTATACATATTGTAACGTACTGTATACGCAAACTACGTTGCGTAACGAACGTTTCAGTCAGTTTTGCGGTACTGGAGAGGAGAGAGGTAGAGGAGAGGTGGAGAGGAGGAGGTGGGTGAGAAGAATATTGAGAAGAGAGGGAGAAGATGAAGAATGAATGTGATTTGATGTTGTGTGTTGTTTTGCCTGGCAGGCAGAAATGCGTTTACTTGCAGTCATTTCAAAACACACAAAAAAACACAATTTGACAAATTTCATTTGCATGCCCCATCCCCCCTTATACACTGATCAATGACATAGACAATCGCGCATTTTTTAGGTGAGTATACGGTAAATCCTTCCCTGCAGATGTGCACCGTAGACACAACGCTATACCACTTGCTATTTAACAAGCATTAGCTGTTTAGTTCAGCTTCCGAACCAACTATGATGATAGCGCCAATATGATATAGCCAGGTCTGATCAGTGATCACTCTTTTGAGTGGAGAATATTTTGAGATTTAGTGGAGAGTAGATTTACTAACCTCGCTTGGTGGAGTTTCAAACGCCGAATAAAATTCGTATTTATGCATCCTTCATCGGAGATCTTTGTTCCACGATCTTTGCATACGGCCGTTCTTTGTTTCGTTGTAGTTTGGTAGGCTCGTCTTTATATCCAAACGAAATCAGGCGTGGCGCGCAAAATTATTATAGCACGGACACCACAGAACAGTTCTGTGACACACACATGCATACCATGGCTACATTTTAATCAACGCAAAGTAGCCTAATGCAGCACTCATGCTTTGTGAACATACTAGTTATATGTTAGCTAGGAATATCAAAAAAATATTGAAGAAAATTCAGTAGTCCCGCAAAGGAATATCACAAAATACTGACGAAAATTGCCCTTTTATTAACATTGTGCCACGAGTTTCTAAGTCAATTCAGCTAAGTCCAAGTTAAGTCGCAAGTAATTTTTTTGCCAACTTGAGTCCAAGTCCAAGTGTGGTGATTGAGGCTAAGTAAAGAACGGAAAGGCTGGGGCAGGTAGTACTAAGTTCACATTTTACCAGCACATAAGTATCATGCCACACTGCATATAAATGCTTAAAGTAGGTAAACTCCAATTTCCATGTCATGGGACCTTTAAGGTTTTCTGCTCACAGAGGTCAAGTGTACGTGGTTGTGTGTACGTTGATGTGTGCGACCGACAGTGCAAGTGTTATGAGGCAGGAAACCTCACCTAGCTCAGCTAGCGAAAGCTGAAAAGTGAAACAGACGGATATTAGAAAATGGCTAAAAAAGAAACCAGCTGGTTACCGGTAGCCTACCTGCATTCTTAGGCTAGGGCTTTTCTGCAACGGAAACAATCTTTTCAAATCAGAACAGACCATACATTTTGTTCATATGAGTAGCCCACTGGCAGGGGCACAGATTATGCAGCAATACAATTTAGTCAGCTGAGTACCTGAATGTACTGAATGATCAGGTTATCCTATCAATGGGCATATTCCAGGATGACAATGCCAAGATTCATCAGGCTCAAATTGTGAAAGTGTGGTTCAGGGAGCATGAGGAATCATTTTCACACATGAATTGGCCACTAGAGTCCTGACCTTAACCCCATTGAAAGTCATTGGGATGTGCTGGAGAAGACTTTACGGAGTGGTGCAACTCTCCCGTCGTCAATACAAGATCTCAGACAAACATTAATGCAACTCTGGACGGAAATAAATGTTGTGACTTGTTGTCGAAAAAATGCCACGACAAATGCGCGCCGTAATCAAAGCTAAAGGCGGTCCAACAAAATATTAGAGTGTGCAACTTTAGTTTCGTTTTTTTAGTTGTATAAGCTTAAAAGTTGAGACCTTTTGCTCACCGTTTGGTCCCCCACACTTCAAAAATCTCTCCTGAGCCCCTGCCCACTGGCACTTCAAGTGTGGCAACTCCCCTTGCAGTTGAGGCAGGAAGAGAAGAAAGTGGCAGCGGTAAGAGATGGTAAACTATAGTCTTGTATGCAGTTGTAAATTAGTTGCTGTCATGTCTGTTAAGGCCGGGTGTTGGTCACAGAAAATATTGGATAAAGTCAAAGAGCAGTCACTGTAGCAACAGTAACAAGTGCTTAAATAAATAAAAAAGTCAACTGAAGTTTCCGGCTGGTATGTAGCCTACAAATAGCCTATGAGTAAAATGTATTATTGGCTGGTACATTTAATGGCTTAATTCGGTCAATCACGGAAAGAACAAGCATGCTTTTTTGCCTTTAACTTATCGGAACATTGCATGCTCAAATTGCATTACTATAAAAAACAAAATGTTATCTGCGCATAGGTAACAATAAGGCGGATGAAGATAGGTGAAAAAGTGAATGTCCATAAAATAGCTGAGTTACTCGCACACCAAAAGAAGAAAAAAGCAGAGAAAATATAATAGACTAGAATAACTTTTATTTCCCGCTAGGGAACTTCAGTTGTAGCCCCAGCAACAACAAAAAAAGACATAGACAGTGGGGCAAACAACACACAAACAAACATATCAAACAAAGACATCCAACAGAATCATTACATCAATTAAGTGAATTAAAGTGCAATACAGCCATGATTTAAAATAGACCCGCTGTCCCGAGATGTCCAGTGTCACAAAGCAGTCCAACACACTCCGCCTCCACGACTCTCCTCTATACACGCAGCGCTACGGTCTCTATACACCGCCGAAACGGAGCACTGAACTGCGTCAATCTTCCCAGTCGTCTCCTCACTCCTGTCCCGCATTATGTTCTCCTTCCCTGGTTGCCTTTTGAAGATTGCCTGCACTCCCGGATCAGTCCCCACATCTTCAACTCTGGTAAAGAGCGATGGTAACTTTGTTGCTGCAGTCTGCCCGAGCATATGTTGCAAATGCGTCTCCATGGTGATGACCACAAACAAAATTATATTGACTAGACAATTTGTCAATATTATCAAAATGAGCAGCAGGAGTGCCCTGAAAAATCTCCAGCCCGCTTCCCCACTACAGACACACAGCGCATGAAAAAAACAAAAAAAAAAGCCTGACACAACAAAATGCATTCAAATTAACAAACACGAGAGACAGCTGGACTACCTGTCAGCGCCACATGACGTCACCCACACTCATAATGCAACCATAAAAGTAGAAAAGCACACGTCTAAGTCTAGAAGACCATCATCAGTACTTGCAAATTGCATTACTAAGATCAAATGATAAAACAGGGTTACCATGTGTCCATTTTCACTTCTTTAAAGTTTGTTTTGTTACATTGCGACGTTTGAGTCTTTGATGGAGTGCCTGTTGTCACAGACAACGTTCCTTAATGGGGAAAGGAGCTGGGCAACAACACTGTTGATAGGAGCTGTGAAACATCTGATGGCAACAACTCACAAGAATGGGAATCTTGATCCCAGCGAGCGAATTCCAGAATCTGTGTACATTGTTGCACTTTGTTTTTCCCAGCATTTGGCAATATGGTTAAAATGAGGAAGCCTAGCCTATATAAATAACAGTCGTCAAGGTAGCATAGACAGTTACGATCAAAAATTGCCACACTACAATAAAAAAACACAGTGTCAAGTTACATTAAATAATTTAGGAAAGATTGGATAGCATTGCTTTGGAATAGAGGTAGTTTAATTAGTGTGAGCTACGATAGGCAGTATTGTTCGTTGTAACTTGGCCACATTTCGATATCAATACTTTTAAAGGCAGGCCTAGTTTTTGCAAGTTAAGGACATACAGACAGTGCTTTGTAGGCTATACGTGAGTAACTTGGCTTTTTTTAAACTTTTTTTTTTTACATTGAAAGTGTTTTTTGTTCAGATAATTTACACTAAGATGCAGTGAGCGATTGTTTGTTAGCTTCTCGAGCTAACGTTGTGAGCACCAAAGACAGAGTAGCCTTTGGTTGTAGCTTACGTTGTTATTGCTAACTAGCTTTCCGACTTCGGCACATACAAATGAGTGAATTACATCTTGTAAAAATTTCCAAACATATTTAATCTTACTTTCTTTACCATTGCAAAAAACTATTGTGAAGAGAAGACGCCACCATTATTAAAAACGTTTCTCACGCACGATTGCGCTTTGACATAAATTATGTCAAACTCTTATTCTCTGCATTACGTCAATATCACTAGGTTCAATGATTGGGAGAAAGGTTTTTGGGGTGCATTTTAGTTCCAAATTGTGAAGCTCTCTGACTGGAAATCGGAAAAAAAACAGCCTCCAAAACCTGAGAAAAAGCAGCTGAGGTGAAACAAACAAGCTTCTGTGATTCACCCGATATTGCAGACACATAAGTGAACTTAAAAAGTTAACAAATGTATCCTCCTGAGTAATGATGATGAGTTGAAATTGAAATAAACCGTGAGTGTGAAGTATAAGTTAGCTAGCTAAAGTTAATTTTCCTGGCTGACATTCAGGCAGTTGACAAAAATTGTGTTGGTAAATGCTAATGTTAGGTCGGAAATTATTATCACTACGACTCAAGTCTCTCAACGAGAGCTCTACCCTCGGACCTAAGGCTGCGTGACTTCTGGTCAGGGATAAAAAGCTCGGAGATATAAGAAGGGGCTAGACCATGAAGGGCTTTGTATGTTATCAATAAAATCTTTAAATCAATGCAAAATTTGACAGAGGGACAAGCAGCACCAAGCTTACTGAAGCTGCTACCAGAATCAGACAGAGGGGACCTGATGCCCCACCATCACCTGTCCTCACAGGATAGAGGAAAATATGTTGGCAAAAATGGCCAATATAAAGCACATTGCTTATTATGTAGTCAAAGAAGAGCAGCCGTTCACCCAATTTACAGCCCTACATGGTTTAATCTACAGAATCTAACTTTCAAACCGCTACACGTCCAAAAAGGCTTGTGTACTTTTCGTTTTGACTATCCAACGAAAACCAACTTTAAATCCGGCTAGCGCCGGGCAGATGCGCGTCACTCTAAGCATACGTTATGTAAATTTAGTTGCGAAGCTAACTGAAAACACTACTGCGCATGCCTGATCACTTGGCGTAAGAAGTGGCGTAAATAGGCAGCGTAAATGGTGGTAGTATACTGATCTCGCAGTGTTTGTGTGTGTAACCATGGTTACTTAACAACTGATGCCGCTTGTTGGGTAAATAGACCGGTTGCTCAGCAATGTCACAGTAGATGTGCGCACAGCGTTCAGTGATAATAAAACATTTTTTCGGATTGACACGTCCTTTCTCGCTTTACTCAAAAGGTCCTTCCACTTTTTTCTCACATCCTGACTACAGTAGCTACGGTGTCCCCCCGAATCGGTAGCTAGCTAATTGTATTGATGGCATCTGTTATAATTTTCCTGTTTTTTGTATTAGTTGCTGCATGTTTTGTGATCAGTGTCGATTTATGCTGGCTATACAGTTCACTATCACTGAAGTTACTTTTTTGTCTTTTTTGGTCCATTTCAAATGTAAATTAGCGGGTTAGCTAATTGGCTTATTCTGGCTAGCGGTAGTAGACTAGTGTAGGCTACTCGCGCATAGCAACGCGAACAATTTTGCTTAGCAACGCACACTACTTAGCAACTGATATGCTTTCACAGGAACGTGCACTACTAAGACTGGTTGTGTATTTGATGTCGGTAAAAGCAGGGAATGCTGTGCTAACTTGCTATTGTTAGCCAGTGTTGGTAACTACAATTATTGACAATTGGACGGCGAGGATCCCAGAAGCAGTAGCATTTATTATCAAATGACCATAACACAACCCATGATGCCATACCTTAAAGGGACAGGGCACATATTTCTAACACTACCCCCACTCTGGATGGTGATTAGAACCTAACACTGCTCCAACACTCATATTACACACACAGATGACAATGACACCCAAATACCCCGCCAAAGACTCCATTTCCCATAGTCCATGAAAGGTACCCATTTTCTCATAGTCCATGAAATACCCCCCCTTTATTTTTCAAGGGAGCTTTCTGAATGTAGGCAATGGCAAAGTATGGTCCATTAATGACTTTCCTTCTTGAATTTAATTTTGTATTCTTTTTGTTTTTAAAGAAAGTGCTTTGGGGTGGGCGGCGCAGTGTGAAGGTTCCAATGTTGGAGCATTTGAAGGTTATCCGTTGCTGCAATTAACAGTCCATAGCAGCGTATAACTGTCCAATAGTTGGTGATAATCCCAGTCTGACTCCTGTAAAAGAGGCATATACACCACACCTGCTATACGTACAGAGTAGAAATGACCTAAAATGACTTGCTTGCAATACATTAATTAGCTTGCCCCTCAATAGATGTATTCAAACTAAGACCTAGCCTGTCACCAAAAACCACCAAAAGAAAACGACATATGCAATGCCCATAATTCCACATTGATTTATATAGTATATATATCTTATATTTAACTAAGAGATTACCGAGAATGCTACATAATGCTTCAGGATACTTTTTTTTTTTTAAAGAAGAAAGAACAGACATCAACAATATCAATGGCAGTAATGCAATAACAAATACTGCACTTTTTAAAAATTCCCTTTTTTTTTTCTTTTTTTTTTTAAGGAACAGCAGCAACAGAACAGTTTTTGTGTCTCTTTTAGAATAACAGTCTCTTTTCCTTGTTTAAACCCTTGTTTCATTAAGTGATAGCCTCATCAACCAATCACTATATCTATCTGGTGACTTTTTGTGACCGCTCTTGGGTCTCCCAATGGGTTACCATCCGGGCCTGACCCTTAGTTTGGTTGCACTGCACTCCCCCCACTAGCCTGACCTCCATCCAGGTTGTCCGCAGCTTGAGGCATGCTCAAGGGAGTTGACGGAGTTGTGAGGTCTTCTCCTTCCTCACTTTCGTGCTCCTCCCATAGGTTGAGCGGACCCACATCTGAGTCATTAGGGTCTGCACCCAGAGTAGGCGGCGGAACTTCCTCCGGTGCCCATGTCTCCGCGCTTTTGAACACCCAAGCATTGTCCAGCGGGGTGCGTGAATTGTAGCACTTCAACTTGTCATGATGCACCAACTTTACCTTCATCCTAGGGCTCTTTTGGATGCGGTACACCAGATCATCCAGGTGTCCAAGAACGAAGTAGGGGCCCTCATAGGATCGTAGGAATTTCCTCACCCGATCCCTTACTCTCTTAGTGCCCTTCACCAAGTGACACACTGCATCACCCACTTTGTACTGGGCTCTGCAGGCGTGTTTGTCATACTGTTTCTTGGCACGCTCCACTGATTAGCCCAATGCATCTCTTGCAATTTCATGGGCGAGCTCCAGCCGTTCCCGGAGCTGGACAACATACAGTCAAGCCTGAAAGTCTGTACACCCCTTTCACCTTCTCCACGTTTTATTACGTTACATACTACAATAGATTGAGTAAATTTTTTGCCTCAAACATCTACACACAATAGCCAATAATGACAAAGTGAAAACAGATTTTTAGAAAATATGCAATTTTATGTTACTGACAAAAATAGGTTATTTAGGGGTTACGTATCTGTACACACCCTTAGCCTAATACTTGGTTGCTGCACCTTTGGCAGCGATTACAGCTTCAAAGCATCTTGGGAAAGAAGCTACGAGCTTGGAGCACTTGTTTCTGGACATTTTTGCCCATTCCTCTTAGCATATCCTTGCAAGTTCCGTCAGATTGGATGGGGAGCGTCGCTACACAGCCATTTTCAGCTCTTTCCACAGATGTTCAATTGGATTCAGGTCTGGGCTCTGGCTGGGCCACTCAAGGACATGCACAGACTTTCTCCGAAGCCACTCCGTTGTTCTCTTAGCTGTGTGCTTCGGGTCATTGTCATGTTGGAAGGTAAACCTTCGCCCCCAGTCTGAGGTCCAGAGTGCTCTGGAGCAGGTTTTCTTCAAGGATCTCGGTGTACTTAGCTGCATTCATCTTTCCCTCTATCAGGACTAGTCGCCCCGTTCCCGCTGCTGAAAAACATCCCCACATCATGATGCTGCCACCGCCATGCTTCACTGTAGGGATGGTATTAGCCAGGTGATGAGCGGTGCCTGGTTTCCTCCAGACGTGACGCTTGGTATTGAGGCCAAAAAGTTCAATTTTGGTTTCATCAGACCAGAGAATCTTGATTCTCATGGTTTGAGAGTCCTCTAGGTGCCTTTTGGCAAACTCCAAGCGGGCTGTGATGTGCCTTTTACTAAAGTCTGGCCACTCTACTATAAAGGTCTGATTGGTGGAGTGCTGCCTGGATGGTTGATCTTCTGAAAGGTTCTCCCATCTCCACAAGGATACGCTGGAGCTCTGTCAGAGTGACCCTCGGGTTCCTGCTCACCTCCCTGGCTTCCCCGATTGCTCAGTTTGGCCGGGCGGCCAGGTCTAGGAAGATTCCAAAGGTTCCAAACTTCTTCCATTTACGAATGATGGTGGCCACTGTGCTCTTTGGGACCTGTAATGCTGCAGAGATTTTTCCGTACCCTTCTCCAGATCTATGCCTTGACACAATCCTGTTTCTGAGGTCTGCAGATAATTCCTTTGACCCCATGACTTGGAGTTTGCTCTGACATGCACTGTCAACTGTGGGACCTTATACAGACAGGCAATCCCCAATCATGTCCAATCAATTGAATTTATCACAGGTGGACTCCAATTAAGTTGTAGAAACATCTCAAGCTGTATCAGTGGAAACAAAATGCACCTCAGCTCACTTTTGGGTGTCATATTAAAGGGTGTGCACATATGATATTTTACATTTAGATTTTTAATAAATTAGCACAAATGTCTAAAATCCTGTTTTCACTTTGTCATTATGGGCTATTTTGTGGAGAATTTTGAGACAAAAAGTGAACTCAATCTATTGTAGAATATGTCTGTAACGTAATAAAATGTGGAGAAGGTGAAAGGGGTGTGCAGACTTTCCGGCTTGACTGTACTGTGGAGGAGTTTTGACATCCTCATGATCTGGCGGCAGGCCTGCGTTACCTCTCGTCCGAGAAGCATCATGTTTGGTGAAAATCCAGTGGAACTATGCTTTGTCGCACGATAAGCCATTATCGCAAATGGAATCATGATATCCCATTCCCATGACATCTTTCGGCAGTGGTAGCTAGGATCTTTTGCAGGGTAGCGTTAAAACGCTCCACTTAGCCATCGGACTGCGACCCAAAGAGAGTGGTGCGTGTCTTTTCAATCCCCAGTAGTTTGCACATTCTTTGGAAAATGTCTGACTCAAAATTAGAGCCTTAGTCGCTGTGCAGTGTTTGGGGTGCTCCAAAGCGACACACCCAGTCTGAGGTAAGTACATCAGCCACTGTTACAGCCTGTTCGTTGGGTATGGGGTAAGCTTCCACCCACTTGCTGAAGTAATTCTGAACTATGTAGCGGTTGTACCTTTCTGTTTTGTTAAGTGGACCCATCAGATCGATTGCGATGTTCTCTGTAGGCACTCCAACCCGCACGTTGCCTATGGGAGCTTGTGGTTTATTTTTTAGTCTGGCCTTGGCTGCACAACTGATGCATGTGCGGCACCACAGGTTGACATCCTTTCATTTTGAACCAGTAGTACCTTGTTTGCAGATGAGCCAGGGTCCGCTCCGCCCCGAAGTGACCTTCAACTGGACCATCATGCATCTGCTTCAAGACATCTGTCTGGAATACACAGGGTAACAGGATCTGAGGGTAGAAGACTATCTTCAGTGCAGTAGAACCGTCTCAGGAGAACTTTTAGATACAACCTTTTCCACTGACTCCAGAATGATTTGGTGGCTGGGCCACTGGCTGTGGCAGTGTGATACTTCGACCCATGAAGGACGGCCCTTTCCCTCCTCCAACCATTTTCTTACAGGTGCAAGGTCGGAGTCAGCCAGCTGGGCTGCTTGCAACTCCTCTGTGGTCCAACCCTGGAATAGTGTGGTTTCCGTTTAGAATATTCCAATCCTGTAGACCGGTGAGTGCGGTTGAAGGGAGTGTCCTCCATCATCGCTGTCGGCCTCTTTGTCATCACCGTCAGCCTCACCTGCCCCTACTGAAGTCAGCTCAGTGAAGATGACTTCCACCACTTTGTCAACCAAGCTGCCACTCAGATCACATTGCATGCCGATGTGGTGAAAACGCTCACTGTTCAGAGCGGGATCCGGCACCGTGCAAGGACAGGACGTGCAACAGGGTCTTCTGGAAAGAACATCTGCATTGATGTGGTGGCGACTGGGGCAATGGATTACCTTGCAATCGTACTCCTAGTTTCTCCAGCCACCGTTTGGTTGGTTTGAAAGGCCTCCCCAACAGGTACTGAAGTGTGAGGTGAATTCGACAACTGCAAGGAGCTCCCTTCTCGTTGTGCAGTCGTTTTGTTCAGTGGATGACAATATTCTGCTCCCGTACGCCAGTACCCGTTCCTCTCCGTTCAGCAGCTGAGAGAGGACAGCTCCGATCCCGAAGTCGCTGGCGTCTGTATCCAGCACAACTGGCACAGACGTCAGGAGCCTTTTGAGTTCCTCGAACGCTCCCTGGCATTCTCCGAACCAGTGGAAGTGAACATACTTTTTTGTGAGTGCATGAAGCGGCTGAGCTACTGCTGCAAAGTCCTTCACGAATCGTCTGTAGTAAGAGGCAAAGCCCACAAACCGAACCTCAGACACATTTTGGAGTGTGGGCCACAATATGTCCCAGGTAAGCCACTCAATGTCGGAACACGCAGTATTTCGCCGGTTTGAGTTTGAGGTTTTCTTTGCGTAGCTGGTCGAACACCTGGCCTAAAGGTTCGAGCATCTCTGGCACATCGCGCCCCAGGACGATTATATTGTCATAGTAGACCAGGCAGGTCTCCTACTGCTTGCCTGCCAGGATGCGGTCCATTACTGAAACGTCGCTGCGGCGTTGCAAAGATTACGGTATAACGTTACATTCAAACAGTCCCTTCCGGCTGCAGAAAGCAGCAGCTTTGCGCGGCCTTGAGGTCAGTTCCACCATTTGGCGGTGGATAATGTGTCCAAAGTGTCCTGAATCTGCGGGAGCGAATATGCGTCTTTGACCATTCCCTCATTAAGAGCCCTGTAGTCCACACAACGTCTGTACGTCTGGTCCGTTTTACGGACCATTACCAGGGGCGCCGCTCAGCTGCTATTGCTCCGAGAGGCAAAGCCAGCCTCAAGGCTCTGCTGCACTTGTTAGTCTGCAGCCAGCTGTTTCTCGCTAGCCATGCGACGTGGATGTTGTTTCACCGTTAGCCCAGGGAAGATCAGTATATCATGTTGCACGAGGCTGGTGTGACCTAGGTTGGTGGGCCCAGTAGAGAAGACATCACTATAGGCCTGGAAGAGCTGAGCCAGCCTATGGCAATTCTTAGCATCCAGAGCGACAGAACTGTCAACATACATGGCCTGCAGGTGACTAGGGACAGCAGCAGCAGTGATGTGGTTGACGTGCAGTGGCATGGTAGGTGTGAGTGTGGGTTGGGAGGACGATTCGGCTGTTTTCAGAATGTCTGCTGACTGAAGAAACCCTGCGACGGCTCCTTTCTTCAATGTAACCGCTGCAGTTCCTGGATTGTAGACTCTTATGGGAACGCTGGCTGTTTTTTGCGCTTCCACAACAACTTGTGCCATTAATACCTGGTGCTTCTCCATGAGTCCTTTAGTGGGGCTTAACATCACTGCTCCCTTGACTGGTTCACGGAAGTGTGCATTTCCAGGCACAATGTACCCAGATTCCAGGATGGTTGTACGTGCGATCTGGACGACATGTACTCTGGGCCGGCGTTTGTGGTTGAAGTGAGCTCCAACCGTGAAATCCAAACATGCCTGTGACTGCTCCAGGAATGGGTGCCCCAGGATAGCTTCGCTGCACTCTGCTATATCCGCAATGATGAAGTTCACGTTCGCTGTCTGGTTTAGCTAATTTAGCTTTCCAATGGCTATTTAGCCCGAAACCACTTGGCTAACAGCAGTGAATATGTACGGATTGTTATAAATGTGTATAAGGACCACCCTTTCCGATATTAACCTTAACCCTTTCGCGCGTACCATCACAAATATGTGATCATTCCAGACATGGCCCAAATGCGTATCATCACAAATATGTGATTAGAACGTATCACTGGAACGCTCCGTTGAGAATGCGGTCACAATGGTTTACTGCCGGCTAAACACGGTATAGACACGTCACAGAGGTGTGTATATTATGGAAAATAAACCATCAACTTGCGATTTCAGAAGCTGAAATGAACGATAAATGACACATTGCTGTGCATCGAATATCTTCGTTACATCAACACTGAGCTATCTTAGCAGTTTGGTGGTTTTTAACCTCACAAGCTAACAATTGCATCCTAATGTAAAAGTGCAAACATGATTCCAGTGCGGTACCTAGTCGTTTATTGTTGTACTGAAATGCAAATGTTACTATGTCAACGTTAGTTGTTATCCGAATAGTCATCTAGTTTAATTTGCAGTGTATGCATATGGGTTACTACGTAGCTAGCTGTATTATACCGACGATCTCACTTACATGCGCATTCGCAAATCGTCTATTTACGAATGACGCAACAATAAACCTGTGGGCTAACCCTAGGACTAAACACACTGTTCCACAAAAACATTGTACCAAATAAACATCTTTACAACATTTACATTTATTTGTTTATGCAGACATTCACACTTTCACAGAAGTAATGTAAGCAGCAAATACCCCCTAGCCTATAACATTGATTTAGCTACAGTTTGCTAACGTCAGTGCTAACCAAGCTGTCAAAATGAGCGAACTACGGGCTGACAGAAAATATAATATACACATCTTATAGCGATTACACTTTACAATGTTTTACATCACGGGTAAACTCAACCGTGATCAAAATAATTGACGAAATACTTGAAAAACGCATTTTCAAAAAGAATCCGGCAGTAGGCTAATATTGGTTTGCGGTGCTGCCATCTTGTTTTTCCGCATTCAACCAAAGATGATACATGATGAAGAGATGCTCCACTTGCTCCCAACTGTAACCATCTCAATTCTCAAACAAGTTAACCTGGAAGTGAGTTATCTTGTCACGTTATCATCTTTGGTTGGACCAGAGATGACGTTGTATGGCTGCGCCCGTGTTATTAGCTTTATCAGAGGTAAATAGCATCTCATAGCATATGGTGAGCAGTAACGTACAACCTTCAAAAATTTACTTTACCAACATCATGGGTGTCCATTGCAATGGTTACTAGAATCGGAATACACCACTTGTAACAACTATTGGGAAAACATGCGAAAAATATTAAAAATAAAAACATTTTCACCACACAAACAATTAGCTGACAGATATTTTTATTGATGCAAATGAAAGACGGTGCAGTTAGCTACGGAGTCAGATGATGACTGTCCCTCGTCGCCTCACACATACTGAGAGTCATCTAGTGTTGTTATATATATATATATATATATATATATAGTGTAGGCTATGTATATGTATGTATGTGTGTGTGCTAATATTAGCTAACTCTCAACCGTGCGAAGGCTAGTGCTGTGACGTAACAGCCGAATTCTAGAACAGCTGTTGCACACAGAAAAAAAACTCACGCTTTGGGGCCGTTGAAAATATTTTGGAACTTACGTGCGAAAAGGTTAAATACAAAAAGAAATGCGCCTCCGAAAATGAGTATCTTAGCGGACGGCACAGAAAGCTGTTCAGACAGTGCACGATGGCTAGAATTGTGGACAGTCACAAGTTTTTTGACTCGCTTACGAAAGTTTCTCACTCATTAAATTAAATGGGCTATCTATTCTATTTATTTCATTATTGAATTTGAGATAATGCATAGATATTTACTTTGTTCCTTATCTTATATTTCAATTATCAATGACATGCTGATGTTGGATTTACAAGACTAAAGTTAATGTTGTGATATGAGTCTGCTCAAAAAAAGATGTTGTGCCATGTGAAATCATTCGTGAAACAATACAGATACAATACATATAATTAGGCATCAACTTAATTTATTAAAATGAATGAATATGTACTTTAATGCTCAGATCCATTTGATAGATAATAATTAGATATAATTAAGATATTAGTATTAGTAGATTCACATTTTAATTCGTTGCAATCAATAATGTAGGAATCCTCAAGTTTGCTTTTTTTGACAAATTGAAAAATAGGTACATTTAAAATGTTAAGTAAACTTAATTTCTACTTATAATTTAGCCATTCTGCAAGTAGGGGATGACCATGTGGCAGGCAGTCAGGCTGCAAGTAGGGGATGACCATGAGGCAGGCAGTCAGGCTGTAAGTAGGGGATGACCATGAGGCAGGCAGTCAGGCTGTAAGTAGGGGATGACCATGAGGCAGGCAGTCAGGCTGTAAGTAGGGGATGACCATGAGGCAGGCAGTCAGGCTGTAAGTAGGGGATGATCATGAGGCAGGCAGTCAGGCTGTAAGTAGGGGATGATCATGAGGCAGGCAGTCAGGCTGTAAGTAGGGGATGACCATGAGGCAGGCAGTCAGGCTGTAAGTAGGGGATGATCATGAGGCAGGTAGTCAGGCTGCAAGTAGGGGATGATCATGAGGCAGGCAGCCAGACTGCAAGTAGGGGATGATCATGATTTAGGCAGTCAGGCTGCAAGTAGGGGATGATCATGAGGCACTGCAAGTAGGAGATGACCATGTGGCAGGCAGTCAGGCTGTAAGTAGGGGATGACTATGAGGCAGGCAGTCAGGCTGTAAGTAGGGGATGATCATGAGGCAGGCAGTCAGGCTGCAAGTAGGAGATGACCATGTGGCAGGCAGTCAGGCTGTAAGTAGGGGATGACTATGGGGCAGGCAGTAAGGCTGTAAGTAGGGGATGATCATGAGGCAGGCAGTCAGGCTGCAAGTAGGGGATGATCATGAGGCAGGCAGTCAGGCTGCAAGTAGGGGATGATCATGAGTCAGACTGTAAGTAGGGGATGACCATGAGGCAGGCAGTCAGGCTGTAAGTAGGGGATGATCATGAGGCAGGCAGTCAGGCTGTAAGTAGGGGATGACCATGAGGCAGGCAGTCAGGCTGCAAGTAGGAGATGACCATGTGGCAGGCAGTCAGGCTGTAAGTAGGGGATGACTATGAGGCAGGCAGTAAGGCTGTAAGTAGGGGATGATCATGAGGCAGGCAGTCAGGCTGCAAGTAGGGGATGATCATGAGGCAGGCAGTCAGGCTGCAAGTAGGGGATGATCATGAGTCAGACTGTAAGTAGGGGATGACCATGAGGCAGGCAGTCAGGCTGTAAGTAGGGGATGACCATGAGGCAGGCAGTCAGGCTGCAAGTAGGGGATGATCATGGGATGACCATGAGGCAGGCAGTCAGGCTGCAAGTAGGAGATGACCATGTGGCAGGCAGTCAGGCTGTAAGTAGGGGATGACTATGAGGCAGGCAGTCAGGCTGTAAGTACTGTAAGTAGGGGATGACCATGAGGCAGGCAGTCAGGCTGTAAGTAGGGGATGATCATGAGGCAGGCAGTCAGGCTGTAAGTAGGGGATGATCATGAGGTAGGCAGTCAGGCTGCAAGTAGGAGATGACCATGTGGCAGGCAGTCAGGCTGTAAGTAGGGGATGACTATGAGGCAGGCAGTAAGGCTGTAAGTAGGGGATGATCATGAGGCAGGCAGTCAGGCTGCAAGTAGGGGATGATCATGAGGCAGGCAGTCAGGCTGCAAGTAGGGGATGATCATGAGTCAGACTGTAAGTAGGGGATGACCATGAGGCAGGCAGTCAGGCTGTAAGTAGGGGATGATCATGAGGCAGGCAGTCAGGCTGTAAGTAGGGGATGATCATGAGGCAGGCAGTCAGGCTGTAAGTAGGGGATGATCATGAGGTAGGCAGTCAGGCTGCAAGTAGGGGATGACCATGTGGCAGGCAGTCAGGCTGTAAGTAGGGGATGACTATGAGGCAGGCAGTCAGGCTGTAAGTAGGGGATGATCATGAGGCAGGCAGTCAGGCTGCAAGTAGGGGATGACCATGAGGCAGGCAGTCAGGCTGTAAGTAGGGGATGATCATGAGGCAGGCAGTCAGGCTGCAAGTAGGGGATGACCATGTGGCAGGCAGTCAGGCTGTAAGTAGGGGATGACCATGAGGCAGGCAGTCAGGCTCTACAAAGTAGAAAACAACATTAGCAACAAGAGGGAGAATCAGGTGTGCCAGGGAGAGGAACATTGCCCTTTACTTTAACATGCTGAAGGCCATGGTAGCGGGGAATGTGCTAATGGAGAAACCCAGATAAATCTACAACTGTGATGAGTCAGGGTTTCAGATGGGAAAACTTTGCTGCAAGGTGCTGGTCAGCAAGGGGTGCAAATATCCGGGAGAGCTTCGGATAAAACCCTCTTACAGCTGGCTACATAGACACCACCCTTTTCCTGAAGTGGTTCGAGAAACACTTCTTCCTGTACGTGCTGAAGGAGCGCCCCTTGCTCCTGGTGTTCGACGGCCACAACAGCCACATCGACAGGGAGAGCATGGACCTGGCCAGTTAGGGAAGGTATTGTGCTCCTCTGTCTTCCACCACATCTCTCCCATATATTTCAGCTGTTCGACAGGGAATTCTTTGCACCACTCAAAGCAGAGTTTACTGAAGAGTAAGACGCTTTGGACATTCACCTCCCCGGACAAGATTTTTTCTCTCATCTCTGGCCCTGTCATCACCAGTCCATCCACCCAATCTTTAGCCCTTTACTTCCCAAGTCCGGCATCCCTCCACAAAGCTGCCTGCCTCCATTGTCACCCTCCTGCTAGCAGCAAAAGGTAATAACAGTGTTTGATCTCATAAATGAGGCATAAGTTAGTAATATGCATCATGGAAAATGTATTTTCTTTGACATTTTAGTACTCATTGGTTTACCTTTCTGGTTTTACTTTGTAGCACATATAACTGCAGCCCCTCCTCCCTCCACAGCCCCTCTTCTCTCCACCACTCCATTGTTAATCTCATTCGTTTATTACATTGTTTATCTCATTAGTTTATTACATCGTTTATCTCATTGCCCTCTTATGTGCTATCGTGTACAATCAACAAAAGTAGAAAGCTTAGCTCAGTGAGTTGCATCCTTTTTTTGTTTTTTTCTTCAATAACAGAGGCCCAACTCATGTTTCGAGACAAATCTCTCTTCCTCAGGCAGCATTAATTATGCTGCCTGAGGAAGAGAGGCTGGTTTCTAAACATGTCGCCAGCACATAGACAGCAGTGCAGATAGCCTTCTTTGCTCAATGGCAAGATATATACGTTTTGTGCATTGAAGAGCCCTAAATAAATAATTGTTCAGCACCTAAGTGGTTTCACAACTTTTTTGTTGTTGTCGTTTTTACAAATTAAGTACTGAAAATAATTTATATTTCCCTTCCTTTTCTCTATAGATGGCACATCATCATCATCAGACATTTGAGGGAAGGCCTCAGCGAGGTAGACCCTTCCAAAGAAGAAGACATGGTGGTATTATGGGTTTCCTGTGAATCCCGCGAGCAGTGGTTCCACTCCTCATGTCTTGAAGTTGAGTGAGGAGGATGGCTAATTCTTATGTTTTAACTGCCCTGAGTTTTTATTTAGTTTTTTTTAAAGGGTTTCCATGCTGTTATAGTTTTGACAGCTGTGCCTTATCATAGCTATGATGCAGCTTTGGCAAAAAAACCAGTCTGTAGCCTTTTTAAAAAAGGGCATTTCCCGGTATAATTGCTGACTTGTGGCGAAAGTGCCACCGTGGTGATAGATTTACCTTAATATCTGTCCCAAAAGGTAAACAGGTCGACGATTTTGACGGTAAGAAGAAATTTTATGACAACGTTAGCTGTAATGTTACCACTCCATAATACATTTTCACCGGTGGTTCGTCGAAGATGCACAGGTTATGCCTATGTTAATTGCAGCTTTGTTAGCTGTACCACTCTGCCCCACTGAACTAACGTAAAATTAAATTAAACGAAGATAGCTCATCTCTCTTGTCTGTTCGCCTACTCCGTATACAGCGCCGAAGTTGGCAAAATCCTGTTTTCGAAATCCCATCCTGAACTCTATCATTATATCCCCGGAGGAAGTGGCGTAAATAGGCAGAGTAAATGGTGGAAGTATACTGATCTTGCGGTGTTTGTGTGTTGCTAAGCACGTGTAAACGTATTCATCATAAGTTTCTATCACAATGACAGTGTAAACACGGCGCCATCTTTATGACCTATTTCGCAGGCAGCGGTCACTCACGCTCAGTCAGCAGGTCATGGGTGGGGGAGAGATGGCTATCATTAGTGTCATGGGTAGTGGCTGTCTCTTTTTGTTTTTTACCATTGTTTTCCTTTTGGCGTCGTTTGAAGCTCTATCGGATTTTTTCTTCCGCCGTCCCGGTGTTTGGATCTCTCCAGGTCATTATCTCCTACACCTGTGTTTGGTTTCCGTCAGCTATAAATAGAGCTTGACTTCCGCTTTCCGGGGCTTCTAGATTCTGTCAGGTTTGCGTTTAGAAAATAGAGAACCAAACGCGAAAGATAAGGATACAGAAAGCGTATCTAGTTTAAGATACGCCACAGAAGCGGAATTAAACCGCACTAGTAAAAGGAGAACGCAAAAGCGGAAACAAAACTTCCCTAGCACAATGCTAACTCAAAACAACCTCAAACGGAGGCGGAGATTCGCTTAAACAGCGAGAAACTAACAACCAAAGAAATGACCTCACGCACTAAATGATCTGCGTGTATCAGAGGTCGAGATAAGAAAATAAATGAATCAAAATAGCAAGCCTGTAACTACAGCTCTCTTAGTTTTCTTTCTTTACTTTTTATAAACCCTATACGGCTTTCTAGTCCTACTGCAACGTCAATCTAGAAGCACCGGAAAGCGGAAGTCAAGCTCTATTTATAGCCGACGGAAACCAAACACAGGTGTAGGAGATAATGACCTGGAGAGATCCAAACACCGGGACGGCGGAAGAAAAAATCCGATAGAGCTTCAAACGACGCCAAAAGGAAAACAATGGTAAAAAACAAAAAGAGACAGCCACTACCCATGACAATTAGCAACTTTTTTCATCAGCAGTGAGGTGCACGATTTCTTTGTTGAGTTAGCTGCTGGTAAATTCGGTTTAGCAAATTTAACGTCACCTTCACTAACGTTAAAGCCATTGCTTTCACCTCTGTTGCCTAACATTGTCTTTTGCCCTTTACTAAACGGGCTAGCTAGCAAGTGCAGGTATAGAGTACTCAAGTGACTACGTCACGCTGGTTTCGGAAGTAAATTCTCCATTAATTTAGAGCGTAGACATTAACCAAAGCTTACTTTTAAACCATTTCTACTGATTATGTCTTACCGTCAATTTCCCGGATTGTTCAGTATAACACCCGTTTGCAAACTATGTTGTTTTTCTGGACCAGCTTCGAGTATATTTTACGTTTTAGTTTTTTTTCTGAACATACCAGCGCTGGCACTGTTTAAAAACTCCACGTCCCATAATTCCCTCCGAACGAGAAGCCTTGTCTCCAGACATTGTCATATAACGTTAGCCAGCAGTAGAACACAGCTCCGTTTTTTAAACACTTTTTTCTAACGTTAGCTAGCTAGCTTGAAGGACTAAAAACTAGAATTTAGCACAGTTTCTGACCTTGTTGGGCAGGCTTACTTAGCAAGCTAACGTTAGCTCCTCTTCAGTGGCAGTAACCAACTCCCATCTGCCACAGTTGGACAGACGAGATGATGATATCTTATTGGGTGAGAACCACCCGTGCATTGCAGTACTGGATATGTAATCCGTTACAGTGGACTACAAGTCGAACTACATTCATTAATGCATTACTTTAAAAAAAATGAATTGGATCATGCGATATATAGAATATATCCTTGACAATTCTTTTGAACCTCATTTAGGCTACCATATTTGGTCTGACATAGACTGCCACCCTGTGACTAAAGGTGCATTTTGCCCACTGAAAGGATATTTCAACTCCCATGATATTACATGAAAATAACAGTCAGAAATCCTAAAAACGTTTAATAATTATAAAGTCTCACCATAGCTAGCTAGCCAGCTAACTAGTTAATATTTTGACTTCTGGCTAATGTTGCAGTGCTTCTCCTAACTTGACTCATCTGTGGCACACCTCCACAGCATGGCCAGAAAATAAAGTCAGTAGGCTACATAGTCGTCACTAACGGGATTTATTTAGCAGAGGCTTGTTTGGAGACGCACTGTCATGACACATGAACGACCACAACATGCTTTCTAATGTTTAACTCACTTCGACTAATTTAAGTGCCGTCCTAAAATTAGGCCTAATTAAGATAACGTTACATTCTTTAACTCAGATTATTGCCTGATTCTTGTTAAACAATCGTAGGCCTACGTTAGTCATCTTTGTCATTATCATTTCTTAATCATTAGGCTACATATTGGTCTGGGTTATTCAGTGAATTAATTGTTTGATTAGCTAGGCTACTCAAGCCAACTAAGGCTGTATAGCCGAAACCCCGCTTTTTCCAGCGCACCAGCTATCAATAGGCTACATATAGGCTAATAAGTCAGCTACACATTTTATGACACAAAGAAAGTGCTAGTACATAAAAACATTTGTTATTCAGTCAATTTGCTTGATAATTAAGAACTATAAATGGAAACAAGCCAAGTTGACACTAATATCCGTATAAAGGTAAGGTATCATTTGTCCGCACTAACCGCATAAAGACAGCACTCGAGTAGCCTACTGTTCCCTTCGGTATTGGCGTGTTAGAAGAATTAAAGCAGGCTGAACTGAAATTGGGTGTCATCACCAAAAAGGAGTAGCTCCGGGCACAAAGGCACATCCAAAAAACACCTTCATAACTTTCAGAAGGATATAACATTTCCACAACAGTTCACATTTTTCATGCAGGGCCTGACGCAAGCTTTATCATCAGAAGCATTTCATAAATATATGGAGCCTGACATTGTGTGCAAATTAAAAATGTATGACCAAGATTTGTATAGGATGAGAAAAAAATATCAGTGTTCCAAAATAAATTCCCATTCAAAGCATGGAGCTATCATTATTACAACTATTCTATTAAGAGTTATGCTTCAGTTTCATTTTAATGCAAGACTTTAAGAAGTCAAAGATGTCCAGTTATTATCTATATGTTTGAGGTTAATTCCCAAACCACAGTCACAGCACTTTGTGGAACAATATTCTTGCATCCTCTTTCCAGCTAGATAGTAAGCTGACAATAGCCTTGATAATGGACATTATGAAACAAATAAGCAGACAGATTACATTAGTATTGTAATACTAGTCTGTAATTTTCAGTTTTTTTATGGTTTACATTTCTCGACTTGAGATCAGTTTGTCCACAACTCTTTTCATAGCTCCCTGACTTTAACCCAAAGTGTTAGGTCTGGTGGAAACAGGGACCCAGTAGCAGGCAGGGAGTACAAAAAAACAAAGTTTAATGAGGAACAGGGCAACGGTACAAAAACAGAGTCCAAAGAGTGGTCACAGAACAGGTAGGGGTCGGAACCGGGAAGGCACAGCAGAGGTACAAAAACAGAGTTCAAAAATCAGGGTCGCGAGAACACAGGCAGGAGTCGAAACCAGGGAGGTGTAACGGGAAACAAGAGAAAACAAAAGACAGCAACAAAAAAAAACCAACAGGGAAAAGGATGAGGGATAACAAAAAAACTCAGGAACAGAAACAGAATAACACTAACAGATAACTCTGAAGATATTTAGCTAAAGCTAGAATAACAAATGGTGAGGAACTCGCAACAAAGGACTGAAAGCACAAAGTATAAATACACTAAGGGAGACAAGTAAACAATGAGGATCAGGTGTGAGGAACCAGGAAGGGCAAATGACAGACATGTGCACGTAATAAAACAATGAGGAGAGCAGATAATAAAATAACAAAAGGGAACACGTAATACGCGGATCGGATTCACACATAACACAGACTTGAACATGAACTGGGTAGTTAAGCAAGTGCATACAATTAGAGAGTGGAAAGCGGAAACGAGAGTCAGCTGTAGTTAACAGAGGAACCAAAGAAAGATAATTAGTGATAGAACAGGCAGAAAGCTGCAGTGAGGAAAGAAGATGACGTTAGTAAGTTAGTAGATTAGTAGAAAACCCTGATTCTATGGCGTTAGTAGATTAGTATTATATACAAGTTAGTCATTAGTAGACCCTAATTCTAAGATGTTAGTGATTGTTCGTTAATTTGTATTATTTACAATGAAGTAATTAGTAATGAAGGAAGCGCATGAGAGAGGAAATACAGAGAAAACCAAAATCCCCACAGACTCCCGAAAAGTGTGACAAAGATACAAAACAGCAATACAAAACACAGAACAGTGAAACCACAAATAATCAGAAACATAAATACGTAATCAGAATAAATAAACAAGTAAAAAATACAAAACAGACAGAATCTCAGAACATAACACAAGGGGCCAAAACCGGGCTTCATTTTTGAAGCTCACTTCAAGCTCTGGCTCCATTGCGCTCTTTTTGTACAACATGACGGCAAAAAAGACTTCCGGTGCAACATTTGGAATTTCCGGAATTTCCCACAATTCCAGGGACAATGTGCATCTATTCCTGGAGAGGAAATGTTTTATTTTGGGGAAAATAATCTCTATTTCACAATGTAATCTTGATAGTTTTATGCACGCCTCTTGATATTTTTATGCGCGCCCCTGTGTGTGTAACAGACAGGAGGGTGTACGCACTTGTGTACATGCCCATGTAGATGCGTATCTTAATATTGTGCAGTTAAAATAACATTGAAACAACTGCGACATGACTTAAGACCAGGTTTGTGGTGGTTTTAGTGTGAGTGTTTTCTGCTGGCTCAAGATAGCAATACGCCAATAATTATCCTGACCACACCTCATCTTAAGACCAACCCGTCCAGTTCACTTGCTATGGGCACAAGTTCACTTGTTATTTAAACAACGTGAGTGCTGGACGCTAAAATGACACCTGTGCCGGTCCAAAACTAGCAAAGACACTTGCGTTTGGGTTAGCGCCGGGTGTAAGATAGCATTGTGTTAGCGCTAAGAAGTGGTGGTAGTTGGGAGAAGGACTTGTTTTGTCAGGGAAAAATAGGTTAACCCCTGGTAACACCATCTCATGCATTCTAGAAAGTGGAGTGAAATTTTATCAGTTTGTCAGACAAAACAACCAGTAAACTTACATTTGGGTTTAGGATTACCAGAAATAGAGCTCTGTCTCATTATAATTTTTTAAAAAGTACATCGTGAAAATGGTTAACGAATATTCCACCTCTGACATTGGAATGACTGTGAAATTAATATGAAATGACTGTGTAATTAGACACTGGAGAGGATTTGGTGCCCTGAAAGATGAAAGTTAGGAGTGTATAGAGAAAATGCCAGAATATCCAAAGTCACAGCAGGAATCTGCCATCAGTGCTGAAAAACACACATTCGGTCAAATCACTCACAACCATTCAGAGATAGACGCAAATATAGCCTTACCAGGCTGTTTCTTTTATTTTTACCCCTGCTGAGTTAATGAATACCTTTCCTCCCATCTCCTCTTCTTTTTCTACCAGCTTAATTGCCCTGTGTGATGGGGGCAGAGGGGGCTGGAACAGCAGCTACACCCTGCTCCTAGCCTCCGCTGGAGGGCTATGCTAGCTTGGTACACGGGTTCCCCCAAAGGGAGCAGTTGAAACCATGCAGACTCGTGTGAGCGAAATACAAAATGCCCACCAATAATACTGCTTTCATTACAGGAGTTTCCTGATTGTAATGATTGATGCTGGGCTCCGGAAGACGCAAAGGTCGTCTCGCAAATAAGAGCGTGGACTATTCTTCCTATGCCACGTGTGCCTTGCAGTACATATCGCCAAACCCAAAGATCACACACTACAATAAATACAGTTTCATTTTTAATGAGCATGTGCTATTTAACTAGGAAGCACCAAGGGGAGATCTTGGCCAATCAATATTATAGTATGCTTTCCCTTCTATCAATTTAGTGTCTGCTTATGGTCCATTACTGGGTCTAATAAATTGGATTAAATTAATAAAAATGAGTTTCATGGAAAATCTTAATGCCCTACACCCAAAGGTATTTAATTAAACTTTACAAAAGTGCACAAAGCCATACTTATTTAATGCTCATTAAAATTGTCCCATCAATACCTGGGAATTACTTTATATTCACAGCCTTAATTAATTAATTTATTAATTTGGCTACCAAAATGTCCTCTGGAGATGCTGTGCCTGTGTTACATCTACTAAATACCACTGTACATGATAAAGGGTCTGAAAACAGCACAAAGCTAAACGTGATCTTTATTCGGCCATATTCTAACCTACGTTTTGTCATTTATTGTAATAAACTGGTACAAGATGATAAATATGAATCTATTTTGACCCTATATCTAGCATTTAAAATGATCATATTTTATAAGAGTCAACAATGTGTGTCAATTATTTTTGTGAAGGAGCAGACTGAATCTAATTAGATAAATGCACAACTCATCTGTTAAGGCTTTTTAAAAATTATGCATATCTTCCATCAAGTGTGATAAAAGCTCAAAACAAAATTATAAACTGTGACTCTGAGCCCAAGCAGATGTTTTGATACTGGAGCAAATCATGATTAAAACGATGAGGTATGTGATCAGACCTCCTGGGGTTGCATGTTAACACTTGGCTAAACAGCACAACCTTGAAGACAAGGGCCAGCTTTGAAGCAAACACACAAGCACACACACACACCTCAGGCTACAGTTTGACTGAAAGACATGGCACATTTTCATAAGATGAGCAAGTAAACACTGTGTGAAAACTTCAATAGAGGTTGATGCTTGCCTGATGCTATCCTGCTGCTGTTCCCTGCTCAGGCTTGCCTAAGGCCATGAGTAGGGGATGGCATGTTTTGGGTAAAGGGTTACAATATCAAGTTATTTTTTTCCAGTTCTCTTAAGCCAGTCGTCTGGATTCTCCGATAGGCCATATTGATTGCTGGGTAAAGAAGACGGGAGGGTGAGATCACGTCGCTTACTGCAATGTCTTGGGAGTGTTAGTGCTTCGTCCCCTCCTGCTCTGTCCCAGAGGAATTCTTGGTTTTTCCCGTTTTTAAAAAAAAGCAAGGCCTTCATGTTAAAGTAGAGAAGGGGGTGACATGATAACCCAGAGAGTCCTAATTATGGTATTCATGAAAAGATTAAATTGAGCTAGCGCTAAAATCTTGTAGCTCCGGGCGGAATCAACAGCTCAGCATTACACTGTGACCCCAGTGTGTCTAGAGGATACGGCAAGCATACCCAAACTTTGTTGTTTTTTTCCAGCAACTGTGAGGGAATGAAGTGCATCGATTGCTTGTGATTATTAACTAGACTGGGATAAGCCCTCTCCTTATTATGTAGATTACTGAGGCTCCGCGTTCCAACATATTGTACAGATGCAGGGGAGCAGCTGCTCTTGCAGATGGTAGGTACACGGATCTATCATTATGCTTCTATTGTCTCCACTCCGATTGTTTGGGGGACACCAGAACTGCATTAAAGAGGAATCTGAATGCAATGAATTAAAAAGGAAAAGCACGGACCATAAAGCAAAATTTATACACCGGAGGCCCCCTGAAACGGTGGAGAGAGGAACCCGGCAACCATTTCAGACAACAACCGTGGTGCGATGCCAGTCATGTATATTGCGAAGAAAATCTGTTGAATGCAGCAAGGTGCAGAAACATATGTTGTTTTTTTATATATTAACTAATGCAGGGGGAGGAAAACAAATAATACTTCTAATTCCAAGGAAAAAATAAAGCACTTTAAAATCCAAATTCAATATTTAACTTCGCTTTCACCATTTTTTTCTATGATGACCAATTTTTTTTTCTCAACAAATATATATTTTTCTTCAAAATTGTAACCTTTGGCAACACATTGCTGTGCTGTATCAATAATTTGTACCTATCATAATCCAGTTTTAAATGATCAGGTTACAATAACAGTTCAACAAAACAGCTTTCTTCCACCTCAGAAACATAGCGAAGGTACGACCATTCATAACTCAAAATGATGCTGAGAAGCTAATTCATGCGTTCATATCAAGCCGACTGGACTACTGCAATGCACTTTTCACTGGTCCCCCCCAAAAAACAAAAAAAGACTCCAACTTAAAAAAAAAAAAAACTCTAGATTTACCAAAAAACCAAAAACCAGAGACACACATCCAGTCTCTTAGTACTACATACTCTACATACCTGTAACTTTAGAATTTACTTTAAAGGTCCTCCTCCTCACCATCCAAAGCTCTAAAAAGACACAGACACACATAAACTCCCTAACAACAAAAACACACAGCACACACACACACTCCGATCATCTGATGCATATTAGAAATCAACAGAAACAGAAGAACAAAAAAAAAAAAAAAGAATGCAGCCTTTGCCTTACCCCCAAAAAAAAACCCAAAACCACTAAATGCAAAATATCAGAAGCTAAAGACTTAGAGATATTTAAAAGGCTAAAAAAAAACATATCTTTTCACCAAACTTTTGACTGACCCTTCATCATTATCTATCATTATAAAGTAAGTTTTGTTTTTGCTGCACTCTGACTTTTACTTGCACTATACTCTGCACTGCACACACTATTTTAATTTTTTATTTTTTTTTAATTTTTTTTTTTTTTACTTTTTTTTTTTTTTTTTTTTTTTATACTATTTCCTTTTTGTTGTTTATTTTAAAATAAACTTAACTAATTACACTCTATAAGAGGATCTGATATGATGATTGATGTTTGTGTTTGTGTTTGTTTTTGTTTAGGTACGAATTAACTAAGTAAAGTAAACTATTTAGATATTATGGATATTGATATTGATTTTATATTATTTTTTATTTTATATTATTATAACTGCACTTGCTGCTTGCTATTTTTTATTATTTTATATATTTTTTTGATTTAAAGCACTTTGATATGATATAAATGTGAAAAAAAATTTATTATTATTATTATTATTATTAACATACAGTTAATAAGTTAATACATTTGTAGCCGGTGAATTTCACTAAGTAGTAACGTGTAAGAACTGGTGTAAGCTGCATGTATACTGACACCCTGTATTAATATGCGACTATATGGGCCTGTATACCCCATGGTTATTTTATTTGCTTGAAAATAAAAAGTATCACTTGACAAATTCATGTACTCATTCATTTACTTGTAATGGAGAAAAATAGATTATGTTAAGTATACATAATTTGGAACTAGCATGAACTATGTATATACTAGCACATACTACTGAACTATTGGTTGTATGAACAAGACTGCTACATCAGTAGGAGGTATTGTTAAAGGTCCTTTCTGGGTATTCTTTTAACACAGGATAAACAAACATGGATTCTTCTACATGCCTCACCAGCAATCTTGGCAAAATTGCTGTGGTAGAGCTAATCTGTGGGTCAGTGGGAGCACTGTTTAAGTCAGTGACGGGAAAATATTTCAACCCTTCACAAAGCCAGGCACATGCACACTGTAGAAGGTCTGTTTTGCCCTAGAGGGGGACCTGCAGTTGTCCAATGGAGTCACCCCCACCTGCTGTGCATTGTTGAGATCAGGACGCTACAACCGGCAGTACCTTCCCAGACCTGCTCAAACATGACAAGTCACTAGTGGGAATTACACGCTGAAAAATTATAATAGAGAAGGTCATGCTGCATTATGAGACACACTGACACTTTTATGCAAACTTTAACTAAGAAAGAGCAGACAGTGCAGCTCACTGGTTCCTTCTCACTTATGACGTTACTTAGCGCACAGAATTGTGTGGTACGTTTAAAGACATTTGTAGCCACTTATAAAAGCATTTTCAAGCATGGTACCATAGTTCATGACCTGCATTAAATCGTATAAACTAAAGTGGTCCCTGGCTTTTCTTGCAGGTGAAAAACACTTTTCTACAGCACATTTATTTAATCATAAATTACACACGTAAAAACCTGAAAATTCTGCTCTCTTTTAAGGCTGCTAATGGATAATTTGGCTTGACACCATATTATTCCCTCTATTTAAGAGTGATATGTTATGAGATAAATCTTTCTGGCTGCATCACTCTAGGACACACACAGAGAAGAGGACTCTAAATCACAATGAGACATCACCAAAGAACACAAAGTGATCACAACCATGAGTGCATAAGTATAATGTGGAAAACAGTAGTTAAACCTGCTGTTACCTGCATCACTTCCCTTACTGTACAGCACATTCACCATCTTGGAAAAAGCTTAGCCAGAAAGCATCTTTAACAATGCTTCCAGTTTACAGTAGATGTGGTACCAGATGACTTCTATAACCACGTGTATGATCGAGGAGATCTGGTAACTCATGAATTCTAGCCATGATAAGATTACACAAATAGCATTTTAAGAGTGAAAATATGGAATATTTCATTTTCCATTTATTTATTCACCATCTATTGATATTTTTTATACTTTTAAAGTGTAATGCCCATGAAAATTTGCTTGTTAAAACATGCAGGGTAATGTTAGTGCAAGGTTTGCGTTACTGTGGGGAATGTGTCCTTGATTCTATCCAATTAATACTACTGTATGGAATTTAATGAACCAAGTGAATTTCCCTATGAGAGAGGATGAGGTATAATTGATCTGATCACCCACAAAAAACAGAAGCCATTTTCAAATGCAGCAGTTGAGTCTGTGAATTATTCAATTATATTGTCAAACGGAGGTTTAAAACACACAATCCTGGGCTTGAGTCAAAACATAACTTCCCTACATCCAAAAGCTCCAGATAAATACCCCACACACTGCACACATTTCTACCACAAACACCGACACCACTCTCATGCTGCGTGTTTATTTTAATATGTAAGAGATCCCATTGTTCTGCCTGTATACTGGTGAAAATGGAACTGACCCCAGTGGAAATTATGTATCCGGTACTAATAACTGAACCTGAGGACTACAGCTCCTATCAGGGGACCAGGCATACAAATCTTTGTTTTATTTCCTCAGGTTACAAGGAATGGATTTCATAAGAAGACACAAGTGCAAAAAAAGGATTTGCTTCCAGTCCCCAATGTTTTCAGCTTCAATAACAAGCAGAGGCTCACGGCTCAACATATAGGATATTGGATTCTACTTGACAATGATGATGCTACACTGCTCTGTTTATTTACTTTAAAAAGAGCCTTGTTACAGACTTGGCACAGGACAGAGATTTTGCTTAGGAAAAAAACTGTAATTACCACAGTAACGTACTGCCCTTCCTTCCTCCATTAAATGAACATTCACAAGCACTCAAAGCTTAGTCATGTAAAAGCATTAGCCTAGCTTTAAAAAGTATATAGGATTAGGGGTATCTTGGATAGGATAGCCTATAGTCACCTTTCAAGCTGTGATGAAATACAGTTAAAGCCAAATGGTTTCCATAGTCGTCCAAACAAGTACATATACATATAGTACATCTACTTTCCTTAAATGACTTCATATTATTATTATATGCATGGTCACGGAATAGGTCAAAGGCACCTCTTAGGATGTGTGCATTCACCCCTAGGAAAGGTCTGATAGCTGGGAACCACTGAGGCCAGTTCATATTAAGCATTGAAACAGGAACATGCCGCTGAAGGCCTTTAAGAATTGTATGAGACAAAGACACACACTTCAGTTTGACATTTCAAGCAACATTTGAACTTTCTACTCCAATAACTCTCAACTGAAATCTGCAGGAGGACTAAACTCTAAAGCCAAGAGTCCCTCAGGCTAGGTCAGGCTCTGTGGCTGTTCCAACAGTCTGACAGGGCAGGTCCTTTCTGCAGAACTATGACACAGTAATACAACTGCTAGTTATATGGGCCAATTATGTCAATAATAAATATCAGATATCCCGTGGTACAAAGAATTACAATGACAGTCCAAAATGGTATGTTGTTGATATTTTCCACAAAACACTAAGGTGATGCTTAGAAAAAACATTTCTCATTCCAGAGCAAAATAAATGTATTCAGCAAAAAAAAGGCTACAATTAATTTACAAGATACTTGGTCTGCTGTGGTTAGCTTTGGATAGTTATTAAGCCCATGAGAGTTGTCTTTTTAAAGCAATTGAAAAGCTCTTTTCTCTGTTGTATGCTCTGATGTCATGCATTTATTCAGTATTGACACAGAATTTATTCCAGAATAAATCACTTTCTCTGTGCAGGCTCTCAGAATTCTACCCATCCTGAGAGGAGCTGCTGGTTTGCATGGGAAACCAAAACAACAACAACATTAATGGTAAACTATACCAGAAATAGATTCATCCCTGCAGACCAAGTAAACTCTTTCTCAGTGCATTTATAATTCATGAATCTACCATTACCTACTGCATGTGTATAGATGACACCCCTCCCCCACCCCAACCTCCAAACACACACACACACACACACTCAAACAAACAAAAAATGTTTTATCTGCCACATGGTGCCATGGCCAGGGGAAAATGAATGTCTGCAACACAAAGCATATTTCGACAGAGGCTCATGGAGCTCAACTGAGCTCCTGTTTAACTCCTGTGTTAATGACAGGTCCACATGCGGTCACGTTTGATTGGAAAGCCCAGAGGGACGAGTCCACACCAGTCACAAGGGCATTGTTAGTGTCTCCAAAATGGCCAAGAAGAATGGCTGATTATGCAACTATAGCCTCTGATACTACTAGGAATTCTATTTGAATAACTAACAGAACAGCTGTTTGCTGGGCACCGCCATGCAGAGCGCATACACAGTTATGCTAATTTCAGGCAGTGTTTCCCTTCAAGTTAGCTCTGAGTCATTAGAGCACACAACTAGCCTGGATCCTTCTGTCTAACTAATAATTGGCCATTATTGATATTAATTAACATTTTTGCACCCTCTCTCCCTTTGTTGACCCAGTATCTGTTGGTAAATCTAATCACTGTGGTCTATTAAGGCACTGAAATGCAGGGGACCCTACAGAAGTCACAAGCCATTTATCAAAAAAGAAACACGAGGCCAATTAACCAGAAGGGCAGACAGTTGTCTTGATTCGCTGTTGACTACTTCTTGATCACCATTATAAATTGCTAATAGGGCAGAAACCGCTTAGCAGGGAGTCTGCAGGGGGTTGCTATTGCACACTCTCTGCCTAGTGACAGGTGAGCAAGGCCAGTGATGGCCTTATTGATGTGGACTGCCCATCAGTCGGGTACTTATTGTGAAGACTCATGATGTCACAGCTGATCCCTTCCTGCTGTGAGTCAATCAAATTAATTAGGCTCTGAAATTCTGTGCCATCATTTTTCAGCATGCAAATGACCTGCAATTTGAAGCTGAAAGACAATGAAGTAAATATTCAGCCCCACAACCGCACTTGACATACAATAGTCTCCTGCATGATTTTATAATAAGGTGACGGTCTGAAGCAAAAGGGTTTTTTATGGCTGCAGATCAAGAGATCATAATAGAAGCATATTGACAGATTTTTTTTTCTCTTCAGTGCACCTCGGGACCTGCTGTAGCAGGAAAATATATCAAAAGCCTATCATCAGTGCTCGGATCTCCCGTGTAAAATCAATAGGAGCCATAGATGGCTTGAGTTTTCAGTTCTCCTCCGTCACAAGAGCGCATCCTACAATACTGCGCCTCGGGAGACATTCGTAACTTAGCAACCACGAAATTTAACCGATTAGCTACACTGTATAGCTTTCAAAGCAATTGCTCATAGTCGCCTTTTGTTCCTAAGAATTGAGGTAACTGAACACGATACGGTAGGAAGTTATTAAACACTCGTGAGTTTGTTAATTGCCTCAGCATTACCATCGTGTCTCCTGCGAATCACTCTTCAGCAATCCTTCAAATCCCTTCAATTCACTTATTAAACCACGGAAGCTATTTTCGATTGTTTTTAGCTTCATTAACCACACACCACCCAAACCGCGCCCTGCACGATAGGATTTCGTTGGTCCGCCAAGTTAAAATATGAAATTGCTTTTTTCCCTATACAGCGTGTTCTTTGAACGTAAAGTTTGTGACACACTACTACGTTAAGTAGGCTCAGGTAATGTCTCTTCCTCTGACTTAAACACACAAAGATACCTGCAGGGCCAAGCTACAGATCCAAGCCCATGTCGTTACTGTGCTTTAAACAAAAATAAAGTTTACGTTTGCAATATTTAGCCAGGTTAAAAAAAAAAATCCCTCGAGCGCAATTCTTCAACATTGCATTTTTTGAGAATTAGCTTACAAATTAAAGCCAGTAGGTCAACAATTCACGGTGTAGGCGAATTAAATGAATAACATTTACTAAAAATTAGGACCTGCACCATCAATCTTTCTTGGAAAGATATACATTTATTTTTGAAGAAATTTGAGAGGAATATAGGCCTATATTGAAACTGTCGGCTACTATCTGGTCAGCTGTCCTTCTGCTAAATTCGTTGTTCATTCCCCTACTCACTTTGTCTGGTCTGGGCACTAGGCAGTACTGACGGTGAGGTTAAGCTGCGAAAAATATGACGAAAATATGGTGCAATGTATAGTCAATGGTCGTGACAGCACGTAATGAAATAACACACACACACACACATATATATATATATATATATGTCTATCGCTAAAATATTAATATAGCCTATGTCTTTTTATATGAATATCTGAAAAAGCGTTTGATTTCACATGTTAAACGCACGTATGTGATAGGTCTATTCTGTTTTTCTGTTTATAAAACTGTTCGTTACGGTATTCCAGTAGGCTATTCACAGTTCGCATTGCTTTCTCTGTAGCTACTATTCACACAAAAAAAAATTGCACAATTATTATTCACACAACAGTCATTATTTTGTTAATCAGTAGGTCTACACCTTTCATTGATCAGTTCCATTCACCAGACTATTTTTTGTTCCAGTTTACCCACCAAAGTATTGCTTCTGATCTCCAAATTCTAGGGATTGTTTTGTTCAAGATGGGAAAGAAAAACGTAATATTCATGAAACTGTTATGGTCATTTAATTATTTTGGAGAAAGACAAATTACATGCTAAATTATCCATAATAATATAGCTAAACCCAATGAATAAAATATATTTACACATGTCTAAAGTAACAGCACAAATTCTGTTTACATTAATTTGCACTTCCATATATTGTCTCTCTTTGAGTCCTCTCTCCCACCCACCCCCCATACCCAGTTTAACAGGAATATCCTGGCTGTGTCACAGTTGCTCTGCATAGACTTTATTACTGTTGGAGGTAGTTGCTGTTTCACTGCTGTAGTTAATACATGTTCTTCAGAGTGAAGTCTCTCCCAAGAGTATTGCTCTCAGAGCCCAATTACAAGTTCCATCATCAATCATAAGTATTATTTATTTAGTAAAATGAATTGCTAATTAATAACTGATGAGCATTACGGCCTTGAATACTGTAAAGCTATTCATTATGCTTTGCAGTTTGGGAATATATCCGTAAAGGGCTACCTGGCAAATTTTCACAGCAATTACTACCACAGCATTACAGGGTTTATGTCTATGAGGATGACAGTGTTAACCCCCCCATCCTGCCCCACAAGGTTTATTGAGATTATTACATTCATGAGTACTGCAGTGCAGTGGCTTCACAGAAGCATTAGCAACAGTGTTTGCATGTTCTTGGCAGCCGGTGCAGGGGTGGAGTAGACGAGCTTAAGTGAAACCGAGCCAAGTTCAACGTCTTTATTGATAGGGCTCCATTATTGACAGACCTTACCCTGTCTTGTGTCTGCTGGTGGGTGACTGAACTCACACAAAGGTTTCAGGCCCTTGGAGATTAACTTTAGTCCACAGACTCTATATCTTGTGCACACTGTCATGCACATTGACAAGGGTGACCATTGTTTGCAGGCTTACTTCCAATCCATTGATTGATATTGCATGTATCACAGCTGAACTTGATGTGTGCTTTCTTTTACAGCAGCACATAGGCTAATGGTTGGAAGTGAAATAGGACTCTGTCAAACAGGGACAAGGTGTTTCCCACAACCAAAATGAGGCTTTTGTTCCCATTTGCATGTATGTATGTTATGCACTTGAAATGTCAGATAATCTAATATATAAAAATAATATGTCTCACAAAGTTAACAGGCAGTGCTTGTCAGATTTCTTTTAGAGAGATAGATTCATTTTTTTTCAGGGAATATTTCTCATGAATTCACAGGAACACACTTGACTGAGATCAGAGGACAAGGACTGCGTTGATAGACTGATAGACTTTTTACTGACTCCTGAAAACTTAACTGCTTCTTAATTGAGAATGCAGTTGTGCTTCACTTTCAAACAATCAGTGCAATGTCACTGTCAGTCTTGGGATATTATATTGTTAAAGACTGAATGTTTGCTAACATAAAATTTTTTAAATATGAATGTACAAACCCCAATTCCAAAAAAGGTTGGGACAGTATGTAAAATTCACATAAAAGCAGAAAGCAGTGATTTGTAAATTCTCTTTTACATATATTTAATTAAAAACAGTACAAAGAACACATATTTAATGTTTTACCTTATTGATTTTTGTAAATATACGCTAATTCCAAATTTGATGCCTGCAACACGTTCCAAAAACGTTGGGACAGAGGCAAAAAAAAGACTGGGAAGTTCAAAAAACACCTTTTACAAGCGATACTATAACCTCTGAATTTGAATGGATCTCTATGGGAATTGGGGGGTGGGACTAGATTAAGCTGTAAATTACATGGGAATAGTATGGAACCCATGATTGGCAAAATGGCTGGAAGTCATCAAGGGTCTGCAGTATCAAATGAGCCTCAAACCATCACTCTGCTGCCAGGTATGCAGTAGATATGGATGGATCACTTGAAGGGTTGTTTCTCCTGACTTATTTTTCCATAGAAAAATGAGTCAGAAGAAAAAATCCTTTAAGTGATCCATCCATACCCTTATGACAATGTAATATACTGCAGTGTATTTTAAATATATTGTGAAGATAATTTTGATATATTTACAATATACTGCAGTATATTCTTTTTTATTCTATATCTCGCAGCAGAGTGATGGTTTGAGGCTCGTTTGATACCTTGTTACAGCCATTAAGCCAACCATGGGTTCCATACTATTCCCATGTAATTTACAGCTTAATTTAGTCCCACCCCCAAACTCCCATAGAGATCCATTCAAATGCAGAGAAGTTATAGCATCGCTTGTTAGAGTACCTGAAAATAAGATATCCTTTTATACCCAGTCATGATAGCATCACATGTTTACAACTTCCCAGTCTTTTTTTTGCCCCTGTTCCAACTTTTTTGCAACGTGTTGCACGCATTAAATTCGTAATTAGCGAATTTACAAAAATCAATAAAGTTGATAAGGCCAAACATTAAATATCTTCTCTTTGTATTGTTTTAAATTAAATATATGTAAAAGAGAATTTACAAATCACTGCTTTCTGGTTTTATGTGCATTTTTACATACTTTTTTGAAATTGGGGTTTGTATGTAGTCAAATATGTCTATGAAAATAGCGGTATGAAATAGCAGTAGGGCAGTGCTTTATGCATAAACATTGTGACAAAGATGTTAGTGTGATTCTGAAATAATGACTGTAATTGTTAAAAAAAAGAGGTGAAGAGATTAACATAAAGATCACAGAGAAAGGTATACTTTTAAATCAATCCTCTCTTTTCTTGGTCTTCAAATAATTCTGGTGTGTACTCACATTGCAGAATTAATTATGGTTTAAGCAAATTGACTATTCTGCCTTTTTAATCTTAGGGGTCAATTAAAATTCCTCTGCCTGTCTAACTCTTGACCAGCTGTTGAGAGAACTACCATCCCGCACGCCTGCCAATGATGTGTTTTCTGCTGGTCTATGCAGGAAATTGATTGATTTATCTTTAAATTAAGCTTGGGTTCCACAGAAAGACTGTACATTTAGAATATTAACAGTGAATATGTAGATTAGAAGATTAATTACAAAGAGTGATCATTACGTTAATATACATGCCTCACAGTTTGAATGCTCTTGTGCTGCCCACCAAACATCTTTCTTACCTATACCTCAATAATGCATTTAAATTAATTTTAACCTTGGGTCAAGCTTAGGTTGTTCACACATGAATACAAATAATTGTCTTATTCTCATTTGGAAACACAGCCTAATAGAAAAATTGTGAAATTGATACAGAGCGAGTCAAACTGATGATAAAGAACCATGAAAAGGTGTAATTCTTCCATTTAAGCCATACAAAATCGGTGAAGCAGCTCTTTAATTTACCCATTGTTACAATTCAGCACAAATTGTGCACATTTGTGGCACTTTTTGCATAACTTCATCTAGCAAACTCTATCTGTTAGTAACAGAGATGGATTGAGTCATGCATGGCTGTTTAAGCTATCCAGAGTAAAGGTAATAAATGGGCATGACTATAATGCTGAATTGCAGCTCAGTATCTTAATCTCTTATGCTGTTCTCTTTATTTGTGACAACACATTAAGTCAAGTGCTTGGCATCCACCAGTTTTTTTTTTGCCTGAAATCATAGAACAGCAGTATACTCAATAAAATCTGATTCCAGCCCCTGCTCTAAGAAAGTAGTTCCCAAACACATTTTTCTTTTGAAAATGGAAGCTGTCTAAATGAACTGCATGCTCCACACTTTGATCAAAATCATAAAATAAAGATATGTTCTGTATAAAATACAACCCATAATTTTTGTTTTTGCGATTTCAGTTTATAAGCCTCTGCTATCAAGAAAACAGAACCTTTTTATGTTATACCCAGCACTTTTAATACAAAGTCAGAAAAAAACACTTTGCTTCAGGTCTTCAGGTTTTAAAGTTCAGGATAAAATGATGCCACATTTAAGCACATAGTTGATGTCTTTAGGTTTATGTATTTCAGACTGATATTTCCCTGCACCCATAACTGACATTCATATGCAGTCATCGTTCCTCGCTGTGTGTCCCCCACAGTGGCGCCGCCAAGGGGTGGCCTGGGGGGGCCACGGCTACCCTGATACAATCGCTGGCCCCCCCTCGCGAGTCGCATATGCATAATATGCTTCTATCTGATATTTTACATTAGATACTATTAATTTAAATCAATAATAATATTTTTCATAATAGTTCATGCACGTGAAAGAAAATAACAAATGCATGGCCAGCCGGCCGCTTTTGACCGTCCGTCACTGCGCTGCTGCTGCACAGTGCACTGCCAGGAGACAGAGCGCAAATAGGCCCCGCCCATCCCGGGGGGGAAAACACATCCCGCTCTCGCCCTCCATTGACTTGACGTGCCGATGCCTTCTTGTCATTTCGATCTGTTAGCTATCAGCATAAAAATGCCTAAAAATTGTTGTTAGGTGGGATGCGCTACAAACAAGGTAAAAAAAAAACAGAATTGCGGTTTTATAAGATTCCGAACCGCAAAACAGACAAATAAGATGAGATAAATGTGGATCCGAGCAATAAGACGTGAGGCGTCGGCGGGAAGAAATGGAAAAATGTGGGACCCTGAAACTCCACATGCTTATGTGTGCAGCAGGCATTGTTTCACAGGTAGCCTAAGTCAAATGAGTTATCCAATTGTCAATTTATGGCTAACTAATATTGCTGTTAGAAACGCTAAAACATTTTGACCATATGCAAATGGTTTTAGAGTGGAATGTGGATAAATCGGAGTGCTATAATGTTACAGTATTATATTTGCAAGTGCAAAATATTATCATCCACTAACAATCCAAAAAACGATACTTTTTTTATCGTTATATGCGTGCAGATTCCAAACACGGTGAGACAAAGAAAAGGCAATCAGCTTTCAATGGCTAGGCTACTCTTCTCAGGCAGGTTGTAACTGTTCAAGTAGGCTAAGCTAGCGAAATAGAGGCAACGTTGTCATAAAATTTCTTCTTACCGTGAAAATGGACGACTTGTTTACATTCTTGGACAGATATTAAAGTAAATCTATCACCACGGCGGCACTTTCGCCACAAGTCAGAAATTATATTGGGAAATGCCATTTTTCAACAAACAAAAAATAAATAAAAAAGGCTATGCTGTTATTGCATACCAGTTTTTGCCAAAGCTGCATCATAGCCATCATAGCGTGGAGCTTTCAAAACCGTAACAACGCGGAAACCCTTTAAAAAAACAAAATAAAAACCGTAGGCTACACGTAGCCTAGCCTATGATAACTGTGGACGAAACGGACTGAGAAGAATGTAGCCTAATAAAGCAGGGATATGAATAGGTTGTGAGTAGGCTATAATAAAATGTATATTGTTGTCCATGATTATGCTTTTTTGTTGTTTTGGACATAATATAATATTTTCGTTTGCAAAAAGACACAGCAACAGCCAAATAAAGCTGTATTTAAAAGAATTGGAGGCCTTTGTGTGGTGTTTTTAAACTCGAGTAGGCTTGTTCCCAGTAAATGTTTTGTTCCTTACAATCAATGTAGCTACTCCTTCAAATTAAAGCTGTATATTTGTCTTTGTCTTAAGGAAAAGGACAACTACTAGCCTATTTGAAGAACAATGAATCGCCTATGTATATACAGATACATAACAGGATTGTTGTGGAACTCAAAATGTGAACTGTACCGGTATTAGTCTGTGCACATCAGATAATTAGTAACATTAACTGTAAAATAAGAAACCAAAGTATATCAGTATGCAATTCCTTAACTCTCATATTTACATAGTTTTCAACTAGCCTATATACTACAACAACATAATAGAATTCCTGAAATTCAGTTATGGCTTTTGGTTTTGGTGTGCCACCCCAAGATTTTCAGTGGCCCCATCTGGCCAGCCCGATGAAAAATTTCTGGGGATGCCACTGCTCCCACACCATCACTTGATTGCATTAACATAGCACATTTAGTGCAGTGTGTTTTCCTGACTAGAATAACGTGTGTAGAAGAATGTGTAGATGGATATCTGATATAGCATGAAATGATGCACTGCTGATGCTAGCTGACAACCCACAGAGTATGGAAAGTGTCCAGGAGAGGTCTGTACTTGAAAGAATTATACCTCTACCTTCCAGGGCATCTAAAAGACAGTCATAGTTTTCAATCTGCGCGGTTATGAATCTCCCGCAAATTACATTTATGTGGGCAGAGCGATGACAAACAATTGAAGCTGAAAGAGGAGAGTGGCTCAGGTTAAATGAAGCCTCCTACTGAAAATGCCATAAGCCCTCCAGCTGAGGTGAGAGGTTTGTCCAACCGTTGATTCAGAAGGGCAAAATGAAGAAGATGCGCACCCCAACCCCCCCTCCCCCCCAAGAAAAAACACGAACATCTCTGGCCCAATTTTAAAACCCACAGAAGTTTTATTTCCGTAAGGGAAAAGATGCAGAGATTGATTTGTGGATTAGCTTCTTTTTTTTTCAAGCCATTTAATAGAAATAATGTATGGAAGCAATCTAGCGACAGACATTTTGGAAAATCTATTTGAGATCATTTCGGCTGAAGCCCTGGCAGTTTGTCTTCTGAAGGGAGAGGAGCAAAGGATAATTGTCTTCAGTCTAGTAAAACACAGAATAACTGCCATCACACTTGAGTGAGCTTATAGCCAGCCAGTCCCAGGGCCTCTAGAAGATAGAGCAGTTAATGTTCCCTTTTATTTTAGAGGATATGTCACTTGTATCACAGATTTATACCATGATACAGCAATTTCGTCCAAACAGATGGATAATGGTGTCAGAGAAAAAAAAAGCCCTGTTGTTATTGAGTTCAGCACAGATTGTTTAGATAGAAGCTCGTACTGAACAGGTCCTCATGTACTTTTTGATCTTAATCTCGCTAATCTCACTGGTATTACATTTCATAATTTTTGTTTGAAGGAGGGAAATTTGGTTGTAATGGTTTCCTAATAGCGAACACAAAGGATACAAATCTAGGGACCCTGGTATGCAGTGCTGCTATAAGCACTACTGATTTATAGAGCTCTTTATGACAGAAAGGAAAATGATCTGCCGCAGGTATAAATCAGGTGAAGAGTAGGAAATTGAACTTAGATATCATCTTGTCAGACGCTTAATGCTCTTCCTCCTGTCACATTCGATAGGACCAATTTGGAGAATCCTGCAGAGGTAAAAAGAAGACAATTAACAATGACAGTGCAGTAATAGATGAAGCCATAAAATGAACCTGCTGGCTGTAGGATGCTTTGTATGATTTCCACATGAGGTACTGCCAGGGGTGTGTATAAGTCCAAGCCAACCATTCCCCATTCCCAACCAGGATCAGGATACTGCACTGCTCTTAGTGTTGTTCAGTTCCTTTTTTCACTCAGTTGTTAGCTGGATTATCTACACTATTGTGCCTCCCAGAACAAAGCAATTGCCTGATCCTTTTTCCAAGTTGACACAGAAAACAAGGTTGAGGGTGTGGGTGTATTTGTTGTTTTGGTAAATCTACAGTTATGTTCCTCATTGATTTCCAATACCTGCGCCATTCACAGCATCTTTATTGCCACCTCTGATGCAGTCAATATTCAGGAAATATTTATTCAGGGTTTCAGATATTATGCAAAGAACCTGCCCTGCCATGGATGTGCTTTAAATCGCCAAACCATTTAAAAAGAGGGGTCAGAGGTTAAATGGGCTGAATATCATTGTGAAATAGGACATACAAAACAACCACCCATCTCCCCGAGGTGTTTTCAATGTCACCTCATCATAATTGAAAAGAAAAAAAAACAGGGGGTTTTTCTTATAGAAAAAAAAAAACAACACAACAAAAGAGGGCAACAAATCCAAGGTATCTGTTCACAGTTTTCTATCAATACTGTTTCCAACCGAGAGTGTAATATTCAGACCCAAAGGGTCAAAGCCAATAAGGAATGAAAAATTTTGCCTGGCAGTGTCTGTGTCCTTGATAGTGGGGTTTAAGAGCATGTGTGTGGCTTCAGCATGACTTTTACTGAAGGGCAGGTCTCTCTCATATATACGAAAGTGTGACAATAATGGTTAGGAAACTGGGCTTAAAACCTGAAGGTTGCAGGTTTCATTCCCAAGTTGACACTGCTATTGTACCTTTGAGTGAGGTACGGAACCTGAACTGTATTTGTACAAGTAGTATAGCGCTTCAGTATATATCCAGCTGTACAAATTGATACTATGTAAAATCAATTAAATGCAAAAAGAAATGACAGTTGTACATGTGGGTATATTTTGTGTTTAATCTCCCATCACCATTTTGTACAATATGTTCATGAAAATTCAGGTTTTATAGCCAGGACAAACACATCCATTGGCCCTGTATGATAAACCACATTGACTCTCTATTAGAGCCTCAAAAAGCAAAATATGCATAGACTGGGAAACGAAATTCATAGATCAAATTAGCCCAACGGGTTAAAAGAAGTGCATGTATGCAATCTAGTGATTCCCATGCCGTTGTGGCAATGAGATGGGTGGGATAGGTCCCAGAACCAGTTAAATAACATTAAAGGACTTGCTAGGGCCATGGGTCTCCACAGGGAGGGGAAACATGATGAAAATTAGGAGAGAATGATGGCACTGGTTTCAGAATTAGCTTCGGGCAGTTCAGGCTGTCCCCATATCTCAATTCCATCAAGACAGCCGGCAAACAATTTAATTTAAAGACGGAAGAGGGGATTTGTGTCCGCAGCGCAATGGACATCCTACGCCATGAGAGGCAAGCTAATCTAGAGGACTGTTAATAATAATGACAAAAACAAATGAATGCTCTGTGATCATGCTTCTGTCTGTCCACCACGCTATGAGTGATTAGATATTAGCGGGAGGAGTGTGTGCTTCATTTACAAGTCTGAGCAGAGTGGTTGAACTGATATCTACTAGAAAGCATACATTTGCTTAAAAAACACTATAGTGATGCTGCTTTTGAGTAGGAATGAGAGAGTGAAGCTTTATGAACCTTATGAGGGTGCCGTCAGAATCCGTCAATCATTGACTCATGTGAACCAATCAAAAGACTTTGCTAAGTGCTATTATTGGTTCAGTTTAGTCTGTCATTGGAAGCACATGGTAACTATTAATGCACCACCAATTTTGGCATTATTACTTTTCAGAAAGCTGGCTTTCAGTCTGCTGCTTGGATCTTGCTTTTGTAAACTGTAAGTGAAATGGAGGATAACACCAATGCAGGGAGAACGCTCCAGCAAAACTATGATTTGTGCTTTACAATTGTAATTCCATTCAAATGAGTGCATTCCTAATGTTTGATGACCTTTTGTCAAATATATTACTGCCACTCAACTTTGTCTTGTGACATTTAAAGACCAAGCATCTTAGAATTAATAGGCAAGAACCAACTGCTCAGAACCTATTGCTTAGTGTGAGATGTCTCTGCAAGCTCTTGTATAAATCCTAAATTTGATTTTAATGCTCCTCTGAAGGAGATTGAACCAGTAGAACGGCATGATGACTCTGATAATGACGCAAATATCAGCATCCCATGGTGAACTCTAATATTCACAAAGAAACCTGGCCATGTAGATTGCTTCTCTGACACCGTCTTATCATACATATTACATTATATATAAGCTGTCTTTAAGGTTCTGTCAATTCAGATCGGCAGGGGAGCTCTTTACAGCTAAGTAATGCATTGCTTATTAAGGAAAGAAACGTTTTTGGATTATTTTTTATTGCAGGATGGACAAAACAATGGAATTTGGCGCAGATGTATGGAGGTGGCATTAAGGGGCTCTTTTAAGACTGGGGGGAATTGTGAAGTGCTTGCCCCTAAAGGCAATAAGAGGAACAGTGACAAGCAGGGTTGTACTTGTCTATTTTACTTATTTGGAGCCTCTGTTTCATATTCCGCCCAAATAGCCCGGTTATTTTCCTCCAGGGTTCAGGAGGCCACAGTGTTTCATTTCTTCAGAAAATTGTTTCTCAGGATTTCAATCTTGGGCTGCTAGATATGACAAAACACAATATCAAGAACACTTATGTTTTTTATCTGCCATATTTTCAGGGTATAAATAAAAGATCAGTATAAATTTGAGTCAAGTGCCCCGGAATGCTCATGTGAGAGATGGATGTGAAAAGAACTATGGACCTTGGGATTGCCCTGTTGTACATTTTCATACTGGATTCAGAATTACTACTGCACAAGGCCATGTATGCCATTTGTCATCCCTGGAAATCAATTAGCGTCTTGCTGATAAAGCTAAGCAGACGAAATCCCTCTCTCGTCCAGGCAAACCTTGGCTTTAGGTCCTTGGAAACTGTTGTTTAAATTCGCCCCGTACATCCCAGTGAGAGTGCGTTTTAGATTAGATTTGTTAATGTCAGTGTGAATGACAGATTGTAGCTTTCTAGAAATTGTAGGCACTTTTCTTCAAATAGGACATTCTGACTAGTCACAGTGATGGATCAATGTCAAAGGATAGTTCACATTTGTTTTTAGCATATTAAACACATACACAGTAAACATTCAATTCCTGAAAATAACATGGTAAATAATACTGGTTTCTAAGACATGATTTGCCATGCGTGACAAATGATGAATCCTTTTAAATTTCATGTAAATCCTGTAGAGCAATTTTGACTGTGTATATTGTATGAAACAAGGTTTTTTTTTTTTTTTTAAACCATTTCAAGAGCAGAAGATGGATTTGATGAAGACTGTACCATTTTTCTGTAAGATGTATTGCCTTGAATTTGTATGTAATCTCACTCAATCTGTTCCTTTGGTGAAAAACTCTATAAATGTGCTTTTGTATTGTGAAACAAGAATGACTGTCTGAAAGGTTAAAAAAAAAAAAAGTTTACAAAAATGGAATTTCAAAACCGGTGCAATTATTATTTTTCTTGATAGCACAGTACCCAATGTCAAACAAGATAAATGTCATTTGACAAAATGGCGTAATGCTGACAGTAAGGCACATCCCTGTGGAACAAATGATTGAATGTGCCCCTTCACACCTTTAGATATTTAACATGCACCTTACCGAGTAAACTGCAATGCATGTGCCTGATTGACAATACAATCAACCAAAGGATTCAAACATTACCCTCATAGCCACATTTTTTCCCTTTTCCACAGTCTTCAGAGGTCAAACCGCAACAGAGCGTGGTGCAATTGGGCCAGTTACTGTTCACGTCACATTGATGCATTACAGAGTACAGAGGGTCATGTCTGTGTAAACATACATTATCAAATCCCACAGAAACATATCGGAGAGTGACCCCCCCCCCCAGCTGCAGGCTGTGAACAGAGAAAATGGTACAAAACTGCTTGGGCCAGTGGAGATGACACTCTTTTTGCAAATGAAGAGGGTCAAGCAATCAGGACTGGCCAGGGGTTGCGTGTTAGCGCCATTATCTAACACTGTCCAAAATGATCAATGAGCTAAAATAAAATGATCACAAGCTAAAACAGGCAGGCTAATGAAAATGGAATGTGCTTTAACACGTCCATTTTTTGCCATCCCCTGGTGACATGGCCAGATAGGACACTGACAGGATGGCGGGTGGGAGATAAATCAGCCTGCTAACATGTCTATTACCTCATTTCAACACAGGACAGCCTTTCACTGAGGAGTAAAACGTTCGGTCATCTATACAGGCTAGTGAGGATGAGGACTGACCTGCAATTAAAGTTTACTAATGTGTGTACAGCAGACTGGCACGAGGCTATCGGGACATCAAATGTCCAGAAACATTTATAAGTGCCTCTGCCTAAATTTCAATATTTTCCCCCTAAGGTTATAAAAAGGTGGTTTTCAGGTTATAAAAAGTTTTTTTTCAATTTGCATTTGACTGATTTTCATGTTTAGTGGCGCCTGCGTGCATATACATGAAGATGCAACCGTTTTAATCGCCGTTGCCTCCTCGAGCCGTCGCTTTGTTAATTGAGAGGCGACGGCGCTCTTAAACGACCCTCCATCTGCCTTGGCCTCTTCTGCACTCAACACTTAGCCTGTCAATATGGCTCTCTCGCATTAAAGCCCACTCCCACTTTTATTTACACAACAGCACCCTCCCTCGCACTCAATTCAACCACCTTGTCTCTGAGGGGAGTGGGGGTGGAGGGCCGGATTAACAAGAAACATTTGGGTCCTTATGAGGGACACTCATTTTGGGACCAAGTCCTTCCAAAAGGCGTTTTCCCTTGGTGACCAGGGTTTTAGCAAATCAACACGGTACGAAACATGGAACATATGACACGTTAAATGGAGTCTTGGCATTGACCTGCATTTATATACTGCAATTTGAGCCCACTCAATTTTAGTTTATACCACCAAAATGAGACCACGTGTTTACTAAAATTTTAATAAAACAGGAGATGCAAGACCTGAACATAAAATAACCTACAAGGATTTGGAAAAATCTGACGTTAGTTTCATAAGGAAGAAGTTTGTAAAACTTGGTGTACACAAATCACAATGGATACAACCTAAAACATGAAAATAGTCATTTTATTTAATTTTTTATGAGAATATTTAAAATACACACAGACACAAAGGCTGTCAGGTTCTTAATACATTTTATATAGAAGTAATAAATAAGTGTTTTTCATGGCACTTCCATCACTGTGCCATGACCACGGAAACATGACAATGTCCTCACTGTGCCACGAGTACCAAATCATCCTGACAATACTTTCTGAAATGGCACTATAACATTTTTCTACTCATCTACTATTAATATGTTTCACACACTTGATAGGATCATTTCTATGCAACACAAAGACATTCTGTGAGATATAAAGAAACAAAATGGCAGAAAATAATTTCTCAGCTATACTAAAATTAGGGGAAAACCCCCACAATCCATTCTGTTGATCACTCCGCAATAACTTAAGATATTCCTTTGCTTGTATCAGTATTACTTTACGTGCTATGGTATATGAAATGTAAACTCATGGCATAGGAAAGTGACTGAACTTGTTGTTTTATTATTAAACTAAAAAAGACATAATGGCATGTATGCACAACCAGACAGAAATGCAGACAGCGATATCTTATCTCAAGCATACATCCAGCATTTGGAATCTTCTATGCTCGAGAAGCATTCTTCCACTCTCGTGTACAGTGTCGTGATTTAACTGCCATCACGTAAAGCATATTTTTAAAAAACAAAAAACATGAGCAATTCACACCACCAAATCAAAACTGTGGACCAATTTGACTGTTGACATGGTTCTTTTTTCTTTTTCTTTTTTTTAACATAGGGGTGGGGGGGCTCCTGCTACTCAACCTCCATTTGGGTAACATCCAGCTCGTCTTCAGTGTTCTCAGATGGGCTTTTCTCTGATTCAGGGGTACCAGGGCCCTCTGCCGCTGGGGACTCCTCAGTGACCTGGCTCACTTGTGACTCAGGTTCTGATCCTGGGTGTGAATCTTCCAGCTTTCCGTTATCTGGAAATCATAAGATATACAAGTACTTCCCATACACACTCATAGGAGGGGGAGCATTAAAGACGCATTTATGATTTCAACCATTCCTTTTGAGCTCTGCAGTTACCAACAGCAACAGCAAAGGTGTAGCATGTCACAGAGGTCAGCTTCAGAAAAGGACAAAAAATTATTTAAAAAATGCGTCAAACCCCAAAAACGTCAGTACCAGTATAATAAGCGGGTATTGTAAGTGTGTTAAGGGGAGGAGCCAAAAGCTGTAAAAATAGATATTTAATGCAAACAAACCAACTGTTAAAGGTTTTTTTCCTTTATATTTATTTTTTTCTAAATGGTTTTCAACACATTATGAATTTTAATGGTTGAATGTAACTGTAAATAGTGCCCTCACACTAACCAGTTTATTAGGCATACTTTGTAAAACAGTATGCTGGTATCATTGGATTTACACAGTATGCTGGTATCATTGGATTTACACAGTATGCTGGCATCACTGGATTTACACAGTATGCTGGTATCATTGGATTTACACAGTATGCTGGCATCACTGGATTTACACAGTATGCTGGCATCACTGGATTTACACAGTATGCTGGTATCATTGGATTTAAGCGTTTGATTTTGCTGAACAGGACATGTGGCTACGGAAAAAAGGGTTCTCAAATATTCATGACCTTTGTGTTGTAAATTAGAATTTGTTCTCAATCACTTTCACCTTGTTAAATAAAGGTTAATAATAAAATAACCTTGAATTTTCCCACGTTCAAAATTTCTAGGTTTTCAAGGACCCACGCGAACCCCGTAAAAACGAATCATAATTTATCTAAAAAAAATACAAAACTGCCTCCACTGAGTTCGGTAACAAAATTAAGCAGATGTCCCTTTCAAAATGATGGGAGGACACGTTAGCATCTACTGCATGCATGTATATGCAGCCCATTGACACTACAATGGATCGAGTTAGGGGATGCTAAAGCCCTGGGTAATGCTGGGATCGCTTGTATCTATTTCTTCGACTCCCAATATCCAAAAAGAGGGATCAGCGTATGCTGGGTCCTTTAGGGGCCAGCAAAATATCTGCAAAAACAGATACAAAGGAAGATGACACTCATGAAGAGGCCAGAGGAGTTGGATGCTCAGTCGTATTACAGAAAATGAAGAACAGGAAGCGGAGTAGACAAACATTTTAAAAAATTTAAAAAATCATATTACATAATGATTACATTTGTATATTATTTATCATTATTTTAATAATACCAATTATTCATAATGCTGGAGTTAACAGAACCGACTTGTAGTGCTTAACATTTTGGCTATGCGAATAACTATTCAGAAGTAAATATTAAATTATTATTTTTTTTCAACAAAATAACATATGTTATTGAAGTAAATGTAAACATATTGACAGGGGGAAAAGTGCCATTGTTTCTGGTAACATTATCTCCTGCTGCGGTGATGTATGACCGCCACCTTCCGCCATGTACAACGATAACTTCCTTTATGTCGCTGTGACTACTGAGCGTCAGAGAATAAGACGTGCTTCCCCCATGTCTGTAGTCTTCTTCAGTTTTATAGGCATTTGACCAACCCTAAGATGTAACAACAGCCGGTTATTTCAGTAATGACTGATATAAATTTATGACTATTAAATAACCGTTGATGTTTTTTACCGATATATATAGTTTTAGTTTTAGTTTAGTTTTATTGAAGTTATAAAGGACAGTGTGCATATACATTAATTGTTTCAAATAAAATAAAGAGATGATTACACCAGATTTAGCAGAAGAGCTAATTTCCATCTGTAGTCCTTGTTATATCATATAGTTATATCTATTATCGTCCCATTGCTACTGAACATATAATTTAAAGAAACGTGACTGGTGAAACAAGGTGGCAGTTTTCCAGATTAAATCTTTTTGCTGGTGACTGTGGAACTGCATTACTCCGGGGGCTGTGTCTAAAGATACAGTGGACATCAAAACCTCAAGACTTGTCCCTTGCTTTCTTCAGGTATTCAAAGGCATAAAAGACAGTAAAACACACATACACAAAGCATGGTTAAATTAAGCTATGCATTACAAACACTGATGTGCTTGAGGACATACCATGCTACCAGTATTCATATCCTGGTACACATTCACATATTGACGTAAAATTTTACAAGGTTTAAAAAAATACAATAAAATAAAAAGCCACGCCCATATGGCCATTTACAGTTTTTTAATAATTGGGATCCACCCTCATTCTAAGCATTAATATTACTACCATTATTGGTTCCTGCAACCTTGTCATTGATAAACAGACACCCTGGGATTGGGTTACCTGGAACGGAAGGTGGGTCGCCGTGCTCAGGGCCAGAGGAGGGTCCTTGGACGGGCGGGTCGGAGTTCGCCCTTCGTTCAAAACTGAACTCTGGCAATCGGGGGGCCAGGGGCCTCATCTTTCTCGCAGGATTCAGGAAATAACAGTAAGCACATCGGAAGGCTGCAGAGCGAGGGACATAGTAAAAAACACAGCGCTCAAAAAAAAAAAACGTCATCTGAATCATTGCCATGCATTTTTATATGGACGCCCAGATTAATATATATGAAAATGAAAGCAATGATATTCTAAAAATCCATCAAAGATGCATAAACGTATCAGATCGATGGGCTGCCCTTATTAACATATTCAATCTTGATACACTCAGCTTTTGCTTACACAGGCTGGCGGTGCCAGCAGATTTTAAGAGCCTTATGATATACTGTACTGCCAAACACTAGAGGGCAAATGAAGGCACTGTGTTTGATGGAGACTGACAGAGAGAGCGGTGTTTCTCTAAATCTTACCAACATATTCAAATTCCTCTTTTAACGCCATGCCGTTATGGGAAAAGCACTGCTGGCATATAAGGGCATATCTAAATAAAGAGTAAAAGGAAATGGTGGAAAGGAGGAAAGTGATTAACCTTTTCGTAACATCAATGAGATTCACCAATAAAAGACACACAATGATAGACTTAATTAAAAGACTTAATGATAATAACTCAAAAAAATTCATATAAATGAGGAAAATTAATCATTATGGGGAAACGGAAGATGTTACTTTTAAAGATGGTAAAAATAAAAAGCTTTGAATTGAAAATGGGGCGTTATCATCAGAGAGCAGGGATTACCTGTTCTGAGGGCCATCTCCTACCAGGTACTCGATAACTCTGTCCATGGCGCCTCTGTCCCGCGGGAGGATGGGTCGGGCAAGGGGCGGCCCCGGGGGGTGCAGTCCTGCCACGCACAACAGCAGCGCAGATACGGTCAGTATTAAAAGGCTCTTCTGTCTCACGGTACAATTTACCGCCAAAATGTCTCGACGACGGCGACCCGAGCCATTAATCTGCCATTGCCAGGGAGGAACAATGATGAATGCTTAGAAGCGAACGGATTTTAATAATTACTTGTGGATGGGTGTCCCTGAAGAATCACGTGCAGGAGAAGGCCTGCTGTTTCAGCGAGCGGTAATTAATATAATTAAACATCAAGAGCGATCATCACGAGAAGACTGGTCATTTCAGCGGAGCTTGGCAAGGCTTCGGCTACCTGCTGCTTATTAATTTACCAACATATGGAAGCGCAGTGGTGACTGAGTCAAACTGTTTCTCACTTTCAAGTTCTAATGAAAGCATTTGGCACGATTTTGAAAAACAAAGTGCAAGTATAAACATTAAGTACAGAAATGGCTCCAGCCAAACTGCATCATTTAATCTGCTTTACAGCATCCAGCAGGGCCATGCAGACCCAGACAAAAAATGTGCGCCTGCTTCATTAATCACAGTTCAGACACTTAGATCGTCGACATCTAGTCTGCAAGACAAAACTCCTCTGTGTTGACACTCTACAAAGCAATTAGAGCACCCAGATCATTAACAAAATACCTAAGCACATTTTGAAGAGCCAAAATCTATGCACTAGAAGGGGTAAATTTGGGGGGGAAAAATTACATCATGACACATAGACCCCAAGGACAATGATAGTATTTATCACAATATTGTGTATTTCTGTACAACTGTGATACTCACGATATATACAATAGCCTTAAAATACATGGTGCATACAATATCAGGCATAAACAATACATTTCACAACCCTTCGGAATACCCCTCTCATGCAGATCCTGCATTACGTCCATTGCCAGTTGCATTTATGAATACAAAATAGTACTTTGGTCAATGGGGGGAAAAAAAGGGTACTTGAAGTCAAGAGTCTATTGATTTAGTGAACCCTGACAAGCATTGAGCTCAACGCATCTCAAGTAGAATTGACTGTACTTGAACACCTGAAGTTTAATTTAAAAGGTAATAAGAAGCTATGTGTATCAGACTGGAAATATTTGACAATGCAGTCCTTGCTAAAGACTGAGCAACCAGCTGCATGTACAGCACAGAACATCAATTGAGAGTGAAACTAACTTTAGCACTGTGTAATACAGAAAGATACTTCAGGAAGTGTACCTTTATGCTTACTATTATTGTTATGTAAAACTGATGTAAAGGCTATATTGCCTTCAGCATCCAGCCAAATAACTTATTGTCCATCAGCAGTCTAATCTTGACCATGGCCATTCTGACAGTGGCTGACGGTGAGACCCAAAACTGGCCATAGCATAGCCCCAAGACGTCTTTCAGAAGAAAATACATTTCGTACAACTCCTCTGGTCAATGGTGCGTCTGCATTTCGCCTGCACAAGGTCCAGCACTCATGCTTAGAAGGATATGCTCGCAAGTCCGCACTCCCGAAATGATCAAAGACATTACAATGACAGGGATGGCCATGGAATTGTTATAGGGCATTCTAAATTGTGTACACAAAAGTTGCAAGAATGCAGAATGGACAGGCATGGATGAGAACTGTAGACACAGAACATAATAACTTAAAAGAAAATCTAGCAGGAGCCTCAGAGTGATTGATGTTGGAGTTGGAGTTCAACCTGGGGATAACGACGGTTCTGGCCAGTGAGAATAATGTCTTGTTCCACGTTTCATCAAAATCTATGCACAGTTTGCTATGTTGGAGAGAAATCTGAAACCAATCAGGACACTCTGACCTTGAACTTGTCTGAAAGTCATTGTTGTTGATCAGTTTGCATGTATTTTGTCTGAAGTGTCACTTGAAAAATGTGTAAATAGCAAGACAAGAAACAAACGTGGAAGCGCAGGACGACTAAAGGGCGTTTCACTATCAGTCAAACATAAAATTTCTCTTCTCCATAGCTGTACTGCATTCATGCCCCATGGCAGTCTGTTCCCTTGTATGAATTAAAATTGAAGTCTGCTGTTCCGAACAACCAATAAGCATACAAGCACTTGCATCTTCTGAGAAATGCAGTAAAGCTGCACAGAAGTGGTTGGTAGGATTTCTATGTACATCTTTACATTTAAGGACAAGGAGGGCTTATTTACAGTACACAGAAATTCACTTGGGAGCATGAGAAACTTTGAAACCATTTAAAATTACAACCAAGTCGAGTCGCCCAGCCGTTGAAGTTACATTTTTGGTGAGTGTCCTTTTTTTTTTTGCCCTTTACTTTTACTACACTGTCATCACCTGACTTCAGCGATGACTGATAATACTGAAATGAGTATGGTATTAAATATGAATATGCCAGAATATACAGCATGCAGCACAAGACTGCAGTATTATTTCGGGGGTGTTCCTTCAGGACCCAGGCTCATGCGACTCCCCTGTGGGTGCATCACTCACCCATTCCTGGCACAGGCATGCTGGGGCTCATGGGCCTCCGCATCAGGCTCTGCTGAGCGGCTGCAGCGAGCAGGTTCCTCTCAGGGGGTCCACCGGGGGCCGAGTGGGGCAACGGGCCCGAAGGGGCAGTGCCTGGGGGGCGGGCGGCAGCGCTGACAGGGCTCCCTGTGACTGGAGCCCGAGAAGCAACGCTGCGCTGACGAAGTTCTGATGAGACACACACGTATGCATATATTATTGCTATGTAAATTAAAGTAATGATGTCTAGTACTGTGTCACATATCCTTTGCATGCAATGACTGCTTGAGGTCTGTCACCCATAGACATAAATAGGTGCCGAGTATCTTCTCTGGCGATGCTCAGCCAAGCCTGTACAGCAGCCATCTTCAGCTCTTGCTTGTTTCAGGGGCTAGTTGCCTTAAGTTCTCTTCAGCAGATGAAATGCAGGTTAAATTGGATTCAGATCAGGTTACCGACTTCTGACAAGTCAAGAACTTTACAGCTTTGGCTCTGAAAAACTCCTTTGTTGCTTTGGCAGTATGTTTGGGATCATTGTCTTACTGTAGGATGAAGCACCATCCAATGAGTTTGGAGGCATTTGCTTGAACTTGAGCAGATAAGACATTTCTGAACACTTTCCAGAATTCATTCTGCCGCTATCAGCAGTTACATCCACGCCTTCCACATGAAGTGTTTCGGATCTGTTGGACGAGTTTGGGTTTTTTCCTCATTATGGCGAGAATTCTTCAGTCATCAACTGTAGAGGTCGTCCTTCACCAACCAGGCCCTTTGCGATTACTGAGCTCACTAGAGCTCCCATTCTTCTCAATGACGTTCCAAACAGATGATTTTGGTAAGCCTGAGTCTCTGGCAGTTTTTTTCTTATGTCCCAGCTTCATAATGTCTTCCTCGATTTTCATTGGGACAACTCTGGTCAAATGCCAATGAGACTACAAAGGCAATCAAAAGCCTAGAATCAAGACTAGATACTAAAAGCTAGGGGTGGGCCTAAAAATAATATCACAATATTTTCTGAAATTTACACAATAATGATATACATCACGATATTTCCACATTTTCTCCAAAATGTGTTCTAGAACAAGAATATCGCTCTATTAACCATTCTGCTCTTTTTTATTGAAGTGTATTTATAGTCATTGGTAATCTAAAAAATGTATGATAAAATAAAAGCAACTTATTACACAAAATCTGACATCATATTTAAATGTTAATTATTGTGCATATGTGAAGAGCAAAACAATTAGACAAATGTAAAATATAACTAGATGTAAATATATCTAAAATGTATTATTCATTCAGGGTTCCCACTCTTTTTGAGAAATCATTTTACAGGACATTTCCAGACAACATTTTCTTGACAATCCAGGACAGCACTTGCTCACAAACGGTCATATAATTTACCGGTAGGCCTAGTATCGACACATTTAACCCCAGTTTTATTCCTCCTCTTTTAATGATGCAGGGTTCATGATGAAGTGTCTCATGGTCATTACAGGTGACTGCTACACATATCACTGCTAACTGTACAATAAGGTCATCTGGCCTCCTCTTGTTGTTAGATGTGACCAGCACTGGCATGTTTTTTTTTTTGTTTGTTTTTTACTGACAAGCTAACATAAAACAGCCAAACAAATTTAAGAAAAGACACCTTTATGACAAAGTGTCGCAAACCACGTGCCACAGCTGACAAATGGTGTAAATTCATCACTCACTCAGCTCAGTGAGAATACTGTAATTCCTCGTAAATTACGTACGTAATTTAATAGGGAAGTAGCACTGTGCTGTACATTGCCATACAACTCAGGCCAAAACAAAGGGAGCGTGGGCTAACAAAATACACACCTAGGTTTACATAGGAGATCTGAGTGAGAGGCTAAAATACAATTTAAAATTTCCAGGACAACATTGTTTTTTTCCCCAGGATATTTGGTCATTTTAGTCAATTTTCCAGGTTTTCCATGACTCAAAATCTAGTCTCTGAATTTCCAGGTTTTCCAGGACAAGTGGGAACCCTATTAAATATTTCTGCTTTTAAAACTTTGTTAAATTAACCCGTGAGAATGGCTTTAAAACATAAAATAAATATATAATTAACAGCCAAATAATAATAAGTTAAATAAAAGACTCGTAACTCAGATAGCTTAAATGATTTGGTATGAACATGCTTAGTGACTTAACTTTATTCATGAATTACTTCAAGCGTTTTTGTCTTTTTGACAGTTCCAACCAAACCCAGGAACACAGCTTTAAAATGCTAAATAAATATAAAAATAGCAACTTTTCTTTAAATAAATATCAGGGAATAGTCATGCTTAGTTGGTAGCAATCATAGAAAGAACTGTTGTGAGAAGACCAGCACCATACACTGCGTTTATACCCTCAAATTCTGCATTCTAAAACCAGCGTTTCGGCCCAAATTTTGTTTTCAAAACAAAGTGGCTTATGACATAAACCAATCGAAGAGGTATGCTGGTTCATATCGCAAACCAATGAACAATGAGATTGACCGTGCCAGTTCACCAGATAAAAATTTCAGCAACAATGGTGGAGAAGTGACCCGTTACACAAGTGCTATTTCACACAACAAAAAAAAGAAAAGGGATAAAGCTCGCTCAAAAACTAGATTAAACAGTCGCTTTTCTCTGTAGGTAGGGCCAAGAGATGTTATGACTGAAATATTTTGACACAAATACAACCATTGAGAAAGTTGCATACTTCAGCTTTAACTCATTCAATGCCAGAGTGTTCTGGAACACTAAGGCTGTGTCCGAATCAGAGCCCTATCTACTGCGCCCTGTCTCCTGCGTACAGTGCACTGACAAAAGTGTGCTGTTTAATGTGCACTGTTTAGCAGTACGCAAAAAATATCCGCTATACTATTTTCCAACCGTACTGTGGAAGTGTCGTAAGCAGGTCATAAAACATGTTGCCATGTCTGCGGTTTTACAGCTAAATTGGGCTACTTTCAAAGTGCAGTCAAGGGTAAAAATGAAGTTGCAAAGCACACACTTATTTTAAAAAAGAAAAAATATGATGGCTTATATTTAAAATACGTTGGTTTCGGTTAAAAATATATTTTGGCCTAGTTGAGTCACCATTTGGCTGGAAAGACTTGCAGAATCTGGCAAACCTACGCCCTACCCTTGCCCGGCCATGTCAAAATCTTTACCGGTATAGCAGTGTAAAGACGGCTGTGGTTAATGCTAGTCGCCCTCGGCACTTTAGACCGTTCGTATTTTTGTCGACGTATGTCGCCCGCGGCACTGCATGAGTTAAGTGAAATAAGATTAATCATTTTGATAACTTAAATGCTTTAACATGCTTAGTGATAACTTTCTGCACTACTTATTTGAAGCACTTGTGTAGTTGAACTTTCCTTTGCTGCTATAGTTCTCTTAGAGTATATAATATGTAGAGACAGCGATGCCGATAGAAACCAATGGGGAGCACATCCGAACCAGGAAGTTTTCATTTTGCGCTCATCTCACATGCGCAGCCCAGTCGAGTCACATGTACAATGAGGAAAGCGCAGAGCAGTGACGCAGAGAAGACTATGCCAAAGCCCACACCCCTTCTCAACAACATTTCTCATTACATTAGTCATTTGGCAGACGCTTTTATCCAAAGCGACAGGTGATACGCTTTGGATAAATGCAAAGTTGATGATATTGAAAATGGCAGGCTACACTTATGTATGCGGGAAAAACAACGCTTTCACAGATTCAAACACGACGATATTTTTTTGACAAAAGTATTTTGTATCCCCGAGATCGAACGTGAATGATTGGTAGGCCAACAGTAAGCAGCACAAACTGGCATTTTGACGAAAATAAATGTACCAACACTGAATAAAGTTAATGTGATCACTCTGGTTCAGAATACTGCACGCCTGCCAGCTAACCTTGACAATCAGGATTTAGAATTATATTATAACATTTAAAAGAACAGGACCATACACACGTAATAAGAAGTTGTTTTACTTGTAATTTATTAATGTAGCGGCATGCCCATAGACATAAAGGTAGCCTCCGCATTTCAGCTTAGCCTACAGGTTTTATAATCATTATATATACACAAGCGACTGTAATTGTAACAGCACACAGTAATTATGACAAATAACCTAAGAAAAGCAATTGGACTACTGTAGTTTTCTTTCTCCCTGATTTTAACCTTCACTATCAAGAACAATAACGTATAGCCTATATAATAAAGTAGCCGAATCACCGAAATAGCTATTCCATCATATTCAGCTTAATCATAGGCTAATTGTTTTAATATATTTTTGACATATAATTAATCTGTCCTCAATGTGAAGCTTACGCTAATGATTTAAAACGGATGAATCATTCAATTGTGTAATTCATTCCATTTAGCCTATAATTCAACTGTAAACATGGATAGGCCATAAATAAACAATTTTTAATAATGCAATGATTATAAATAAATGATGCAATCATGACATGTCCAAATGTTTTCATTTCAATTTAAATTTCAGATTCATTTCATAGATTTTTCATGTTCTCGTAACTTTCTGCCATAAGCACACCTTACAATAGCAGACTTCTCTTTCCTAACACTGTGAATTTTGTCATATGGCTCTCCAGAATCACATTATGTCATTAACCAACTCAGACATGTGCACTTGCCAACTACGGTGCGGAAATGTGACGTAGGCCAAAATAAATACAAAAAATATATATCTAATCTTTGCCTGTGTGGTAAGAACAAAAAAAATTACTTATGCAGAGTTCACATTATTATATTAGTAGAAATATTTTTTATTTGCTGTCAAAAATTAATGGAACCGAATGGGAAAACTGCCTTTTTGAGCGCATATCATAGATAGCAGAGAGCGACATTATATGGTTGAGAGCCGAAAGCTGGCCCCTTGATAGTTCTGACATTTTGCATAAACGGTACTCTGTTGTAGTCCATCGTGTTTTCTAAAACCAAATCATTTCCAAATCACTGAACGCACCCGTTTGTGTAATTAATTATTCTGCTGAGGAAGCCTCCGTTTCTTCTCGTCTTTCCTCACTCATTTTCTGTGTGTTGTTTATCAAATTGTTTGTTGATGCGTTTACATGAGGCGGCAGCTCATGGGCAATCATTGCTAATGGGGGGTAATGTCCTCTCTATGATCCTCTACATGCCATATGCCAAAATAATGTCCTCTCTACGATCCTCTACATACCATATGCCAAAATAATGTACTCTCTACGATCCTCTACATACCATATGCCAAAATAATGTACTCTCTACGATCCTCTACATACCATATGCCAAAATAATGTCCTCTCTACGATCCTCTACATACCATATGCCAAAATAATGTACTCTCTACGATCCTCTACATACCATATGCCAAAATAATGTCCTCTCTACGATCCTCTACATACCATATGCCAAAATAATGTACTCTCTACGATCCTCTACATACCATATGCCAAAATAATGTCCTCTCTACGATCCTCTACATACCATATGCCAAAATAATGTCCTCTCTACGATCCTCTACATACCATATGCCAAAATAATGTCCTCTCTACGATATGCCAAAATAATGTCCTCTCTACGATATGCCAAAATTATGTCCTCTCTACGATCCTCGACATACGATATGCCAAAATAATGTCCTCTCTACGATCCTCTACATACCATATGCCAAAATTATGTCCTCTCTACGATCCTCGACATACGATATGCCAAAATTATGTCCTGTCTACGATCCTCTACATACCATATGCCAAAATAATGTCCTCTCTACGATATGCTAAAATAATGTCCTCTCTACGATCCTCTACATACCATATGCCAAAATAATGTCCTCTCTACGATCCTCTACATACCATATGCCAAAATTATGTCCTCTCTACGATCCTCTACATACCATATGCCAAAATTATGTCCTCTCTACGATTCTCTACATACCATATGCCAAAACTATGTCCTCTCTACGATCCTCTACATACGATATGCCAAAATAATGTCCTCTCTACGATCCTCTACATACCATATGCCAAAATGATGTCCTCTCTACGATCCTCTACATACCATATGCCAAAATAATGTCCTGTCTACGATCCTCTACATACGATATGCCAAAATTATGTCCTCTACGATCCTCTACATACCATATGCCAAAACTATGTCCTCTCTACGATCCTCTACATACGATATGCCAAAATTATGTCCTCTCTACGATCCTTAACATACGCCAAAATAATGTCCAGTCTACGATCCTCTACATACCATATGCCAAAATAATGCCCTCTCTACGATCCTCTACATACCATATGCCAAAATAATGCCTTCTCTACGATATGCCAAAATAATGTCCTCTCTACGATATGCCAAAATAATGTCCTCTCTACGATATGCCAAAATAATGTCCTCTCTACGATCCTCTACATACCATATGCCAAAATTATGTACTCTCTACGATCCTCTACATACCATATGCCAAAATGATGTCCTCTCTACGATCCTCTACATACCATATGCCAAAATGATGTCCTCTCTACGATCCTCTACATACCATATGCCAAAATGATGTCCTCTCTACGATCCTCTACATACCATATGCCAAAACTATGTCCTCTACGATCCTCTACATACGATATGCCAAAATAATGTCCTCTCTACGATCCTCTACATACCATATGCCAAAACTATGTCCTCTCTACGATCCTCTACATACCATATGCCAAAATGATGTCCTCTCTACGATCCTCTACATACCATATGCCAAAATAATGTCCTGTCTACGATCCTCTACATACGATATGCCAAAATAATGTCCTCTCTACGATCCTCTACATACCATATGCCAAAATAATGTCCTCTACGATCCTCTACATACCATATGCCAAAATTAGAATGTGCAAAAAATATATATTGATATAATATTGTGCGCAATATATCACCCACCCCTACCAAAAGCTCCCCTCTTATACCTCCACTAAGGAAGCAATTGAGACTAATCAGAAACACCTGTGAAGTAATTTGTCCCAATCATTACAGTGCCCTGAAATGGGGCACGACCGAAATGTATAAAAATACCCTTTAATAATAGCTGAGAATATGCACGTTAACCACAATAATTGTTTGATTACAAATCAAAAATTGTGGAGTACAGAGCCAAATCAAGAAAAAAATATGTCTGTCCCAAACATTACAGAGGGCACAGTATATAGATGGATAGATCAGGAAAGGGGTATATTGGGGATTTCAACAAAAGAGCCACTTGCCTTGGCCTGGTCTAGAAGCCATCGGGGACCCAACTGGAGTGGATTCCAGCTCCATCTTGAAAATAATAGATAATAATAATCTTTCTAATAATAGATAAGTAATTTCAGTCATTCCTTCTTATATTCATAAATCTGTTTATCAATCCATTGCTTTTCCATGCAGAAACTTACTTTTTTCTTTGACTCTGGATCGAATCTTTCCAGGATCATTTTTGCGTTCTTATAGGTTTCGGTCTCCATTACCTCTTCAAGCTTAAAAAAAGAAGCATATAATGAGTATGATATAATCATCACAGATACAATATTTCCAGAAAAGAAATACAAAAAATAAATAAAAAAAGATTAACTTCCACATTTTTTTTGACAACAAACACAAAAACAATGATTTCATCCCCAGAGAGGTCCAAATGTTTGTTGCCAGTTGATTGAAACAATCAAACTACAAGGGTTCAGTCATTTTAAGACAGGTTTCAGGTTACAGCATTGCATAGGCAGTATTATACAAAGCCACTAAAGTGATTCTTATATTAAGGCAACAAAACCTTGAGGTATCTATCATTTCTAAATGTTGAACAGATATCATTCTAAAGGGCAACATAAGGTTGCTTTCAGCCAATCAAAACTGTCTGGTCAGAACACATGTCACCAACTTTAAATGACAGCAAACAAATACAGTATAAACCACTGGACAGTATAGTGAGTATGCTCATAAAAATAGCCCATTAAAAGCTGGCTTGAAATGGTAAGATTTAAGCAAGTACAGAGGAAAATAAGTATTTGAGGGAAATATAAAATAATAATAAAACAAAACAGGACTAAGTAATACAACTAAACATTATGTGGTACAGTATAACACTAGCTCAACCTTCTTAAAACTGAAGTATATAACAGCTTATGACTTTTTCTTTGACTTGGCCGTTTCATTTCAAATAAATGACAGGGGAAACAAAACATGCAGATGGGTCATTTCAAATACAAATATAAATTAAACAGAAACTCCTGCAAAAATCAGCAACTTTTTCCTCCCTCTCTCTGTGTACTCGGAACATGCAGGGTTGCTCATCGGGTATAATGAAGTGGGTTTGGCCCATGTTGCTCGATGTTGCCAAAAACCATGCTGGTTTGTGTTCAATTTCAGCAGGGACACCTGATCTTAGACCTCGTCAAACAGTGTAAGTCAGCTGCCTCTTGCTCTCCAACTACATGCAAACTGTTCACACAGCAACATGACTCCTTCATTTTTTGGATAGGGGAGGGGGCTTGGAATTGGCCTCTGTTAGCCTAAGAGGCAGTGCTTTAGTGAACATGCATGGCCAGCCGCCCACTGGGTGACTGCCCCAGAGGACCGAGCAACTGATGCAGTCTGTGCAAGCAGATTGACCAGGCACCCCATCAACCAGAAGAGGCACCATCAAGCTTTTGATTCAGGGGATACGGTCAGACGATATTTTGATTCTTGCAGTATCTTTCAGGTCGTCCGGATAGCAACAACACCAAATTGTCAGATCTTCTTCAGATATGAGAATACATGGTATAAATATGAACATGATTGTTAACTGCCCACATGGTCAAATGAGGACATGAAAATAGGCAATTTGGAGGAAATTTGAAAATCAAGCACATTATCCTGACACTCCTATTAAAGTAATAAATATGGTTACTGCATACACAAGGCCTAATATGTCATAAATGCATAAATGACAGAAAAAAAACCTCTTTATCTAGCATACCGTTTGAGTGAGAAGCTCTCAAAGGGGGTGTTTTTTTGTTACGTTTAGAATTTTTCAGAAAAGATTTTCAGAGCCTTGTAGGAAGAAAAGTACATTTTTGAATTCTACAGAAAAAGTTAGCCATAGTCACAAAGTTTCAAAACTGTACATGCCATATCAAAAGAGCTACGAATGTCAGAAAATGAAAGGTATTTGCATTTCTTGCCAAAAGGCTCGTTCGGCAAAATGCGTAAAATTAATAAAAATTTCAAAGGGGTGTAGTTTCAAAACTATTAGAGATACAGACCTAATATTTGGGATTTCTCCATACGTTTGGTATAGGAGCGTGAAAGAATTGTGAAAAAGTGTCAAAAAAACATGAGAGTGGAACTATTCATTCCAGATGTGCGCCTTGTAAAACAATTGATGTCTATTAATTAAGGAATAGATTCATTGTTTAGAAGTTGTGTAAGTCGCTCTGGATAAGAGCGTCTGCTAAATGCCTGTAATGTAAATGTAAATGTTATGCTTAGCTGTGGTAACATCTCTGCCAAGCACATGCAGCAGCAGAGTCATTTAAAGTTTAAACCATAGACCGTAAAAAAGGTTTAACACTTCAAAGACGGGACTTGCGAACTACCTAGAACAACGGCTTGTGGTCAAATGACTGCTGCTCTAATTTCAACGAGAAAACGGGAGTAAAAGACATTATACGGACCAGCTGTAAATAGGGATGCATAATTATTCAAATTTACATTCAGGTTATTTATAGAACTTTGTGGTCAGACTTTGAAACTTAGAAAATAACAAGTCAGTAGATTTAGAGCACAGTATATCATGTCATCCATGTTCATTTAAACTCATTTAACTTAGGATATATGTCTGCAATAAGTAAAATACAGTAAAATATGAGATATTAATATTAAATTAGAAATTTTTATTCAAGATAATTTGCCCATGAATCCCGTCTTTCCTGTCAGTGCATAGTTCCTAAAATATCGAATACAATCAAATAGACAGATACTGATGGAAAAGACAGATAATGATGGAATCATTCATGTAAAAACATAGAAACAATTTTTTTTAAAGTTTTAATTGCTCCAAAAAGTTCAGTTATATTCACCCTGCACCCATGCAGGTTCCTTTAATTTAACAAATGACCAATTAGACGTGTGAATAGGACAGTAGCCTAGCTTTGAAAAAAAAACTTTAAAAAACTAATGATTCTTGCACTCTGCGACCTGCCAGCAAGCTGGGCATATGTAGCCTGCATGTATCCCCAAAATTAACTATTTTAAAACTGAGCTTTCCATAAATAAAAATTAAAAAATTTAAATAAAACTAAACTAAATAAGTTCCTAATTTACTTTAAAGCGTCAGTGACAGTCAGTATAAACAACCGGGTTGTCCCGATGACATTTTCCACGTTATGCGCTGGCACTTGGACCATATGTCAGTAAGCTTCGCTTCCAACGCATTTGACCATTTGGTACTGCCTTCTCTTCGAGGGCGGCTGGGGAGCACAGCGTGTATACGTGCTCTCTTTGCAGGTGTGAGAGGAGGGTGGGCAGGAGTGCGAGGAATAACTAGCCTCTGTGCGATGGTCCCGACGCAACTCCGATATCATGTGTATGAGGAACATTCTCCGTTTTATGTTTTTGCCAAGGCACTGTTTGAACAACAAATATGCATTGATTGGTAAAGAGGTATTTGATTAATTTAATTTCTATTGAAGATAGCTTCAATTGCCATAGCTTCGGCTACTTTGTTAAAATATTAACTATGGAAAAATAAGTCAGGAGAAGAACCCTTCAAGTTATAAATTTGCAGAATAGCATAGGTGTCATAGTATATGCCATCTCGTTCTTTGAATTCGTCTACACGTAGCCTAGGAATTAATTGGAAAAAAAATGTTTTTCCATTCAAAAATGTTTCAACAATTCTGCAAAATGTTTTATTAGCTAAATAAGCAACAGGTGGCATGAATTGTAAAAAAAAATTAATTGCCTTTGAATTTTTTGACTCCTTTGTCATCAAAGACAGATTTTTAAAGTTCTACTAATAACTTGCTAATGGAATAGTCGATCTCAATTGTCCCCTGTCCTCTCAAAGGGGCTCAGCAGCTAAAAACATTCAGTGATCCTTAGGTGTGAATGGGTGACGGAGAGGGGCAGGGGGTGGGGGGCTTGCTTTAGATTGCATTTGATTGCTTTTACTCGTCTTTCTAGGTGTTTTTTAAAATTTGTTTTATATTTAATTTCCAGAAAGTAATTTTTGAAATATTAAAACATGACCAGGTTTATATGACATATTTAGGAAAAGTCATGAAAGGAGGCCGCCGCACGACTCCAGCTCAGAGATATTAAAGTTGAAAATTCCAATAGCGGTCAAATGACCACTCCCGTCTTTCTAGTGTTAAACACCTACTCCAGGCGCTCTCTGTTGGCCAACCTATGTTGACGCTCAGTAGTATATGACATGACATGCTTGACATGACACGACAGTTTGTTTTTTGGTTATAGGCCAAAGCAAACACAGATAACAAAATATCTGCCAATAATATCAGCTGTCCGATAATATCGGCTGTCCGGCTGTCCGATAATATCGGCTGTCCGGCTGTCCGATAATATCGGCTGTCCGGCTGTCCGATAATATCGGCTGTCCGGCTGTCCGATAATATCGGCTGTCCGGCTGTCCGATAATATCGGCTGTCCGATAATATCGGCTGTCCGATAATATCGGCTGTCCGATAATATCGGCTGTCCGATAATATCGGCTGTCCGGCTGTCCGATAATATCGGCTGTCCGATAAATCGATCGGGGCTCTAGTTTAAGCATTAAAAGGATGCCGTTTTAGTCATTTTAATTTATTCTTTTTTAATTTTTTGTTTGATTTCATTGTTGCAGAAGGACCACTTCTCAAAGACGTTCTCATTTATTCCCATTTATCTGTATCCTTCCTATGCTGTGGTAATTATACTACACAGACAGGTAGACATCACATCCTTCACTGTGACAGCATTTGCCCATTCTTCAAAATGTTTTCTGATGGTTGGGGAACACCGCTATACTCAGACACTGGATAATTGTTTTAGAAACAAGAGTATTCCTTTTAAATATCAACACTTACTAAGCTAAAATATTTTCATCAGTTATTAAAATACATATTGTACATATTTTATATTTAAAAACTTTTCTGCAAGGGCATTTGTAACAGGATTAAAAATGTCAATTTTTGGGAGGGCATTTTAGAATAGAATACTAGTATTTAGAATACTAAGTACAGATATTGTGGATGTTCCATACCCTGGAAATAATGACAGTAAGAAATGCAAATACCTTTCATTAGTGTAACGGAGACATGAGCAAGTGTACTCAATGCACAACATTCTGAAGAGACAGGCCATTTCAACAAAAACAACGTTACTTTCAATTCAGTCTGGTATAAACTAAATTCCCATAGATTCAATCAAACGCACTTATCTACTGTAAGGACATATAAAATTGAATCAAAAAACATTAAAGGGCTCAAAACATAATCTGGTTACACAATATACTGTTTGAAAACGTTTAAACTCAATATTACATATAAACTCATCAAAAATAAGTTTGGAAATTTGTGTTTGGTCCATCATATCTCTGTTGTCACTGTATTATTACCATTGTATCTTATATCATTGGAAAGCCTGTTCATTTCCCTTTACAATGATGTCCCATTTGTAAGGATCATGCATTTGTGGGATGAGCAGCACAGCTGATTATGTGGGTTGAAATGTGGCAAATTTCCCTGCCAATGTCAAACAGTGTATTCTCCTGTTGGTATATGTCAGGGGTAGGCAACCCTGGTCCTTGAGAGCCGCAGGGTCTGCTGGTTTTTGTTTTCACCTTAAATATGACAATTACTCAGACCAGAGAAACCAGGTGAGGCGAGTTAACTGTGTAATCAACTGCTTTAATTTATCAATTAAGTGGCGAGTAACAACAAAAACCAGCAGACCCTGCGGCTCTCAAGGACCAGGGTTGCCTACCCCTGGTATATGTAGTACCAGTCAAGTTTGGACACCTACTTTTTGTTGTTGTTATTTTTACTGTTTTCCACATTTTATAATAGTAAAGACATCAAAACTATGAGAACACAAATTAAATTATGCAAAAACCAAAAAAGTGTTAAACAAATCTTTTTATTTTAAAAGTCTTATATTTTACATTCTTCAAAGTAGCCATACTATAACCTTTCTGTATTTGAATTGCATGGGAATAGTATGGAACCCATGGTTGACTAAATGGCTGTAAGTCATCAAAGGTCTTAGGTATCAAACGAGCCTCAAACCATCACTCTGAAGCCAGATATGCAGATCTTTGTAAGGGTTGTTTCTCCCAACTAATGTTTTTTTTTTTTTTTGTCGAACTCTATGGAAAAATAAGTCAGGACAACAATGCATTTTTGTCAACCACATGGAAGCTGCAATGCCTTGCTGCTGATTAGCAGTCATATCAACATCCAACAGATAACAGTGGTGATGTTTTGTTTTTTTGTTTTTTCATAGAAGCATTTCACAGCCACTGGAGTTTTTGGATGTTTAAGTGACGATTGCATCAGGAATAATGAAAGAAAAAAGATAAAAAGAAAGACAATACCCCACATGGTGGTGATGGCTGTTATTGAATTCGATATCATTGAATTATCATTAATTATCATTGCAATTAGGGATGATCCGATCAGGATTTTTTGGGGCCGATACTGATCACTTTTTTTAAAGATGGCCGATACGGATACCAATACTGATTTATTTTATTATTATTATTTACAAAATGCAAGAAGATTTAAGGATTATAATTATTTATTGAGAAATCCACTTTAAATTAAAAAAGTAAAATGAACAATTCAACAAGATTTTTGTATCTGAGCTAATAGTAACAACAAAGCTCTGTCTAGAACATTAAGTTTAGTTTATTAGTTTAGTTGAAACGGGGACATTAATGCACATTAATGAACATCAGGCCTACTGTAAATGCACCAGTACAAGCAGCACAAGCTGGCTAATTTCCAACTGTATTCCCTGGAGTAAAAAAATATATAAAAAATGAAAATAACATTCATACAGCAGTTAAAACACAATAAAACAAACAGAAAATGTCTAAATACATAGCTTATTGCAAGCAGCAGTCATGTAGACAGTCAATTCGGCATCATGCATGCAAGCAAACAGGTAGCATAGATAAAGGATCAAATCAGTTATTAGAGGGTTTTGAATAAAATATGGGAGCGTGTTAATGAGTGCGATTACACACCTGTAAAACACATATAAAGCTTTAAACACAAGAAGGTGAACAAAAACTATTTTGAGACGGGTGAAGACATTGTTAGCGTAGACGGGCATAATCTCGCCACCTGATCTCAAACTCAGCACTCCGTTAGAAACGCTATTTCCGTATCCTTCTGCTTTTTAACACCATTCAAAACCGTAAGATATTTTTGAAGCTTAAACATTTAACTGTTAAATGGGTAACTGTCGATTGACGATTGATAACACTAATCTTAATGTTAATCATCCTCCTTCCAAGTAGCCTAAGTTCACATCCCCAAAATTGTTCCACATAAATATACCTACATATAATGCAGCCTATAACTGGTCATCGGGTAAGAGATCAAACATTAATTTTTTTCTGTGACATAAAACGTCACATCTTAGTTTTATTAATTACGTAGCGAGTTTGGGCTCATGGAATGGCGAGAGACCACCACAGACAGAATCAATACAGAGGCGGCACAGACGGTCTATGTCAGGGGTGGGGAACCTCATCCGCAAAGGGCCGGTGTGGGTGCGGGTTTTTGTTTTAGCCCAGCACTAAGACCCCTGGTCTATGTATTCAATTTAAAGGGGTAATAAACACTAAATCACATATTTTTGAGTATCTTGTCCTCATTTCCTAAATCACATATATCGTATTGTTATAAAAAAGAATAATGATAAATGTAATTACAGGCATTCACTGAAATCCAAACTGAAGATTTTAGTTTGAGCCACGCCCCTATTTGTGACATGAAAAAAAAAGTTAGAACCTTTTGTTCACATAAGCAAGTCAACGCCCCATCTCCCCTCTTCTTGATTGATGGGTATTCAAACTGCGGCAATCAACTCTAGCCCTTTAATTTCACACTGTTTTCCCCTTGCTGGCTCCGCCTACGTGCCTATGACGCATTACCGCATGGATCTATCGCCCCTCCCGCAAACTAACTCCTCCCCTCTCCATCTGTGCTCTCTCACTTGAGCCCAATTCGTGTCTTTTGCCATTGAGAAGTGGGCGGAGAAAGAACAAAAGCCGGTGTTTATTGCCCCTTTAAAAATTGAAAAACTAGCATACTACAATAATGATTTTGATGGCCAGTAAGTGACATTTCAAAATGGGACACACAATCAGTGTCTTTGCTTTCTTTTAGAATGTGTTTTTAAAAGCACACGTTATCTAAAAGTGGCGAGATTAGGCGCAGCTACAGCTAAACTAAAAATTATATTGTGCGACCAGCATCGTGGGAGGGAGAGTATCAAGTTCGCACGCAAGATAGATTTTTTATTTAACGTTTTGTTTATTTCTTTGCGTTTCTTTTCTCTCTTAATATTTACAGAGGCCTATATAAACAAGGCACACAGTTAGATTATAAAGAGCATGTTAATGATTGGTTAAGAGTATCGGTGACATTCAGGGACTGCCAATCGAGTCACATGGAAGAAAAATCGGCCGATCGATCGGCTCCATCCCTAATTGAAATCTATCGCCCGGCCCTGAAGGGTTGTTTCTTATTTTTCAATCGGAAAATGAGTCAGGAGAAACAACCCTTAAAGTGATCCATCCGTATCTACTGCATATCTGGCAGCAGAGTGATGGTTTGAGGCTCATTTGATACTGCAGACCCTTGATGACTTCCAGCCATTTTGCCAATCATGGGTTCCATACTATTCCCGTGTAATTCACAGCTTAATCTAGTCCCACCCCCCAATTCCTATAGAGCCATTCAAATGCAGAGAGGTTATAGTATTGATTTTAAGAGTACCTGAAAATAAGACATCAAGAGTCTTTTGATATCCTTTCATACCCAGTCATTATAGCATCACCTGATTACCTGTGGAATGTTCCAAACAGGTGTTTTCTGAACTTCAGTTTTTTTAAAGTCTTTTTTGCCCGTACCCGTTGCAGGCTTCAAATTTGGAATTAGCTAATTTTTTGTATATTTACAAAAATCAAGTTCATAAGGTAATACTGCGACTAGTAAACTTTTTACACCCTGTAAAAGGTAATGTGGCTGGTGATTTTTAGAATCCACATGGCACTCTGGCCAGTGGGTGAAAAAGGTAATTTCATACCCTGGTTAATATACAACTTAACATTGGTGTATACATTGTACCTCAATGATAGACACCCTCAAGATGCAGTTTTGTTTTCTGCCAAGTTAATTTTGTATTAAAGAAACAATTCATGTAGGCTACATTCATTTACATGAAGATTAAAAACCGTGGTAACACTTACTATGAAGCACACACATATAATGCCTTACAGCATTCATAGTGCCTTAAAGGGGAATTCCACCAAAAAAATTTTGATTTGCAGAAGAGTAGCTACCTCCTGATTAAAATTAGCTCTCAGCCAACTCTGAGATATAACCCCAAAATACTGTGCATGTTCCAGGTACCCATTTTACTGTGGGCTACAACAGCCAGGGGCTTAGTTTATGGGCGGGTGTCTGACAACGCCAGTCACAGGTTGCCAGTCCTACGGAATACAAATGGAGGGGCTGGGCGTTACTACTAATCCTGCTTGGAAGCCGTTCTTTGAGAGAGGCTAACGTCACTCACTGGTAGGCATGTGCCGGTATAACTTTGAGGGTACGGTAACCTTGGCCAAAACTATCAGGGAGCATGGTATTATCATGGTAAATTTAACCCCTTCACGCAGTGGTCATCTTGTTTTAGGCGTTTACATTTAAAAATGTTCATATGTAAAATTCATATTTCATACTTCAAAGTGTTTAATCTAGCTCTGACTGCAAAATTAATTTTAATCGCTGCATCTGGAGCATAATATCTGAAATATGAAAAATATGAAACCCACACACAGTAGAATGTACAGTAGCCTATTGGTCGTAGCACCCTCGTCAAATAATCGCATTCCAGAGAAACAGTGAAAAACATTTGTGCATGCAAATCACATTGTATTTCAATGACTCAAAAATTACAAGTGAATAGCGGATAATACATATAACTAGATTAACAATTCCTAAAAAAAAATGTAGGTGTGGTTGCTTCACAGTGTTATCAATTGCTGAAAATGGCATCGAAAGATATGGTATAGTATGACGTGGAAAATAAAAGGTGGAAATGGTATAAACTGGTAATGGGATCTAGTGAAGGTGATATTTTGTGGTAAGTAATTGGTAAGTATGGTGGTGGTTCTGTAATGGTATGGGCTCACGTAAAGCAGAACGTTGTTATTGAAAAATCTGCTCAGCGCTCACACCGTGAGCTAGCCTCTTGATATCTCAAAAAGTGTATATAGTATAAAGGTAAAAAGTAATAGCAACCTGAAGGGTGTATGAAGGTATAATATGAGGTATGAATGGTGTCGATGGTGTGATTGGTGTAGGAGGAGATTCTCAAAAATCGGCGGAATAATAATAACGGTGAGTCTGAGCGATAACAATAGGTGTGGATTTTCAACCACACTTATTATGCTGTATGTTTATCTTTTCTTCCTAGTATCACTAACCAAGGCCCCGGAAGTGTGATCACGACAACAACTGCGTGTCATCCAACACGAGCACAACAACAATCTTTCACTGCATAAAGTACAATAAAGTCATCAGTTGAAACACCATAAAACAGCTGGTTGTATTTCTGTGTGATTCCCCATTTTAAAAGCCGGTTTTAGCTTTGCGCGAGCATATTGGCGTCTCTTGTATGCCGCTTTGTTTATGCAAATCGTTCACAAACTACATTTAGGTAGTAAGCTGCTTGTTAGTTTGTGGCTACTTTGCTGTATTGTCTGTCCCTTGTGCAATCTAGCCATTTGTGGAGTACTTCTGTCAGTGCCATACGCTGCGTTCGTTGTGAACTCGGAAGCTCGTTGCTCCGACATGGAAGCTTATTGAATTACGAGCTTGGAGCGTTCCAGTGGTCACTTTTCTTAGCATCCATGTCTGTAGGCAAGAAGCCGTCACTAGCTCTAATACTTTCTGAGCGCCAAAAGCTTCAGAGCTACTTTGTTACATAGATAGAGAACACATAAGGCAAGCCAGTGTTGAATAGCCTACATACAAGGGGTGCACAAAATATCGGAAACATCTACAAAAACTGAATCTAGCAACTAATAACGAGTAGGCCTGCCCTTTGCCTTCAAAACAGTTTGTCCTTCTAGGAACGCTGTCATACAATTTCTGAACTGTGTGTAGTGAGATATTAGCCCATTGTTCAAGAAGGACAGTCTCCAGTTCTTTGAGGGATGAAGGAGGTGGAAATCTAGTTTGCACTGTGCCCTCCAGAACTTCCTATAAATGTTCAATTATGTTTAGATCTGGTGATTGTGCAGACCATGGAAAGCATGACATCACCTTGTGTTCTTGGAAGCATTCTTTAATGTTTTAGCAGTGTGTATGGGGGTGTTATGTTGGAATATGGTGACATCATGAGGGAACAGTGTTTGCACCATAGTGTGCCCCTGGTCTTGCAAAATGGTTTCATATAGTTTGCCCGTTACACGTCCATGGAGAGCAATCATTGGACCCAATGAGACCCATGAAATGGCTGCCCATACCATTACAGAACCACCACCATACTTACCAATTGGCAACAGACATTGTGGATTGAATGTCTCCTTAGGCTTTCTCCAAACATAAACCCGTCCAGATGTATTAAAAAGAGTTAGATGACTCATCAGACCATATCACTTTTCTCCATAGCTTAGGGGTCTAGGTTTTGTGTTCTTTATACCATGTTATGTTTTTTTGTGCATTAGCCTTGGATACAAATGGTTTCTGAATGGCAGCCCTGCCATAAAAAACAGTTTATGTTGAGACTGGTTCAGATATGGATTGATTAAATTCTGTGGTGATTTTTTGAGCTGGAGTTCTGTGGTTATTAGGAACTATCCTACCAGGTGTAAGTCTGTCCTTGTCAGAGAGCTTAGACTTGCGGCCACAGTTCTTTTTTGTTGATTGTTGATCTTTTCTGTTTTTTGGTGTTGGGCATATGTTGTCATAATTTGACACTGTTCCCCTTACCACCTTTTTTTTGCCGTTTTTGTGGCCGACGCACCTGCGGCACCAACTATTTGGCCCCTTTGGAACTCTGTTAGTATCCTCATCTTGCTTTGGAGACTTACCTAGCAAAGTGCTGCTAGTTAGACCTCTTAAGCAGACAAATTAATAGGAATCACCTGTGTAGATGCTTTTGTAATTGTGGTTTAGATGCTTCAAAGTTAAAGCCATTTTTCAGGGGTGTTTCTGTTTTAGCACCAATTACCAAGCCACTTGTAGATAAACTAATCTCATCAATATCTCGACATAAAACAAATATTGGGAAAGATGTGTTAAGCCGTTTTCATACAGTTAAGTACATAAATTAGCATTTAGATTAAGGCTTCTCCCCCCCAACAACTTAGCTCAAATTCAACAACTCTAATCACTAAAGTAGACATAGCGATATGTCAGCTGTGACATGGACAAATGCTTTTGATGGGTGACATTTCTGTTTATTATACAGTTTTTAAACAAACATTTATAATTCTACGATACCGGAAATGAATTGTCCATTGATTTAACATTGGGGCATAAATATGCTAGCAACCGAATGCTAATTGAAAGTTTGAACTACCGTTACAACAGTCTCGTGCAATGCGATATTTCTTACTTGCTCGGTCTCTGAAGCACTCATCTTCCACTGCACAGAAACCAGCCGTAGGCTAACGTCACCTATTGTTAACCTGAATCAGAATTTTACATTTAACATTTTTCTGAATCGCAAAAAGTAACGTTATGGGCAAATCAACTCGAGAGAGCAACGTGGATCAAGTTATTTTGCCAGGTCAGTGATCACAACAGTTCTACATAACTCTGACCGAACAGCAGCAACAGTAACGTTAACTTACCTAGCTAGCTACTGTTAGAGTAACAAAGCTAGAAAGAATACAGTGAACGTTACTATTGAACTTCACTAGCAAGATAAGCAAATTTATGTTCGCTTAGCTAGGCCTACTAACGTTACTGCTTTCAGACATGTCCACAATATTATCTGTAACGTTAATGAAGCTACAAGTGCCACACCGTGTGAACTATCAACTAACGCTAACATTAGCTACAAGCCCCACATGGAACACTAACGGTGCCAAGCAATGTAACGTTAGGTTAGTTCGTCTTTAAAAAAGCCAGCTCGGGGAGGGGTTCACATGCCAAAGCCACGATAACGTCACTAGCTGAGCTAATTTACCAGCGCGCACCCACTGACTGACTTAATGTTTGACTGCAGTCACGGTGGCACTGATGGCAACGTCACCAGAAAACGGAAAGCGCCACCTATGCCTCTGATGTGGCATTTCGCTGTTTCACTTAAGAATTGAAACATTAATGTGTGTGTGTGTGTGTGTGTGTGTGTGTATACAAGTGTATACAAGGATTTTCCGAAACTGGGGTGGGTGGACCCTGAACTGCCTAGGGGGGTCCGGGGGCATGCCCCCCAGAAGAAAATTTTGTCAATTTCAACAGCTAAATGTATCCATTTGGGGCTTTTTGAGATAATCTAAACACTACATCCACAATTCTTTGTGATTGGAACATGACACGTGAAATATATAATTTTGACAGCTAGCAAATATCATACCACCAGAAATGTGGTCTGATGAAAAATATTCAAAAACCTTTTGTCAGTAGACAATACAGAAACCATCACAATACATTTTAACCTGTTCTAGACCAAAGCTCAGCCCTTTCTTTAAGCGGGATTGAAAACTACAATAAAAACAAGTTGAATACTTTTATTGACAAGAAATCCTCTGAATCTGATTAGCTTGCTATTAAATCTTTGCTACCTCTGTTGATTCTTCCTTTTTGTCTCGTCTTTTCTTAGTAATTTTAAAAAGTACATCCCGTTATATGACGTAGAACCCGAGCGAGCCGGGCGACACCAGATTGTTAAATAAAACAGAGCCTACACTGAAGGAAAACTATTTCGGTGAGGGAAACGCGGGAACACAGCAGGTTGCGTTTTAAAATATATTGCGTTACAGCGTGCTGATATCTCCCTTGAATAACGTTTTTTTATTTTATAACCCATCTTCCACGAGATACAATATACATAAACTAGGGTATATTATTTCGTTTTTATTTTCAGGTTAGCTAGTGAGATAACATTAGTTGTATAAAATTTTTAAAAAAAAAAAAGTGTACTTAAGGGTTTAACTTTCGCAAACAACTTTCACAAACATACTAACCACGTCAACCTCCTCAGAATCGTGAGGAGAAGCAGCCTCTGCATGCGGCGGGTTTTTGCTTAAGCAGGGGGAGGGTCATCGACCAGGGTGAAAAGTGTCTTTTTGAAGTGACTGGGCTCACTTTGAAACTGGCGGTTGAAATTAAACTGGTAGGCCACCACATTTTAATACATTAATGGGAAACACTATGTACACACGCACACAGTGAACAACATAATTCATTGGACAATGACATTTTTTGTTATTTTGGTTCTGTACTCTAGCACTTTGAGGTTGAAAGGATACAATGAGTCTGTTGAAGTGCAGACTGTCAGCTTTAGTTTGAGGGTATTTTCTTCCATATCGGATGAAAATTATAGAAATTTTGAAATTCTAGAACCTTTTGTACATAGTCTCCCCCCCGGTAAATGGTAAATGGTAAACATAAATAATTATGCGGTGTCATCACCCTAGCTGTTTACTACCGAGATATACCGTGAATCCGGTTACCGGCACATGACTACTCACTGGCAAGCTAGCCACTACAGTTCTACTGAAAAAATGTCACCACCATTAGCTGGAGTCTCCAGAGAAAACACAGCCCTTCATTTATCTACTTTGGCTATAGTGAAAACATATTAGCAAGCCTAGCCAGAAGACTCGTTACTCATTTCTCCTCCCGGTCCACCACCAGTAATCATTGACCCGAGGCACTCCTGGGTCGGTGCACGTAGCACCTGCTCCGGTTGCCGCCTCACACCTTCGGTTAATCTCCTCAGCCATGTATTTTGGCTTAACACGGTAGCCTTTCACCTCCAATTTAAACAAACGCGGCGGTGTTTGGAAATTGTTGGGAGCCATTGTACTGGAATAATTGGTAACGTTAACTTAGTTAAGAACTCTGAGCTAGCTCGCAAGATAATACCGTTTACAGTTCACCTCTGGACAGAATCGGCGCACTTGCCTACTATTGAGTATACCAGTTGTGTACTTTTTTAAAAAGCTTTTAAGTACACAACAAAACAGTAAGCAGTAGCTATACAGTATGCTAGTACACAGTAGGCTACACAGGACACAGCTAGATAGGGCCCTGTTTTGGACACTGGGGCCCAAGCTCAATGTCCGCCCTTACACACTTTGATGCGTGTTCCTGATAAGTCCGCGAGGGCTCAGGGCTGTCCCACTGTAAAATCGGCAAGTGCATGAGGGCTCTGTCACGGACTTTTTGAGCCCTTTATGCTGACTTTCCGTAAGTCTGCAATCCTGCAGACTTTCGCGAGGGAACTACCCACAGTTCATCGTGTTTGTGACGATAAAAACGGAAACGCATCGAGAAGTCTCTGAAAAATTGTAAACAAACGACACACATGGCAGGTAGAGTTCTTTCAGAGGGTACAAAACTAAAGTTAAAAGTTCCAATGCTGCGATTGTCATAAACATCTTGCGTGCGAGACAGGCGTTGTCAAGGCAATTTATAACATTGCAAAGTGCTGTCCCATTCCCCGTATTTGTACCTTTTCGAGCCCTTGCACTCTCATGCACTCACACATTTATGCTGGGCTATTAGTTTGTTATAGCAATGATTTATATAAAATTATAAAGGCTGTTATAATTATGTATGAGTTACGAGTGCTTATAGCATTATGTATAGTGCATTATAAGACACTATAAATGCAGCTATAAGGCGGTATATGCATTTGCTTCATAGAAAGTGTTACTAAAATGGTTTTAAAAAAAACAATTGCAGCTTTTGCAATAGGAACAACGTATGCATCAGAATTATCTACAATGTTTTGGTGTCTTTTCATACCTGTATAATATCGTGCATCTCCAAATCAACAACCTCACTTGCATGGGTCCAGGTAGAGGTGTGTCCTTAACAAAATATAATGCTGGATGTAAATGAAACCGTTTATAAAACTGCAGAAGCAATGGAATCCAAATAGAAACTTTTATGTCTAAGCCATGGCAGATCTAAACATTAGGCTATATTTGAAACCGACACAAGCAGAGACTCTTGCGGAGGTGATTTTCTCCTGACTATTTTACGTCATGAAATTAAAGCAGCGAAACAAATTTACCAAATGAACAAATTAACTCTTTTGATTTTTAAAATCATTATTACATTTAAAAGGAAGTAGAAAGTCATTTTGAGGTAGCACGTCTATTTTCCCACCGTACATTGAACTGAATTTAACACGCTTGAAAAAGTGTTACTAAATAGTGCTTTCAGCATGAAAATGTAGGCCTTTTAAAAAGTGGTCTGATGAATCAATCATAGGTGTCAGTCATTCAATGAAAACTCATTTTCACAGGCAGGAACCTTGGGCATTGGATCACCTTATTGCAATATGGCGGGCAAAGCAGTACTTATAAGAATAGTGTTTCCAATTAATCTGGAGGCTTTGTTTGAATGTCCTATGCCCTTAAACAGTCGAGGTGCGTTTGGTTTAATCTAGTCAATTGTGTTCTTAAGTACAAGTTAGAACCATGCCCCTTTTCTGTTCCTTCAGTTTAATATTTCAAGTGAAATTATACATTTTTAAAAACCTAAAATCATATGTGGTTTCAAGTAGTTTTCAACCTATTTGGCAAAACAGGATTTCAAAATTACACGCAAGTATTATTTCAGAGCAACTGTGAGCAACTGTTCTCCCATTAGAACAAAAAGACCTTCACATTAACACAAATCAGGAATTTCTATGCAACTTGCTAGTACTGGAGGAAAAAAATAAATATAAAAAATTAAATCACATGACTACAATGCCAGAACTGTTCAGTCAGAAATTAGGGATCGGCAAGCTTGGAAAATATCAACAAACCTTAATGGTTTTTAATTTTGCTTAACAGCTTAATTTCTAGGCAACACCAAATGTTGCTAATTGTTTACATTATAATGAGAAGAATAATTACATGCACCAACTTCGATAATGGAATGTGCGAAAATCCATCAGCCATAATTATTGGAAGTTATTAGACATGACAGTAAATGACAGGCAATTTCTCAGATTTATTTCCTCTCAGCACTTAATGCTATTAATTTAAAGATGGTCGTTAGCAGAGTGCTTTACGGAATAAAGTCTCTTTGCCAATTATCCGCTGTCTGCATTGATTTTAGATTATTTATTAGCAGTAGCAATTAGCTTGCTGCAAAGTGCTGCAAAAACTCAATAAAGGCAATAGGAGGAATGAAACTTCCTGTAATGGCTTATAACAGCCTCTATTCTCCTTGTGTTACTGCTTATACCACTGCTGAAGAGGGAATGTGTAGTGCCCTACAGAGGGAAATTAGGCACAGTTAAACATGAGTTACTTGCTAATGGATCCAAGAGGTTATGACACACATGTACAGTGCAAGGATTCTTGACAAGTCTAAAAGGTTAGCGCTATTATAAGTCGCTCATGGAAATTAGTAAATGTTAAGGGGTTATTTTAACTTGGTTACCAAGTTATTAATGGAACACAAAGCCAGACTCAGTAAATGTGAATTGTAACACCATTTTGTGTTTAGATAGTGGGGCGAGATCATGCAGGCAAAAAATTAAATAAAATAAATAAAGAAAACATTTCTTCAATGGAACACAAATAATGTACCGCAGAAAAAAAAGCTATTATAAAAATCTGACTTACTATTTTTCTTTTTTTGGATTTCAGATCTTCTAATTTTTCATCTGGAAGAACAAAAACAAGAGATTTTTGGTTTAAATTTCAGATGTCGATGTGCTTTGTGATAAGCATTTTCATTGTTTTTCCCAATTTATAACTGATAATTTTACTTAAGTCATCCTGCACAAAGGAAGCCTTCAAACTTTAAACAAAACAGCCCAATCTGAACACAATATAAAACTTACTGTTTCTTTCTGTTCGATTTGAAAACACATAAATCATCAACTTCCTTGTAAACCACACTCTGGAAAAGAAATAACAAAAATGTAGAAAACACAAAAGCTGCCATTTTCAGGAGGAAGCCAAAAATAAGTTCAATATGTTCTGTATTAGCAACAGCACAAAATGTGAAATAAAATTCAAAACACAGCTTACTTACAGTACGGGAAATGCCAAAAATATAAGGGCCAGTATCAATCGGCCTGTCCATTGTCGAGGAAGGTACCAAAAATACACTATAAAACTGGCGATTAGAAAGAGAAAAAAGGAATATAGCAGCAGTCTCCCCACCCACAATTTCAAAAGTCTCTGGTTTTTTTCCCTAAATTCCTCAAGTGTGTGTATATCCTGTTAACATACAGAAGAAAAAAAATTAGGAATATTGCATATATACAAAGAATTACAATCTCCACTTAAGGTTTAATTTGTATATAAACACACAAAACAATCAATTGTGGAGTAATGCCATGGGGAAAAATAACACATAATTGACAAAAATATCAAAACAGGAAAATAATGATCAAATGGTGTGCAAATGTAGAACTGTTGATGATAGTTGTTTAGCGAATGATTTGGCCTTTTAAAGGCCTGATCATTTACTCAAAGGCTTACTTGAGAATAGTGAATGACCTAGCAATTTATAAATACTTTTTAATTACCATCAGAGGGAATGCCAAACATTTTGTGCACTGTGTAATCTCCACCCAAAAATATCTGAAGGGAAAGATTATTTGGATCTGCCTGCTGCTGACTGAATGGGGGGTAACCTGGTGCAAGACAGGCAACATGTGTGACTGTCACTCTTGGACTCATATTGAATGATCCCCCTTACTGCTACAATCCAAACCAGAGCCCCCTGATGAAACCAAGACTCCAGTGAAGTGCAGCATCCAAAAATACACCTCCCTTCCATGACTGATAATGCCTCTACTGCTATGAGGTGACCTAATTAGTTTCCAAGGTTGGAGAAGTCGTTTTAAAAACAGGTAGATTTAAAACGTGGTTTTAAATGTAATGAAAAAATAAAGTCAGTGCAAATAGGTTTACCTTCTCTATTCCTTCCAAAATATCCACTGTGGGCAGTTTGGCCTGTAAATAAAAACAAATGCCCAAGATTGGATATCATAAGTAAAGCACACTAAAAAAAGATTATTAAAAAGCATGGACAAATGTGATCTGCAAAAACTGATAGAGAGGACAGGTACGATTTTAAAAAATCAGTGATGTAACAAATTATGACATTAATATTTTGCATCATTGACATTAAAGTAAAAGTCACAGTTAGAATAAATTGAAGTGAAATTTTCATTACATAAATATAGCTGAAAGCAGTAACAGCTAAACTGAAACCAGTGGATATTAAATCCAGTCTTTAGTGACCCAGTGTGTACATCACTGCCAAATCTTTTGTGCTTATGTTTGATGTCACCCTTGTGCGGCCTACAAAATTTGAGAAAAGTATCGACTGTTTTTGAAGTGTGAACATTTTCCCATTATAGCACCCCATGACACTAATTTATGTTTTAGATTGTTTTAGTTATTTTTTAGCAATGTTTAAGAGTTTCTATGAGCATGGATGTAGCTACATCCTGACTATAGCTCTTTTAATAAATTGTGATATATATATATATATATACAGGTGCAGCTCAAAAAATGTGAATATCGTGAAAAAGTTCAATATTTTTTTGTCACTCATTTCAGAAAGTGAAACTCATATATTATATAGATTCATTACACAGAGTGAAATATTTCAAGCCTTTATTTCTTGTAATTTTGATGATTATGGCTTACAGCTAATGAAACCCAAAATTCAGTGTCTCAGAAAATTAGAATATTTTGCTTTAACATATTTTTAAAGTATCATATTTAATATTTGGTCGCATATCCTTTGCATGCTGTTACTTCCTGAACATCAAAAGACTCTCGATATCTTATTTTCAGGTACTGTTACAAGTGATACTATAACCTCTCTGCATTTGAACTGATCTCTATGAGAATTGGGGGGTAAGACTAGATTCAGCTGTAAATTACGCTGGTACAGTATGGAACACATGACTGGCGAAATGGCTGTACGTCATCAAGGGTCTAAGGTATCAAACGAGCCCCAAACCATCACTCTGCGGCCAGATATGGAGTAGACGTGGATGGATCCCTTTAAGGGTTGTTTCTCCTGACTTTTTTCCCCATAGAGTTCTATAGGAAAATGAGTCAGGAGAAATAACCCTTGCAGTGATCCATCCACATCTACTCTATATCTGGCAACAGAATGATGGTTTGGGGCTCGTTCGATAGCTCAGACCCTTGATGACTTACAGCCATTTAGCCAGCCATGTGTTCCATACTGTACCAGTGTAATTTACAGCTGAATCTAGTCTCACCCCCAAATTCCCATAGAGATCAGTTCAAATGCAGAGAGGTTATAGTATCGCTTGTAACAGTACCTGAAAATAAGATATCGAGAGTCTTTTGATGTTGATTGGTCACAGACTTCAGGAAGTAACAGCATACCAAATATTAAATATGATACTTTAAAAATATGTTAAAGCAAAATATTCTAATTTTCTGAGACACTGAATTTTGGGTTTCATTAGCTGTAAGCCATAATCATCAAAATTACAAGAAATAAAGGCTTGAAATATTTCACTCTATGTGTAATGAATCTATATAATATATGAGTTTCACTTTCTGAAATGAGTGACAAATATTGAACTTTTTCACGATATTATAATTTTTTGAGTTGCACCTGTATATATATATATAAAATCTGTAATTTATAAAAAATCTGTACATTGACATTTTTAAATATGAAAATATGTCAAGTGGTTTCGGGGGAAATGCCATTGTGAAGTTTTTAAAATGGCAGCCAATTTAAGATGGTGGTGACCCATAGGGAAGACATACATGTTCAAGTGCAGAGACCGGTTTCTGCAATAAGTTTGAAATTCCTACGCAGAAAAAGGATTTTAAGACAATGGTTACATAATTTTTCTTTATAGTGCCAGAATGTGTTTTGAATGTGCCCTGTTTGAGAACTGGAGTCTTTATGTAGAACTAAGTGTAAACATTGATGTAATGATTCTGTTGGATGTCTTCGTTTGATATGTTTGTTTGTGTGTTGTGGGTCTGTCTTTTTTTTGTTGTTGCTGGGGCTACAACTGAAGTTCCCTTGCGGGAAAATAAAAGTTATTCTATTCATTTTCAGAGGTCAAACAAATTGGGATTTATAAGCTTTAATGTGAGACACCACATGGTAAAATATGGCAGGACATGATGATTGTTTAAAATATATATATACATTAGTATGGAGCCACTAGTGGTGAACTGGCACCAAATTAGGTCAATGGTCATTTGGAGTGACCAAGTTTTATAAGAATCATCGACAGATTTCATTACTTTGGACAAACCGTTTGGAATTTATACATATTTATCGAAAGCCATGCCCACTGCAGGTTCATTGGTTTACTGCTTCCAATTGCTTTACATGTTTTCATGTAGCTACTTATTTATTTATTTATTTTTTTAAACATATCTTCATATGTACATGCTGCCACCAAGATTTTATTGGGAACAATATTTTAAACATGGTGGAAAATTCAACAAGGCAAACTTTATGGGTCCAAACAGTAATTTAAATTATTTATATTTGAAGAGTGGGGTGAACATTGAGTTCATGTCCGTTTATCAAACAGCCAAAAGTTAAGAATTATGATTGCTTAAAGATGGCAGGAATTTTATTTTCTGACCCCTGGACTTCCCACCTCTGGAGCAAAACTTTTTTGGTTTTGCCAGGATTGTCAAAAATAGTAGAATAATTACAATAATAAAGACAGTAAATACAATATGGTACCTTCTTTGGTGTTTGGCTCCCCATGTCACAGGGGAATGTAGCCTACACCATCTGTTCCATTTTAGTTTCCATACTAACTTAATTATATGCATATTTCACATTGCAAACAGGCATGTTAGCATCCAATTATCAGCAAACACTATACTGTAAATGGAAGGTCAAACCACATGTTGAAAACACTTCACATTTCATAGGCCCAAATTCCAATTGTAAGCAAGTCTTAATTGATCAGAATCACATTCCAGTCATGAAAAGGTAAACTCAGCCAAAACGAACTCAATATCGGTCAACTGAAATATTTCTGAAAGGTATTTATGTAGCATTGTAAAATAACAGGAAGTAAAAATATTGAGTAAAAGGCCAAGTAAAATCTGACCAATCAATAGTGCTCATACACCAGAAAGCTGACACCAGACCAGTTCAAGATCACTTTGAGGACATGGTACATTACACAAAATAGCAGCTTGGCAAAACCACAGAGAGATTGCACACAGTCAGTATAGTATTTCACAAATCTCAAAGCACTCACAGAACGAAATATCAACCAAGAATTATCTACGATACTCTTTTCTCCAGCTCTAAAACTGGGCGATATGTAAGAATGTACAGAAAACAAGTTGCCTTGAAAAGAGGCCTCTTGTAATTAAATGTAATCTTTGAAAAGCGAAACAATCGTCATCATTTATATTTTAATAAACCATATCTCTCAAGAAGACGGGCAAAAAACTTGGGAACTTCACATACTCCCAGCGAAAAGATGTAAATATCTATACATACCCTCCAACGGGATACAACAGCCCCCATCGCTCTCCCTCTCTGTGTGATGTAGAGTAGTCCTTTTCTCAGCACACACTTTCTTCCTTCCCCGAACAATAAATACGAAAAATAACTTCGCCTGCTGACACACACGCATTTAGAAAGCCAACTAAGCTACTGTTACTTTGTTGCAATGTCGGTTGTCTTATATAAAAGCACAGCGCAGCAACAGTCTGTATCATAGAGGCACTTGTAACGTAGCCTAATGTAGCCCACAGCCAATTTTACTGTCCGTTTCCCGACGTGTTAAATCTTTCGCTATATTGATTAAAATGATTTGCACCATACACATTGCATAATATCGTTGCATACATCATTCATACTAATATTTTATTACCAGATATTTCCACGGCTATTCTGTAAGCTGATTGGCGTTACGTTATCGCTAGTCCAGTTACCATTGGGTCTAGAAAATACAGCCACAAACCGGACGCTATTAGTCCAGATAGCGAGAGACACGACTCTATATTAGCTACTAGACCGCTAACCATCCATTATTCTCACCAGCGGAACACTTTATTTGGCTAGTAAGAAGCAACGTATCCAATGCCTAACTAATGTTAATTGCCATTTGCTCTTCTCCAACAGACACTATTCCAACTTAATTATAACGTTACATACCCTATAAATACATTCTAAAACGAATGCATGAGTAAGTAAAATTCACTACCTGCCGATTCAAGTCAACATGTTTGTGGATATATCTAGGTTAGTTAACGTTAGCTAACGTAATTTAATAAACAAACTAACATAATAACGTTGTAGGTAGGCTAAATAGCAGGCTTGTGCTATATATTCCATTGACGTGAACTAAACTACTAACCTTAAACCAAGTATGATGAAATCGACATCACAACTAACTCTACTAAACGTATATTATATATGACCCGGTTACGTTAGCGGAATACTTCTTATAAATTAACGAACATTGTTTTGACTAGGATAATTACGTTTCCCGATTTCTGTTGGCTTGCTAGCTAAGTTACATTGTAATTATTTAATTGCAGCTAGCTTCAGGTTGTAGCAATCAAACAAGTCAAATAAACGCCATGGAACTGTATCGGGGCAGCTTGCTAAGCGTAGCCTATAGCATTAACGTTAGCTTATATTGGACAAACGTGAACAGTTCGAAAAAATAGTTAGTAAAGTTAGGCTAAACTAGCAAGCTAACAAGTGAGGTAAAGCAATTAATAAATAAGCTAACATTAAACATTCTCAGGCGTAAAAAAAAAAAACAGATGCTATTTAATTCCATTAAAAGCTCCAAACTACCAATCACAAAAAGGTTTATAATATGTATTCCACTCTACACTTCTGTAAATTACTTTACCTGCCTGGGATTGCTAGCCTAGTAACAGCGCTCTAATTCGGGTCAGCCTCCTTCTATGCTCGACTTCCCATAATGCTTCATAACAGGCCTTGTCACGTGATACGGCTTGTTGTAATTTGTGGATCACGGCAAGTAAAATTTAGCAAGAATAAATGGGTGTGCAGGTTTTTGCAAAATTGTACTGGAACATGTGGATATGCACTTAAATTTCCCAGGGTTTGAGCAAGCAATAATAAGAAGGCGAACGAGCTAGCGGTCATATCGCAAAGTCGTAAAGTTTTTATTTATTTGTTAAACATAGTACATACAAGGGACATTGATGAATGGTGTTTTTAGCTTACGTGTGCTGAATTAATTTGCTATGTTGATGTTTTTAAGAAGGGCGTTTCTGTGTAACGCCAGCATTATCTTTTGTTATTGATGGCGCTTTTCCACATTTGGCAGTTTCGCCCAAAGCGTGTTAAAACTATTTATTTTCTGCCAAATGATCATGACAATAGATTGACAGTAGCAAAACTGAATTGAGAAATGCTTTTATATTCTTAAAAGCTATCAACAAAATAAAAGTTGCTGAAATTTTAATTTAATTCACAAAAGTATAACCCCAAACCCAATAATATCTGTCTTCTGATAGCCTACGAACAATTCTAAAAAGAAAATCTTTATTTATTTATTTGCTTCCAGACAGAATTTTAGAACTAGTTATTGGCGCAATTGATGTTGGGGCTGCAGGCTCCATTGAGGCAATGGATTCCTTTTTTGTGGATTACACAAATACTTGGCCTAATAAATCCAGTTTAGTCAATTCTATTATAGTAAAATTCTGCCTTTTATTTGTTCTGTGGTTCCCTCTTAATTTTGGTTTGTGGACATACTCAAAATGTGTAAGTGCAACATGGTCACATGGCTGTGTTTGTGGTGCACTGTGCTTAGGATTTCTGGGGCCACCTGTATAAACAGTGCTGAGCAAAAAAATGCCCTCAGAAAGCTGCGTAAGCAAGTTTCCACACAGAAATTCAGATATATAAAATAAGAGAATCTGGCAATCTGCATACCTCTGCATACACTGGACTCCATGCGTACGCAATGTTTGGATAGAAAGGCAAAGGGAGAAAATGCTAAACTTTGCATAAGCAGATTTCCGACTTTCTCCGAGCACTCTTTTACTCAGAGTATATGTGGCCCCACGGAATCTTTTAATTTTAATTACCTTAATTGGGTTACATTTGTGTTTTATAATGCAACAAATTCAAAGATGTGCAAAACAGTGATATTTAAAGCAAAATGTACTGTTGATAAAGGTCTGTGTTTGTATGCTGGAACATTTTTGTTACTATGCTGAGATTTATGTAAAGATTACAGAAAGATCTTATAGTTGACTATGCTTGCTGGTACTGTTCTTCATCCAGATCAGTTTTGTGAGGACTCAATCAAATTTTCTTTAAAGGTGGCATATACATTTAGATAATATCCCAAGGCACACTAACATTTGTATTTTAAATATTTTTGAGATATATGATGACTCTGATTAATCTCCTTGTAAAATTTTGATGTCTATTGTCACGTACAAGAACACTGGTGTGGACCCAAAAGCAGAAGCTAACGGGAGCTAAAATAAGGAGGGGAAACAGGTGAATGGCTGATTGTATAATGAAAGTGTACATGCGAAATATAAGAGGGCTGATTGAATGATTGAGTGTGTGCGTAATGTGAGCAGAGGAAACGAGTGATTGGAAGAAATACTAATGGGACAACAACAAGGAATTAACCGGGGAACCACACCCAGCCTGCATGAACACAGAAACGAGATGAACAGGGTAAACAGAAAACACGACATGAAACATGAGGAATGGGAAAACAAGAGACAGAAGGAAAAGGTGGACTGGAGGGAAACGGCGGATATCACAGTACCCCCCCCCCCCCCCCCCTCAACAAACACCTCTAGGCGTGCCACCGGGCCGGATCTTCTGAGGGTGTGCCCGGTGGAAATCCCGAATGAGGGAGGGGTCGAGGATGAGCTGGCGGGAGATCCAGCTCCGATTCTCGGGCTGGTAACCCTCCCAGTCCACCAGATACTGGTACCCGCGCCCCTTGCGGCGGATATTAATGATGCAGCGGACGGTGTAGGCGGGCGCACTGTCAATGATCCAGGGGGGTGGAGGAGGCTTGACAGGAGGGCTGAGCGGGCTGGAGGAGACGGGCTTCACTTGAGACATGAAAGGTGGGGTGAATTTTGAGGGCTGGGGGAAGCTTCAGTTTAACGGCAGAGGGGTTGATCACAGAGATGATGGGGAATGGACCGATGAAGCGGGGCTGAAGCTTCTTAAGAGGTGGATTGCAGGGGAATGAAGGAGGTGGAGAGCCAGACCTGTTGTCCCGGGGTGTACTGGGGGGCTGCAGTACGGTGGAGATCGGCCAGGCGTCAGGTACGGGTGGTGGTGCGGAGGAGTGCGGTGCGTGCCTGTCTCCAAATCCTCTTGCACTGTCGAAGATGGGCCTGGACAGAAGGGATGGAGACCTCCTTCTGAGCGGGGAACAGGGGAAGCTGGTACCCCAGGTAACACTCAAAAGGGTATAGCCCAGTGGCGGAGCTTGTCAGGGAGTTGTGGGAATATTCCACCCAGGGAAGGAGCTTGCTCCAGGAAGAGGGGTTCACGCACCACAGGACCGCTCCCAGGTCCTGGTTGGCCTTCTCCGTCTGGCTGTTGGATTGTGGGTGGTAGCCGGAGGACAAACTGGCGGAAGCTTCCAGGGAGTGGCAGAATGCCCTCCACACCTAGGAGGAGAACTGGGGACCATAGTCAGACACAATGTCGAAGGGGATCCCATGCAACCTCACCACATGAAGCACCAGGAGCTCCGCCGTCTCCAAGGCCAAGGGGAGTTTCGGTAAGGGGGATGAAGTGGACCACCTTGGAGAACCGGTCGACGATGGTGTTGCCATCTGACGGTGGTAGACCAGTGATGAAGTCTACCCTAATGTGGCTCCAAGGTCGGCCCGGGATAGGGAGGGGATGAAGGAGACCAGCGGCTGGCTGGTGGGAGGCCTTGCTCCTGGCACATATGGGACAGGCGAGGACAAATGCATGGGTATCCACCTCCAACGTAGGCCACCAGAAACTCCTCTTGACCAGGGATGCCGTGCACTGGACCCCCGGGTGGCAGGACAGGCGGGAGGAGTGTGCCCACTGCAGGACCTGGGAACGGACTGAATCCAGGACAAAGACACGAGAGTCTGGGTTATTACAGGGGTTTGGCTGGGTTACCTGCGCGGCCTTGATGATCTTCTCGATCTCCCACGTAACCGCAGCCACCACACAGGATGGAGGGATGAGGTTGTCGGGACAAACAGGACTGGCTTCCGGGGAGTAGAGGCGGGACAGGGCGTTCCGGAGGTCCAGCTTGGAGAAGACGGTGGCTCCATAGAGGGGTTCAAAAGCTAAATTGATTAAGGGTAACGGATATTTGTTGTGTACAGTGATAGAATTGAGGCCACGGTAGTCAATACAGGGGCGAAGGGTGCCGTCTTTCTTCGAAACGAAGAAGAAGCCCGCTCCCACCGGGAGAGGAAGGGCGAATGATACCTGCAGCTAAGAAATTGTGGATGTACGTCTCTATGGAGACTCTCTCCGGACGGGCTAGTCTGTAGAGACGACTGGAAGGCAGATTGACCCCCGGGAGCAGATCAATTCCACAGTCGTACGGTCTGTGAGGAGGCAATGACAAAGCAAGTGACTTGCTAAAAACCTCAGCTAAGTCATGGTACTGAACAGGGACTAAGGCCAGTTAGTTTTGTCACGTACAAGAACACTGGTGTGGACCCAAATGCAGGACTCTGAGGAAAACTCAGGCAAAAACTTTTTTTTTTATTAAAGAAAAGGGAGAAAAGCAAATGGGCAAGGGAGGCTAAGGTGAAGGACTGGAAGCGTGGTTGGCGAAACTAGAGCAGGGCAGGTGACGGGGCAGGAGCAGGAACAGAGAGCAAACAAACAAACCGCGGTTGTACAATGGTAAGAGCGCCGACTTTCAGTCTGTGCAGTTGTACTCTGAGGATTGGGGTTCACGCCCCGGTCCTGCCAGACCCGAGCATGGCACGTACCCCATGGGAACAGCAATTGGCAGCTGCTTCCGTGTGGGGGGAGGGGCTTGAAGAGAATCGCTGCGCACAAAAAAGGCCCTGGGCGAGTTGGAATCATGGTCAGGAGCTTGAGTAGTTGCGCCCTGTGGAGGACATGGCGCCCTCTTTCCTACTACGGGCTGATAGGGAAAAAATGGAAAAAAATCAGAAACACATTTATAAAAAAATGAAATCAAGTGAGATACAAGCTGACAGACTGACTGTGTAAAGTCTAGAATGAACTGAGACAATACAACAAACTGGCAACAAGACAGTGAAACATGGGAGCTTAAATAAGGAGGGGAAACAGGTGAATGGCTGTTTGTACTGTATAATGAAAGTGTGTGCGGAATGTGAGAGGGCTGACAACAAGGAATTTAACGCCCAGCCTGCACGAACACAGAAACGAGATGAACAGGGTAAACGGAAAACACAACATGAAAAATGAGGAATGGAAAAACGAGGAATGGAAAAACAAGAGAGACAGAAGGAAAAGGTGGACTGGAGGGAAATGGCGGATATCACATCTATGTTGAAAAGAGACAAACATGTCATCATAGTAACACTATGGTCTATATTTTCTGCCAAACGGTGCATAGGCACAGCACATGGGACACTGGGTGTGGCTACTGAATTTAATTATTTTCATGACCAGAGGCGAGGAGCGCAGTTGGAATATGCGCAGGGTTAGGCTGCATATTTATTTGGGTGTGTTGCAGCTGGGTTAATTCAGCTAGGGCCACCAGTTTATCTCATCTTGTTTTCTCACATGAACTTCAGAGGGGTATACTACGAAGTGAGATTAAGGGGATAGCGAGCTAAATTAAGCTTCAACCCTGGGTTTTCTGTATCACGAAGCTGTATCACGAGACACTTTTAATCGGGGTATGTTGCCACGGCAACTTGCTCTGCACAACTAACCTGCTCCAGGCAGGTTATGTTCAGGATAACAGATTTAAACATATAAAAGCACCGCCCATTGACCAATCAACTCCTTGGCTTTGGAAAAAGGCATCTCCATTCCAAAGGATTCCGGAGAGATATGTGCGGATACTGATGGAATCTCTTCGCAGGGCGAGATTAGTCAGTTCCGGAAAATGCTTGAGATACATTTTTATGAATGTGATGTGATTGCTTCAGCAATATTTTAAACATGTTGTATCAAGTTTAAAGTTTAGGAGCTCTAGAATGTAGTAGTACATTTGTCACATTAAAAATAAACTGCATGACAATGTACTGAGAGTATAGATTTATTTGTTACGAGTAAGGTAAGGTGAATAAGGTATTAACTAGTCTTACAAATTTAACATACACGATGAGCATTTATTATTATTATTATTTTTTTTTTACAAAAAGCTCCTTCCTGGCTTTGTTGGAGGCAACGGTGTTGATTTTTGCTCATATGATTGTTTCATGTTCTTATCCGTCCATTATATCTGTCCGTATCAGGCTTTTTTCCCCACAGGAGAGAAATACGTTGCTCTAGTACAGCCCATGCTGCACCGCTATAGGCTCGTTGTTGCAGGCCCCTTTTATGGGAACGTGCACATACCTTGATTAATAAACCTGTGTTCACTTAGCAAGTTGATAACCACGTTCGTAGTACCGGTTAAGACAGATTGTGGTGTTTCGGCTTTCTGAAGCCAGCTAACGCAAAGAAACCCTGGCTATGTTAAGCTTCCTTCGTAGTATACCCCCCAGACCTCCACCAGCAACAGGTTGACAGTTGTCAAGCCACGTGTCAACTAATTATTCCGATTTCATCACCCCAATCAACTACATTGAAAAAGCAATTAGCGCTAATTAAGCACAGATGATAATTGACAGAGATGTGTACAATTGACATGTGTTAAATGCAGTCATGCGGACATGCAGCAGTATTTTAGCTTGAAGCAGTGGGGAATACTCACATTAACCCCTTCCCGCAGACCCCCTCGTGGCCATGGCGCCAACGCAATGAGATTGCTGTGTTTTAGTTTCATTAGTATACGATTCTTGACAACTGTGCAGAATAAGTCGTTTCTAAGTGCTACTATTGTCACCTAATTAGTCCATTTAAAAAGCAACCCCCCACCCAGTCTCACCTGAAACTATACCGACTCATGCGTGACACAATGGACAATAGCACCCACACTATATGGCCAAAAGTATGTGGACACGCCTTGGTCTGGGGCTGTTTTTCATGGTTCAGGCTAGGCTCCTTAGTTCCAGTAAAGGCAAATATTAACATTATGACAGTATACAATGACATTCTAGACCAGGGGTAGGCAACCCTGGTCCTAGAGAGCCGCAGAGTCTGCTGGTTTTTGTTTTCACCTTAAACACAGCAACTAATTAGACCAAAGAAACCAGGTGAGGTAAGTTAACTGTGGAATCAACTGCTTTAATTGATCAATTAAGTGGTGAGTAACAACAAAAACCAGCAGACCCTGCGGCTCTCTAGGACCAGGGTTGCCTACCCCTGTTCTAGACGATTCTGGGTTTCCAACTTTGTGGCAACAGTTTGGGGAAAGCTCTTTCTTGTTTCAGAATGACAATGCCCCCGTGCAGAAATAGAGGTCCATACAGAAATGGTTTGTTGAGATCAGTAGGGAAGAACTTGACTGGCCTGCACAGAGCGCTGACCTCCCTATCAAACACCATTGGGATCAATTGGAAAGCCGACTGTGAGCAAAGTCTAATAGCCCCACATCAGTGCCCGACCTCACTAATGCTCTTCTGACTGAATAGAAACAAATCCACACAGCAATGTTCCAGCATCTAGTGGAAAGCCTTCCCAGGAGAGTGGAGGCTGTTATAGCAGCAACTGGGGACAAACTCCATATTAATGCCCTTGATTTTGGAATGAGATGTTGGATGAGCAGGCGTCCATATACTTTTGGCCATGTAGTGTATCTGTGAGTTCATAAATATATTTTTTCGCCACCATAAATTAGTATTCCATCATAGCAACAAGATAAAACCAACAATAGCCTGAACATATGCCAATACAGCTATGAAAAGCTCTGCTTACTCAATAGCAAGATAAACACATTAAATTATTGTGTAATTATACTTGTGTATACGTATACACTTCATTCTATTATCAATATCAGCTAATGAATATGAAATCAGTATATACTCCTACATTTGGTTTTAAGCATAGAGATGTCCCTTTCAAGATTAGGTGGATATTTATTGTCTTGGGCAATCCGTTTGAGAAATCCAGTCCTTTATAATGCTAGTACACCCAAAAATACCACACATAAAACCCCATCCGTTAGTGCTTTCATGTATTCCAGTTCATTCTGGTTTGATTGACAACTCTTTTCTCCAATAGATGACATTATAACCTTTGCAATGTCTTATTGGATGCATTGAACAATAAATTACAGCTCGGCGAAACAGCATTTTTAGTTTTATTAGTTTAGTTTAACTAAAACAATTACAGAATATGCAAGAATGTACGTTCACTCACTGAGGCATAATTGTTGTTTTTCTGCTATTTTCGCAAAATTTTACTAATTTTGTCAACTTGTCAGCATAGCTAGAAAAAATCCTTGAATTTTGGGAGTGGGTCAGAAGAAGACATAGTATTGATTCTAACTGAGAATATGCCTACGAACATGGCAGAGATTTTCCACCTTGTTATGCAAGTATTACTGCTTGTAATATTTCAAATATGAACGTTAGTTTTTCCACTTTCTTCTGACATATGTTTGATGTTATTTTCACATTTTGAGTGCATTTCACATACTGTAGTGTAAGCCTTCATAGGTGTCTCAGTCATGTTTTACATGCACTGATTTGCAGTGAAGCTAGAACATTTGCCAGCATTTTCCTGATGGTGGAATATTATTTTATTGTAATCATATTGTACATACTCATTACAATTTACTGTGCGCTGATATGTGCTAGATGAATGTAAAATGTTCCTTGGAGTGAATATAAATTGCAACATTAAAAAAAACACACATAAATGTCATCCCAGGGCATGCAGCAAAATATTACATACTGTAGAGAACTGAAAAAAGTTATAAATAGAACACTCACTAAATTGGTGAGAATTTACCAAATTTGGCATCTGTACAAAGGGGTTAAGAATGACAGCAGTTATATAACATTTAACTTGCACAAAACAGTTAAACAAAGAAAGAAATAGTATGAATAATAATTAGGTAATTTGCAACATAAGTATATTTTAAAAATAAATGAAATAAAAGTGGTGAACGTCATTGTGGCACAGCGCTGGGGAAGGTCATTGTACCTCGTGGTGAACAGACAGGAAACGGCACCAAAATGCGTAATTAATGTTGCCTTTTATTAACAAACCAAACCAAAAAGGGAAACAAAGTTCCAAAATGTGCAGCCAACAGGTTTCAAACATGTCCAAAACTAAAACACTCTCTTGGCCTAGGGAACCAGGCCCTTTTGTAAGGCAACTAAATGAGGCTAACGCGGAGCAGCTGGCTGATTCCTGATCTGCCTCAGCTGGTTCCCTGCCTGGGTGTAGTGGTGGTGCCGTCCAATAGAGGGTGGCACCCCAACTCCCTTCCTGGCACCACAGTCATGTACAAGGTTGAAATGAAAATTCAAGGTTCTAAACTCTGTGATTATGTTTGAACATGGTCAGTTGTATAACAGTTTCTTCTGTCATTGATTGACGATGCATGGTGAAACCATGTGCATTTGAAGAGAAAAAAATCTAAAGAATGTTCACAATTCCTCATGTTCATTCTCACCAAACAACCCAGAATTAATAATATTAGATATAATTCATGAATGAGTTCAGAGGAGGCTCCTCCAGGTAGGCAAGGGAGGCAATGCCTCCTCAAAATAAAACATATAAAATATATTTGAAAAACACCTCATGAGAATTAAGCATAATAAATCAGATTAATAAAACAAATACAAATAAAAACACGTGAGAGGAAGGGGGCGATTATTTAGCATCATATTTTTAGTTTAATTTGTGACAGAAACACATTGTGACCTCTATCGGCCAAAAAAGAAAATTGAGTAAACGCTCCTCAGAAACAAATCTCAAATTTGCCTCAGAGGAGCTCGTCGTCTGTTATACATATTTATCAAAAACCTGGAGACTGTCTTTTTCTTGTTCAGTAGTCATTTTAATAGTGAAAATTCACATGAGGAGAGGCAGCGCTTTATTCCAATCATAGTTTCCTAAAATAACAGTCATGCTATGCCTTATCAGGGATTGAACAACAACAATGTCAATAAAATATATGAGTCCCTCCCAATTTTAAGCGGCTGCGTTGCTACCATACTAGACTGTAAAAAAAAAAAAGGTTGTTACCGGTTATTCAGTGATAGTCAAGCAAGTTTTGAATGCGAAGGAGTGAAATGTTCAAATATTTGATTATTTCATTCAACATTTTTATTTATTATTTATCGCAACTAGACACATTTTAGATGAGTCTAAAATGAGTCATAGCAAAAGGTAAATTGGACGAGCACGCTAACGTTTTTAAGTTAACGTTTGCTAGCTGGCTAGCCAGTTCTGGCACGGTTAACAACCTTATTAGCTAGCTAACGTTAGCTAGATACTTTCTGGCCTGCCTTCGTTCTGTTGTGTGCCGGACGCAATGGAACATCGACATGGACAAAACATGGATTTAACATCAAAAATCTGGATTGTAGGCTACTGTCAACACAGCATGCAGAACCCAATGAACGCATAAGTGCAGTGGTAAAGCTTAATCTTTGGGTAACTGTGGTAATTCGTATAATTAAAGCATGTTATTGACTAGGGGGAAAGGCGTTCAGGCGTAAAAAAAAAAGTAAAAAAAGAAAAGAAACCGTAAGACCAAATAGGGCTGTGTTTCACCGACGTTACTCTCCAGCAAGAGTTAACGTTAGCTTTCATAAGGCAGGATGAACGAGGCAGTTCACAGGTAACATTAGGCAGTTCGTTTGTTGATGTGATGGCCAGCTATAATGATTTGCTCGTCTCTCTCTTGGAGTCATCGACTGTGTTTAACAATGAGATAACGTTAGTTAAAAACACGATTAAAACGCAAGGTTGCTCCTTGTTTTGTTTGGCAAATTGACGAAACGACTGACACCAGTTGTCACTCACAGCTTTCATTTGCATTGCGATACGTTGATGGAAGTGGGCACATTCAGGAGATGTTCAATGGTTTTTTCAACGTTTCAAGTGTGGGCGAGATGGCTAAGTTCGATGATGAGCAAACTGGTAGCTCAGAGGTATGACGGGGCTGTAGTCATCCTACCTGCATTAAAACGGACTGCAGGCTAAAATGAGGTTTCCCCCAATGCACTGGCATGTACATTGCTACGACTATCGTTTAACATTACAGGATAATTATTTTTCTTTCCGACTTGGACTTGTTTACGAACCATTTCCACCATTCTGATTGGTAATATAATAATAATTTGTCACATTTTTCTTTTTCGAACCAGGGGAACCGCTCCATTATGTTTTACAACTTTTGTCCATTGGAGCATATTTAACGTTACAGGTTCAATTTACCTCAAAAAGTCCAGTTTATATATCTTTTATATACCAAATCGAAAATATGTTCCAATGCAGATTATTCTACAGCCAATTGCTGAAAGTAAGCAATTTAAAGTGAATACTTAATGGCAATAAATATTTTCCCATTATGGAAATTGTTTACCTGTGTAGTCTTTCCTTTTATATCAGATAATATCTATTTAAAATATATATCAGGTGTGTCAAAAAAGAACAGCAGCTTGGCTCATGTGTGGTGCAGGGAAAACCAAGTCCCCATACTTCTGGTAGTACAAAAATAGGGAAATTATTTCCACACACACAATTCACCACTGCTCATGCTTTTATTGGTTGATGTTTAGTCAAAGGCCTTTATCAAAACATTTACAGTAAATGCCTGACTACTATTGGTTGTAGTAAAATAAGTTATATAGGTTTGCAATAACACTTCCAAAATCTCTGGCTGTACCTGTTACCAAGCAGTAATTTCAGATACATTTCAAGTAGGCTATAAATAGTTACTGTTGTATGAAAGCTCTAACAAATAAACAGATACACATAGCATTAAGCTCTGTAAAAACAAAGGTTGGGGGCTTTTTTGCAGTGGCAATGTAATTCCATTACTTTTTAAATTACATTTTATTTGACTTTTAAGGACCTGGCTGTTGCTGAACTAATGGTAGAATTAAGTTGTATCCTCCCCCCAAAAGTCACTAAAAGAGTGGGTAGAGGAATGAGCTAAAGGCGCTGCGAAAGGGGAGGGACGAGAACGAGTGCAACAGTCTCTCCTGTTATCTCTTTCTCGCTCTGACACGGTTGTTGATACCAGGGCATCGAACGTAGCGGGTGGCTTGTGTTTAACCTCCCGAAATTTTCACACGTCACCCCCCTGTTGAGGTCACTCCACTGGCTGCCAGTTGCAGCTAGGATCAGGTTCAAAGTTCTGACCCTGGCCCACACTGCAGCTAATAGGACAGGCCCCGTCTACCTGCAGGACCTGATCCAGACCTATGTTCCTGCTCGACCACTTCGCTCATCTACAGCAGGGCGCCTCGCACTTCCCCCCCTCCGTGTCAATGGCACTCGCTCCTCCCGACTGCGGAGCTTTTCCACCCTAGCTCCCCAGTGGTGGAACGAACTTCCCATTCCCCTACGCTCAATACCAACCCTGCCTGCTTTCCGTCGTGGCCTGAAAACACACCTTTTCAGGCTCCACCTGGACTAATACTTATCTAGGACCTCATAGTATGTCTTCTTGTCTAACTGTGTACTCAAGTTTATACTATTTAGAACAGAATTGTAGTAGAGCTGATTTACCCAGTTCACTGTGAACTGCACTGTGTTCGTTACTAGGGATAGCTGATACTGTATGGGAAGAATGTGCTTTCTTATCTGTTCTGTAGTTACTTCGATGACCTTTCTATATGCACTTACTGTACGTCGCTTTGGATAAAAGCGTCTGCTAAATGACTGTAATGTAATGTAATGGGTTAGTCGCATGGTAGCCTCCTGACCAGAGACATCATGGTTGAAAACGAACGCCATCTCCTCCATCAGCCTATCCGCATCATTCATGATTGGGGAGTTAGCCCGAATCAGAGGACTAGCCCAGTCGAGGGCGGTACCGGTAAGCAGAAAGAGGATGAATGCCATCCGGGAGTCCTGTGAACTAAACCGTGATGACTGAGCTTTAAAAAATATTAAGCACTGAGTTAAAAACCCACGACACTTCCCCGCCTGTCCATAGTACCGGAGGGGCAGTTGGAGCTTAGGCTACCTCACAATGTGTAGGATGGGTGAAGCAGGTGGTGTACTCTCAGGGATGGGTACTGGTGCTTGGGGGGCTACTGTGAGTCAGCGGACGCTGTCCACCAATTTGCAGAGCCAGCTTTCCTGAACCCGCAGCTGGGTCAATAACTGGCCCTGTTGTGCGGCTAGGGTCTGTTGTTGAGTCTGGAGGGGGCTCAAGGCAGTCTGATGCCTCATGCTAACCTGATCCACTTCTGAAGGAGTCAATGGCTCTTCCATAATGGCTTTGGTGTTCTTTGAGCGGGCTCGATATTCGGGGAGCCAGATGCGACAGGAAAAGCCACCAACGAGAGTGGAGACCACTAGAGGGGCAATCTTAAATTGCTTCCGTGAGTGGGTTACTGAAGTGGGGGGTGGGAGCAGAAAGAAAAATAAAAAATGGGAAATGTGGGGGATACTCGAAGGCAAGAGTAGTAGAACAGAAAATAATTACCTCTCGCTCTCAGTTTAGAGAGTGCACAAACGGAGGTAAGGGGAAAATGAATAAACAATAGCAACCCAAACAATAGGGCGAAAAACGAGTAGATAGAAACTAAAGAGAAGGAAAAAAGAACCGAATGCCTCTAGCTAAAATAACACAACAAGCTAAAACAAAAAGGCAACAGAGAGAGGAGTAAAAATCAAGAATACTCCAGAGGGAAAGGTAAAGAAAGAAGAAATAAGGATGACGAATAACAAAGGAAAAAAAAATATCCTAAGATCTAACCCTAACTCTAACCGGAGCTTGCTGCTTAGCTTTTGCGAACAAAAGGGAAAACAGTCTCCGAATCCTGTACCTTTACCGGCTTTTGTGATATAACACCAATGCACCGGAAAAAGAAAGCACAACGTATTTATAGCCGGAACAATCACCTGTAACAGGTGAGCAGAGTAATTACCGGGAAGGGAGAAAAACACAAAACGGATGCTAACCCGGAGCTGTGAAAGAACCTAACCAGGGAAGGGGCGGCTACCAGAAAAACCGTGACAGATTACAATGCCGTTAAAAAATAATGAGCTAAGTGGCCCATCAAGCCACCTGGTCACCCCCCCGCCAGTGATTGAAAAGAGATGGAAAAGCTAGCCACCACGTCGGTGCCCTGGCAGAGATGAGTCAGTCTCATGGACGCCTCCTGACCAGAGACGTCATGGTCAAAGACCGACGCCGTCTCCTCCATCAGCCGATCCATGTAGCGCATGATGGGAGCATTGAACCTAATTAAAGGGTCCACCCACGCCAGAGCCGTCCCAGTGAGAAGGGATAAGACGAAAGCTACGCGGGATTCCTCAGTGCTGTAACGGGATGGCTGGGCCTTAAAAGAAATGAGAAAACCGCAACATTTCCCTGGCTCTCCACCATAGCGCAGCGGTAATTGGAGCTTAGGCTCATGAGAGACAGGTGGATCGGGAGCGGAAGTGGGGTTTATGGGTGCTTGTGTTACTGGGGAAGTGATAGCTAGAGTGAGTGCGCGGAGGCTGTCTGCCACCTCGCGCAGACATTCTCCCTGGAAGCGCATTTGGGTGGACAGCTGATCCTGTTGTGAAAACATGGCCTGCTGTGTAGCCTGAAGGGCACAAATGCCCTCCTCATGAGGGGCCAGGGCCGAGCTCTGAGCAGCCAGGGCCTGCTGGATACCTGGTTCCGTCTCTGGTACCTCCATATGGCTTCTATGTTCTGTGTCGGGTTCAAAGGACCAGACGTGACAGAAAGAGAATCTACAAGTGAATCACCATAGTGATAGCACCACAAAAGCAGAATAATCCGCATGGGAAGTGGGAAAAATAAAAGAATGGGAAAAAACTTGCGGCGTAAGCCAAATGAAAACAACCTACAAAAGGTGGGCGAAACTCGGGAATTGAGTAGAGCAAAAACGGAGAGAAATACCTCTCGCTCGCAATATGAGAGAGTGCACTAAACAGAGGTAAGAGCAAAAGGAAAGTAGGAAAGGAAATCTGTCAGACAGAACAGAAAGCGAAACCAACAAGGAACTCTAATGCAAAGAACTCTAATGCTAAATAAAGCAAGTCCCACATTACTTTTGAGCAGAGCTGAAAAGTGAAGTGGTCGCTTATTTGATCCTATACCATACCGGCTTCAAGGTAAAGTAGCAAAGCAAAACCAACATAGAAGACGGAAGTCCATAACCGGCCGGTAATTCAGAGCAGGTGCGGCGACTGAGTTTGGAGAATAGGGACAGTCATTTTACAATATTTTTGTACGTATAATAACATTTGGAAATAAAATAAAATTTACTTATTTATATGTAGATAGATTCTGAGAAAGCTTAATCTGAAATCTGGCCAAATTGGGGGCTCATTGAATGGGCAGATCGCCATCACTGTTTCAGAATGAAGGCTAATTTATTTTTAACATAAAAAGATCACTACTGGTTTGCAGCGTCGCTTGAGCTAAGCCATCGGTCCAGAAAGCATTTTGAGGAGACAATATTGTTTGCAATAATTATCTATTTGCTGGCTACATCGATGTGAATGTGGTTACAGGTTTAAAACAGCAGATTTCAGATTAAGCTTTCTCAGAATCTATCTACATATAAATAGGTAAATTTTATTTTATTTCCAAATGTTATTATACGTCCAAAAATATTGTAAAATGACTGTCCCTCAGATCTATTCTCCAAACAGGATACTGTTATCAACTCCTAGCATTAGCTATTCCTCTGTGGCCCCTCAGTTCAAGTCGCCGGCCCTTGTTCTGAAAAAGTATCGGAACAAATTTCAGGCCAACACAGTTTATTTAACTGTAGGCCGATGTAATGTATCCCCCACCAAACCAAACATAACTTTAATAATTACATTTCAGACATAATTTTACAAAGACATAATGTCCTGCACTAATAATAAGTGGAAACTGCGGCATTAAAACTGTATGGTTGAGAAAGAATAATGCTATTTAGCTTAACGTTACATCTATTTATGTGAATTGGCTCTTTTACCGATGCAATTCATGTCATACGAACACATTCACACACGCGTGCATGGCACGGCAGCCAAAAAACACACACCCGGCCAACTTTACATGACCAATTAATAATATGACCAAGCCACAAATTAATAGAATAGAATATGAAAATAATACTGTCCTACCTCTCTCCATCTCTTTCTCGCAAAACAAGGCAGTCGGACCAGTGTAGTGTACAATTCAATTATTCCCAGCGTAATTTGTCCATTATAAAGAATATACATTTGCTTCCTCTGATGCATTAACTGATATAACAGTGTTACATACACCTAAATATGTAGCCTAATCATTCACTCTTGTACCTCAATAAAACATCACTTTTTCCTGTACTCTACAGTATGTGTTACGTTTCTGTCATGTTTATGCCATGTTTCATGTTTAGTGTTTGTCACAGTTTATTTTCTGTTTATGTTACGATGCAGTTCATTGTTTGCATACATATTTCCATGTTTTTCCGCAGCCTTGCGTTCATGCTGTTTCTTCTCTTGCTGTCACTCACGCTTCCCTAATTGTTTCATTCTCCCTTGTCTAGTTACTAATATACTAACATTAGATCAGGATTGGGTAATACTAACTATCTAACCATGTGTTCATGTTTACCTTACGTTTCTCGTACATGTTAATTTATAATTTACTAACGCTAGGTCAGGATAGGTTAACTACTAATGATTTACTAATTGCCTCGTTACGTGTCTCATTTTCTCAAGCTGTTGTGAATTTCCTGCTGCTCTCAAGCTAATGTCTGCACCTGTCTACACCTGCATATAAGATCAGTGTTCATGTCATGTCTTTGCGAAATTGTTGCCTTAGTTTACTATTGTCACTTTTGAGCGGTTTCCATTGTTTTGACTACTGTTATTGATCTAGCCTGTTTATTGACCATCGTTACTGCCTGCCTATTGTTTCCACTGCCTGTTTTTGACCACGAGTTTTGCCTGCTGTCTGTTTGTACCTCTGCCCCACGGATAGGACTTCGGTCTGACTCCTGCTACGCCCCACGACTACGAACTTTGCTTTTTCCCTGTTTTGTACTTCTGCTCCGCTGACAGCTACTCTGGTTAACGAACTCTTGCATGGATACCGATTTCGAGACTGCCTTCTTCCTCGGTACTGTATCTTTGGTCTGGCTGGATTTATTGGTTTTTGGACTTTGCTTGTGTGACTACGTTTTTGGATTTCCCCATAATAAAGCCCTTGCGGGTATTTATTATCAAGTTAGTGTTCTGAGTCGTGCATTACGGGTCCAACCCGCACACATCCGTCTCAGAATGTATACTTTTGCCCAGGGATTGCATTTTTCTGTAGTTTTTTAAATATTCCTAGTCATTTTGATTAAGGGAAATCTTTACATTAATCTACCACATATCAGCGCACAGAAAATTGGATTGAGCCGTTGCCATTCCATAAGTGACAAGTACGCCATAGCTTATATTATGTACGATAAGATGCAAATAAAATAGTATTCCACCATCTGCAAAATACTGCCAAATGTTCTGTTTTCAATGGAAATCGGTAAGCAACATCAAAAATACAATTAACGATTGCACTACAGTATGTGAAATGCTCTCAAAATGCGAAAATAACAATGGGTCTATCAATCATATTGGAAAGACAGTGCTGGAGTGTAAAAATTAACTTACTTAACTTATTATCTGTAACCAGCGAGAAAATACATGGGACATACCGTTGCTAAGGTTATAATGCACTCTGTTGGATAAAAGAGCCGACAATTAACCCAGAACGAACTGTAATGAACGAGACAGGCTTGCAGAGCATGGGGGGTATTACGAGTGGACGTTTCAGATAGTGTAATTGCGGTATAAAGTGTTGTATATTTCTCAAACCGATTGTACCAGACATTAAATGACCACTGAATTTTGAAAGGAACATCTCGATGTGTAAAACCAATGGTAGGATTGTATATTCATTTCATATTTAGTAGCATATATTGGTAGTAGAATACATGGTAGAATGAGAGAATACTTTCACATGTTTATTTTGCATTTGAGTTAGCAGGGCTTTTCACGGCTTTTCTGGCATACGATCAGGCGATTGTTTGGTTTATCTTGTTACTATGACGGAATTCTAATTTTATATGATGAATAAATATATTTATGAACTAAAACATAGACGCTATTGTCCATTATGTCACACATGGGTAGGTATAGACTGGGTGGGGGGGATTAAATGGACTTGCTACGGAAAAATAGTGACACTTAGAAACTACGCATTGACCAGAAATCGTTGCAAATCGTCTACCAATTAAGTTAAAACACAGAGTTTGTGTTTTCCACTAATAGTTTGGCTGCAGGAGCAACAAATATATCAGTTGAGCAAAATAGTCCCGCCAGCGAGACCATCTGAACAAAGGGGTTAAAATAGGAGAATTGCTCCAGATTAACGGAGCAGTCAAGCGCCCATCGGGTGAGCAATGAGTATAAATGCCACCTCAGACTTTTAAGTAATGAACCGCGATGACTGGGCTTTAAAAAAATTAAACACTGGGCAAGAAACCCTCGGCACTTGGTGGCCTGACCGTCATAGCCGAGGGGGAGTTGTAATTTGGGTTCCTTCCCAATGTGTGCAACAGGGTCAGGAGGAGTGATAGCCTGAACGGCAGGTAAGGGTGCTTGGTGTGCCACAGTTAGAAGGCGCATGCTCTCCGGCAACTCCCAGAACCATCCCTTTTGAACCCGTAACTGGGTCGTCAGCTGCCCTACTTGACCAGAAAGTCACTGCTGTTGGGCTTCGAGTGCTCTAATGCACTCCTCAGAAGTCCTAGCCCTCGTCTGATCTCCTTTGGGACACGTCGCTGATTCATCCATGTTGGCTTCTTTGCCCGGCCTTTTCATGACACCAATACCATACTTCTTGCCTCTGGCAGGAGGGCTGAAGTAGTTGAAACCTGGTCTATGGTGTCCTGGAAGCACCTCCAGAGCAGTCCTTCCCACAGTTCCAAGTGGTCCCATTGTTTCAGCAGATCCAGCACTTGTTTCTCCTCCTGGATCCTCTCGCTGGTATCCGGTAAGGTGCCCCTCCGCACAAACGTAAGGACACGAGAGATCACAGGGTCTTGCCGTTGCTCTTCTACTAACCTAGAAACCAGAGGAATGACCGAAGCTCCGTGACTATGGTGGGGACCTTCCATTCCTGGACAGCGGTCACTTTTCTTGGATTGGGTGCCACCCCTTCCCTGGAGACCACTTGTCCCAGGTACTGGACTTGTTAGCGCAGAAAGGCATACTTTTCTGGCTTAAGTTTATGGCCAAACTGCAGCAGCCTTGGAAAAACAAACTCCAGGTTCTTCAGGTGAGTGGTAAAGTCATCCGCAAAAACAATGACATCATCTAAATAAACCAATAGGGCCTCTGTGCTTATGTCTCCCAAACAACATTCCATCAGTTGTTGGAACGTTAACGTCTCTGGGACCACGTATTTCATCCCCTGCTGGCGGGCCCACTACAGCTGGGTGGGGGAGTTTGAAGCCGGCTGGTGAGAGGCTGGAGCTCTGGAACCAGGACAATCGGTCTGTCTGGGCTGAGGACTGGAACCTGTTCGCCAGGGCTGTGCTGGCCCGTATTGCGCTAGAGGATGGGTCAAGCTGGGCTGAGGAAACTGGGCTGGACCATGGTGCTACATGAGGCTTTGTGATACTGGAGGCTGAAGGAACTGCGGTGGCTTTGGGTACCCATATGCCATGGGTCCAGGACCCCAAAGTTGTGCAGGTGGAGACATGTGTGACCCTTGAAACATGTAGTTGCCTGGCCCCCATGGCTGAAATTTCGACATATTGGACATTTTTTGTTTGAGATCACCCATTTTTCTCATAGTGTCTCTTCTCTTAATCGTTCTACTGACACAGCAGGGGGTGCCATTGGCTTTACTTGCTCTGTGTGGAAGACTTGAGCTGGTGGTTCCTCTTCTCCATAGACCTCCATCCTGGCAATGGCCTCCTGTTTGAGACAACTCAAAGGATCCAAAATAAAAAGGGTACATGAAAACAGGAGTAGATGGTGCAGTTGCCGGACTAGCATTTCCTTCAGCTGCATTTCCATTAAACATTGCTGTAGGTTTAAACACTGACCCAGCTAACACTTAAACTTAATTTTATTCTGCCGACAGCAGGCCAAAAGTTTGTATATGTAGTACTTGTCTAGTGGATATGACACACAGGTCCGTGAAAAGTAATTGGGTCAATGGAATATATCATAGCAAATATACCAAACTGGATTATGAAAATAGGTTGTTTATTACAAGAAAGTTCATGTCAATAAAATATAAATGCACGTACAAAAAAGCAATTCAGCAGCAGTGCAAAGTGTCAACAATAATTAGCTAGCACTAGCTAAGACAGAATTTGAACATGCACAAAGTTAAAGGAATACACACATGTGGCTACACAAGAGGGATGACACAAGAGGGATGATACAGGTAAGTGTCTTGTATAACATTATGTTTGCGCAGAGAGCAGCTAGCTAGTAGCCTATTAATATTAAATATGTGCAAATCCGCAATGGAGACAGCTTGTGCAAAATGCAAAAATAAATATGGGCAAATCTACAGATAAATATACAAGCTAGCAAAGGTATAAAATATAATCTGTGACAAAATACCAGCATACGAAACACGTTATTAACACCAGTTACATACCACCTTTTTGTAGCCACCCAAAACGAGCAAGGAGAGCAAGGGGAATGCTGAACGCCAAACAGTACATCTACAAACCCTCGGAAGGTAGATTACAAAGCTACGGACCCGACTGGCAAATAAAATACACAAGAATATAACAATGATATCGGCAAGCATACAGTGCTGTACGAAGCTCCCCATGCTGCCTGAACAGTGGCGCAGTAAAATGCTCAACTGTGGGCATGGAATTAGTAAGACGCCCCAATCAGGAGGAAGAGGTAGTTATGTTGTCACACCCTTCTACACAGCAACCGTTCAAATGGCAATACAAACGTGTATGCAATTAAACTTAACTTGTTTCTGCAGACCCCTAGCGGTAGAAGATTATTTATTTATTTTTGTGAAAGACCTACCATATTTTTTATTTGCAACATAGTACATTATGTTGTTCTTATTTTAGTATCTCATTTGTTGTGGCTGAATTGCAGGATAAGTCAGTATTGTAGAATTAGTATTTATGCATAGCATAGCCATGTATTACCCTATATTTAACACACCAGTATCAATGGGCCCTAATATGGACAAACAAAGCATTGTATACATTTTTTGGTTACATTTTTTACAGCCTATAATGGATATAAAGATTATGTAAACAAATCATTTTAAGCAATGACATTAAATGGTACAGGGGTCTTCTTCAATTTAAGCCATTGCACGTGTGTGTGTGTGATGTCCACATCTGGGGTTATAAAGCTTTAAACAAAACAGGCGAAAATCGGCCCAATTTTGCTTCTGCAAAAAGTGGTTAAAGGGGTAGTCCACCTCAATAAAACCAAACAAAATATATTTTGTGTATGTGTTTTACTATAATGTATAACTGAAATTTTCCTTCTGGAGGATTTCTACAATTCAAAATATCACTTTGTGTGGATATCACATTTTGGAAGCTTGATCCTCATTTGCTTTGTTATAAGACCACAATTCCCACAATGCTTCACTTCAACTAGACCACTGCAATAGAGTGCTACAGTTTGTAGTCGTAAAACTCGGAAGCGAGTTAGCATTTTTGAGCTATGCGTTCCCTCGCCGATTTCCAATGGGGTTTTAACGTGGTTTTCGGATTCATACCAAATATAAGGTCTGTGGTTAATATGAGCCTAAGAGAGTTTTCACGTTTTGTTCAACGACATAAATTACACATATTAATATATTAACCATAAATTCTTAAGGTTTTAAAAAGTATGTTGCTAACCAGTTTCTATATTCAAACTACAACTCGTCGGAATAAATACACGCGATTACCTCAGCAGATCATTGCCTGGCTGCTCTCAAGTGTAGCTCGCAGCTTGTCATGTCAGCGCTCCTTTCAAACTTGTTTTATATGAAATTCAAGAATATGAATGAATACAATTTAAAACTAAGGTCTTCGTAGCTTGCTAGCCAGCAAGCTAGCTAGTTACGTTTTATTTTGTAAGCAAAAAAATAATAATAATCCCCCAAACTGCTGTCAATATCAAACAAAAATAATATATTTAATTTAAACTGTCATTTATTACTGTATATTAATTACAATAACACAATCATCAGAGATGAACCAGTCGTAAGTCCAGTCCAGTCAGTCCCTCATTCTGAGAGAACGCCGGAGGTTGGTCTGGGTCTTCAACAGGCTCAGGTGCATTGTAAATGTCATCACAGAGAGGGACATTGTGCCTGGTAGCGATGTTGTGCAGGGCAATACAGGCAAGTATTATGATGCACGCTCCTTGTGGTTCCAATCGGAAGTAGTTAAGGCATGCAAAGCGCCTCTTCAGAACTCCATTTAAACGCTCAATTGCACATCTTGTGCATTGCACATTGGTCGGTTTGGAGCTCTCTGTATAGAGCGCTCTCCCTCAGGATACACGCAGCATGGACAGACCCAGGCCACTTCACAATGCAGTTTGTGATGATGAGATCAGCGTCACCAACAAGTTGGATGTTGATGCTGTGCCTCCCCTTTCGGTTGACGTACTCCCACTCCCTCTCATGAGGTGCTTGTACATGCACATGAGTGCAGTCGATAACCTCAATGGTATTGGGCATGTCCCCCAAAAGAAAAAACTTGCACTTGGTCTGGGCAATCTGGTCACCCTTGGAAATTAAACAAATTGATTGAGCAGGCTGGCCAATGCGATTGACACAGCTTTCACCACATCACTCACAGTTGATTTGTCTGCTCCTATATTGTCACCAACAACTTGGTAGAAAGTCCCAGATGCATAGAAGCTCAGAGCAATGAGGACCTGTTGTTCCACAGACAGACCGTGACTCCTTCGGGTTCTGCGTTGAAGTTTTGGCCTAACGAGGTCTGCAAAGTACTTAATATCAGCATTCCCAAAGTGAAACCGAGCATACAGTTCCTCAGTGGTGTATTGCTCCAGTGGTTTTGTACGCTCAACGTGCACCCTTTGATGGTAGCCTCTCCTACCAAAACGGTGGTGGCGATGGACAATACCTGGCATCATACCTGCCAGTGCCTGCCCTGCCAGTGCCTCTGAGAAAGGCTGAATAAGATGGCTGTGTAATTGGTCTTTTCAAACACACACCCATTAAACATCCATTAGCTGATGTGCTTTGGCTTGTGTTCAATTAAATCAATCATGCTCAAGGCCTATAAACTCTATGTTCACTACACTAAAGAGGTGGAACCAAAAAGGACTCAAAAGGACCTAATTTCACTGTTGCAGAAACCCACGCTCTGCTGGAGGGTGTTAGGTGCCATTATGCCTCAATAGTAAGAAGTTTTATTTCTACTAAGGGTGATGAAGTGACTAACAAAAAGAAAAAAGACATTTGGGTTGAAATCACCCAAAATGTGAATGCCATGGAGTCTAGCCAGAACAAGTGAAATTTAGATGGAAGAATCTGAAGGCCAGGGCAACAAAGGACCATGCTGAAGCAAAAAAACACCCAAACAGGCAACAAGCCCTTTAGAATAGGTTATTACACAATGTTGTTCTTGACATTATTGGAGGTGAAAACTCGTAAGCTCTGCACGAGATTCAAGGTGTTGTAGGGGATGGTGAGCCCACGTATGTAGAGGAAAGCAAGCCAGTTCCTCCTAATGCAGAGGAAACATTTATTCTGGATCTCAGCCCTGTTATTGAGAAAGAAGGTGGATCCTCACTGGTAGAAAACAACATCACCTGCAAACAGCAGAGATGCCACCCTTAGGTCCCCGAACCGGACACACTCGGGACCTCGGCTATACCTTGATATCCTGTCCGTGAAAACCATAAACAGGAGTGTAGACAATGCGCATCCAACACAAATGCTGCTCTCGCTCAAAGTGTACAGGGACTAAATGCCTCGCAATAGCGACCCCGGTACCCTATACTCCCACAGCACTTCCCACAAGATATCTCAGGGAACACGGTCGTATTTCTGTGTGCTCATCAACATGTCGCTTAAAACAAGCAATAATAAGGATTACATTCAAATACAGCGTCCCCAAGAAGTTTTCACACCCCTTAATAATTATGAACAAAAAAGGCTTGATAAAATAAGGTAATGAGCTAAGCTATATAGCTTTATGCTCTAAAGTATGGGGAAATTATATTCTACTGTACTGATAGAATTGCTTATAGCAAAAGACATAAAAATGCTCAGATAGTTCATAGACGTCATTTGATATTTTTGTTATAATATATTTATGATTTATATCGTGAATTTATTTGCTTATTTATGGCACTAATTGGCCCCCTAATTTATGGAATGACCCATTTGCAACAGACTGTCACAGTTCAAACAACGATTGAAACAATGACTACATTTACATGCGCACCATATTCCAAATAAGGTCAATATTCTCTTTTGACAATATTCCAAATAAAGTGTTTACACGCTACGCCGTAGAGTGTTGAGCTCCGCGAATATTCCTGTATACATTTTAATCGGCTTATTCCAAATAAACTAGGACATGCACATTTTTTCCCCACTATAATTCCCTTTTCCGCAAAAGGTTTGGAAGATGCTATATTTGTTATATTGTGTTGTCTTCTTAGCACTTCTACAACATAATTTAAGAAGAACACTCATTTTCATTCACATCCTCAATAATGGCAGACCAGAGCGCAAGGAAATAGCAAATGGAGCTATAGTTAACGTCTGCCGGAACTTACCACTTGTGCCACATCCTGGAGACAATGGATAAAGTTTGCAGTGAGGACTGGTGGGAAACAGTACTTCAATTTACAGATGCAGAGTGGAAAGAAAATTTCTGCATGTCGAAAGGCTCATTCAACAAAGTGTGCATAATGATGGAAAGGGTTATGAAACTTTGTGTTGAAACAGTACATGCCCCTGTGTCACTTGCTATGCATGTTGCTATCATCCTGTACAAATTGGGAAGCCGTGCTGAGTATTGTATGTTTGCGAATAAGTTCGGTGTGCACAAGTGTACAGTAAAAAAAAAAAAAAACCTTCTGTGAAGGCAATAGTAGGCTCTGTGATTAATCATTTATTTAAAGTGCTGCCTTGAGTGTTCTCCAGCGATGTTTGCACAAAACCTGCTTCCTTAATTAGTTTGTCACACACCCTTGTAAAAATGTCACTATTACGGAGCTTTCTCCCGTAAATGCATTCCATTATATTCATGTCTTTCATTATTTGTAGACATAAGTCTGTTTCGTTTTCGCTCCATACATGCAAGCTTTTTGCCATTATGGACCGAAGATTCCTTGCAGATTGAACATGCGCGGACTAAATAAATATTCCGTTCAGGGGCATATTCCGAATAATGTGTTTACATGACCAAATATTCTGGTTAATATAGGCATATCCGAGTTGTCTTATTCGGATTTCTAGCAATCAGAATATTGGCTTAATCGGATTTTGGGTTAAGGCATTTACATGACTCTACCATATGATATGATACTACTATATTCCGATTAATATAGAAATATTGGTGTGCATGTAAACGTGGTCAATGAAATACAATTAATGATACAAACCTATCTTGGTCAGTCTTGGACTGTCTGGCTGGGGGAAAGTCCTCTCTATGACACCTGCAAAACAATAACTTCATTAGGACAACATCAAGTCAAATAATTAGTTTAATTAGTTGTGCAGTTCGTGTACTTTGATTGATGACATGAGCATTGTTTTAACTTACATCAGCCTGGATGAATAGGGCATCTCTCTTCTCCTTGAAATATGCCATGAGGAGCTGGATGACATGGAGCCATTGCACTTTCATCGCCCATTGAGAGGACAGCCTGTACGTCATTTGTTGGTTTGTTCTTGAAATACTGGACAATTATCTTCCCCTTTTCTTGTAAGGACTGTTGCAACTGAGACAAAATTACAATGTCAGTCAATAAGTGGAAGTGCCTGTGCATCCACTTTTGGTGAATCTTCGTATGTAGAGTAAATGCTCGTAGAGAAGCGGACTCATGGTCGCAAAATTGGCAGTGATACATTTCATCACCCTGTTACCTGGCTAGCAAACTTTACGCTTTTTAAAAATAAAAAATGTGTATGCCTGTAACTAACGTTACCATCTAATATAATTAGTGTTATATTGCCTAATAATTCCTGTGTGCTCTTAACTTCAACTGTGTCAGAGCTGGACTGTGTAGTTCACGTAACGTTAGTGTAGGCCTTGTGTACTGATTCGCTATACCGTCTGACTCCTCTTGCTAGCCAAGGCGAAGCCGAGGGCAATTTCCCTCCACGAAAGGCATTCAAACTTTATAATGCCTGGCTCCGAGGTCATTATTGTGCTTACCATGTTTACCAACAATGATTATATATAGTTACATTTATATTTATTGATTTTTCTCAACTTTATCAGCTGAAATTTAAATATCCTTCCACGGCCCTTTTAGCATGTAGTTTTTGCCTTGTCAAGAAAAACTCTGGTTGGTAGTTCCAGAGCCATACGCAAACTTTATGTCGTTAATTATATTGCTGCTTACGAGTTCTATTTATTCCGTTGTAATGCAAAAACATCTCGTCGTTAGTTCTGAAAACAATTGATTCTATGAGGAAGAAAATAGTTCCTTCTCGTTTTTATAGTACCATACAATTGGCACCAATTTTGGCTATTTTTGTCATTATATTATTTTTTTAAATTGTATGAAACCATAACTCCGATTTCACGTTACCTCCCTCTCTCTGTCATGATTTTTTAAAAATGGTTTGGTCAGTGTAGCCGAACTTAGGCTAAGGAAATACATTTCAGATTTGCATCATGAGATGCAAGGTAACATCTGAAAAATACTAAGCTAGATAAAAAGTTTTCTACAGTATATATAGCCTAAACAGATTAAAGTGCTTTGTGAAGTAATTGCATTCACAACCAGTCGATGTTGCTTACGTTAACTTGAATTAATAGGTTAATTCCTAAATTAGTATTTCTAAACTGAATAAATACTGCACCACATTTTGCTAGATTAAAAGTTGTTGTAACTAAAATAGTCCATTCATTTAAAGAGACAAATCTATGGCTCGCAGTAGATAATCAATTTTTTTTTTTAATAAATAAAAAGATTAAACATTGCGTCAACACCAAACTGCTTAGCTAACTTTGTGATAATATAACTATAGGCCTGCATAACATTAGTTACCTAGCCACATATTGCATTTGCATTAAAAACATGCTTGCGTGCTGTGTCAAACTGTCGATATGATGATATGACTTTGCCACCACGTAGTGTTATTTAAAGGAATTGCCACCAGACAAGGTTTTTTAACAAGCAGGTTTTATTTTAAGCAACTTTTTTTTATTTTTAATTAGGCCTAAGCGGCACGGTTATCTAATTGTAGGCTAGTTGAATTGCACATTGTTGTTTATGGTGAAATTGGACATTGTGAATGGTAACGTTACTGGAAATTATTTTTGAATCGTTGATTCGTGGAAATTCAAATGTTGCCAGCATTACTTCATAGCCAGGCATTTATAGAAAAATAAGGACCACCTCCCAGGCAATCAGAATCAGTTAACGTTACTTGCCGCCACCACCAACAGAAGTTTGATAGCTAGCTAGCTCAAACCTAGTTCCACCTATATAACTATTCAGGGGTGGCTTTCCCAAAGTATGTCGTAGTGATAAATATGTTGTGAAACGTGTCGTGAAGATATACTTGCCATACACAACGCTTTCCGAAAGTGGTCGTAAGTCAAAGAGATTGTGAAATGTGTTGTGAGTTCAAGACAACATTGCACTAGTGAACCAACTGCAGGGTAAGGCTAGGTTACGGTGGGGGAGGTATCCAGCTTTGTGCGAGCGCACATAGTGCGCGAGCAGCAAAATCTTTTACATTAATTTCACCGTAAATACAGTTTTTTAATACTGTAGGCTACACTTAACTGTGTTTAACATTATTGTTATAGCAGCACCTAGTGGTAAAAGTTAGTACCTAGGAATTTTAGGTTCTAGGTTTGGTTTGAATTTGTGTAGTATTCGCCTGGCCCAACCCACCGAACCTGACCAGACAATGCAAAGCATTACATATTAGTAAAAGATAGATTAATTTCAACTGAATTGACCACCAGGGCAACAACTGGGCTATCAGCCAACTATTTCCAATTGGGCCTAATCAATGCACCATTAATAAAATAAAGCAAGAGCGTCAACAAAAAAATAAACAATGGTCTTACTCTTAGAAGTGCTTTCAGGGTCAGTCCACAGTAATGAGAAAATTAGACCATCCTTTTTAAACTGCCCAGTTTTCGCATGGAATTATTCCCAGGTGGAAATTTTGGCAGTTATCTGGTTCCATATATACTCAAAATATAACAGAGACAGATTTGAGGTCATGAAACTAATATTAACCAGTTTATTTCATTTTTTGTTTAAAAAAAGGTCATATTTTTCCCGCCAAATGTGTGACATGGACTACCACCCTCATTGAAGCCCAGTTTTTGAATCTTTGCAGATAAAAATGATCTTACTTCTTTTGCATGTTCAAAAATATGATGAATAAAACGTCTATAAATATAAAATTCAACTTGAATTATTGTTATTTACTTATAAAATTCAATCATTGAACTTTGTGTAACGGTTGTGATGCTTTCCGTCAAAAACTCAGCCTAGCCCAATTCGGGTCATTCGGTGGCAAACTATGCCATCCTGCCCTCATGCGGTGTTTATTGTAACTACTGGGAATAAAACAAGGACTTATATCCTTGAAAGCGGCACTGCCTCCGATATTTTGAATAATAATGACATTAGAAGGTAAGCACTTGTCCATTCCGTCAAGAAATCACGACCGAACATGCAGAAAAAATTCGTAATTTTCTCATGTTTCCCGACGATGGACACCCCCATTAATGGTTTGATCCAACACACGGTTTACCGGGTTAACCAAACACGTGACTTGCGAATCGCAGGAAATCAAGATGGCGTCACAGTTGAGGTGCGAATTTTTTCCGTCAAACTTTTTCTTAAAATCACGACCGTTCAGGGTCATCACGACCATTTAGAATGTGCGATATTAACAGCGATGTAGGACACGACACAGAGATCCATGTTTTTAGTCTGTTCATAGATTAGAAATGCTTGAAATTGTCACTTTTTATCGAGTGTTTCAGTTGTTGTTTACATTTGAAAACGCTAGGAATCCATTAGGAATTGTGTGGTTGTGATGTGTTGACGGTGCAATACATCACGACCGAACTTGTCAATCATCACGACCGTAGCCTGAACAAAGTTTTAAATGATTGCAGATCCACTTTTGTATAAAAATATGTAAAAGCCCTTTGCATTGTGTCTTCAACACACAGCCCCCGACTAGCTGGAATTCAGAAATCATGAATTGGCTGGCTTATTTAATAAAATTACACACAATTGAACATGTTTGTAACGGTTGTGATGACTTGACATGATTAGTCCCAGTCCGTCATCATGACCGTTACATTTTGTTGGCTAGTTTTTGTTTACATTGCAAGGCATTGTAATGTACCATAGACCAAGCCATGCTAGGCCTAGTGTGTTCGTTGTTGGTCAATACACTGCTGTTTGAATAAGCTGATACTTCAATTTAAAATAAAATGTACATGTTAATGGTATGTTTGTAACGGTTGTGATGCTTTGACATGGTCAGTTGCAGTCCGTCATCATGACCGTTACAATTTTGTTGGATAGCCTAGTTATTGTTTACATTGCAAGGCCTTGTTTAATGTATCATAGACCAAGCCATACTAGGCCTAGTGTGTTCGTTGTTGGTCAACACTGCTGTTTGAATATAAGCTGATACTTCAATTTAAAATAAAATTTACATGTTAATGGTATGTTTGTAACGGTTGTGATGCTTTGACATGGTCAGTTGCAGTCCGTCATCATGACCGTTACAATTTTGTTGGATAGTTATTGTTTACATTGCAAGGCCTTGTAATGTACCATAGACCAAGCCATACTAGGCCTAGTGTGTTCGTTGTTGGTCAATTACAATGCTGTTTGAATAAGCTGATACTTCAATTTAAAATTAATTTACATGTTATGGTATGTTTGTAACGGTTGTGATGAGTTGACATGGACAATCCAAGTTTTAACATCACAACCATTACAAAATGATTTGTAACATAGTCATTTGACAGCAAGTCTGCGAGACATCAGATAACAATGTAAACAGACATAGGCCTAGGCCAGTACCATTGATATACACTGCAGTTGGACTAATGTGGCACTTGTAATTTATTTTGTATCGAATTTCATTTACATCTGTAACGGTTGTGATGATTTGACAAATTCTTTTCCAGGGTGTCTGTAACGGTTGTGATGAATATTGAATCCCAGTCTTTGGTGCACTGTGAGACATCATTAGACCTAACAAACAGACATAGGCTTAGCTAGTCCCATTAGTAATTTCACACTGCAGTTATGGCACTTGTATTGTAATGAAATTTGATACGATGTAAATTACATCTGTAACGGTTGTGATGATTTTACAAACTCTTTTTCAGGCTGTCTGCACGGATTTTTAAGAATGCTGTTGCAGCAAAACAGTCACCACCACCATGTCCGCCCATTCCACCACAAAAACAGCAGCAGTCGGTGTCTGAAAGAATGAAGAAGTACAGGAAAATGAGAAAACTTGATGCAGTGGCCCATCAGTTGTAAGTCCATTCTCAAAGCCACATTCTCTTATAAGCGCGATAACTCCAAAACCATTGGTGCTAGGTGTTTGCGTAGCGTCTAGTTCCCCATTCTTAGTATTGGGGTATCCAAAATACCAATTGAAGCGTTCAAGCCCTCCAAAAGTTTATTTTAGTGCAAAAAGACAGGTTGCAAATTGCATTCCTGCCACAGTGTAGTGAGTCACTACTGAACATACCTTTTCATTTTTCAGGTATTTGGATAAGGAACGTGAACGATCATGTACGCGGAGACAAAGGCCCATATCAGATGTTGAAAAAGAGCATCAGCGCACACAGAGCAGAATAAGGTTTGTTCTCCCCAGACAATAGACCATGTAGACTGTAAATGAATGGTTTGGGTTGTCGGAGTGGCCGAGTTGATAAGATCACGGCCTGCCACCGCTAAGATCCCGGGTTCGATTCCTGTCGAATCCAGATCTTATGTGGTAGAGAGGGTGACTCTCTTCGACATCGTAGGTTTCCTCCGGGGTCTCCGGTTTCCTCCTACATTGCATTACAATTCACCCAATATTGTTTTATGAGTAGCCATAATGTCCTCAGTTGACGCGTGCACTCTTCACTCAATATTTTTTATGAATGGTTTCCGACCCTTGCAATCCTGCCTCAAACACAGGGGTCCATTTAGCTTGGAAAGTTGCCAGCCACTACACGTGGCACTGGCAAAGTGTGGCTACTTGTGGAGCCATAAAATTACCATGTGACATTCACAAGTCATTTAGGCCCTACTGAAATGACTGATGATGGTGATAAGTGGATGCAGGCATAAATTTGGGACAGAACATTTACTAGATTAGCCTACGACCAAGAGAGGAACAGTCTAGGTCTAGCGGAAATCAGACCAACCATAGCATAGGAAGTCTTTTCTTTTACCTGAGTGTTTAGTGTGACAAGTCTTATTGACTGCAAAGATCACTTTCATTTTATCGCCAAGTGGCAACGAATGCAAAACAGACTTCCTTCCCCCTTCAATCAATCAAGCAATCAATCAATAAATATCCGCTTATCATATCTCCCTTGGAGATGGGACAGAATCCACCCCGTCGTTTGAGGTAGGCCTGCTTGGTGAAAATGGTATTTATCTATTTTTAGGTCGCAAAAGTACAGAGACAAGTGCAAAGCTGAGGGTAAAAAAAATAAGCCAACGCCGGAGAAAAGTTATGAAGACAAGGAAACAGCAAGAAGAAGCAAGGACGTACAACAGAAAGAAAAAAAGGGAGTCAAGATTGAAACAGAATTCGCAGCAGAAAAGACGAGTTAAGGAATATGATCGGGCGAGGAAGAATATGTCTGACAGTGACAGTGAAAATGTCGATCCTAATGACGAAGAAAACGGTGAAAGCCAACATGACGATGATGACTGTGATTTTACATCACCGCAGGCAAAACGACAGGCTGCTTCAAGGATCCGTTCAGCTTGTCCAAGGTCAGGAAACAAGTTTGCTACTGCTCTGGCATATGTAGTGTCTAGTTTATCTCCAAGGAAAAGAAAGGTACTTGGCGAGGCTGGACTATTGGTTCAATCACCCAAAAAGCAAAAGGTCCTTGAAGAAACATTCGATACTGTCAAAGGTGAATTGTCAAAGTGTAAGCGCAAGGAGAAGAAACGTATTCTTAAGACATTAGCACCAGGATATTCAGACAAAAATGTAGGTGCCAAAGAACTGGGGGTCAGCACAAAGTTCCTAGAAAAATTTTCTCGTCTGCCTGCAGAAGAGGAAGATGTTAAACGAGCAGACGCTCTGAAACCTCATGTCGTTGATCTAGTAGAAGACTTCTATCAGCAACCAGTGGTGTCAGTCATACTACCAGATAGGAAACTTGTGAAGAGAAACAAGTGCAGATGTGTTCTTCAGAAGACAATACGAAACACTTACCAGGACTTTAAAGCTGAATATCCAGATGTCAAAGTCGGTCTATCTAAGTTTGCAAGCTTGAAGCCCGCACATGTAAAACCCAGTCAACAGACCCCAGTAAATCAATGCATATGTGAATATTGCGCTAACGTGGAATTAAAGATCAAGGCGTTGCTCTTGGTTTGCGATAAAACCAAGAGCATGGAAGTCAAGGCAAAAATCTCTGATAGGTTTAGAGTTGTATCGGAAACCCTTTGTCCGAAGTTGCATGGTGGAAAATACCATCAGCGTCCGTGCCTAGAGAGGAAATGTAACAGCTGCGGGGTAGGTCTGGTGAAGAAGCTGTTGGATCCCCTACATAGTGAGGACGATGTTATGTGGTATAAATGGGGGTCGGTTACAGACCAGAACAAGACAGGAAAGACATACAAGGGTATCGTATCTCATCAAGGATCCTTGTCTACCCTGGTGGATGAATTCTGCTCCGAACTCGAGACACTGGCCTCGCACTTATTCGTAGCTGCATGGCAGTACAACGAATTCAAGAAGATCGTAGACGAGATACCTGAAGATACAGCAGTGATGGTTCTCGACTTTGGACAGAATTATACATGTACGAACCAAGACGAAGCGCAGTCGGCCCACTGGCATCATGAGCAAGTTACCATTCACCCCATAGTAACATATTACAGATGCCCTACTTGTACAACCCACGAGACCGTGAAGGAAGAGCTCGTTTTCCTTTCAGAAGACAAGAACCACGATGCCCATGCCATCAAGGCCTTTGTCGTGGAGGTAAATAGGTATCTTCGGGAGGAGCGCCACCTGGACTTGCAACATGAAGTCCAGTTTACTGATGGATGCTCATCGCAGTATAAGAGCAAGCTGCCTTTCCTACACATTGCTACTGATCACTCTGGTGTCCCAGCTGTAACTCGATGCTTCTTCGAGTCACGTCACGGAAAGGGTCCCAGTGACGGTGTCACTGGCGTTGTAAAGTCCTATGTCAGGTCTGCAGTTATGTCTAGGAGAACCATTGTCAGGAACGCGAAAGAGATGTACGACTACTGTGTAGAGGAGTTGAAGAGAGAGAACCCAGAAGGTGGATGCTGCCATTCCCGGCGCAAGTTCTTCTTCGTGGAAGATATACAGCGACCGAATGAGACAACGAAGACTATACCTGGTACCCGAGGCCTCCACTGTGTCCAAACTGCATCTGATGGAACTTTGAACACTAGAACCTTAGCTTGTTTCTGTCGAGACTGTAGGACCGGTGATACAGAGAAGTGTATAAACCAGAAATACGTAGACAACTGGATAAATGTCTCGATAGCCACAGGGGAAAAAACTGGCAATACTGTAACAGTTGCAATGCCAGGAGATCAAGTCACTGGGCAACCTCAGGTACTTCCAGATACTCCACACTTTTCTGGCAACAGAGAGGAAGACTTCAATTGTATCCAGAGCTTCCTCGCAAAGGGAAACAGTTTCAAGGAATTGCATGAAAGGAGCTCTCGTGTATTATCAGTGGTTGAGAAATATGAATTGCTCTGCCAGCCGAAGGAAGTCAGTGTGCTCAGTACCAAGAGCACAGTTGATGGCATTGCATTCTCCCTAAACTCGTGCAGTTCCCTCTACCCAGTTTCCATTGGAGCAGAAGGCAACTGCCTCCCCAGGTGCGGGAATATGTTTGCATTCGGACATGAGGATTACTGGAAGGAAATCCGAGTTCGTATCGCCATAGAAATGGCATTACATTCCTCCTGCTATCTCTCCGAGGAATACCTGACCAATGGGCATACATCACATGAGAAAAGTGTAGCATACATGCTGACTTTGTTTTCTGAAGCAAATTTGCCAGAGGGACCGGTATCTAAGGCTGTTATTGCCAACGCTTATGGTCAGGTGGTCATGAAAGCAGTGAACAATGGGGTCTACATGGACATGTGGGGCATATTTGCCCTTGCAAGTGTACTGAAGTGTCCAATCCAGTCCATTTACCCGGATATAGGTGGCGAGGCAACACAGAAGTATTTGAATCGCATCGTAAAACCTAGAGAGGACCGTTCTACAGGCATGGCGACTATAATGTGGTCATCAACGCATGAAACTGATGAAACTTCACAATGGCGCCCGAACCATTACGTTGCTTGTTTGCCGATGGATGAAGACAGTGTATTGAATCTAGATGATGGTATCCTTTTTAAAGTAAATGATTTAGCCCGGTTTCAGTAGGCCTACTGCCGTTGCGACTTTCAGGTGGACGCATCTATGAAAATCAACTACACCGATTATCCAGTGAATTGACGACAGTGGTAATATTCCTTCCTTTTTTAACTGTTGATAATTGGAGTTGAATGATGATAGTAGTTGGTACACATGTACATGTAGTTAAGCCTTAATCTTCAAACAGACATGACAGAAGACTTGGTCTTTGATGGCGATTCAACTTCGTTGGATAAAACTTCCATCTTCGACATCATTGAAGACCTTGGAACATTTGCCGATGTAGCTTACGATGTGAATGATGGCATGACCGAGACTGAAGAGGTCCCACAACAAGCTGACGAGGTCACACAGCCTGATCATAATCATAGCGTGGCAGCCCAAGGTGTTCAGGTGAGCCATTCCATTCATCACACAGACTCAATGCATACCATAACATGTAGTCTAGATTCACTGCATTGAATTTATATTGCTAAAATTTCAATTTAATTTTCAGGAAAAGTCACTGGACATGCTTGATAATGATGTGAATGAATTTGCCCACCCGACAACGACCGAGACTGAAGAGGTCCCACAACAAGCTGACGAGGTCACACAGCCTGATCATAATCATAGCGTGGCAGCCAAAGGTGTTCAGGTGAGCCATTCCATTCATCACACAGACTCAATGCATACCATAACATGTAGTCTAGATTCACTGCATTGAATTTATATTGCTAAAATTTCAATTTAATTTTCAGGAAAAGTCACTGGACATGCTTGATAATGATGTGAATGAATTTGTCCACCCGACAACGACCGAGACTGATGAGGTCCCACAACAAGCTGACGAGGTCACACAGCCTGATCATAATCATAGCGTGGCAGCCCAAGGTGTTCAGGTGAGCCATTCCATTCACACAGACTCAATGCATAGGCCTACCAATACCATAAATGTATAGGGCTCTGATTTGCAACTTGCAAATTTTGTGGTTAACAAGTTTTATTTTTTCAGGCAAATGGAGAAAACCAGTTTCGTCCTGGTGTATATGCCATTGTGCGATGTGGGGCAAAATACTACATTGGCATGGTATTGACTGGACAGTGCAGATGACCGTTTAAATGTGAAATACATGAAACAAACAGGTAAGAGGAATATTTGTTTATTTCTATTCGTCTCTGATTGAATCAAGATAATGGACACAATCAACAATGCTAATTAAGTAATTTTATTATCTTACATTATGACACATTATGTTTACTAGGCCTATAGTCTTTATTCTTATTGCAGGGTCTTATTTCGAATGGCTAGATCAAACTTCCTGGCAAAACAATGAAGATCTGATCATGGAACTGGAAGTGCCAGTTCTTGACAGAAGAGGCCATACCCTATTTTCAGAGGCCGATATGGCCGTTATTAAGAAGTACATACATTAATACTAGACTGTTGATACATATTTAGCCATCTTCAGTAACCTCAGGCAACGCTCAGGGCCTTGCGCATTCGGCAAATCCATTAATACATCGCTGTTTCAACCCATAATTGAAAATTGAAAGTTTGCATTAACTACATGTAGGTAGTTCTCTGGTTTTATGAATAATCCATCCATAATATTCCGTCCATTTATTTCTAGAATGTTTGCTGGTTTGTTAATGTTACTTGTTTGTAGGTTTCTATTGTTGAATGAAATGTATTAAATATTTTCATGTTAAATTTATCTTTGTCTTCTCTTCTCTTGTCATCTTTCAAACCTGCCCAGGTCATTCATCGCTGTAGACTCTGAAATGACATTTTGGTATCCCTCCCTCTTTCACCCAGACTTGGGACTGGGCTACCCTATCTAGTTCACACCCTTGTCTTCAGTTGAGCTTATGAAACCATCAAACAGGTCATACAATCTCAAGGGGAATTTATAGCTGATGCAATTCATTTTGAAAGGCTTCAATACACAATTTGAATTTAATTCTGTAATTCCAAACTTTTTATAGTGAGTAGACAAACAGATAAAAGGCTAAAACAATGTGGCAATGGCATTCAGGACAGTTGGGTGCAAGCTAAGACAGGTGCAAACTACACAGGATAGGTGGGTTACTACCAAAGAAAGTTGACAGTGGACTACAAGCAAGGGATAAAAAGGAAAAAAGCACATCACAACCGTTACACATATTTTGATAAGCAGACCAAATTGAACTAAAAGGATCATTTGATTCTTTCTGATGAAGGAGATGGACTTCTGATTCCACTATTCACTTCAAGAACTACGCCTTCTGCACTAAACTCCTGTTTATGGAATAATAAATGCGTAACGGTCGTGATGTGGAAATTCTTGTTTGCTTTGGTTGTCAATACATCACAACCGGGATGCATGAAGTAGTACAGTGTTACATCACAACCGTTACACTACATTGCTATTTTCAGCTCCATGGTATTTGGTATGCACTTCATACATGCTGAATTTTGAAGATTAACTAAATCGAAATGATTGTTTGGAGAGAACATGGATTTGGTAATTAATCTAATGCAGTGGGAAAAAGTTTAGTGACAAATTGACACATCACAACCGTTACACGTCTAAAGAGGTGTTTCTTTTGATATTTGTTGTTTGCTTAGGTGCAGGCACAGGTTCAAATAAAATTGGACTGCATTACATTTTGTTTAAATCAGATACAAATCCAACTGGATGGATGAATTTGATGTTAAACATAGTTTTACATTGTACATCACAACCGTTACAGCATGACATCCACTTACTAATTTTAATTTTTCATGAAATCAGGTTTAGTAGTTATCTTTTTATAAGTATATAATTCAAATATAATATTTATGCTATAGAAATCTTGTTGCCAAATTCCAAAATAATGGATTTGAAAATTCATGGTCCATGTCACACTTTGGCACATTTACTGTGGACTGACCCTTCATCTTGTTTTCCTGGTAGAGACGTCCTTGATTATGTCCGTAAAATCCAGTTCATGGAGGAAGCTAACGTTAGGTGCTGCTGGACTAGCTGTCAGTTGGTGGCTTTTGCTAACGTGCTGCTAGCAGTCTCTAGCAGTTTCCCTTTTCCACTGGTTGAATGGAAGAAGGTTTGAAAAACCCAGTTAGTGTGCAAAAAATTTTTTTAGCAACTCCTGTTGACAAATGTCTTTTTTTCTTTCCCTTTTCGTTTTTTGTGATCCGCTGGCGTGCTTTTGTAACTCCAACATTTTAGCTTCTGACAATAGGTAACAAGCAAAATCAGCACATGTCAGTAGGCGTATAGCCACCAAAGACGTAGCCTAAATATGATTTTGCAAACCCATTGCATGAATCTGACCAAACTACCGGTAGCCTATGTATGTTTTTTGCTTTTTGTTAATAAATTAATGGATGAATGAGAGAATAAATAAAATGAATCTTACTAGGTAACTGATTCATAAAAATGTAACATTACTGTCATGGATCGCGCCTTCCTTCCCTTATCTCCGCGCTTAGTATTCTTTTTTTCTGTGTACCTGTAATCTATCAGATTTTTATGTGTTCCGCTATGGGTTTTGCTTTCGCCTCGGTGATTAGTCAGTTCACCTGTCCTGCATTTCCGCTCACTATTTAGACCCCGCTTCCTCCTTTTCTCGTCGCTTCTTGTAAAATTCTAGCCGGTAAAGGTATAGGAGTTGTGCGTGCTATCGACCGCTTTGCTTCTCAATGCGGGACTTGTTAGCCGTACAATTTAGAAAAAGTAAAGTGCGCTCTTTCGCTTGCTTATTTCAGAGCAGAGGTTTTGGTTTCTTTGTTACTCACTCAAATCTACGAGTTTAAGGTTTAGGGTTCTTTTATTTTTCTACTTCTTTTCTTTTATTCACTCCACAACGGGAGTTAGATAAGTGTACTGCTTATTTCTTTTGTTTGCTCGGATATCGAGCTCCTCGCTTTTTATCGCAAGGTTATTTGTGTTTTCCTTATTTTCCCCGTCCACCACAGATTACTGTCCGTCTTAGTGGTGTTCGTTGAACACTTTTAGATTCCTCATCTGTCGCACCTGGACCTCCATTATTTCCTCCGTGTCTCTGGGCATAGAGATCCCCTACAGAACATGGAAGCATAGATCATAACATTCACGTAACGCCTATAACCTCGTTCGCATTCGCGAGGGCGACGAGTGGAAGACAGCTTTTAACACACACAGCGGGCACTACGAATATCTCACTTGCCCCCTCTGTCTTCCAGGCGTTAGTTAACGACGTGCTGAGGGAAATGCTTGAGAAATTCGTCTTCGTTTACAATTACAAGATATTTATTTAATTCATACACACTCAAACATTCATAAACACAACATGTAACAAATACAGTACTGTGCAAAAGTCAGAGACCACTACCAAGATCATTATTCATTTTCATTATTCATCGAAAACTAACTAAATTAATGAAAACATTTTTTCCCATCAATCTACACACATCAATACCCCATAATGACAAAGCAAAAACACATTTTCGCCATAGTACCGTTACGTAATCCGTGAGAGCAATTTTTTAACCACTTCAGTTAATGGTGAAAAACTTTAAAACTCGCGAACAGAACTAGAAGGTTGTTGTTGTTGCAAGGATAGTCACCACAAGCCCTCAAGTTGCAACAGATTATTAACAAACAACAAAGTTAGAACAAGGTTAGTTTGTAAATAAAATAGATATTTTATATCTAAGTAACTAGTAATGTCGTTAGGGCGTCGACAAGTAGTTTCACTTCAGGAATATCAAATTCAACTTTGGTGCTCAGGCTAGCACGATGGGGACGCATGATTATGCCCCCTGGCTGAATAATCTGCCAATTGGATTCCTACTGACTAGCACTAGCTAGCTAACATTAGCAAACTACTGCAGCTTGGTGTATCTAGTCAGCTAGCTAGTAGTAGCTAGCATAATAATAAATTTAGCTAGTTAGCTATTAACTTTTCTCATTTCAATTCGCACAGCATCTGGCAAAACTAGCTAGCTAGCTAACGTTTACATACATAATCTGCTGTGAACTACTGTATCGGAGCAACCAGTCTATCGCACTTGCTAGCAGAAAGCTAATACTAGCTAGCGAGTTAGTTAGCTAGCTTACCTAACGTTATTGATAACTAGCTAGCTACTCTTCCGCTGCGTTGGGCAAGAGACAGCTGTCATATACGGTAGCAAAATGTGCCTGCGGCCCAGACCAGGCATTACGGTAAAAACAAGGCGCGAAGCAGGAGGAACTTCCTGTGGGGAACTTTTACATGTAGACACAGAGACGTAACCAGCTAACTGTATCACCAACCTGTTTGTGAATAAACAACACGTTCGTATTGTTTAAAGAGGACTCCGTCCATCTTTTACATGGTGTCAGAAGTGATCCGGACAAGAGGACAAGCACAGAATGGCCAAGTTTAATCCTCCAGCGAACTTTGCTTTTGAAAAGCCAGCGGAATGGCCCGACTGGAAACAGCGGTTTGAAAGGTACAGAATCGCTACTAAACTGAACAAAGATGACGGACCTGTGCAAGTTAGCTGCTTAATATACGCCATGGGAAGCGAAGCAGAGAATGTATTCAGGTCGTTCGTCTTTGCTGCAGAGAAAGAGAAAGAGGATTATGGTATCGTGCTTAAGAAGTTTGACGAGTACTTCGTTCCGAGGAGGAATATCATTCACGAACGAGCGTGTTTTCATCAGCGTGTTCAGAAGCCGGGAGAGAAAGCAGAGAGCTTCATAAGGGCTTTATATGACATGTCAGAACACTGTGACTTCGGTGCAAGCCGGGAAGAGAATATCCGGGACCGGATTGTCGTTGGGATACTGGACAAAGAAGTCTCACGTAAGCTGCAATTGATGCAAGATTTGAAGTTAGCCCAGACGGTACAGACAGTCCGACAGGCTGAAGAAGTGGCTACGCACGTCAACATGCAGGGAGAAGCAGTGGGGGCAGTGCATGAAGTTACTCAGCAGAGCCACAGGTACCCAAAATCTAAACCACAGAGTGGGCCAAAATTAAGAAAATGGGGAAATGAAAAGAAATGTTTTAAATGTGGCAAAATACAACATAGTAAAGATGAAAGCTGCCCTGCTAAAAAATCCACCTGTCATGTTTGTCACAAATCTGGACATTGGGCCAGAGTGTGCAGGAATAAGAAGCAAGTGAGTGAGGTTACTGAGCAAACAGAGCAGCCAGAGCAGTCAGCTTACTTTCTTGGTGCTGTGACAAACGTAGGCAAGGAAAGTGAACAGTGGTCAGTTGAGCTACTTTTGGACAAGAGGCCAATACTGTTCAAAATAGACACAGGGGCTGATGTGAATGTAGTCAGTGAGGAGACATACCACACATACACCCCAGAGAGTGTACTAGAGCCACCAGACATTCCACTGGACAGCCCAGGTGGAGAGCTAAAATGTCTCGGGCGGTTTCAGACCACTGTAACCTACAAAGGAAAAGCATACCCACTCACAGCATATGTAGTAAGGGGCCACACTGTTAATAACCTACTCAGCCGCTCCATGTCAGTGACAATGAACCTAGTGAGGAGAGTAGATGAAATCAGTCTGAACAGTGAGCAGCAACCGGCCTATGGGACACTGAAAACTGAACCTGTGAAGATACAGCTAAAAGACAATGCCCAGCCGTATGCAGTATATACAGCACGCCGAGTACCCCTCCCAATGCTCCAGAAGGTGAAGGAAGAGCTACAGAGAATGGAGAGTAATGGCATCATTGAGCCTGTGACACAACCTACTGAGTGGTGTGCACCCATGGTGCCTGTCTTGAAGAAGAACACAGGCAAAGCCCGCATCTGTGTTGATCTGAAAAGACTTAATGAGTCAGTCAAAAGAGAGCAGTACATCCTGCCTACTGTAGATGAGATAACAGCCAAGCTAAGTGGTGCTACTGTCTTTTCCTCACTTGATGCTGCTAGTGGATTTTGGCAAATTCCACTGCACCCAGATAGCTGTAGGCTCACCACATTTATTACTCCATTTGGCAGATACAGTTTCAAACGTTTGCCATTTGGAATTACTAGTGCACCGGAGATATTCCAGAGGAAGATGATGGAGACTCTACAGGGGCTGGAAGGTGTCGAGGTCTTCATGGACGACATCTTGGTTTATGGGACCACTATGGAACAACATAACAGCCGCCTCAACAAAGTTATGCACCGCATACAGTCAGCTGGTCTTAAGCTGAATGCGGAGAAGTGTTCCTTCCGGCAGAGTCAACTGCGGTTCCTGGGTCATCTCATCGACCAGTCAGGGGTCCGACCTGATCCAGAAAAGGTCGCAGCCATTCACCAGATGCCACCACCAGGAAATGTCACAGAGTTAAAAAGAATTCTGGGCATGGTGAATTTCCTAGGGAGATACATTCCCAACCTATCAACAGTGGGGCAGCCGCTCCATGAGTTGTTGAAGAGTAAGAATGACTGGACATGGTGTCATGCACAACAGACAGCCTTTGAAAACATAAAAGAGCTGCTGACAACTGCACCAGTTTTAGCCTATTATGATGTCACTAGACCCACTGCAGTGTCAGCTGATGCCAGCAGTTATGGACTGGGGGGTGTGTTACTACAACTCCACGGAGAGCAGTGGAAACCCGTGGCATATTGCTCCAGATGACTCTCAGATGCTGAAACACGCTATGCCCAGATAGAAAAGGAGTGTCTGGCCGGGGTGTGGGCATGCAAAAAGTTTGACAGGTACCTAAACGGCCTAGAACAGTTCAGGTTAGTGACAGACCACAAGCCACTAGTGCCTCTCATTAACAGTCAGAGCTTGGAGAAGGTCCCTATCAGATGTCAGCGTCTACTCATGAGGCTCATGAGATTCAGCCCAGTGGCGGAGTATGCACCAGGAAAGACTCTTGTTGTAGCAGATACACTGTCACGCAGCCCACTGACATGCAGTAAAGGTGGGATAGATTCACACAGTGATGTAGCCTGCTACGTAGCCACAGTAGTGGGAGGGATCCCAGCATCACCAAGTAAACTTAACAGCATCAGGAAGGTCACTGAAACTGACAAGGAGTTACAGTTCATCAGGTCAGGTTGGCCCGAACACACTAGTAGCATCCCTATGGATGCCAGGGAGTTCATTAAAGTGAGGTCGGAGCTCTCAGTAGAAAATGGCCTAGTCTTAAGAGGGTGCAGGATTGTAGTGCCAAGGTCAATGAGAGGCGAAATCCTAGAGAAACTACACCAGGGGCATCAAGGCCTGATTAAATGTAGAGAGAGAGCCAAATCATCAGTATGGTGGCCAGGGCTGTCTAAGGAGTTAAAGAACACAGTGATGTCATGCCAGGTGTGTCGTGAACTGAAGAGGACGCAACTAAAGGAACCTCTTATCTCCACACCACTGCCTGACCGCCCTTGGCAGAGAATCGCATTAGACCTGTGCGAACACAAACACCACAACTATCTGATAATATCTGACCTACTCCAGATTCCTGGAAATACTGCACCTGTCCTCAACCACCAGTGCACACGTTATTCAGAAACTGAGAACCGTGTTTGCCAGATTCGGAATAGTGGAGGAGGTCGTAACTGATAACGGGCCTCAATTCTCAAGTGCAGAGTTCCAGAAACTAGCAAAGGAGCTAGATTTCAAACATATCACATCTAGCCCACATCATCCTCAGGGCAACGGACATGCGGAAAGAGCAGTACAGGCAGCTAAGAAAATCCTTAAGCAGGAAGATCCGCTGCTAGCCCTGATGGTCTACAGATCCACTCCTTGTTCCACCACAGGCTTCAGTCCAGCTGAGCTGTTAATGGGGAGAAAGATCAGGACAACGGTCCCGACCTTGGAGAAAAATCTCCTGCCTAAATGGCACAGCAGGAAAGCAGTGAGAGAGAACGATGTGAGACAGAAAGCAGTGCAGGCTCACTATTTCAACCGCCGTCATGGAGCCAGATCCCTGCCTGCTCTACACCCAGGAGAAACAGTCTTCGCCAAACTAGATCATGAAAAGAAGTGGTCTACACCAGCGGTGGTCTCAGGAGAGGCTGCCACACAGAGATCCTACATCATCACCACCCAGGAAGGTGCAGTGCTGCGGCGGAACCGTCGTCACCTCCTGGCAACACCAGTTTCCCACCACACTCCACCAACTTCTACTGAGGGAGCGGAGATGGATGTACAGTCTGCAGTGACTGCCCCACCAGAGACTGTCGCTGCAAACCAGACTGTGACCACAACCAGCACACGTCTGCCTAGCCAGACCGTGACCAGGTCTGGAAGGATGTGTAAACCAGTTGACAGGCTTGACCTGTGAATGAGTGAAACTCATTATGGCCTTTGGGGGGAGGGTGAATGGAAAATTGACACACACAAGGGACTAATTGTTGTTGCACAATTGTTAAAAAAAATTTTTTTTAAAAAGAACCCAGAAAATGTGTTGTGACCAAATGTTGAGTGCTTGAGATATGCACATTGTTTGCACTTTTGTGATTGCGCTTTTCTTGACAGATGAAGATTCTATGAAGATGTCATATACGGTAGCAAAATGCGCCTGCGGCCCAGGCCAGGCATTACGGTAAAAACAAGGCGCAAAGCAGGAGGAACTTCCTGTGGGGAACTTTTACATGTAGACACAGAGACGTAACCACCTAACTGTATCACCAACCTGTTTGTGAATAAACAACACGTTCGTATTGTTTAAAGAGGACTCCGTCCATCTTTTACAACAGCGATACACTACAATGGCTTTATATGCGCGATTAACTCCAGCATCATCGCTACGGATGCTAGCTAACGTTAGCTAGCTAGCTGAGCTAACATTACAGTCTCAGTGAGTGTTAAACGAGTGTAGAGTCAGTCCCACTGGCATGCTGGCGCGTACGGTCCCAACTAACTGCCCCTTTCCGTAGCTGCAGCTCTCTACATGGCCAGATTTATAGAACCAATGTGAATTTAAAGTCAGGGTCTTGTTGTTGGCGGTGCAAAACGCGACACAGCAGCTTTTAGGCATCGTTGTTCGTACTGAGTTCAGTGATATAAACCCAATGGTTTCCCCCAAAAGGGGGCATGGCCTTCACGGCCCTCAATGACGTGTGGCCGGTCTGGTATATAGTAGTTACCATAGCTACCAAAGAAATGCTGCAGAAAGAAAAGCCATAGAGAGCAGTGCGCAAAGCAGTGAACTAACGTAACTCTGTTATGGGAAAACATTTGTGTAAAATTATTAAGATTGTTTGCGAGTCTTCTGTTTTTAAGTCTTTTGGTACAAGTCCGAGTCAAGTCTCAAAGCAGTCGAGTCTCAAGTCAAGTCAAGTCGCAAGTCCTTATTTTTGCAACTCGAGTCTTAAGTCTCAAGTCCCCAGCTCTGGTCTTAGCTCTGGCTCTGACTCTGACTCTGCCTGCTTTCTATATACAGCCGGGAGCTGATGTCACTACTTAGAACCTAGGTTGAACAGCAGTAGTGATGCACCCAACAAAATAGGTTGCACGAATATGTTTTATAATCATTTAAGAATACATTTTAATTTGATCTAACAATATTGCACACATTTTTGTGAATTAGATAATCACCCCAGCTCATTCTAAAGTGATTATTACTACTACTGCTAAAGGTTAAAAGATGTAGGGGATATCTGGGTAGGATGTGACACAAGGTAGATTTACGCGATGTTTTTGCCCAATCAGAAACAAATCCTGGCTAAGTTAAGCTTCCTTCGTAGTATACCCCCCAGGATGTAGGCTACATACACCCTGCACTTGTAAATGTCTCATAGTCGACATGTGGCAATGCTTTAGGTTTGAGGTTGAGGCTTGTAGTGGTGTCCGGTTTAACCAGTGGCATACTGTGCGTGAGCCTACACCGGTATAGTTATCTCCACACTGCCAATACATTTTGTTATTGCAATTTAAAAATGCAATAAATAAAAAAAATCAACATTGACATTAAATCAATATAAGCACATTACATTATATTCACATAATACCCAGTACTATCAGATGTAGTCAGTTCTCCTCAATTAGGCTATTAGCTAGTAATAAAATAAGTTTTACTTGCATCGCAAAATATTTTACTAACATTATTTAAAATTATATGCGCTGTTCTCCCCATTTAAACTTTGAGAGTATTCATGGTAAAGATTTGCAAGATAAGATTGTATATTTAATTTATATTTGAAGTGCGTGTTTGGTTTATTTCAGCTTGTGCTGAAAGCTAACGTGGTAGTTAACAGACTGGTGTATAATTTTTTTTTTTTGTAAAGTGGAGGGCTACTTAGTCATTAAAAGAGATTTTTCTAAATATCATTTAATTTCACTAACATGATGTAGAGAAAGAAGCTGTGTGTTTACATACCACTGGATTATTCAAATTGTTGGCACACTTGTTAATCTAGGGAAATAAGGATAATGAAAACCAATGATCAGTTTAAAATCAGTAGTATCAAACCGCTATGGTTTCTTAGAGGGAAGTATCACCGATGTCAAAATGGTAACACCATGAGAAGCCTAATTAGCTCAGCTAGTTACTTGTGATTCGTGCTCTGTATGTTTTTTTATGATGTGCCATTAAAATGGCATCCAATATCACTAAAACAGTCGTAGATTTATTTAAAGTGGCAATCGAGGCTGGCATGCCATTGACCAGCGATAATGAGGTCGGTATAACGAAGCAGCACTGCCACATGTCAACTCTATGAGACGTATACCAGTGCAGGGTGTAGCCTACATCCTGGTATCATCATCATCATACGGCCAAGCACGCCACGCCCCAGACTATGATTGGACAGTTGATTACATTTAATTTAGGCACAGAAATGCCACGGTGCTTCGATAAAAGCAATGACAGAACACTCTGCAGTTCAATAAATGCAACGACGAGGATTGCTTTGAATTGTGTCATGTTCCGTGCGGCACCCAGTGGTCATAGGGCAAAATGCAATGGGCAAGTCAATTATCACAATTGTGTATTATATTTAAGTGTGGCGTGAAAACCGCGCACTGAACTCCGCAGTCGAATAAATACAATAACGACTATTAGCCTACTTTGCGTTTGTAACATTCAAAGCAAAGCGCTATGCTACCAGAGTGAAATGCAATGGGTATGTGGACTACATTCTGAGGTCAGTATTACATTACACAATTACAATTGTGTACACAAGTACAATTATGGTACAAGAACTCTGTATTGTATTTGTAATGGGTTTCTTAATGGTTCGGATATTCAAATGCGAAGATGGGGGGATCAGAACAAGTCTGCTCACAATAGTGAGGACCAATAATTGGGAGAGAAAATAATAAAGGAGAAAGAAAAGACAGGAACGTAATTCCTGAAGGCTTAAATAGCCACAAACGAAAATAAACCCACAAAAACAAGCGAACTAGAAACCTAGTGAATAAACAACAAAATCTCCCTAGCTCAAGTAATGAGCAGAACGGGAAAACTCTCGGCAAATAGAACACTCTCGGCTACCGTAGCTCAAAGCCGGTAGAGTGTAAAACCAAAACGAAAGTAAAATGAATGACTGTCTCCGAGAGAACAGCAAAGTACAAAATAGATAGCACAAAACGCTACCAGGCGGAAAACAATCCTATACCCGATTAAGTAGCTCTAGCAAGTCCCCCCTGAACATAAACAAAGCTTAATATCAGGAGGTCGCTAGCACCTGGCTATACCTGGCTCGAATACAATGTCGTAAGACAAACAAGCACTGGAAAAACGGAAGTGAGGAACTGAAATACCCTGCAGGCCAAAGCACAGGTGGAAGCAATAACGAGGCTGGCAAACCATGAAATGGAATGTGGGAAAAAATCAGGCCAGGATTAGCCAGGAACCACTACAGTATTTCAGTGTGTTTGACAGAACTACTGAAATACAGTTCAATATGCACTTTTTTAAAAACGATGCTGTGATAAATGCACATCATGATGTAAACGCAAACACAGATATGTATTACTTTTCACTGTTGCATTATAGGGATTGCATTTTATAAAGTCACTGAAAATCTTTCATGAAGGTAGGCCACCAAACAGGGTTATGCAGTGACGCACATCAATTGATGAGTTTTCTTGCAACATCACACTGAATATGCACGCGCAGACTGGAGTCTGGATCCAAACAGATCTTGGCAGGCAATTTGAATGCATGTTTTCTATTAGGAACATAGAAACCAAACAAATTTATGGTAACTAGTAAAAGAGTTTTAAAAGTAATCGTGTCTCAGAAATATATATTTTAAATAATTTTTGAATAAATGAATACGTGTACATTAATTTAAAATGCGATATTAATCGATGCTTATCGATTCGAATCTTGCAGATCGATGCAGTTGTATTTACACATTCGGATCGATGCATCGCGATGCACCGGTGCATTGTCCCACCCCTAGTAACTAGTAAACAATATATGCATCCATTTACTATATGATTGCATGCCAACATATATTGGGATGTGTAGTTGCATGAATATGGTAAAAACATGACATCAAATTAGGGGACACACTACACACTACTCTGGGAGTGCTGAGTGAATCTCAGGGCTCGGAAGTAGCAGATACCATATCCCCTGGAAGAGCCTTCCCTTCCGGAAGTTCTGTTGTGTTTCTAGTCCGATAGGCAACTCTTTGAACGAGAATGCAATGGAGATTACAGACAAATATTTGAACAGGATTATTTCACAAATTAGTAGGATACATTACAATACATTACAATTATTTGGCAGGCGCTTTTATCCAAAGCGACGTACAATAAGTGCATATTGAAGGTCATTGACACAACAACAAAGCAAATCTGACAAAGCACAACTTTCTCACAATGTAGGAGCTATCCCTAGTAATGAACATAAAATACAGTCAGCTATACATTAACTATAAAATAGCAAAAAACACAAATAGAAGCAAATAAAAACAGGAAGTACATACTATAGAATTGGCCCTATATATAGGTAGTTTAGTCAAGGTAGAGCCTGAAAAGTGTGTTTTCAGACCACAACAGAAAACAAAGTGTTTCAGCTGAGCGCAGTGGAGTGAGGAGGTTGTTCCACCACCGGGGAGCTAAGGTGGAAAAGCTCCGGAGCAAGAGCCGTTAACACGGAGGGAAGGAAGTGCAAGTCGCCCTGCAGCAGTAGAGCGAAGTGGTTGAGCAGGAGCGTAGTGCTGGATCAAGTCCTGTAGGTAGGAGGGGCCTGATCTTTGGGCTGCAGTGTTGACCAGGGTCAGAACTTTGAACCTGATCCTGGCCAAGACTGGCAGCCAGTGGAGTGACCTCAGCAGGGGGGTGACGTGTGAGAACTTCGGGAGGTAGAACACAAGCCGAGCAGCCGCGTTCTGGACCAGTTGTAGGGGCAGAATGGTGCAGGCTGGTAGGCTTGCGAGAAGGGAGTTGCAGTAATCCAAACGTGAGGTGACTATGGTCTGGACAAGAAGCTGGATGGAGTAGGTGGTCAGGTACAGCCGAATCCTCCTGATATTGTGCAGGAGGAACCTGCAGGACCATGCCGTTGCCCTGATGTGTTCTTTGAAGTCTAGCTGGTTGTCCAGGACCACCCCCAGGTTCCTTGCAGAGCGGGAGGTGGTCACCATGGTTCCGTCAACAGTGATGAACAGGTCTAGAAGCAGGGAGGTCTTGTATGGCATGAAGAGCAGCTCAGTCTTGTCGAGGTTGAACTTCAGGTGATGGCTACACATCCACTCAGAGATGTCAGCCAGGCAAGCAGATATCCTCTTCTTATCCTGTGGAGTAGAGGGAGGGAAAGAGAGGAAGAGTTGAGTATCATCAGCATAACAATGATAAGAGAAGCCATGTGAATTAATGACCAAATCAAGAGACAGTGTAAATGGAGAACAGCAGAGGACCCAGTACAGATTTTTACTCCTGTAAAAAGTGTATGAGGTGCAAAGACAGAGCCCTTCCAGAAGACTTGGTAGGATCTATCTTTGAGATAAGATGTAAACTAAGAGAGGGCAGTTCCAGAGATGCCCATCTCAGCCAGTGTGGAGATCAGGAGTTTGTGGTTGACCTTGTCAAATGCTGCAGACAGGTTAAGGAGAATCAGGACAGAGGAGAGGGAGGAGGCTCTAGCAGTGGCGAGTGCCTCAGTCACAGCCAGGAGCGCAGTATCAGTAGAGTGCCCGGTTCTGAAGACGGACTGATGAGGGTTGAGCAGGTTGTTCTGGTGGAGAAAAACAGACAGTTAGTTAAGGGCAGCTCATTCAAGAGCTTTGGACAGGAAGGGCAGGAGAGACATAGGACGATAGTTTCTGAAATCAGAGGGGTCCAAGGTAGGTTTCTTAAGGAGTGGGTTAACACGGGCAGTTTTGAAAACAGCAGGAACATAGCCACAGTTTAAGGAGGTGTTAATAATGGAGGACATCTGTGTCCTCCAGAGTCTTAAAGGACAGAAGTGTAGCAATGGGTTCATTATAGGGGATTTGAGGTGTCACTGGATGCGTGAAGGAGTTTTGGATATTGGCTACCTTCTCCTCAAAGTGGATCTTGAAGGGGACAGGGGTTGCAAATTAGCCATGGCTAGAAACCCGTATGCATGGCATCTACTTTGTATTATATATATATAAAGCAATGTTTTATGCATTTGTCCCTGTCAAATAAACAAGTAATAAAAATAATAAGTCATCTGCAGAAAGGGAAGAGGGTGAGGGAGGTGGAGGAGGGATCAGCAGGGAAGAGAAGGTGGAAAAGAGTTTACATGGGTTAGACACACATGCATTAATTTTTGACTGAAAAAATAAAATCTTAGCAGATGTAGTTGCTGATGTGAAGGATGCCAGCAGAGTGTGATACAAGGCCAGATCATCTGGGGATCTGGATTTACTCCACTTTCTCTCAGCAGCTTGCAGCGTGGTTCTGCTGGATCGGAGAGAATCCGTCAGCCACGGGCAGGGGGGTGATGATCGAGCTGGTTTGGAGACAAGATAGGATACATTCTATTCAAAGTTTCAAACCACTGCAACGCCTTTGTTTGAAATATTTACTGGACAAGTGGGACATATTTTGTCTGCCGACAGGTTACGGCAAAAATTCAAACATAGCCCACAGCTTGTTCGCTAACGTTACTGGCAATGACAACACAGCCTATGGAATGGAATGGCAAACTTCAAGGGCAACACCAATGTTGTGCCGTTTTTCGACTCCCCTACATATCTCAACACCCCCTACTCCGGTTTGGTGAGTGAGTTGAGCTGTGCTACTGAGCTGTGCTGTAGAAAACTTTGATAGTGGATTGTATTGTGCTGGCAAATCTGTGATTGTTCTTAAAAACAAAACAAAATATATTAGGCTACAAACTAACGTTAGGTAAGACAAATTTGATGCTGAGCTGGCCTCTACAGAACCAGCCATTTTGATCCTGTGTTGATCCTGCTTCCGACAAATTTTGTATATCTTCTAATATAAGGGTAAGCTATGGCTTTGTTTGGCCCCTTAGTTTCTCCCATTCCTCACTCGGTTTCTCCTTCCTCACCCTATTGGGCTCTCTTGTTCGGTATGTGACATGTTTACTTATTCCTTCTCCACCATTAGTGGGAACTTTACTTGTAATAAGTGTAAATTAAATGCTAGGTTGACTGAGAAGATAGCCGATTTGGAATCTCGCATCTGTACCCCGCATGAAATTTGAGAAAGCGAAAAGGTCATAGAATCTTTCTCGGTTTCGGGTGCAACAGTTAGCCCATCCCCAACTAATGTTAGAACTCCGGTAATACCTCCGCAGCAAGGTAACGTTAGGTGGATCACAGTTTGCGAATGTAGTTGTAAGCCCCCGGTGCTCCATCAACCACCAATTCGGGTTTCAAATAGGTTCTCTCCCCTGAGCAATGCATCTTCGGTAAAACCTGCTGAAAAAGCTAATTGGTGAGTCCATTTTACGAAACATGGAAATTGCGATTCCAAAGACCGTAGTTCATTGCATTCCTGGTGCTAGAGCAACCGACATAGAAGCAAATTTTTAAATTGCTGGCTAAAGCTAATCGTAAATTTTCTAGCATTGTTATTCACATCGGCGCAAATGAAGCAATCGGAGTTAACAAAAAGTAATTTTCAATCGGCATGTGAAGTAGCAAAACAGTTGTCTAACACTGTTATTTGCTCTGGCCCCATTCCTTCTAGGCGTGGTGACGAAACATATAGTAGACTAACGTCATTAAATCGTTGGCTATCTGAGTGGTGTCCCTCTAATAACGTTGGCTATATAGATCAATGGCACACGTTTTGGGGGAGGCCTAACCTTTTAAAAAAAGATGGTGTTCACCCCACGTGGGAGGTGTTCAACTCTTATCTCTAATAATCTGGCCTTTAATCTTAGAAATTCATATCCCTGACTATTTAGAGCCAAGGCCAGGCAGCAGATCTACTTGTTCCCCAAAACTGTCAACTAGGATTCACTTTTTAGAAATTGAAACGGTGTCTGTCCCCCGAATACAAAACCATTATAAATCAAAAAACCATTTGCTTCAATAATTTGATTAAGATTAAACAAAACACAATCCTATTACTTCAAGTGATATTACTACCATGATAATTGGCTTATTAAATATAAGATCCCTTGGCTCCAAGGCAGCTCTTTTAAACAAACTAATCTCAGATTGCTCTCTTGATATATTATGTTTAACTGAAACATGGCTGAAAGCGGATGAGAACTTTACATTAAATGAATCCTCTCCGCCTGAGTTCATATATAGCCAAAACCCCCGTCTCTGTCGAAGAGGGGGTGGGGTTGCTGTTATTTATAAATCTCTCTTTGTCAATTCCAAAATTAGAATGTGCATTTGATTAGTTTGAAGTGTTAGTTATGAGCACTCAGAAACCGTGCTCTAGAAACCGCCCCTCTTCTCAGCCTATTTTACTTGTGACTGTATATAGACCTCCTGGCCTATATTCTGGATTTATTCATGAATTTGCAGATTTCCTTTCTCATTTAGCTGTAAGTCATGACAAAGTGTTAATATTGGTTGATTTAACCTGTATTTAGAAAATGCAGGTTTACCTCAGCATTTATGATCATTTTGGAATCAATTGGTTTCATTCAAAATGTTGTCGGCCCCACACATTATTGTAGTCATACTTTAGACCTGGTTTTAAGTCTTGGTATTGATATTGTTGATGTTAAAATTCACTCGCATAATCCTATTCTGTTTGACCATTGCCTCATTACTCTGCATGTAAAAGTAGCCCACCCTGTAGCATCTGAATTCAGAACGTGTACAGGTCGCACTATCACTATCGCCACTACTACAAACTTTATTCATGTGCTACCTGATCACTTTGATTTAGACACTTCAGCCAGCTCCCTATCAACCAATGATCTGGCAGAGGAATTAGATACTGCTCTATGCAAAACCCGTGATGTAGTTGCTTCATTAAAAATAAAAAAAGTAATTGAGAGGCTGGTACACCGACCGCACGCGGGCTCTTAAACAAAAGTCTCGTCAGCTTGAACGCAAATGGCATTCCACCAAACTGCAGGTATTCCACTTGGCCTGGAAAGAGAGTCTTAGTACCTATAAGCATGCTCTCTCCAATGCTAGGTCATCTTATTTATCAAAGCTTATACAAGAAAATAAGACCAATCCCCGATTTCTCTTTAAAACAGTTGCTGAACTAACTAATAATCATGCAGCAACTAACTCTCAAATTCCAGTTTCATGTAGCAGTAATGATTTTTTAAATTTCTTTAGTGATAAAATAATTGGAATTAGGAAAAATATCACACAAGTTAGTGATCATGGTTTTGACGATATAGAACTGCCTCTTAGACACACTGAACGTCTTGAATCGTTTACTCCCATACTTGAGAGCGAACGAATTAAGCTAGTTTCTTTTTCGAAATCATCCACCTGTCTTCTAAACCCCATACCCACAAAATTATTGAAGGAGCTATTGCCTATGCTCATCAAACCAATTCTTCACTTAATTAACTCAACATTGCTATCAGGCCATGTTCCTACATCCTTTAAATTGGCAGAAATCAAGCAACTACTTAAGAAACCAAATTTGGATCCCACTGTCCTGGCTAATTATAGACCCATTTCAAACCTCCTATTTTTATCAAAGATTCTTGAGAAATGTGTAGCGCAACAGCTTCCTTCATTTTTACATACTAATAGTGTGTATGAGCGGTTTCAATCTGGGTTTAGGAAGCACCATGCTTGTTCATCACCTCATCTGCATGGCGGAATGATGCTCAGGCTGCAACAGGTGGCGTGGGACTAATGGTGAGCCCTCGAGCGCGAAAGGCTCTCCGCAGGGTGCACCAGCACACCAACAGGATCCTTATCGCTGACTTCGATGGGAACCCAGTAACAACTGTTATGAGTGTGTACTCTCCCACCAACGTAGCACCAGTCGAGGAAGTGGAGAAGTTCTACGACGACCTAAGAACAGCGATCCACCATGTGCCGGCTCACAACTTCCTGATAATCCTGGGAGACTTCAATGCGAGACTCGGACCAGAGGATGCACCCTTCACATACCACAGCAATACCAACCGCAACGGAGAACATCTATCTGCTCTGCTCACGGAACATGCGCTACTGGCTGCCAACACCTTGTTCCGTAAGAGAATGGGCAAGAGATGGACGTTCCAGGACCGAGCTACCGGTATGTTACGTCAGTTGGACTACATACTGGTAAGGAGGAAGTGGAGGACGTCCATCCTAAATGCAGAGTCTTACAGCACATTCGACTCTGTAGGCTCCGATCATCGTGTGGTTTCGGTGAGGCTGCGCCTGAGCCTAAGGGTCCCCAAGCACATCCAGAGGGCCCGGCCCGACTGGGAGGCCTTTGCAAGAAGCTCCAACCTTCAGGCCAGCTACACGGCGGAGGTGAGAGGCCGCTTACATCTGCTGGATGAGGATGAAGAGCCTCAGAACACCTACAGGCGTTTTCTCACCGCCAACGAGGAGGCAACAAGGAGATGGGTGCCAACCAAGGGGAGACTTAGAGCCTCTCCTAGGTCGAAGCACCCGGAGGTCATGCGGGCGCGGGCACAGGTAGAGGAGGCGCGTGGGAGCTTTGAGGGAGAGGGGACCTCGGAGAGTCGGGAGGTGTTGAACAGGGCCAAACAACAACTGTTCAACACCTATGACAGGCTCAAAGGGGAGGAACTGATGGAGAAGGTGAGAAAGGTGGAGGCAGTGCATGGTGAACGCCAATACAAGGAGTCATGGAAGGTCATCAACTAGATGAGTGGGCGCAAGAGGTCGAGGGAGGGACAACTAGCAGGCTGCAGCCCAGAGGAGAGGGTGACGTCCTGGTTCACTCACTTCCGGGATCTCCTAGGCACCCACCCAACAGTGGAAGGAGCCGAGGAGGAGATACCTGCAGTCCTCACATATCTCGAAATTGACGATGGCCCCTTCACAGCTATGGAGTTTGCTGCAGTAAAGACCACTCTGAAGCAGGGAAAAAGCGCTGGGCCGGACGGCATCCCACCAGAGGTCCCTAGGAACTGCGATCTGGACAGCATCATCCTGAAGATCTGCAACCAGGCTCTGACAGAAAACATCAAGCCCGATATATGGTCCCTCTCCAACATCATCCCCCAAGTCAGGAGATCTGTCTAAGCCAGACAATTATCGTGGCATTAGCCTGACCTGTGTCATATCGAAAATGTACAACCGTATGATACTCAACCGACTTCGGGACGCCATTGACCCTCACCTGAGGGACAACCAAAATGGCTTTAGGCAGGGAAGGTCCACCGTAGCCCAGATCTTGGCCTTAAGGAGGATTATCGAGGAAGTGAAAAAGAATAACCTGTCAGCGGTCCTGTGTTTTATTGATTTCAAGAAGGCATTCGACTCAATACACAGAGGCAAGATGATACGAATCCTTAAGACCTACGGGGTCCCTCCCAACCTACTCCGTGCTATAGAGGCCATGTACATGGGCACAAGAGCCAAGGTGGTAACCCCGGATGGCAACAGTGAGGAGTTTGCCATCCAAGCAGGGGTGCTGCAGGGTGACACTCTTGCCCCCTTTCTCTTCATAGTTGTGCTGGATTACGCACTTAGAAAAGCCATCAACGGACGGGAGCAGGAGCTTGGCTTTACAATTACACCCAGGAAGTCCAGAAGAAACCCTGCTGTAGTCCTGACAGACCTGGACTACGCGGATGACATCTGCCTGATGTCTGACCGTGTGGAACAGGCACAGGAGCTCCTGATAAGAGTGGAGGCGGAATGTGCCAGGGTCGGCCTCAGGCTCAACGCGAAGAAGACTGAGGTAATCACCTATAACATCTCCCTGGATCATCCGCCTCTCAAGACAGCTGGATGCAGTGCTCTCCCACAGGTCAGTGACTTTAAATACCTGGGTTCCTGGGTAAACACATCGGAGCAGGACCTCAAGGTGAGGAAAGCGCTGGCATGGAGGGCCCTGAATGGCATGACTAGCGTGTGGAACTCAAATCTCCCCCGACACATCAAGCTGAGCTTCTTCCATGCGACTGTGGAGTCGGTCCTCCTATATGGATGTGAAAGCTGGACCCTAAAGCCCACCCTGCAGAAGTCTCTGGATGGGTGCTACACCAGAATGCTGCGTGTAGTGCTAAACATCGACCAGAGAGAGCATGTTACCAACAAGCATCTGTATGGGGGGCTACCAAGGCTGAGTGAGAAAGTGGCGACCAGGAGGATGAAACTTGCCGGCCACTGCCACAGACACAGAGAGCTCCCAGCCAGCAGGCTGGTACTGTGGGATCCAACACACGGGCGTCGATCACGAGGACGTTCCACGCCGACATACGTGGACGTGCTTAGGAGTGATGCAGGAGTGGATAATTCTGTGGAGCTGGCTGGATGTATGGACGACCGAGAAGACTGGAGACTTCGCTGTCAAGCTCGTCTGAGGACGACCAAATGAATAGCACTGAGACCGCCCTTGCCCTAGTAATGAATGACTTGTTCCTCTCTGTGGATTGTGGCTGTATTTCTATTCTTGTTTTACTTGACCTGAACGCTACCTTTGATATTATAGACCATATTTTCCTCTGCAGGCTAGAAAATTTAGTTAGTCTCACTGGGCATGCTCTTATGTGGTTTAAATCGTATCTCTATGATAGATCCCAGTTTGTTAGGGTAAACAATCAGTCCTCTGAATTTTCTAGGGTGAACTTTGGAGTACCGCAAGGATCGGTTTTGGGTCCTCTGCTTTTCTCGCTGTACATGCTCCCTCTTAGGAACATTATAAGTAGCATTGGTGTTAACTACCACTGCTACGCAAATGACACACAACTTTATATATCAGTTAAGCCAGGTGAAGTTGTCCAGTTGTCTAAACTAGAGACCTGTCTTACAGATGTAAAGGCCTGGATGACCAAATATTTCTGTTTCCGCCAACAAGGTTGTAAAAAATTGATTCAGACCTCTGAATGAAAGGTTCAGCCCCATATTAACAATATAACAAGAATAGCCTTCTTCCACCTGAGGAATATATCTAAATTAAGGAAGGTATTGTCCCTGGAGGATGCTGAAAAAATGGTTCATGCCTTTGTAACCTCTCGACTAGATTACTGTAATGCCTTATTGTCTGGTTGCACTGGCTCAGCCCTGAATTGTCTCCAACTTGTACAGAATGCAGCTGCTCGGGTTCTTACTAGAACCAAGAAATGGGAGCATATCAGCCCGGTGCTCAAAACTCTTCATTAGCTGCCTGTTCAATTCAGAATTGACTACAAGATTTTACTTCTGGCGTTTTAAGCTTTAAATGGTTTGGCGCCAGAATATCTTAGTGACTTACTCATTCCTTACTGTCCTCCTAGATTACTTCACTCTCAAAGTGCTGGCTATTTTAAAATTCCTATTATATCTATCTAACAGTACAATGGGTGGCAGAGCCTTCTCTTACAGAGCTCCTTTCTTATGGAATAATCCTCTTTTTTCCCCCCTCTCTCACCCTGAGCTGCAGATTACTCCAGTCCTGTCCCTCCTTTGGTTTATCCTCCCGACTTGACGCAACTGGAGTCCCAGATGCACCACCCGCCCCTTTGAATTGAACATTTCACATCCTTTTATTTGGAATTCATACTTACCAGCTAGTTTTATTAGATCCCTTATTACTCTCTATTACTATCCAGTTCATCACCTTTAGTTTAAACCGAGCCGGCCAGCGAAGGATGGGCACCCCCCTCTCTAGCCAGGTTCCTTCAGAGATTTCTTCCCGCTGGGGAGTTTTTTCTCGCCACCGTTGAGTGTTTTTTCTCCCCTACCGGGAAGTTTTTTTTACCTTGTTTTACTGGTCGGGGGCTAAGGCCTGTTTTTTTGCTCTATTTTCTTTCTGTTTCCCTGTGCAGCGTCTTTGTGACAGTTCTCTGTAAAAGGCGCTATACAAATAAAATTTTATTGAATTGAATTGAACATAAAAGCGCTCGTTCAAGCTACACTAACTTTTCATTATTTACTCGACTCATTTTCTTGGACGTTTTGGTTTCTGAATTAGCCGGTTATGGAGTAATAGTTAAAGGGAAATTCTGGGTTATTTCTTAAACTTCTATATCAATTTTATATGTTTAATGTGAGTCTTGAAGCTTACCGCACTAGAACTGTGCTTCCCAGTTCCCTTGTTTCCAGACGCGGTTAATTCAATTCAAAGTCCAAAACGTTCAAGAAAATAAGTGGAGTAACGTAATTAACTTTAACGTAATTAATAAAGTAAATTTAGCAGATTGTAGCTACTTTCTTTCCCTCAGTGACTACTGGATGGCAGACGTAGCCTACGCCACCTCGTGTGCTGCAAATAGTAGGCAAATTTAATGTAACTGGGCTACAATTAAATTGTTAACACACGTTAAATTGTGTCATTGTTTTTAATGCAAATACAATACGTGGCTAGGTAACTATATAGGTCTAGTTACATTACCACAGAGTTAGCTTCGCAGTTTGGTGTTTATATGTGCAATGTTTAATGTTTTTTTTATTTTATTTTTTTATTAATGTTAGGCAATCTACTGCAAGCCAGATTTGTCTCTTCTGTGTGAAGTTGCATGGTTATATCAGATTAGTCTCTTCTGTGTTACGTTTCTGTCATGTTTATGCCACGTTTCATGTTTAGTGTTTGTCACAGTTTATTTTTGTTCATGTCATGCTTGTGTTCTGTTTATGTTACGATGCAGTTCATTGTTAGCATACACATTTCCGTGTTTTTCCGCAGCCTTGCATTCATGCTGTTTCTTTCTCTTGCTGTCGCTCACGCTTCCTTAATTGTTTCATTCTCCCGTGTCTATTTGCTAATCGACTAACATTAGATCAGGATTGGGTAATACTAAGTCTCTAACCATGTGTTCATGTTTACCTTACGTTTCTCGTGCATGTCATTTACTAACTACTAACGTCAGGGCTAGGATAGGATAACTACTAACGATTTACTAATCGCCTTGTTACGTGTCTCATTTTCTCAAGCTGTTTTCCATTTCCTGCTGCTCTCAAGCTAAGTGTCTGCACCTGTCTACACCTGCATTTAAACCCAGTGTTCTCAGTGTTCAGTGCGAAATTGTTGCCTGTTAGTTTACTACTGTCACTTTTGTACGTTATCCATTGTCTGACTACCGTTATTGATCTAGCCTGTTTACTGACCATCGTTACTGCCAGCCTATCGTTTCTACTGCCTGTTTTTGACCACGAGTTTTGCCTGCTGTCTGTTTTGTACCTCTGCCCCGCGGATAGGTCTTTGGTCTGACTCCTGCAATGCCCCACGACCAACAAACTCTGCTTTACCCCTGTATTGTACTTCTGCTCCGCTGACAGCTACTCTGGTTACTGAACTGTGCATGGATACCGATTTCGACACTGCCTTCTCCCTGTATACTGTATTATTGGTTATTGGCTGGATTTATTGATTTTTGGACTTTGCTTGTGTGACTACGATTTTTGGATTTCCCCATAATAAAGCCCTTGCGGGCATTTATTATTACGTCAGTGTTCTGAGTCGTGCATTACGGGTCCAACCCGCACACACCTGTCTCATTCTGTGTGAAGTTGCATGGTTGTATCGTTTTTTACTGGCACATCTTTTGTCGGATGTTCTCCTCCACATTTACTTTTACACGTTTTCTCAGGCAATTCATAAAGATTTGTACCGATCATATCTCCACCGTTACAAATTTTTTTATTGTAGGCTATTGGTACAACAGTAGCCTACCCATGTGGTGTTTTCCATCGATTCTGTTTATATGGACACCGCCCAACTATGATTGGACAGGCCAATCAGCTTCCGACAGGAAGTTCTCGTTTCTGCTAACGCCAGCTTTTACATAAGCACTGACAGATGTTCATATTTATATGAACATCTGTCAAGAGAGATTAGAGGGACCCTATCTAAACCTGGGGAAATAACATTTGGGGTACTGCAGGGGTCAATTCTGGGGCCTCTGCTGTTCCTGATTTTTGTCAACGACATGCCAGCTGCAGTAAAATGTTAACTCTTATTGTACTCAGATGACACTGCGTTACTGGTGACTGGGAAAAACACCAACCAGATTGAGCAAGGATCTAGCATCTGTTAGGGAGTGGCTTATAGATAATAAACTGTCATTGCATCTAGGGAAGACAGAATCAATCCTGTTCAGCACCAAACGCAGGTTACAAAAACAGATAAAATAAAGGCAACTTGGCAATGACAAGCCTATGTAACCTATCTTGGCATAGAAATGAATCAGACACTTACAGGGGAATCCCTTGCTACGAAAGTGCTGTCCAAGAGTGCCTGTAAGATAAACATTTCTATACCGTAGAACAAGACAGTTTGACCTTAAAATAAAAAAACTCAACACTAATACAGTTTAACTTTGACGGCGCCTGTTTTGCATGGTACAGTGGGTTAGCAGTGAAGCTAAAAAACAAGATGCAGGTGATGCAAAACATTAGCATTCACTACCTTCTCAAAATACCACCCAGAACACATGTGCGCAGTGATGAGTTCAGGAAGGTGGGCCTGCTGCTGGTACAGCTCAGAGTGAGACAACTTAAACTGAATCACATGTACAACATCATATGTGGAGTTGCCCCAGAATACTATCACAAATAGCCATGGTCCATACTCAGCATGGTCACAACACTAGGGCCAGTGTACAGTCAGGCAAGGTGCCACAAACTAACAGCGTAGCTCAGTGTGCATTCTTTTATACAGGGATTTTACTGTAGACCAGTCTCCCACTTAGTATTAACATGTCAGAGTCTAGAGGACTGTTCAGAGTTCAGATTGTTATACTACGAAGGAAGCTTAACAAACCAAGTTTTTTTGCGTTAGCTGTCTTCAGAAAGCCTAAACACAGCAAGCTGGCTTAATCGGTACTACGAACGTGGTTATCAACTAGATAAGTGAACACAGGCTGTATTAATCTGCTCTGTGCGCGTTCCCATAAAAGGGGCGGTGTCTGCAACAATGTGCGGTGCAGCATGGGCTGTACTAGAGCAGCGTATTTCTCTCCTGTGGAAAGAATTCTGATATGGACAGATATAATGGACGGATACGAAGAACATTAAACAATCATAAGAGCAAAAAGTAACACCAAACAAAGCCAGGGAGAAGCTTTTGCAACAAAAAAAAAGTTCACTGCGGAGGTTAAATTAGTTTGTTAATTCACCTTACCACTCGTAACAAATAAATCTATACTCTGGCAATATACCCCGATTAAAAGTGAGTCGGCTTTGTGATACAGAAAACCCAGGGTTGAAGCTTAATTTAGCTCGATATCCCCTTAATCTCGCTTCGTCGTACACCCTGCAGGTCTGTGCAAGGAAGACCAAAGAAACTCTGAGGGGTTTATCAAGTGGCTTCCTTAAAAGTATAGAGTATATTGTGGTGACCTAAATCAGTATAATGAGAGACATTCACCTAAGAGGACGGTGTACCTTTAAGAGAAGAGGCGAGGGGTCAGATAAAGGACTTCCGCTTCCGGTTCAGTAGATTGGTTTGTTGTTGTCGAATGTTTGACATGCAAGGTTGGAGCTAGTAAACTACCTCGACTACGTATACTCTCACGTCTCCTGTCTCGTTGTTTTCTAACTCCACATTGGTGACCTCGACGTGATGAACTACTAACACGAGTATGTCTGACAACGAAGACGCCGGGAATAATGTTGCCGCGGTACCCGCTCCCGACGCTGGTGCTAACATGGCTATCGCTAACGCTAGCATTTACGCCGTTACTGTGAAGCTACCCGACTTTTGGCAGCATAATCCACGGCCGTGGTTTCAACATGTGGAAGCCCAGTTCCAGCTGAGGGGGATAACGCAGGATGCAACAAAGTACTTCCACGTAGTAGCGGCGTTAGACGCATCGACGACGGCGCGAGCGATGACACTGTTAGAGGCTCCGCCGGCTGCTGGCAAGTACGACGCTATAAAGGCTTTCCTCCTGAAATTATTTGAACTGTCGGAACTGGAGAAAGCGGACCGTTTACTGTCCCTGAATGGCCTCGGCGACGGGAAACCGTCTGAACTAATGGATAAAATGCTGTCTGTGCTGGGATCAGCTGATCCGGCGTTTCTTTTTACACACATATTCCTGAGGCAGCTCCCCGCACCGGTGCGCACAGCGCTAGCCAGTTTTCCTCTCGCCGCCTCCAAGGACTACCGTGCGCTGGCTGCTGAAGCAGACAGGGTTTTCCTGGCCAACCGGCAACAGTTTGTGCATGCCCTGCTACCCCACCAGACCGCCCCACCACCACCTATGGACGACTATATGGACACTGCGGCTGCGGTGACGGCTCGCCGCCAACTTGACGACGGGCTCTGTTATTACCATGCCAGGTTTGGGGCCAAGGCAAAACAGTGTCGCAAACCCTGCAGTTACAATGTTCAGGGAAACGCCAAGGCCGGCGCTCGTTAGCGGCTATGGGCGCCGGCCGTGACTGCAAGCTGTTGTTCATCAGGGACTCATTGTCGGGCCGGCGGCTGCTGGTCGACTCTGGCGCTCAACGCAGCATACTACCAGCACAGGCTGTGGACACGATGACCGACAGTCACGGCCCCCAGATGGACGCCGCCAACGGCACGTCCATTCGGACGTACGGTGTCAGGCGTGTGGATGTGTGTTTTGGCGGCCGACGTTTCGGCTGGGATTTTGTGATGGCTGCGGTATCCACCCCGCTCCTAGGTGCGGATTTCCTTTGTGCGTCCAACCTGCTGGTGGATATTAAAAACTGTCGCTTGATTGACGCCGTCTCTTTTGCGTCATACCCCTGCACGCTTGGGGGGGCTGGAGCGTTGTGCCTCGCTAACACACTCTCCACTGGGGATCCATACCAACGCCTGCTCGCCAGTTTCCCTGAGCTCACCACGCCCACCTTCTCCTCGGCAGTGGCCAAGCACGGCGTGGAACATCATATCGCCACTGTGGGCCCCCCGGTTTACGCCCGGGCCCGACGCCTTGACTCGGCCAAGCTCGCAATAGCCAGGGAGGAGTTTTCGACGATGGAGCGCCTCGGCATTGTCCGCCGTTCAGACAGCCCGTGGGCTTCCCCTCTACACATAGTTACTAAGGCCGACGGGGGTTGGCGCCCATGCGGAGACTTCCGTCGCCTAAACAACGCCACGACCCCCGACCGGTACCCCATACCGCACATTCAAGATTTCTCTTCCCACCTGGCGGGCGCTGCCATTTATTCCAAAATTGATTTAGTGCGAGGGTATCACCAGGTGCCGGTCCACTCGCAGGATGTCCCAAAAACGGCTGTCATCACACCCTTTGGGCTCTTTGAGTTCTTACGTATGCCTTTCGGCCTTAAAGGGGCGGCGCAGACGTTTCAGCGTCTTATGGACTCTGTGCTCCGCGACATGCCATTTTTGTTTGTGTACTTAGATGACATCCTCGTGGCCAGCGCATCGGTGGAGGAACACATGACGCACCTCAGACAGCTGTTCGAGAGGCTCAGCGAGCACGGCCTCATCATCAACCCAGCCAAGTGTCAGTTCGGGGAGTCGTCCATCACCTTCCTTGGGCACCAAATCACTCCACAGGGGGCCGTTCCCCTCCCCGCCAAGGTGGAGGCTGTCACCACGTTCCCCCGCCCCCGCACTGTACAGTCGCTGCAGGAGTTTCTGGGCATGGTGAACTTTTATAACCGTTTCCTGCCCCGTGCCGCCCACATCATGCGTCCCCTTTATGAGGCCCTGCGGGGTAAGAAGGCTAAGGACGAGTTGGACTGGTCCTCAGGGATGGATGAGGCTTTTGTGGCCGCCAAGACCGCGCTGGCCAACGCTGCGCTGCTAGCTCACCCGTCGCCTGCCGCCCCCATAGCCCTTACGACGGATGCCTCTGACTACGCCGTGGGGGCCGTATGTGAGCAGTGGGTGGGGGGAGGCTGGCAGCCGTTGACGTTCTTCAGTAAACAACTCCGTGAGAACGAGCGCAAATACAGCACTTTTGATAGGGAGCTACTGGGTCTCTTCCTCGCAACCAGACACTTTAGGTTCCTATTGGAGGGTCGACAGTTCACCGCTTTTGTGGACCACAAACCGCTGACGTTCTGCATGGCCAAAACCTCAGAGCCGTGGTCTGGGCGTCAGCAGCGCCATCTCGCGGCGGTCTCCGAGTTCACTACGGACATACAACATGTGTCTGGCAAAGATAACTTTGTCGCCGACTGCCTTTCACGGGCGGTTGTTAACTCCGTTCACTTGGGACTCGACTACGCCACTATGGCAGCGGACCAAGCCAAGGACGCGACCGTTCAGGACTACCGGTCGACCCCTACGGCGCTACGGCTGGAGGACGTGACGTTCGACGCGGCCAACACCACCCTCCTCTGTGACATCTCCACCGGTCAACCGCGCCCCCTGGTGCCTATTTCCTGGCGGCGCCGAGTTTTCGACACCATCCACGGCCTTTCCCACCCTGGGGTGAAGGCCTCGACCAAGCTGGTGAGCGTCAAGTTCGTTTGGCCTGGGCTCCGCAAGGATGTTAGAGCCTGGGCCAGCTCGTGTGTGGCGTGCCAACGCGCCAAGGTGCACCGCCATACCAAGGCCCCTTTGGCGCCGTTTGTGGTTCCAGAGAGGCGGTTTGACCACCTGAATGTTGACCTGGTGGGCCCTCTGCCCCCCTCCCGTGGTTATACCTTCCTCCTCACTATTGTGGACAGGGCCACCAGGTGGCCGGAGGCTATTCCCTTGTCCTCAACGACGGCCGCGGAGGTAGCACGGGCGTTCATCGGCTGCTGGGTGGCCCGTTTCGGCACGCCTGGTGACATCACGAGCGACCGGGGCTCCCAGTTCACCTCGGAGCTCTGGACGGCGGTCGCTGAGCACCTGGGGGTTAAGATCCACCGCACTACGGCGTACAACCCGCAGAGCAACGGACTGTGCGAGCGGTTCCATCGGGACATGAAAGCAGCTCTGCGGGCCAGCCTCACTGACTGCGACTGGGTGGACCGGCTCCCGTGGGTCATGCTCGGCCTGCGTTCGGCCCCAAAGGAAGACCTCCAGGCCTCTGCCGCTGAGCTGGTGTATGGCCAGCCTCTGCGGGTTCCGGGGGAGTTTCTTCTGGATGCTACGGCTCCCTGGTCGGCTGCCTCTCACCTCAGTGCATCCCGGAGCGCTGCCGGTGCCTTCGTTCCCGTTCCGATGTCTCGACACTGCCTCCCCCAGTCCTACGTCCCCAAGGATCTGCCATCGGCGAGGTACGTCTTCATAAGACACGACAGCCATCGGTCCCCGCTGCAGCCCCCATACGACGGGCCCTTCCGCGTCCTGGAGGCGGGAGATAAGAACTTTGTGGTGGACATGGGGGGCAGGCCGGAGCGGGTTGCTATAGACCGTCTCAAGCCCGCTCACTTGGACATTGGGCAGCCGGTGCAATTGGCCCTACCCCCGCGGCGGGGGCGCCCTCCTCGATCGGCCCCGGCACCTACCTCTCTTCCTGACCCGGCTCCACCTGTGGCCCGGGTTTCGGGCCCATCTGTTTCCCCTCCTGTTAGGCGCAGCCGTTACGGACGCAGGATCCGCCCCCCGGCTCGTCACCTGTTTTCCCATTGACTTTGCACTGTGTTAGTTACTGTTCTATGGCTGCAGGGTCTAATTTTTCTGTTGATGACTTGCACTTTTGCTGTTTTGCATTGTTTTGTCTAGGTGAATTCTGGGGGGGCCTGTGTGGTGACCTAAATCAGTATAATGAGAGACATTCACCTAAGAGGACGGTGTACCTTTAAGAGAAGAGGCGAGGGGTCAGATAAAGGACTTCCGCTTCCGGTTCAGTAGATTGGTTTGTTGTTGTCGAATGTTTGACATGCAAGGTTGGAGCTAGTAAACTACCTCGACTACGTATACTCTCACGTCTCCTGTCTCGTTGTTTTCTAACTCCACAATATACTATATATTTTATTGTGTATACTATGTTATGTCTTACTGTCTGTCCTGTTTCACTACATCAGGGACCATGTTGGAAACAAGTGTATACGCTTTACATGTTATCCTTTTGATTGTTGTCTTTTTATCCATAAAATAAAATCAATCAATATATAGCCACATAGGCTACCGTTGATGTTGCTGCCATTAATAAATTATCTTATAATTATATTTAATGTGCATTTTTGTGTCTTCTGCCATAGCTTAACTGCACAAATCTATCTAGTCATTTACATGCTTAAGTACATCTGATAACTGCTTTGGCCCACTAGACATTTTTTGCCTAGTTTTGTCTCATTTACAGTTTTTCTCAATTGTTTAGACACTAAAATTGGTATTATGACCCTATAAATAAAACATTAAGTTTATGTGCCAACAGATAGACATTATTTTCAATCTCTTTAACACTTTTTGTTACACAATTGTTTTTTCACACAATTCTCCCGTTTTAGACACAATTTTCAAAAAGTATATCTCTTGTTTTCACGTGAAAAACACTGCCATTAAAAACTATAATCTCCAATATGAATGAACACACACTTCACAGATAAAACACAAGTTGATTTAATTATTCAATCAGCAATCAGAGCTTTAGCACAAATAAAAGGGCAAAATGTGAGCTCTCCTGTATGTGGAGAACAATAGCTGACGAACATTTAGAAGTGTGAATAGGTAGACCTGCTCTATTGTTATGTACTGTAACATATCAATACTCTGTCATTCCTGTACTGCAGAGTACCTAATTTATACTACTACAAGGGGAACACAGTACATACATCATAGTGTGTACAAGCTAAGCTGGCAGTATCCCTCATGTACATACCGAAGCCACCCCTACATGGAGCAAATATGGGAGAACCTGTCCTCTCTGCGGCTCAGAGTAGCTAAGCATCTTATCAGCCTTACTGTGCTGCAGAAATGAGCTCCACACACATTCACACAGACACACACACATGCACATACAGAAGATAGACACACACATTGTCATAAGGGACAATGTGAGCTTCCACTGTGATGCTCTGTTTCGAAGTTGGTTCAATGAAACCATTGCCTTTTCATTTCTCAGTCATGCCAAGGGTGGCTGTGTCATTCCAAAAGACACGTCTCCCACTGCTTGGCCAAAGAAAATATAATGTGTGATGTACATGAAAATATGTGGCCTGATCAAGAGCAGAGACATTTTGTGTTTACTCCCAGTACAGTTATTTACACATTTTCTGCTGTTTGTTTTTATTTTACTCTCTACTACATTTTTGTAATTTGTAAAAATAAAAAATAACAATATTTCAGTTGGCCAGTACACTCAAACAATACTGAAGCCTAACTTGAGACGTAGTGCGTGGAGGGTTGGACCCGAGAAGCACGACTCAGAACAACAGATGTAATAAATACTCGCAAGGGCTTTATTAAGGAAAGTCCAGTAATCGTTGTCTTAGCACAAGCAAAGGTCATACACAAAAAAATCCAGCCAATAAACAAAAGTACCGAGGGAGAAGGCAGTCTCGTCGTCGATAAGCCAGGCAGTAGTTCGGAACCAGGAAGGCAATCAGCGTGGCAGAGGTACAAAAGGGAGAAGGCAAAAGAATAGTCGAAAAAACAAGCAGGGTCAGACCGGAGTCCTCGCCGCGTGGCAAAAGTACAAAATCAGCAAGCAGGAATCGTGGTCAGGACAGGCAGTGAAAACAAAAGGCTGGCAGTAAACAGTGGTCAAAAAACAGGCTTGGATCAAAACAGGAAATCAGAAAACGTATACTTGACAAATGCTTAAGAGTGCTAGTGAGGCAACAATTTCGCACAGAACCGGTGGAAACTGAGGGCTTATATGTGTGTGTAGACAGGTGCAAACGCTTAGCTTGAGAACAGAGAGAAATTAGAAACAGCTTGGGAAAAAGAGATGAAGATCATTAGTCAATTAGTCTGTTAGTAATTATCCCATCCTAGCGTTAGTAAATTAGTTAATTAGTAAGGACATGCACTAGAAACGTAAGGTAACAATTAACTACAAGAGATTAGATGGTTAGTAAGCAATGATCTAGCTAATTGTTAGTAATCTGTTAGTTAGACAAGGAATGGCAGATACAATGGAAAACACGTAAGCAAAAGCGGGAGAGAGAGAAAGCATGAACGCGAGTTCGCAGAAACACATAGAAATGTATGAAACTAATAAACTATGACAGAACGTGAATACAAATAAGGGCGTGACATAACAATAAACATAAAACATGGCGTGGAACGGTTAGAACCGTAACATAACTAATATAATGGTAATAGTGTCTTTGATTTTTTAAACCAGTGTGTAATTGGTATTTATAATTTGTAGACTAGTGTTTATTATTTGAAGGAAAAATGGGATAGGATGAGAGTGTATGGTTTTGTGCTTGATTTCGACAAGAGATACATGAAGTTTTGCAGAAAGTGTTGAGTATGTGGGTTTTGTGTTTACAATTTTGAGAAATGAAAACAATTGTTAGCTTAATAACCGGGTAGGCCATTTAGTTCCTTAAACATGTGAGCAAGGGAAAAACACTGAATGTTTATTAATACAACTTTTAAATAATACCTATATTATTGTTCCTATATCAGAACATGATTTTTTAGCATATAGAAATGGTACCAAGAGTGTGATATGCATTGTCTGTGACTGTGGCAAGGTAAAGGTTGTGGCTATTAGCACCCTGCTGTTGTATTGCCCTGCAGTGCAACTGAGAGGCTGATAAGGATATAAATGAATGTTTTCACAAACGGTGACACTTAACAATCATGCGTCGGAATTTTGGGATTTTCTTAAAGTTTTAATTTATAATTTCAGAGAAATATGAATACTATATTTGGGATGTCAACAACTCACCACTAGGGGGCCACAGGGGTGGCGCTAGAGATTGTTCATGCTGGTGCTACGGGGGTGCTTAATTAGTCAGTGGCGGCACTCCCGAATTTGTAGTAAATACATGCGTACACAAGGCGTCACTGTATTATTAGCATTGTATTTTATATCATTGGAAAGCCTGTTCATTTCCCTTTACAATGATGTCCCATTTGTAAGGATCATGTATTTGTGGGATGAGGAGCACAGCTGATTATGTGGGTGGGGTCATTTATTTAATGAACAAAAAATCCCAACACCCATTTCCGTTGTGTGAAAAATGAATTGCCCCCTGACAATAACTGCAGCCAATGTAGAATAAAGTAGTCATTTTTCATATTTGGTCGCATATCCTTTGCATGCCATGACTTCCTGATGTCTGTGATATTACTGCTTATAATATTTCAAATATATACGTTAGTTTTTCTAATACACCATAGTCTTCTGACATGTTTGATATTGTTATTTTTGCATTTTACATACTGTAGTAGTGTAAGCATTCATAGGTGGCTCAGTCATGTTTGATTTTCTATGAAGCTAGAACATTTGGCACCATTTTCCGGATGGTGGAATATTATTTTATTGTAATATTATTGTACATAATACAGACTATGGTGTAGTATCTCCCTGGGCTATACTTGTCACTTAGGGCATGGAAAGTACTCATTCCAATTTACTGTGTGCTAATATGTGCTAGATTAATGTAAACTATAGAGAAATGTGATCCCAGGGCATGCAGCAAAAGACTACATACTGTAGAGTACAGAAAATAGTGATGTTTTATTCAGGTACAAGAGTGAATGATTGGCTACATATTTAGGTGTGTGTACCAGTGTGATATCAATGTTTTCATCTTAAACCATCAGAAGGGCCGAATGTATATGCTATATAATGGACTAAAATTTATATTTTATTCATTTCATGACATGTTTTGGATAAGTGTTTGGACCCAGAGATATATATCTCCCTATACTGATAAAAATATAGTCATTCCCACTTGAAATAATGCAAAAGTGAGTTTTATAAGTGAACACAGTTGATTTGTAGTTAAATATTATAATGGGTAGTTGGGTTCAGAGGACCAGACGCGACAGAGGGGGAATCTAAAAGTTATCCATGTAGTGGAATAACCACAAAAGTGGAATTGAGTCCGCGAAAGGAGCAGGGAAAAAATAAAGAATGGGGAAAAAACCGACGTAGAGCCAAAAGAAAATCAACCCAGAAAAGTTAGCGAAGGCTCGAGACTCGAGCAGAGCAAAGGAAGGGAGAGAATACCTCTCGCTCTCAATAAGAGAGAGCACTAACGGAGGTAACAGAAACAGAGGATAAATAATAGCGACCCAGACAATTGGGCGAAAAAACTTGTTGGCTCGAGTAGTAAAAAGAAATGGAGAAAATTCTTGTTCTTATCCCTTTATAGGGCACTCACTGAAATACTTGGAAATTTCACAATTTCACCCATTGAGTGTCATTAGAGTGTTATTACAAGACTTTTTTACATTTATGACTTTTTCAAAATTTGTCATTTTTATTTAGCAAATAAAGGTCAATGAAGTTACCATATGTGGTTCCTCGCCGGTCTAGGGTAATTTTTTTTCTCCAAAAATATGAGAAAAAACATATATAAACGTAATTTACACATACTTTTTCACATTTTATTGTGCAGTAACCAAACATAACTTGAGGAACGTCAATTGTGGAACAATACTGATACTGATACTGATAAATAATATATAAATAAATAACACAATTCGAACATAAATAACACAATTCGAACATAAATAACATAACATAACATCATAACATCAACTTATCAAACTTAGTCCAGTCCGAACATAAATAACACAATTCGAACATAAGTAATATAGCATAACATCAACTTATCAAACTTAGTCCAGTCCGAACATAAATAACACAATTCGAACATAAGTAATATATCATAACATCAACTTATCAAACTTAGTCCAGTCCGAACATAAATAACACAATTCGAACATAAATAATATAACATAACATCATAACATCAACTTATCAAACTTAGTCCAGTCCAGTCACATAGACACTTAGGCAACTCGTTCATGGAACTTTATAAAACAGTTGCGCTCAGCATTGAAGCACAGGTGCACCTTGCAGATCCCGCAGATCATGTTTGACCTCAAGATGTTCCCCTTCCTGCTGCAGTTTTTGCAGGTCTGGCGGGTGCTGTAGACAGGAGCATGGAACAAGGACTGGTCAAACCGCACTGAATAATCGGGGTTGTGGCTGCGGTGTCCCTGGACAGGCTTGGCGACATCAGCAAAGGTGCTGGGGCTGCCTAGAGAGCTTGAGCTTGAGCTCCTTAGGGGGCGAGATATGACTGACTTCTGGCTGCTGGCACCCCTGAACACCTGGATCCTGAAGTTCTTCAGTGGCAGGGAATTCACAGCAAGAGCCTTGCAGTCCCGCTTATACATTATCCAGGCATTTGTGAGGCTGATATCAATGGCATATGCAAACAGACGCATGTACCACCTCTTGGCTCTCATGGGGGTACGGTAGAGGTGGACCAGCTGTCGCTTTTGTCGATGCCCCCCATGTTGGCATTGTAGCTTTTTATGACAGCAGGGCAGCTCACTTCCTCCTTCCTCTTGGTGTCACTGCAGTACCGTTGGACTGAGGTCATAGGCTCCATCCCCGTGTCTGTTGACAGCAGAGTGACAACCTTGTTGTCCTTCCACCTAACGGCCAGGATCCCATCGTCACTGGTGACGTAGTCGCACGTACCACGAGGGACAGCCTTTTTCTCCATCTCCTTGATGGACCTGAGTGGCGGCTTGCCTACTCTGTTGTCCCTGGCTGTCCCCGTGTACCTACAGTTGTTGTCCTTGAGGTACCGCACAATCTCCAGGCTGGTGAAAAAGTTGTCCGCAAAAATGGCTGTGGTGGTGGAGGAGGACATGGTGCTGGCCAGGACGGAGACAATTTGGCTGGTGGCACCCATGGCTGTTTGTTCAGGCGTCAGGGGGACACCGTGGGCCTCAAGCGTCGTCTGCCCCTGGTATAGCACCATGTCATGAATGAAGCCATCCTCAGAAGCCCTGGAAAACAACTTGAACCCCCATTTGTCTGGCTTGTTCTTTATGTACTGCCTCAGGTTGCCAGCTGTCTTGCCTTTGTAGGCAACCATGACCTCATCCACAGACACTCAACCACCTCCACTGCAGGCCACACGCATTTCTTCTTGGGACAGGGGCCCTTGTCACTTGGATTGAAGTCGGGGTCTGTCACGTTGTCGTCTTCCTCCTCTGAGCCCTCATCATCACTGATGGCGGGGTCGGCTGGCACAACAACCCTTTTCCTTTTTGCGTAAAAGGACCGAGTAGACAACTGCAAAAGGGTAAGTAAATATATAAGTAAGTATATAAGTAAATATATAACATGATTGACATGTATGTCAATCATGTGTGTCAATCAATATGTGTCATTTATGTATAATAAAAATATATAATATGATATAATATAATATATATTAGATAATATATATATTATATAATATAATATATAATATAATAAAAACTGAAAAAAATCACACATATTTCACTATTTATAGCGTGAAAGGGCGTATGTCTAAATATGGACATACTGTCAAGTGCACTAGAGGCACGCATAGTCATGTGATAATGCATTATTTGAAAAAAATACTAAGTATGGCTTACTAGATGTATCAGGCATATGACTAAAAACGGACACTTGTGCACTTGTGCTAGTCTTACGTGAACGAGGCATATGATCAAATATGATCTCACCATTTTTCATGCTAAATATTCACTCATTTCTACAAATCCACAACTAGCACAACTATTCAAACATATAATGTGTGAGTTTCATCAACTTACCATTTTTAGTTTTTATGTTATAACTGTAGAGTAGAAGTTTGTAGACAGTCAATACGCCCATTTCACACCTTCTGGCAGCATGCTGAAGTTTAAAAAGCCCTGGGTCACTGCTGATTGGTCAGATGCCGTGACACCACTATCTGTGACGTGGCCTGATCTCTGCTGATTGGCTGGGAAGTATCCATGTGGTTCTTCGACCTCAGGGGGAGGCATGGAGAAGCCATTTTGGGTGTGTACCGAAGTTACCAAATATGGTTCCTTGCCCGATTAATAAGAGAGAATACTAATAAGAGAAGTAAAGAAAACAGTAAACAAAGGCAACTGTCTCAGCGAGAACAGTAAGAGACCAGAACGAGGAATTGAATGTGCAAAAGAGAAAACCAAAATCCTATAAAGCAACTCTAATGCACAAAAAGTCCTATGTAAAATGAAAGCAAAGCTTTAAAATTAAGTGGTCACTTAGTTTCTATACCTTTACTGGCTTTTTGGCAAAGAACAATGACAACACGGAAGCGCCAAGACCATAAGACGCAGAGCTTAAATAGCCTGCGGAAAAACCTGAACAGGTGAAGGTAAGGAGTACCAGGTAGCGGAAAAAACCCGGCGAGGACGCCGGACCACAGCTGCGAAAGCAAGCTAAGCCGAGAAAGAACGGCAACCTGCAAAACCGTGACAAATATATGATTATTTTGTGATTTACAGCAGTGCACAATTTAGCCATGTGGATAGATTAGGAGACTAAGGGACAGCAGGGTACACTGCCTATATTTTGCATTATAAATCTTTAGTAGTTCTGCATATCACCCTCAGATTTTGCACACTTGTGGACACGGAGCCTATGATCCGTGAAATGTATAGTTTTACCTGTTTCACATATGTAGCTCTTCATATTTCATTGCAAACTAAAGAAAAAACATTTATTATACATTTTTCAAGATTCTTTGCATTCATGGCATGTTATGTTGACCTAAATTATGAAAATAAATGAACGTAAGTAGTATTGTAAATCATACAACTGTCTTGCTTCATTTAAGGCATTTTCCAAGTTTAAAGTTATAGAGCCTTAAATAGAACACCCCTAAATAGGTGAGAATTGACTAAATTTGCAGGGTTAAGCAGTCTAACAGCTGTAGAAACAAAGTTGTTTCGAGTTGACCAAACTCATACGGTAGATATTTGAGTCTAAATTACAAGGGGCCAGATTCAGAGATGGCCAACTTAAGTCAAGTGCCTCTCTTATGCTGATTTAACGCTGACTATTCTATAGACATGCCATATTCTAACCTACGCTATGCCGGTGCGTTTCTCAAAATGTGGGTGGCATAGGGCATGCTATTCTAATGACCTGATTCTTGTACCTGCCCCCTGGGTTGCCAGCTTTCTACAAAAATAAATGTAGGGGGCGAGCCAGCACATTGGCAAAGTGACATTTTCGGCATGTATTTTCCCGGAAGCCGGGAAGAGAGTCGCTGGTGGAGGTCTATCAGTCCAGATCAAGCAGCGAAACTGCAAATTTGGGGCACTATTTTCCGGCCGGTGGCGAGCCATCACTGGCAAGGTGTCAATTTTGTCACGGATTTGCACGTGTCTGAGCCCGTTTGGTCATTTAGTGACTCGCCGTACACTGAAGTGGGAAGGAAGCTGCTGTTGGGGGTGTCCGTCAAGAGGGAGCAGCCCAGTTAAATTTTACTGGAGCGGAATGCAATTTTGTGAGAAGAGTAGACTGCGATTCATGCTTGCACTGCCCGCCAGGTGAGACCACATTTATGGCGCAAATCGCACCACAGCCTATGGCGAGTTGCTAATTTTGGGTTTTCGCATGATCATAACCTATTCAAAAACCAACCAACCATTTTCGTGGATCATATGTGGTCCAATTTGACATTGAACTAAATCCACCAAGCAGGAAAAAATTATACTTTGCATTTATTCCTCATTGTCTTTTTTATAATGTTAATTCTTGTGTTTTTTTATGTTTTTAATTGTTAGTGGTCCCAGGGGTACTGTATCATTTCTTATACCATCTGTAATAGTAATAATGACAAACTTGGTGCATACATTCACTCTTATTGCACGTATTGTTACAGTTTGATCATGAGTAGGATGACGCAAGACTCCACAAAAGAGCGTATTTATTTACACAAGGGAACAAGGCAGAGAACAGGGAAGACTAGTGAAGGCTGGAAACGGGGTTGGCGAGAATAAAAGGATGGACTAGAAATGGGGTAGGATAGGGAAATGCTGGGCAGAAGACAGGCAGGGGCTGGATGGAACCAGGCAGGACAGGAAGGGGCTGGACGGAACCAGGCAGGACAGGAATGGGCTGGACGGAACCAGGCAGGACAGGAACGGCCTGGAGGAAACCAGGCAGGACAGGAACAGCCTGGAGGGAACCGGGCGGAAAACACAAACGGCCTAGAGGGAACCAGGTGGAACAGAAACGGCCTGGAGGGAAGCAGGTGGGACTGGAATGGCCTGGAGTGAACCAGGCAGGACAGGAACGGCCTGGAGGGACCCAGGCAGGACAGGAATGACCTGGAGAGAACCAGGCGGGACAGGAACGGCCTGGAAAGAACTAGGCGGGACAGGAACGGCCTGGAGGGAACCAGTAGGGACAGAAGCGGCCTGGAGGGAACCAGGGGACACAGGAACGGCCTGGAGGGAACCAGGCGGGACACGAACGGCCTGGAGGGAACCAGGCGGGGCAGGAACGGCCTAGATTAAACCAGACGGGACAGGAACGGGCTGGATGGAACCAAGCGGGACAGGAACAGCCTGGAAAGAACCAGGCAGGACAGGAACGGCCTGGACGGAACCAAGCGGGACAGGAACGGCCAGGAGGGAACCAGGCGGGACAGAAACAGCCTGGAGGGAACCAGTGGGGACAGAAACGGCCTGGAGGGAACCAGGCGGGACAGGAACGGCCTGGAAAAAACCAGGTGGGACAGGAACGGCCTAGAGGAAACCGGGCGGGACAGGAACGGCCTGGAGAGAACCAGTGGGACAGGAACGGCCTGGAGGGAACCAAGCGGGACAGGAACAGCCTAGATAAAACCAGGCGGGACAGGAACGGGCTGGATGGAACCAGGCGGGACAGGAACAGGCTGAACAGGAAACAGGCTGGATGAAACTAGGCTGGACGGAACCAAGCGGGACAGGAACGGCCTGGAGGGAACCGGGCGGGACACGAACAGCCTGGAGGGAACCAGGTGGGACATGAACGGCCTGAAGGGAACCAGGCGAGACAGGAACAGCCTGAAAAGAACCAGGCAGGACAAGAATGGCCTGGAGGGAACCAGGCAGGACACGAATGGCCTGGAGAGAACCAGGCGGGGAAGGAACTGCCTAGATGAAACCAGACGGGACAGGAACGGGCTGGATGGAACCAAGCAGGACAGGAACAGCCTGGAAAGAACCAGGCAGGACAGGAACGGCCTGGATGGAACCAAGCGGGACAGGAACGGCCTGGAGGGAACCGGGCGGGACAGGAACGGCCTGGAGGGAACCAGGTGGGACACGAACGGCCTGGAGGGAACCAGGTGGGACATGAACGGCCTGGAGGGAACCAGGCGGGACAGGAACAGGCTGGACGGAACCAGGCGGGACAGGAATGGGCAGGAGCCACCGGGGGTTAGGAGCCAGCCAGGACTGTGGCAGCCCGGGTAAAACACAAACACAAAGCCAGGGCACAAGAAAGGTACAAGGCACGAAACAAAACAGAAGGCACGACAAAACCCACACGACACAAGGCACGAGCAAAGACACAAGGCGATCTGTAACGGAAAAAAACACAAGGCGATCTGTAACGAAAAAAGACACAAGACGATCTGGCCCTGAACAAAGAAACAGGGGAGACTAAATACAAAACTAATGAGGAAACAACAAGAAACAGGTGGGACATAACTAATGAGAACACAAGAGGAAACACAGGCTACATTCGAATAGTCAAATTCGAGCAAGGAAGGATCTTTTAGACAGCATTCCGTTCAAATTTCTTATATTGGAGCTTCACAATTCCTTTTTTTCCATCCTTTCAGAAAGGATACTCTGCACTATCCTTTTCAGAAGGAAGGTAGTATTGTTGGCGCCCAACAATGCAATGCCGCCAATGTTTTTCTAAGCATCTGAGTTTTCCAGAACCTACCGAATTCAAACAAGGCGAACATTTGACAAATGGCAGAAATCTAAATGTGAATAGCTAGTATTGTTGATTAGTATTAGCTTATAATATAATCAGAAACTACACCAAATTTATTAAGACGCTAAATTTCGCCGAGATAAAAGGAACGGTTCAAGTGAAATGCAGACGGCGAGGATGCACCTTTTGTCATACTTTTTCATGAAGTTGGAGTTTGCTATGTTGAACAGTCACGTCAATGTGACTGGATGTCGCACCACGGCGCACGCTAGATTTCTTGTAAATCTATCCCTTCCAACTTTTCTTTGACCCCCATGACGTTTTCTGGCGAGGTCAAGGACAAGTTGACTATTCAAATGCAGCCACAATGCAGGTGCGGGGAAGGAGACACAAAGTGGAAAGAGAGAGGGAAAACAAGAGACGGAATGCCAGATAAACTCAATACCAGGACAGGAGCACGGGACATGACACGTATAGCAATAAAAATTTACCTCTTATGTCAATTACATTCAATTAAAGCAATGCATATTGTGTTCCAATGCAGAATCCTAAAGGCGACAAAAGTCGCTCATAAATGTGGTGAGGAAAATTAGATATGTTGCATGGGGAAAATTGGAAATAGATAAATTATTAAACGCATGCTAGGACCGAGAAAATGGGAAAAGATAGGAGTTGATAAATAAAAAGAGCCAGTAAATGATGAATAATTTTTAAATTAATTTTATCGACTGATTGGAGGCTAAGGAAATTATTAAAAGCTTTTTTATTTTTCACAGTCCAGATAACCTATTAGTGACTTTTGTCACCTTTATGAAGCATTTTCATGAAGCATTTCTAAATATACGCGTACATTTATGTAAGGAACGAGTTTGTACGAAACGAGTTGGTACAAAAAATCTACGCCGGATTCATCAAACCGTGTGGGAAAGGCAGATTTTTTTATATTCATGTACGAAGCATGTCCACGTTATTTTGTGATTAGCATAAATCCACGCCTATGAATTACCTTATATGGAGGCTGTCACTTCCATTTAAAGACAATTGTGGTCAACAGCTTAATCCAGCTAATGCCAGCATACATCCAGTTTATTTCCAGAAAAACTGGATAAACTTGATTTAAAAGTGAAAGTTTTTTTAACCCGTTTATCCGTTTTTTCACCGACTTTTCAACAAAAACGTTCATTGGGGTGTGCAGTCTATGGCACCGATAACATTGGACAGGTTGGCAATTTTATAAAAACCCCACTTTACCGCCACCTGGCTTTGCATCTTGTAGGAGAACAGGATGTACCTTCCTACTATCAGCATAAACCAACCCCAGAATCTGTACCCCACGGCCCGAGAGCCTTAATGCTGTGGAGATATGTGGAACCTTTTACATAACTTGATACCAAAATGCAACGACACAGGCTGATAGAATCCCACACCCCGTGATATACTGTCACCCCAGTGCAGCACAGCAATATATTGCACATGAAGTGCTACGTCATTTATTTATTTTGTCTATTGCACAAACCTGGATAAACAAAGTATTAATGGATGCAAATCACAAAGAGCATACCCTTATATTACACATAACCCGGGTGCATGAAGAGTTAAGTTACTACACACCACACAGTCAATTAAGTATATTGCACAAAACCCGGACACAGTTCTAAATAAGCGCAACCTACTAGTACAATGAATCACTCAGAATCAGATAGCACACCCTTACATTGCAAAAACAAAGTATTAATGGATGCAGCCTACTAGTACTACAAATCACAAAGAGCATACCCTTATATTACACATAACCCAGTTGCATAAATTGCTAAGTCGCTACACATCACGCATTCAATACAATATATTTCACAAAACCCCAAACATATAAAATGCCAGCTAATACACCATGGTATTGCACATGACCCGAGCATATAAAATATTACAACCCCATAGGGCAACTCCGTTAGATACCACTCAAGCACATATAGGGCACTGAGAAAACTAAAACGTAAAAATTAATAAAAAATGTAAAAACAATGGCTTTTACTAATTAACTTCCTGCTTTGTTTGTCCCCAGTGATGGTTGTTTAGGAACAATTCCAGAATACGACATCCGGCAAGCCTCTCAATAGGCAGCTGTGGTCATTTATTGCCCCCCCCCCCCATGCACAGATGGTTGCAAGTGTTGCATGTAGATTCTGGCAGCTGCTACGGCGGAGATACTACCGCCAGGGTCACACACCGATAACCACCTATTTCGTTTTCATGATAGATTCTCTCTCCCACACAAACTTTTCTGAGCAGATGATAGCAATGTAGTAGACGCTTGTCTCGGGACAACATAAATGGAGGAAAGGGTGAAATGCAGTCCACCTCTTACAACCCCTACAGCAGGGGTCTCAAACTCAACTTACCTGGGGGCCGCTGGAAGTAGAGTCTGGGTGAGGCTGGGCCGCATCAAGTATTTCACAATAAAAGGGGTTCAAGTATTTCAAAAAAAGTACAACTGATCCAATCTTCTCAATCTTTACTAATAACAATTCAGAACATGAACGGTTCTTCAGAACATAGGCTTCTCTTACTTCCTCCTACTCCTTGCTGCCAGAGACCTGGCAGCGCTTCCTCTCACACAGCTGAGCCACATTTGGCTTGAGGGAGGAAGCAACTGAGACCCTCAGTATGGCTTGAAGATGCTCATCAGTAAGTTTGGACCTGAACTTTGACTTATTAAAGTTCATGGTGGAGAAGAGCTTTTCACACAGATAGGTGCTCCCAAAAAGGCACATGGTCCGGTTGAACATCCTGGAAAGCTTAGGGAAGGTGGGGGGCAATTCTCTCAAAAATTGTCCAAGCTTGTCTGCTTTTCCACTCACCTCCCTGAACTTGGCTTTGAATTCAGAATTGCACTGCAGGTCAATTAGCTCCATTTGAAGCACAGGGGGGGCATCTTCCACATCGAATGAGAAGGGGTCAGCAAAAATCTGAAAAGTGGCTCTGTGTGTCTTGAAGTCTGCAAACCTGTGATCAAATTCTTCCTGTAGCTTTACAATGGCATCAACATACTTCTCACCACTGAATGGTGTGCCCGCATCCATGAGTGGACCACTTCACTTCAAAGACCATATCAGGGCGACGGCACGGTCCTGCAGGTTCCTCCTGTACAACATCAGGAGGATTCGACCGTACCTGACCACCTATTCCACCCAGCTTTTGGTCCAGACCATGGTCACCTCACGCCTGGACTACTGTAACTCCCTGCTCGCAAGCCTACCAGCCTGCGCCATCCTGCCTCTTCAACTGATCCAGAACGCAGCTGCCCGGCTTGTGTTCAACCTCCCGAAATTTTCACATGTCACCCCCCTGTTGAGGTCACTCCACTGGCTGCCAGTTGCAGCCAGGATCAGGTTCAAAGTTCTGACCCTGGCCTACACTGCAGCCAATAGGACAGGCCCTGTCTACCTGCAGGACTTGATCCAGAACTATGTTCCTGCTCGACCGCTTCGCTCATCTACTGCAGGGTGACTTGCACTCCCCCCCTCCGTGTAAATGGTACTCGCTCGTCCCGACTGCGGAGCTTTTCCACCCTAGCTCCCCAGTGGTGGAACGAACTTCCCATTCCCCTACGTTCCATGCCAACCCTGCCTACTTTCCGTCGTGGCCTGAAAACGCACCTTTTCAGACTCCACCTGGACTAATACTTATCTAGGACCTCATGGTTTGTGTTCTTGTTGAACTGTGTACTCAAGGTAGTCAAGTTTATAATATTTAGAATAGAATTGTATTAGAGCTGATTTACCCAGTTCACTGTGAACTGCATTGTGTTCATTACTAGGGATAGCTGCTACTGTATGGGAAGAATGTGCTTTCTTATCTGTTCTGTAGTTACTTCGATGACCTTTCTGTATGCACTTACTGTACGTCGCTTTGGATAAAAGCGTCTGCTAAATGAATGTAATGTAATGTAATGAGTGCCTTGCATGCTGGGAAATGGCAGAGGTTTGTCTGAGAAAGCTGGGCTTTCCATAACACAAGTTTTGTGGAGAATGCTCTGACATTGTCATAGGCTGCACTGACAAGCTGCCCCTGGCCTTGTAACTTCTTGTTCAGTACATTAAGCTCCTGTGTGATGTCAACAAGAAAAGTCCATGAGCCATTTGGGATCACTTAGTACAGGAACAGCCATCCCATTCTTCTCCATGAAGGCTTTCACTTCTGCTCTCAACTCAAAAAACCTCTTCAAGACGTTTCCCCTGCTAAGCTAACGTACCTCGGTGAAGTAGAGCACATCCTCATATGCTGACTCTATTTCCTCCAAAAAGGCGCGGAACTGCCGGTGCTTTAAGCCCCTGGATCTGATATGGTTGATGCATTTCACAACGTCAGACATCACATTGTCAAACTTCAGGCATTTGCTGCAAAGGGCCTGCTGATGGATAATGCAGTGCAGAGCAATGGCCTCTTCCACACCCTCCTCTTCCAGTTTTCTTTGAACAAGTGCCACGAGTCCATTTCTCCTCCCTGTCATTGATGGCGCTCCGTCGGTTGTTATTCCAGCAAAACTCTTCCATAGTAAGCCGGCATTCACAATGGCATCACACAGCTGGCGGAATATCTCCTGAGCGGTGGTCTGGCTATGCATTGGAATTACTGTGAGCAACTCCTCCATCACTTCAAAATTGTCGTCAACACCACGGACATATATTGCGAGCTGCGCAGTGTCAGTGACGTCTGTGCTCTCATCAAGAGCGACTGAGTATGCATGGAAATGTTTAGCTTTCTCACGCAGTTGATCGTAAATGTTACCTGACAGGTCAGAAATGTGCTCTGCCACTGTGTTGGCTGAAAGGCTGATGTTGCTAAACTGACCCTTCTTTTCCGGACAGACTATACTTGCAGCCTGTAACATGCACTTTTTGAGGAACTCGCTGTCTTTGAATGGCTTTCCTGCCTTAGCAATCATCTCACTCACCACGTAGCTAGCTTCGACTGCCGCATCACTCTCTTTGCTTATTTTCTTTAAAAAACCTTGTTGCCTCAGTAGACATGTTTTAAGTTTGGCGACCCGGTCCTCTCTCTCTTCTTTCTGGTATTTTGCATACTCCTCAGCATGTCTAGTTGAGTAATGACGTCTGATGTTGTACTCCTTGTGCACCGCAACTTTCTCTGTGCATATAAGACACGTCGGGATGCCCCTGTGCTCAACAAAAAAATATTCCGTCTCCCACTTCTCCTGAAATTGTCTGTGCTCATCGCCAACCTTTCTCTTTACGGCAGGTTTTGAGAAAGACATGAATGGAGCTGGGTGAAAAAAAAACTTATTTGCATTGGGTGACAGGATATATTTTCCCTCCACTCGGTGACACTCCCGAATCACGTTTCAAGTGACTTAACATTGCTAATTCGCGTTGCTGTCATGAACCTGAGCTACGGTAGCCCACAAGTGATTAAAAATATAAAACACCCAGGGCAACGACTCACGCAGGTGCGTGTGAGAAAAACGTGCGGGCCGCACTAAGACTAAACTTTGATGTCAAGTAGAGGGCCTCAAAATATTGGCCCGCGGGCCGCGAGTTTGAGACCCCTGCCCTGGCCTGTAGCCAAACCATATTTGGGGGAAAACTTCTCACGAGAACCAGCACAATGCAAGGGCCCTACAGCTCACACTTAAAATAATGCTCTGGCTGATTAGGACCCGCCGGGTCGTAACACCCTACCTGTTACACATGGGAATGAATTTTAAGGAAGTCCTTGTCTTTTTGGACAATTTTATTATATTCTCCAAGTCACTTGAAGATCATGAGAAAAGACTGTTACAAGTTTTGCATCATCTTAAAGAACACGGGTTGAAACTATCTCCAGAAAAGGTTCTTCCAAACATTTGTCCACTATTTAGGGTACATTGTCTCCCAGAGAGAAGTAGAAACAAACCCAGATAAGTGCATTAAAGACCTGGCCAAAGCCCCGAAACTTTAAGGAACTTCAGTCATTCCTAGGATTCTCTGGGTATTATTATAGGTATGTGAAGTACTACTCCCGGATCATTAAGCCTTTAAACGATTTCACAGCTGGATACCCCCCACTGAGAAAAGTATCTAAGAAGCTGGAGATCGATGTCACACATCTAAGAGCCATTCGCAGATCGATGGACACCCAGTTGCCAACATGCATTTAACACAATCATTGGTAAAACTTACCACAGTGTTCGTTCTGGGTTTTGCTAACCCCAAGCTTTCATTTATACTTCATACAGATGCAAACACCACCGGCCTCTGTGCCACACTGTACCAGGAACAGGAAAGACAAAAGCAGGTCAAATTGGAATTCCTAGCCCTAAAATCGGTTGTAAACAAAAGATTTCATGATTACCTTTATGGTAACTCCTTCACTGTTGTGAGAGCAATCCCATTACCTACATTTTAACATCTGTGAAGCTGGATGCCACCAGTTACCGATAGCTAGTGGCCCTCTCAACTTTCTTTTTTAACTTGATGTATAGAGCAGGGAAGCAAAATTGTGACGCAGATGGCCTCTCCAGACGAACAAACGAAGGACTAACTAACAATCTCCTTTCACAGGAAGAACAGGAGTGGACTGAACCGTTCACACGTCATCATTCAAGACAGTGAGAGAATCTTAATGCTCTCAACCAAGAAGTGATCCGAGCTGTCTGTGAGAAGCACCTTGTTAATTATAGCACTGGAAGCGATCACCTTTGTGGAGTCTTTAGCCCTTCATCCAGAAGCCATGCTAGATTGCTTTGGATGTGATAAGCTAGCTGATATTAAGTTGTATGCAACTGTCCCTCCTCTAGCAGAAGTGTCACAGAGGTTTTAAACTCCTTTCTGCAGATGGTCTCGCCGGCGAGACCTTTTTGCTCAACTGAGACATTCGTTGCTTCTGCAGCCAAACTATTAGTGGAAAACATAAGCACTGTGTTTTAGCTTTATTGGTAGACGATTCACGACGATTTCTGGCCAATGCATTGTTTCTAAGTGTCACTATTTTTTCGTAGCAAGTCCATTTAACCCCCCCCCCCACCCAGTCTATACCTACCCATGCGTGACATAGTGGACAATAGCGTCTATCTTTTAGTTCATAAATATATTTATTCATCATATAAAATTTGAATTCCGTCATAGCAGCAAGATAAACCAAAAAATCGCCTGATCGTATGCCAGAAAAGCCGTGAAAAGCCCTGCTAACTCAAATGCAAAATAAACATGTGAAAGTATTCTCACATTCTACCATGTATTCTACTACCAATATATGCTACTAAATATGAAATTAATATACAATCCTAACATTGGTTTTACACATCGAGATGTTCCTTTCAAAATTCAGTGGTCATTTATTGCCTGGTACAATCGGTTTAAGAAATGTACAGCACTTTATACCGCAATTCCACTATCTGAAACGTCGACTCGTAATACCCCCCATGCTCTGCAAACCTGTCTCGTTCATTACAGTTCGTTCTGGTTTAATTGTCGGCTCTTTTATCCAACAGAGTGCATTATAATCTAAGCAACGGCATATCCCAAGTCTTCTGGGGTGCTTTATACAATTTGCTATCGTCCTGCGTATCGGTAGTTTTCGTTTTCAAGGTCTCATATTACGCAAGCTGTATAATAACGCACAAGAGAGAATACATTTCCCATGCCGACATTTAAAAATGTGCAATATATTGCTGTGCTGCACTGGGGTGACAGTATATCACGGGGTGTGAGATTCTATCAGCCTGTGTCGTTGCATTTTGGTATCAAGTTATGTAAAAGGTTCCACATATCTCCACAGCATTAAGGCTCTCGGGCCGTGGGGTACAGATTCTGGGGTTGGTTTATGCTGATAGTAGGAAGGTACATCCTGTTCGCCTACAAGATGCAAAGCCAGGTGGCGGTAAAGTGGGGTTTTTATAAACGTCTGAAATGCAGTTGGTCTCGCTGGCTACAGATAATAAGTTAAGTAAGTTAATTTTTCCACTCGAACACTGTCTTTCCAATATGATTGATAGACTCATTGTTATTTTCACATTTTGAGCTCATTTCACATACTGTAGTGCAATCGTTAATTGTATTATTGACGTAGCCTACCGATTTCCATTGAAAATAGAACATTTGGCAGCATTTTGCAGATGGCGGAATACTATTTTATTTTCATGTTATCGTACATAATATAGGTTATGGCATATATAGGCTACTTGTCACTTGTGGAATAGCAACTGCTCATTCCAATTTTCTGTGCGCTGATATGTGGTAGATTAAGATAAAGATTTCCCTGAATCAAAATGACTAGAAATATAAAAACAACTACAGAGAAATGCAGTCCTGGGGCAAAAGTATACATAATGTAGAGTACAGGAAAAAGTGATGTTTTATTGAGGTACAAGAGTGAATGATTAGGCTACATATGTAGGTGTATGTAACACTGTGATATCAATATTTTATCTGAATCCATCAGAAGAAGCAAATGTATATTCTTTATAATGGATAAAACAAATTTTACAAAGTTTTGCTTGCATTTGTGGCACTTTATTTTGACTTAAATTATGAAAATAAACAAATCTAATATTTATACTATAAATGGTACACCGGTCTTGTTTCATTTAAGCCATTTACCAAGTTCATATGATGCTCACACCTGGAGTTATAAAGCCTTAAACAGAGCACCCCATAAATAGATGAGAATTGACAAAATTTGCAAATAAACACTTAATAAGTATTAAATGAAAGGCTTCACACATCGACCATCACATTACAATTCAAGAGGTCAGCACTTCTGTCCGTCACAGAATTGTTTAACACTCAAAACATTTTACACTAACTGAGACCTAGAGCCTCAGCATGCAGAAGCCTCAAAGCAGCCTCTAAGGCCTTAGACATTACATTTAGTTGCGTTTTTTATTATTGACCAAATGGTCGGCTCCCATGTCGACAAAAATAATAAAAAGCAAAAAAACACAAAAGACGAAAAAAGGAATGACCAATATCAATGAAATTAAACCAAATAAAACTAGCTAAAGTATAATAGCCAAGCTGAATTGCGAATGCAGTCAATGAATATATTCTATGGCTCCAGAGTATTGGGTAGAGCTCACCTGATCTCCTTTGGAAAGTCCCATTCAGTGTCCTGTAACGCCACCAGCCAGGTATTCCCTTTGACTGGAGTGTGATGCTCCACGCATGCCCAGTCCATGCTCGAGGCAGAAGGCGGAACTCCCTGTTTCTCTGCTGGGACGCTGCAACCAAAACACAAGACTGGAATGAGAGCACAGCAACCACCAAGACAGCTCTCTCACTCCAACGGAGTTACAGGATTTGTTTAATCACGTTCCTTTAGTGACTAAAGCAACCACCAAGAACAGCAAAGGGTTGACCCCAGCCTCAGAGAAATAATCTTTCAACTTGTGAGAGGGGAGAAACCTCCACCCACAGTGAGGCAAAAACTACCTGAAATAACCTTGCCTTTAAAAAAATTGAACCGCTTGGTCCTAAAAAATTGAGGTCCTGTACCGAATGCAAAAAGATGACAATCAAAGTAGTTACTAGCTGGTAGTACCTGAAAGTTTACGTTTCGTCATCTTCCAAAGTTTACATGACAACATGAGGCATATGGGTATAGAACATACTCGACCTGATCAGATGAAGATTTTATTAGCGAAGGATGACTGTTGAAGTAGTGAGGAGGGTTATGACCTGCAATAGGTGTGTACAGAGAAAAACCTTGCCTGAAAAAGCAGCACCCCTTGTCGACATCACAGCAACCAGACCCCTTGAGCTAGTTTCCATGGATTTTCTCTCCTTTGAACCTGACAGTAGTAAGACTAAGGCCATTTTGCTAATCACTGATCACTTCACAAAATATGGTATCCAGTTTCACACCATTTTCAATGGGAAATCCTGTGGAATGTTTCAATAGAACACTTCTTAACATGCTTGGAACTTCACAAGATTAAGAAAAAATTTATTTCGAGAGACTGTCAAACCACTAGTCCATGCATACAATTGTATTAAAAGTGAAGTCACTGGATTCACCCCTATGAGTTGATGTTTAGTAGAAAACCCAGGCTACCCATTAACATAGCCTTTAGCTTACCACTCAGAGATACTCAGAAAGCATCTCACTCGCAATATGTGAAACATTTTAAATCACGCCTTCAGGAGAGCTATAGAATGGCTGCTGAAAATGCTCAGAAAACGGCTCAGATGAACAAAGTAACAAGTTAGTCACAGAGTCTGTCTTAGAGATTGGAGATTGTGTACTTGTCAGGAATGTTCAAGTACGAGGGAAACACAAACTAGCAGATTAGTGGGAACCTGCCATTCACATTGTAGTAGGACGGGCTGGTGATCTTCCAGTTTATATTGTCAGACCTGAGCATGCCGAGGGGCCTTCCCGTACCTTGCATAGGGACCTTCTGCTGCCCTGTGGATTACTGCCACCAACAGAAGAAGAAAAATCTTCTTCAACAAAAAAGGTTAGGCGGCCGAGAACACATCAGAATCCTGGTGCTGTTGGAGAAACTCCTTCAGAATCTGAAGATGATGATTCCCATTCATACTGGCTTAGTGGACCTCCAATCCAGAGAACCACCAGATTTACTTGTGTCGAAGATGTTAATGACGGGAAAGATGGCGTCACTGGACCAAACACAGTCAAAATTTGTCAAAATCCATGGATTTCAGTCTACCTCCTACCCCCCTGAATAGCCTATACCGACTGGCACAGCTTACACTCTGTCCATTCACTATGGACCAAGTGCTACTGTAGCTGATATGGCCCCAACAGCAGTTGAACTATGAACTTACCTGAAGTAGCTCAAACTGACTCTGAAAGTTCAAACTTACCTGATATGACTTGTATTGATGTTGAACTATATCTACCCAACCTGGACTTGAAAGGATAAACCCAGATACAGAGCATGAAGTAACTGAGGGAAGCAAACCAGTTGTAAGGAGATCAGACAGATGTCATGAGCGACCCCATAAATTTCATTACCCTCATTTAGGAAATCCCCTGATATCAGTAGTGAACTCCTTATTTCAAGGGTTTAGCACAGCAATAGCTAATTCCTTGGCTGGATATGATTGTACAGAACAAGTTCCAAGCCTGTCCACTGAATTTTCTAAAGTAGTTTAGTAAAATTTTTGGGAAATAGTCAATGGGATGCGGCTATATTTAAGAGGGGAGTGCTTGGAACTTTAAGTGAGAGCACTTCTTTTAGCTAGTTTATTGGCAAATTAAATGTAAATTTGGGTAGGAAGCCCCACCTAATATTAATCCAGTGGGAACGCACAGTAATAACCACCACAGACACCTTTTTATCTTTAAACCGAGAGCAGCACAATGTTTGACTGTGAGGAAAAACACATAAAGTGAGGAACACCCCATTTTATCACATTGAACAACTATCAAGCTGTGATTGAACTATAAAAAATATATTTGGTCAGGTATTTTTAATTATGCTGAGAGATTTGGAGGTCACGATGCATCGATCTGAATGTGTAAATACAACTGCATCGATCTATAAGATTAGAATTGATAAGCATCGATTAATATCGCATTGTAAATTAATGTGCACATGTATTTATTTATTCAAAAAAAATTCATTTCATTATTTTAAAAATACAGACACGACTACTTTTAAAACTGTTTTGACTAGCTTTAATCCATGTTTCTGCTCCAACCCCCATGTAAGCGTGAGTTGAAAGCAGCGACAGGCGGGAATCAAGCGACAATGAGACAGATCTGAGCGAAATGGCTAGCTGCTCGAGTGCGACAAAAGAGACAGAAATTGACAGAATTTGCGATGTTCCGAACAGAAAATCAGTGGTATGGAAGCATTTCGGGTTTAGAAAGAAGGAGGGTGTACTTGACAAAACTGCTGCAATATGCAAGATATGCCAAGTTGAAATCAGATACACAGGCAACACCACAAACATGATAAACCATTTGAGCCGACGACACACCATTGACGTGAAGGACAGCAAGCGGGTTAGCAAGCTAAACTCGGGAGTCAAGATTTTCCTGGAGAATTGGCCAAACAGTTATTTTATTTGTTTTTATTAGTTTTTATACACATACCGTGTCCAGACAGTTAATTGTAAAGTGCTTTCTGATATTTTAATTTAAACCATTTTCTATTCAAAATCAAGTAGACGTTAGAGACAAAAAACAAAAATAGTAAGACTATTTCCAATGTCTTACATTCAATTAATTATTACTACGTTAACTGTCCGATTCCAAACCTCCCCCCCCCTACATATCACACAGACAAAAACTAAAATAAAATTTTAAAAACAGTTCTAAACGGGCAAAAGAGGTGACATCTGCTATAGCCACGTTCATCTGCAAAGACCTTAGACCATACAGTGCGGTAGAAGAAGAGGGATTTAGTCACTTAATGAATGTCGTGGAACCTAGATACACCATACAGAAAACATTTTAGTGAATAAAGGAAAGGTATTAGGGTACCATGTCTGACACTGTTTGAAAAACAATAACCTCAATAGGGCAACTTAAAATACATTGTTAGTCATGTTTATTGCTGCATTGTTTGCTGCAGACAGCTGCAAAATGTATGGCATGCCTTAACAATCAACATAATTCTGTGAACTTGGCGTAAGGTTCTAATTGAATATTTAATTACTGCTGACTGTATCGGTATCAAATCACATTAGCATACCTATTACTTTTTTTAAAGTATCAAAATTAATCGAACCGAATTGAATCGAATCGTGGTCAAATGAAAGATGTTATGATGCATCGAACCTTTGCCTAAAGAATCGTAACCGAATCGAATCGTTATGGGATTGAATCGTCCGACCCCTACGAACCACCCTAAAATAATCTAATTGCATGCAGAAGAAAAAAACCAAGGCCCAGACAACTCTATAATAGTTTCCCTTAGCCTATTCCATTGGAAGTCTTGGTAGGATTAAAAAGGCCTTTATTTTATTTTATTGGGACTTTGTTTACATTTTTTATTCATTTTACATTTATTCACTTTGGTTTGGGTGCACCCATAAAAGAACAAAAATAAAACAAAGAAACATACTGTGAGGAAGGGGTTTGGAGAACCAGGCGCTACCGTGAGGGGATTTGAAAGTTACCCACAGATGTGGAGTAACCACAAGTAAAGGGAAGGAATAAGACAGCATGAAACAGCGAACAAGTAAACGGAAAAGGGAAAAAACTCCCGACATATCTGCCAACAGAAAGCAACCCAGTAAAAAGGGAGAAAGAACTCAAGAACACGAGTAGTAAAGACAGAAGGAAACCAAAAAGGGAAAAAAATCCCTGCGTATCTTCCAACAGAAAGCAACTCAGTAAACCGGGTGAAATAACACGATAAAACAAGTTAGTACAGACAGAAAAGGAAAACCCTCCAGCTTAATGCAAAGTAAATTGAGCAAATAAAAGGAGGACTGAAATAAATAGGTAACACAGGTTATAGCCTCAAAGAGGACTGACAGAAAACCAAGGGTAGAAACTAGTTGAGTAATGGATAAAGAAAAGCCCCAAAGGGAGAAATCCTAAAGTAAACAACTAACACAAGGTTCCAACATAACTTTTGCAAAAATAGCACAAAGGGAAAGTTGTCCTTGCAAGTTCCTATACCAAATTACCGGCTGTGTGAAACGCAAGTTTACACAAGAGCACCGAACAAAGAAAATGCCCTGTTTAAATAGCAGCATGCAGCTGATGCCCATCAAGCCAATTAGGTATCTGAACGGGGAAACAAAAAATGCCGCGAGTGCCCACAAGCGGACAGAAGTCGCCACAATCACCAGAAAAGAACAATCCGGTTAAAAACCATGACACATACAAAGATACAGAATTGTACATTGTAACAACATACCGTTATATTTGAACGTGATATTTACTGAATGTTTTGTACTTGAAAACTTTAACATTTACCTTACATTTACAGTAAAGTCGGCAAATATTTTCTTTCAACTATATGTCTCAGCGTAATCATTTCCACCTCCCTTTTAACCTAGAATACTGGTCTATACAAACAAGAAATTAATAAAAACTGCTTCAGTGTGAAAGGCGTAGAAGTGTGCTGAGTAAAACCCAGAAAACCCACAAATATGGAGCACATGAACCAAAGCCCATGTAACTACAAAATCTTTGATATGAACTGGCGAAACACTGTTCCGGTTTTTACTCAGCGCAGTTAGCCAGCTAACTCAGCTAACAATGAGGAACAGGCTCGTTAACATTAGCTAGCTATATCTACTAATTTGGTGAAAAATAGCCTAAATAAGCTAACATGCTTTAACTCACACCATTAATTTCATTAAAATGTGCGAATGAGATAAGTATCAAAAATGATGTTGATGCTAACTTCTTAATTTTGAAAAGTGCAGTCAAAACAGTAGGCTACAGTGCTACAAAGCTTTTTTCTTATGGCTCTGGACAAGACTACATCTTCGAAATATCCTTTTATTTAGATTTGATATACGCAGTTATTTCATCATTAAAAATGCCATGCAGTGTTACGAGAATTGATCGGAACCAATCGCAGACACCAGAAGTAATAGGAATAGGCTTTATTTGTGGTCGACAAACACAAGTCAATGTCTAGCAAACAGTGCAATAGAGGGCAGGCAGAAACGTAGTCAAATCCAGGCAGGGGTCAATGTCCAGTGAACAGGGCAATGCAGGATGAGCAAAAGCGAAGTCCAGGAACAGGCAGGGGTCAGAACCGGGGAATTTGTCAGAGCAGGTGATCAGGAGGGCGAAGAGTAGGAGTAGGGCTAGAACGGGGAAGGGCAGGTGGGCAGGAGGGCTGGACAGGAACAGGCAGGACAGGAGCAGGCTGTACAGGCAGGAGAACAGGATTTGGATGGATACACAGGACTGGACACAGGAACAAGGCGCAGGCAGGTATATAACGCTGGAAAGTAATGAGATGCAAGCACAAGGCAGGGCACAAGACTATCTGGCAGAGAACACAGAAACAGAGGAGACTAAATACCAAACTAATGAAAAAACAAGAAGGAACAGGTGAGACAAAACAAATGAGAAAACACAATTCAGGTGCGGGGAAGTGGAGACCCAAAATGGAGAGAGAGAAGGAAAACACGGAACAGACTGCCAGATAAAAAATACATATAAACGGAAAAACCAGACGTAGACTAAGATGTGGAGGCACGAGACATGACAGTGCCCCCCAGTGGTGGGGGATCTCTCAGCGAGGCAGTGTTTACCCAGCTCTTGGTTATGGCGTTCAGTTTAGCCATTAGTCTGGGGATGGAACCCGGAGGAGAGGCCAGGGGTAGCGCCAATGCGCGCACAAAAGGAACGCCAAAACTTGCTAGCAAACTGCGAACCTCTGTCAGAAATTACCTCCTGGGGAAGGCCATGAAGGTGGAAAACGTGTTTGACCATCAGTTCAGCTGTCTCCTTGGCAGAAGGAAGCTTGGGGAGGGCTACAAAGTGTCCGGCCTTGGAAAAGCGGTCAATGATGGTTAGAACCACAGTGTTTCCATCGGAAAGCGGCAGGCCAGTGACAAAGTCCACAGCGATGTGGGACCAAGGGTGATGGGGCACGGCCAGGGGTTGCAGGAGCCCACTGGGGCTAAGATTGTCCGACTTGGACTGGGCACAGAAACTGCATGCCGCCACAAATTCGGGCGTCTTTTTTTTCCATTTCCGGCCACCAGAACTGACGGGACAGGAGGGCCAGGGTACAGGCTGCTCCAGGGTGGCATGCCAACTTGGAGGCGTGGGCCCAGGTAAGCGCTTGAGTGTGGGCCGACTCAGGAACGAACAGGCATCCCTCCGGAGTGTTGCTGGGGCCCGGAGTGGTAAGGAGGGCTTCCTCCACTATTCCCACGATGTCCAATCTTGCCGCGGCCACCACACAGTCAGGCGGGAGCACCTTCTCGGGACCTCCCTCCTCTTCGGGCACTTCATGGAGATGGGACAACATGTCAGGCTTGATGTTTTTGGATCCCAGCGAATAGGACAGAGTAAATTGGAAGCGCAAAAAGAATAGCGACTACCGAGCCTGGCGAGGGTTTAGTCTTTGGGCAGAATGAAGATACTCCAGATTACGATGATCAGTCCACACAAGAAACGTGATGGAGAGGCGTCATTGACGTTCTTGAGGCGTGAGCCAGGCACAATCCACTTGCATCGGTTCAGGTAGGGTGGACGGTTCAGGAAAAACTGGAGGACTGAATCGACGAAGAGCAGGAATAGGACGGGAAAGGGCAGGTGGGTTGGTGGACTAGTCTGTAGAGGTGACACGACCCACCTTCTCCTTCTGGCGCTCCCGTAACCGATTGTCCACTTTAATGGACAGGGAGATCAGGTCATCCAGGGAGCTTGCGGCGTCACTTGCCGCCAACTCATCCTTCAGAACCTCCCTCATTCCATTACAGTACGCCCCCTGGAGTGACACGTCATTCCAGCCGGACTCCCCCAAGCTGCGCGCGCACTCTCCATTGGTTTTGAACAGGAAACTCACATGCAAAACAGAAAAAAAACACAACTAATAATGACCCAAATGTGTATAAACACATGAAATAGAGTAGAACAACGCATTACCACACTCATATGTAATGTATTCTCCTCTTGTGAACTCCTCCTGCAGGTGCTCTACAGTTTCTAGTCATGAAATTACCCAAATAGAGTTGGATAGGCTATGCCTTAATTCACCACCACCCTAAATTGTAAAGTTTTACAATTGCGCATTAACTACTCAATTGTAACCTAAGTACCTGTAGATTGTGTCTAAGACCTTCAATATGCACTAATTGTACGTCGCTTTGGATAAAAGCGTCTGCCAAATAAATGTAATGTAATGTAATGTAATGTAATGTAACCTACGACCAAAATGTGATACATCTGACCGTTGCAGATATACTGGAGACATTTTACTGTAATGGCTGTATGGAGCCTTGGAACGTTGACTCACTACTGCCTCAAACCACTCATGATACATTACTTTGTTTCAGACGTTCTTGACTGGAGGTACTGTTTTGGTAATAATATAATGGCATCATAATGTGTTGTATGTGCCTTTTAATGAAACCTCCACCAGATAGTTTAGCAAGCATAGACATTTGAACTGCATGATCTAACCATTGATTATAAGTAACGCCAGTTTGCGGATGGCTTCACCTGATAGTAGGCTAAACGCATTGTTGGCTTTATATGGGTAGTTTGTCTAGTATTTTGATTTGGTCATACCTTAGAAATCTAGTATTTGTATCCATTGATATATGACAGAAGGATTGGGAATTAACCATATTGACACAAAAAAACATAAATATTGCCAGTCTCTCACTTTAAAATCATATCACAAAACGGTTAGATTTGGAATTGCTCATAGCCTTTTCTTTGTGTTATGAGTTCTAATTATCAATTTGTATTAAAAAAAGTAATTTATGATTTATTAACATTTCATAAAAATATGACTATTTTAAAAACAGGCTATTATGGTTTAGTGGCATAATTATAAAGAAAAACAAGTCATCATATAAAATGTACATGTGGCACAAGATTCACAAAACAGCATAGATAATCAGGTTAGGAACAGATGTTGAGGTTTTGTGTAGCAAACATGTGGCAGGTGTTTTATGCTTTCTGGAAAACTAGTGTTTCTGATATTTTGTCCACCCCTTGTATATAAAATCAAGAAGCATATATAATAAGCAGTGCCATCAAGAATACAAGCTATAGGAGCAGCTGTGGTCATACATCCTTCGACCCTAGTTATGCATATACTGTATGTCCTTTGAACCCTACCAGTTGGACTAAACATAACAGAAGACTGCTGTATAACGATTTTATTATGACATATTTACAGAGTTTAATGTATACACTGCTGGGATAAATTCATACATTATATTCGCAATACACAGTTGCATAGTTTATTTAAGTGGATAAAGGTATTTAAAGGTATTGAAATGAATATTCTGGTATTCTATATGAATATATACCAAAAGTGGTATGCTACACATGTGATGTTCCGTAATTATGTATGTCTGTTATAGTATTGTTATCATTCATCATTGCATTCCCCTCTGTTCGTGGGTTGTCTGAGTCGCATTCGTGTGTTTGTTTACCCTGTCTCGCGTATGCACTGTTTAGGTGACTTCGGGATTTTTCAAGGGGTTCGTGTTCTGCTACTTCCTGGTTTTCCTTACGCGTATTGTATAGATTACTAACTCGTGCTAACAATCACTCGGGTGGTTTATTAGTTAAATGCACTTACTAAACCAATTAACATAAATGTATACTAACGACTAACTGTCTGTCTTATAGTTAGATACTAACAGATTAACCAGTTTTTCCGCGATCTCTGTAATTCGCCCCAGCTGTTTGTATGTAGTTTCACCTCTCGTGATTACTGAGCACACTCCGCTCCACTTCGAGCCCGTTGTTTGTTATGCATGTTTCCGAGTCCCTTCCATGTCTTTGTTATGTTTACGTGATTGTTTCATTTCTACCTCATGTGTTAACCTCACGTAGTTTGTTACCCCTCCCTTTCCTATACGTATATATAGACCCACATATCCGTTTTGTTCCCTGTCAGAACGTAACCTTTATTTCCTGAGCCTGAGAATTAGAAAGCCAGTGACTTATTGCAAACCTGAGACAACCTTTTCCTTACGACCTGAGATAGCCTACCGTTTTTGTACCTCTGCCTTTGATTTCTAGTTTACGACCTTTGATTGTTTTTGACTTTGCCTTGCCTGCCGATTTTGTACCTCTGCCTTTGATTTCTAGTGTTTCGACCTTTGATTGTTTTTGACTTTGCCTTGCCTGCCGATTTTGTACTCTGCCTCTGATTTCCGGTTTTCGACTTTAGCTTCCTCACTACTCTTTGCATTCCGATTTTGTACTGTACTATTTGATATCCTGGCTTTTTGACCTCACCCTTTTGAAATAAACCTCGTTCTTGCTCTATCCTTGTCTGCTATTGGGTCTGTGTCTGAGACGTAACAGTACGTTCTGACCAGAGATGGACCCAGCAGACAGCTCCCGGATGAGCCACGCCATCGAGCAGCAGGGTGCCGTACTGGGTCGCCACCAGAACCAGTTGGATTCAGTTTCGCAGCATCTGCAAAACCTCACCCTCTGTGTTTCGCAGCTGACGGCTACGATCCAGGCAATTCAGCCTGGCCACGCTCCCCAGCAACCTTCTGTTCCTGTTCCGGTTGCTGCTCCTGCTCCTGCTCCTGCTCCCTCAGCACCCCCTCCTGTTCCGGTCCGGGAACCTCGTCTTCCTCCGCCGCAGAGATACTCCGGAGAACCTGGCGGTTGTCGGCCCTTCCTCACCCAGTGCCAGCTCGTCTTCCAGCTGCAGCCTACCACCTTCCCCACTGAGCTCTCCCGGGTGGCTTATATCATCACGCAGCTATCTGGTCGAGCCATGAAGTGGGGAACGGCGGCCTGGGAGGAGGGGCTTCCGTGCATCCAGACCGCATACGGGTTCGCGGAGGAGATGAAGAGGGTCTTCGACCGTTCTAAACATGGGCATGAGGCGGCAAGGGAGATGATGATGATGCGCCAGGGCAATCTCACTGTATCGGATTTCGCCATAGAATTCCAGACGTTGGCGACGTCCAGCAGATGGGAGAGCAGGGCGCTGTACGACGCATTCCTCATGGGACTGGCGGAACGGATTAAGGACGAGCTGCTGACTCGGGATCTTCCGGAGAACCTGGAGGACCTCATCGCGCTCGCCATCCGCGTTGACCATCGCCTTCAGGACCGCAGCAGGTTCCGTCAGCAGGCGACTTCTAATCAGGGGGCTCCCTGGAGATCCCACCTCAACGATCCATCCATTGCCACCAAGAAACCGCCGTCCCGGGCACCTGAGACGGAGGCCATGGAGGTGGATCGTACTCGCCTGTCGAAGGAGGAACGTGATCGGAGGATGAGTTCCAGAGCCTGCCTCTACTGTGGCCAACCGGGTCACTTTGTTGCCAAGTGCCCGGTAAAAGCCAACGCCCGCTAGTGACCAGAGGAGCACTAGTGGGCGTTATTCCAATTGATCACTCCTCTAGGAACCGCACCTGCCTTCCTGTGACGCTCGAGTGGGCAGATCAAGCGAGGAGGACATCCGCCCTCGTCGATTCTGGAGCGGAGGAGAGCTTTCTGGACGCTGGGATGGCGTCCAGATGGGGAGTTCCTCTCCTCAAGCTGTCACACCCACTAGCCGCCAAGTCCCTCAGCGGCCAGAGATTCGCCAGCATAAACCACATCACCGCCCCACTCAAGCTGCGGATCTCAGGCAACCATCGGGAGGAGCTTCAGCTCCACATCATCGATTCTCCCAACTCACCCATTATCCTGGGACACCCCTGGCTGGTCAAGCACAACCCCACGTTCGAGTGGTCGACACATGAGATTTTGGGCTGGAGCCCATTCTGTTCATCTCATTGTCTCCGAGAAGCCCACTCTCCTCTTCCGAGTCCCCTTCCGAGCCCCCCCTCTTCCGAGATGTGCGAGGACCTGTCCCGTATCCCTTCCGAGTACCTGGACCTCAAGGAGGTGTTCAGCAAGTCCCGAGCCGTTAATCTGCCTCCTCACCGTCCCTATGACTGTGCCATTGAGCTGCAACCTAGCGCAGTCCCTCCGAGAGGGCGAGTCTTCTCCCTCTCCCGTCCCGAGCACGAAGCCATGGAAAAGTATCTGCGGGAGTCTCTGGCGGCAGGAGTAATTAGACCTTCCTCCTCGCCCGCGGGAGCGGGGTTCTTCTTCGTGGGAAAGAAGGATGGTTCCCTGAGGCCCTGCATCGATTACCGGGGTCTCAATGACCTCACCATCAAGAACCGCTATCCGCTCCCTCTCATGGCTTCTGCGTTCGAACTACTCCAGGGGGCGTCCATATTCACCAAATTGGACCTCCGCAACGCGTACCACCTGGTACGTATCCGTGATGGGGATGAGTGGAAGACGGCCTTTAACACACCCACGGGCCACTGGGAATATCTGGTGATGCCATTCGGCCTCACGAACGCCCCTGGCGTCTTCCAGAAACTGGTCAATGACGTGCTCGGCGACCTACTCAACAGGGTCGTTTTTGTTTATCTGGATGATATCCTGATATTTTCCAAGACTAAGGCTGAGCACATCACCCATGTCCGCCAGGTGTTGAGACGCCTCCTGGAAAATAGACTGTTTGTCAAGGCTGAGAAGTGCGACTTCCATTGTTCCACCACGACCTTCTTGGGGTACATCATCTCCGCAGGGAGTCTGAGCATGGACCCCGAGAAGGTCAAAGCCGTCATGGAATGGCCCCAGCCTGAGACCCGGAAGGACCTTCAACGCTTCCTAGGATTCGCCAATTTCTATCGGCGTTTCATCCGAGGATACAGTTCATTGGCGGCTCCACTCACTGCTCTCACCTCTACCAAGACGTCGTTCGCATGGAATCCTCGAGCCGGGACAGCGTTTAAGGAGCTGAAAGATCGCTTCACCACCGCCCCCATCCTGATCCACCCTGACCCTAAGGCCCAGTTCATCGTGGAGGTTGACGCCTCCAATGTCGGAGTAGGGGCGGTGCTGTCCCAACGGTCCGCTAAGGACAACAAGGTGCACCCTTGTGCATACTTTTCTCATCGCCTCACCCCTACGGAGGCAAACTATGACATCGGCAACCGGGAGCTCTTGGCAGTCAAGATGGCTCTGGAGGAATGGAGGCACTGGCTAGAGGGAGCTCAAGAACCGTTCTTGGTCTGGACCGATCATAAGAACTTGGAGTACCTGCAGACAGCCAAGAGACTTAACTCTCGCCAAGCCCGCTGGGCATTATTCTTTACCCGCTTCCACTTTGTGCTCGCCTACAGACCGGGATCCAAGAATGTTAAGCCCGATGCACTATCCCGCAGATTCGACACACCTACCAAGGAGGAGGACCCTGACACCATCCTTCCGGTTAGCTGCTTCATCCACGCCATGGAGTTTGACGTAGAAACCACTGTTCTCAACGCACTCAATGGCGAATCAGGTCCCAGTGGTTGCCCGACTAACAGACTTTATGTTCCTGAGGCAGTCCGGACCAACGTCCTGCAGTGGGGTCATTCCTCCAATCTGTCCTGCCACCCAGGGGTCACCAGGACACTCACGTTCATACAGCGACGGTTCTGGTGGCCCCATATGAAGGAGGAGATCAAGGACTTTGTCGCTGCCTGCTCAGTCTGTGCCCAGAATAAGGTACCACACACACACCCTGCAGGATTACTTCAACCCCTCCCTATTCCTCACCGCCCCTGGTCACATATCGCACTAGATTTCATCACTGGTTTACCTCCTTCTAATAATTACACCACAATCCTCACCACAGTCGACAGATTCTCTAAAGCCGTTCACTTTATTCCCCTCACTAAACTCCCCTCCGCCAAGGAAACGGCATCCATCTTAGTCCAACACATTATTAGATTACACGGCATCCCCACAGATATAGTTTCAGATAGAGGTCCACAGTTCACAGCTAGGTTTTGGAAAGCTTTTTGCACTCTCTTAGGCACCACTGTTAGTCTGTCATCAGGTTTTCACCCACAGAGTAATGGCCAGACTGAGCGGGCTAACCAGGTCATCGAGACAGTTCTACGGTGCCTATGTTCTAGAAACCCCACATCTTGGAGTCACCAACTACCTTGGGCCGAATATGCCATAAATTCTCACACCTCCTCTGCCTCTAAACTATCCCCTTTCGAGTGTTGTTTAGGCTACCAGCCACCTCTGTTCCCGAGCCAGGAGGAGGAGGTGGGAGTTCCGTCGGCCGAAGCCTTCATCCGGCGCTGCATCCGCACCTGGAAAACTACCCGTCAGAATCTGCTTCGTGCCAGCGCCAGGATGAGGGTAACGGCCGATCGGCGTCGGTCCAAGGCACCCCAGTATCGGGTGGGGCAACGGGTGTGGCTCACGACACGGGACATTCCCCTCAAAGTGGACTCCCGCAAGTTGGCACCGCGTTACATTGGGCCCTACACCATCACCAAGGTTTTGAGCCCCACAGCCGTCAAACTCAAGTTGCCGTCCACCATGCGTCGGATACATCCGACTTTCCACGTTTCGAGACTGAAACCTGTTGTCACCCACCCCCTTTGTCCCGCCCCTGATACCCCCCCTCCCCCCCGTCTCATTGATGGAGGCGACGCTTATACAGTGCGTAAGCTGTTGGACTGCCGTCGTCGGGGTCGTGGCCTCCAGTACTTGGTAGACTGGGAGGGCTATGGCCCAGAGGAAAGAAGCTGGATCCCTACAAGCTTTATAATTGATAAGACTTTGATTAAGGACTTCCACAAGACTCATCCTGTGCCACCTGTTAAAGCACCAAGAGGTGCTTCTTAGGGGGGGGGGTACTGTGATGTTCCGTAATTATGTATGTCTGTTATAGTATTGTTATCATTCATCATTGCATTCCCCTCTGTTCGTGGGTTGTCTGAGTCGCATTCGTGTGTTTGTTTACCCTGTCTCGCGTATGCACTGTTTAGGTGACTTCGGGATTTTTCAAGGGGTTCGTGTTCTGCTACTTCCTGGTTTTCCTTACGCGTATTGTATAGATTACTAACTCGTGCTAACAATCACTCGGGTGGTTTATTAGTTAAATGCACTTACTAAACCAATTAACATAAATGTATACTAACGACTAACTGTCTGTCTTATAGTTAGATACTAACAGATTAACCAGTTTTTCCGCGATCTCTGTAATTCGCCCCAGCTGTTTGTATGTAGTTTCACCTCTCGTGATTACTGAGCACACTCCGCTCCACTTCGAGCCCGTTGTTTGTTATGCATGTTTCCGAGTCCCTTCCATGTCTTTGTTATGTTTACGTGATTGTTTCATTTCTACCTCATGTGTTAACCTCACGTAGTTTGTTACCCCTCCCTTTCCTATACGTATATATAGACCCACATATCCGTTTTGTTCCCTGTCAGAACGTAACCTTTATTTCCTGAGCCTGAGAATTAGAAAGCCAGTGACTTATTGCAAACCTGAGACAACCTTTTCCTTACGACCTGAGATAGCCTACCGTTTTTGTACCTCTGCCTTTGATTTCTAGTTTACGACCTTTGATTGTTTTTGACTTTGCCTTGCCTGCCGATTTTGTACCTCTGCCTTTGATTTCTAGTGTTTCGACCTTTGATTGTTTTTGACTTTGCCTTGCCTGCCGATTTTGTACTCTGCCTCTGATTTCCGGTTTTCGACTTTAGCTTCCTCACTACTCTTTGCATTCCGATTTTGTACTGTACTATTTGATATCCTGGCTTTTTGACCTCACCCTTTTGAAATAAACCTCGTTCTTGCTCTATCCTTGTCTGCTATTGGGTCTGTGTCTGAGACGTAACAACACAGCAGTATATTTCTGCAATGCCTATACCTGCTGATATTGTCCATTACGTGTGGGTTTGAAATCTTACAAAAAGTGAGGCTTTCTCATATGTAAAAGGGAAAAAAAACAATCACATTAAAATAGCTTGATGAAAAATTCTAGACCCACTTATTCTTTGTGAACCGGTCTTCGTAGCTTAGAGGCACTTAGTTAAGGATGTGAATGAGTGCTGTTTGTGTGACGTCAAAGTAAGATTCGGCATAGTTTTCGTCGTTTCGTATATACATTGAGTATTTGTCGTTTCAGAATCAGAAAAATACACGAATGTTCTTGAAGCATTTGCACATAAAATACAACAGTGAGTTCATATTTCTTTAAGTGTAAGGAACCATATGCTCATCTGGAGAAAAAAAACTGGCACTGGAAGAAATAAAGAATTATTATTTTTTTAAACTGGGCCGTAGCCTACTAGAAGGCATTAGGCTATTTAATGAAACAAAGACGTCACATTAGTCACAATTTATTAACAATTTTACATGGAATAATCATTCTGCCGAAGCGGGAGGCATTGTACTTTGCATAATAGAAACTGCTTTTGACATAATAAAAATAAATATTTCTAATCCTGCATTAACATATCATATTATGTTCCGGTTCAAGTTGACCCGAGTCAATGTTTGACGTCTCTTAAAAACAAGTTAGCCTTATTTTTTCCAGGTTGATACTATATTACTTTTCCTAATTTGTTGGGGTTAAATAGTAAACACGTAATTAAACATAATGCTATGTTTTCAAAAAGGCCTACCAACAGTGTTGTACAAAGATGTTGTGTGGGGTCGTTTGCGGGGTAGCCTGTATAAAATGTAAGAAAATACACAGCCGTTTTAAGTTCTCTGATTTTTTGTGGGTAATTCTGGTGGCATTTTCCCATACAGG